>OY731400.1:43024726-43343570 GCA_963425845.1 Sphenostylis stenocarpa
TGTTAGAAAAAGAGGCTGAGATCAAGAGGGGGGGTGAATTGATCTTTGAAAGATTTTTGCAATTAACAGATTATCTATTTCAAAAATTAAGATTTCAGATCTGTTCTTGAATCACAGAGCAAGCAATCAAACAATAAATGCAGCAACAGAATTAAAGAAAAGAAAGGATTAGAAAGATATCACCAAGGTTTATACTGGTTCACCCAATCCCAGGGCTACGTCCAGTCTCCAGCCAAATTCCAGCTGGGTTCCACTAGATTGAATGTTTTACAGATTACAACCTTAATCACACACTCAATCTACCACAAGAACCACAATTCCAGTTCCTGCACCTAACCTTTCACCAAGAACCAAATTCCAGTTCTTGACAACCTCTACAACCAAATTCCAGCTGCAGAAAAACCAGTGCCCACAATTCCAGGCACCAACAATACAGAAAAGAATGTAAAGAAACAAACAGAAGAAACTAAAACGCTCAAACCAGTTTTATGCAGTTCTGCACTATGTTGTTTCTTCTTCAAAAGAATGCAGTTTTGCCTCAAGAAAGAACTTTGATGAACTTCACAAAAACTAGCGTGATTCTTTCTTGAAAGTAGCACTTTTTGATTGCTTGAATGATTGCTCAAAGATGTATTTCAGATGTATATCAGATGTGTAAGCAACTCTGTTTTTATAGAAGATTTCAAAACTACTGGTTTAATTAATCTGTTAAAATAATCTTTTAATCTGTTAAAAGCTTTGTTTTAATCTGTTAAAACTTCTTTTAATCCATTAAAACGTTCTTGATTATTTTCCAGATTTGTTTTAACTGATACGACAACGTTTATATCAATTAAAACTCTTTGTAAAAAATCTTCTAATTTGTTTTAATCGATTGTTTCGTGTTTCAATCGATTAAAATACTTGCAAAACTTTCTTGTAAACTTTTCCAAGTGATTTTAACTGATAAAAACTAGTATTAATCGATTAAAACCCATAGTATAAATTTTCTTAAGTTGATTTAATCGATTGAAACGTAATTTAATCGATTGAAATAGTTCTGATCGGTCATAACTAAATTCTGATCGATCATAATCACATTCTGATCGGTCATAATTGCATTCTGATCGATCATATAGTATGCTAAATGAAATTAATTGATTAAAACGAAGTTGAATCGATTAAAACACTGCCAAAACACTTCTCTGAACATTTTAAGTGATTTTAATCAGTTATTTCGAAGATGTACCAGTTAAAATACTGACAGAAGGTTTTCAAAACTTCTTTTAATGAATTCAATCGATTATTTCAAAATTATATCAGTAAAAAACCTGTTATAAAAATGTGAAGAACATTTTAGTTGATAAAGCTTATATGCTATTAGTTAAAATAGTTGATTAAGAAAGCTTTTATCAAAATACTTTGGTTTTGACCGTTTAAACGCTTTTAGAGGCATTTTGCAAAATCTTTTAAGTGAAGAAACCTCATGCAGCAGAAAAGATAAAAATGATTATACCTAAGCAGAGCTTCAAACACACTAATCCCTCTACTCTTTTATCTAAGTGACTCTTGACTGCCACAAAGTTGCCTTTGACTTCATTCTTGACTTCATCAAATCAACAAGATCTTTGATAGAGTATTTCAATAAGATCTTCATCACTTTCACCAGTGGTTTAGATCAGCATATTGTCGAAGAAGGTGATCAGTCAATTGATCCTACAAAAGCTGATCCACCAGAAAGAATTGCTGAAGATCAGGAAGAAGATATCTTGGATGAGCTTCCTAAAGAATGGATTGTCCCAAGAGATCTTTCTCTAGACAATGTCATTGGACAAATCAATAAGGGAGTATCCACTAGGCATTCTCTTAATCAATTATGCAATCATATGGCATTCATTTCACAAATTGAACCTAAAACTGTTAAGGATGCATTAAATGATGAATATTAGGTTAGTGCCATGCATGATGAGCTTAATCAGTTTGAAAGAAATAATGTGTGGGAATTAGTTCCTAAATCCAAAGATATCAATGTAATTGGTACTAAGTGGGTATTCAAAAACAAATTAGATGAACACGACATTATTACTAGAAATAAAGCTAGGTTGGTAGCCAAAGGATATAATCAACAGGAAGGAATTGATTTTGATGAAACCTTTGCACCTATAGCTAGACTTGAAGCTGTTAGACTGTTATTAGCTTATGCTTGTATTAGTGGTTTCAGATTACTTCAGATGGATGTCAAGAGTTCCTTTCTAAATGGACTCATTAATGAAGAAGTTTATGTTGCTCAGCCTCCTGGTTTTGAAAATCACAAGCATCCTGACCATGTCTACAAGTTGAAAAAGGCTCTTTATGGATTAAAACAAGCTCCTAGAAAATGGTATGAGAGGCTAAGTAATTTCTTAATTAATCAAGGCTACAAACGAGGTGAAGTTGACAAAACCTTATTCATTAAGAAATTTGGATCTGACATTATTCTGGTGCAGGTTTATGTTGATGATATCATCTTTGGTTCTACTAATAAAGCCCTGTGTAATAAGTTTGTTAAGGAAATGCAAAGTGAATTTGAAATGTCTATGATGGGAGAATCGAATTTCTTCCTTGGTCTCCAGGTTAAGCAATTAAGGGATGGTATTTTCCTAAATCAATCTAAATATTGTAATGAGTTGTTGAAGAAATTCGATATGCATAATTGCAAAGAATCCTCCACACCCATGTCTACTAACTGCTGTCTAGATTTAGATGAAAAAGGGAAATCAGTTGATCAAACTAAATATAGAGGTTTGATTGGATCTCTTCTATATCTGACTGCTAGTAGGCCTGACATTATGTTCAGTGTTTGTCTTTGTGCTAGGTTTCAGGCAAATCCAAAGGAATCTCACCTCACCGCTGCTAAAAGGATTCTCAAGTACCTTGTAGACCCCAAATCTTGCCCCGCCTCAGAATAAAGTCAGAAAGCGTCCTATTTGAAGACGACCGAAGCTTAACAAGTCATTAGGAGAGACTATTAGGCTCCCGTACCAAGATAGGAAGGTTTTTTGGCCCGAAAATAAAGTTTCTCGCCCTGAAGGGACGAGACCGCCGTCTGGAAGGACCAGACCGCCGTCTCGTCTCAACGCCAGGATGAGACCGTCGTCTCGATTGTCCATACGGCGGTCTCATCTCCTGCAAAGGTCGAGACGGAGGTCTGGATTTTCCAGACGGCGGTCTCGATTCCTGCCTAGTCGAGACGGCGGTCTGGATTATCCAGACGGTGGTCTTGACCCTCTGCCATGAACGAGACGGCGGTCTGGACTTTCTAGACGGCGGTCTCGACCCTGTCAGAGGAAACGGCGGTCTCGACCTGTCAGGCGCGAAAAACTATAAATAGGGGCTCTCCCCCCCTCATTTCCACACAGAATCAACATAGCTCTCCCTTCTCTCTAGACTTTCTCTCTCTAAGAATCCCTCCGAGGCATTTTCGGAGTTTCTGAGTGTCTCTAGGCATAAACTGAGCGTTTTAAATCTCCTTTAGAATCCCTCCGAGGCATTTCCGGAGTTTCTGAGAGTTGTAGAGTGAAGGGTTGCCAAAACGCACCCTCTCTTTTAAAATATAAAAGCTTGCTTTTGAGGTGCATATTCTCTCTCTCTATTTTTATTACTGCCATTTAAATTACGCAATAGAAGCTAGGGCCATGTAGTCATAAACTTAAAATTCCGCATAATAAAAGGGTAAAAGCGCATTTTTCCAGTTTAATTATTTATTCAAAGTAGTCGGCCTATCATAGGGAACCCGAAAGGGGCGTCGTAAAAGAACTAACACTTCCTTTACACATAACTAACTCCCTTACCCAACTCTGGTTCTAATGACGAAAGTTGGTTTTCGAAAACCAACGCATTTTTAAAACCCCTTTTCCGATGTTTATGGTAAAAATATCGGTGGCGACTCCATAGAACCCAAATTAAATAAGTCCCTGGGTTAGCCCGGTTATCGGACAACCCAGGGATACTTTCGAAAACCTCGACCCTAGGTTAGCCCGGTTATCGGACAGCCTAAAGGCGTTGTAACCACCAATAAAAAACGCGAAAATAAAGAGGGTCGAAAAAACCATCGCGTCGCTCCGACCGCCCTCTTTTTGGGAGGCGGCAACAGATGGCGACTCCGCTGGAGAAGCCTAGAGAGTTGATCCCATTTAGTGATGGGCTGGCTTAAGAATAATTAAACCAAGAAAATAACGCTTTTACCCTGCCTTGTATTATAACATGCTTTATTGTTTGGCTTTCAAATAACTGTTGCTTGTTTCTACTTACGCAATTGATTGAAATATAAATTGCACACAAAACCCTTGCACACTACAGTTCCCTCTATACCCGGGGGCAAGTGAGAAAACCATAGGGAGTGGGTGGCAGGTACGGTTCGCTGCAGTTAGGGCCTTGTGCCCACCAGTGTGATCGGAAACCACCACTCAAGGTGATAACCTTCCTCTTTTGGCAACAAGACCGACTCTGGCCTTAGTGTTGAGCATGGTCGGACGGCTGGAGAGTGGGGACCCTATAATGGGGGCACCTTGGGGGCCTTAGCCTGGTGAGAAAAGTTAGAACCTACCCTGACCAATGCACTTTTCGGCAGAAAAACCCTACCTCGTGATAAAAACGAATTCTCGCCTATTCGTGGATGATCGAATTGTGTGTGCATATGTTTGTTGCATTTGTTTGTTGCATAGCATAACCAAACAACAGAAGAAAAATCACAAAAAATATTTTTCACAAATAAACACCCTTATCTCGGACAGTCTGCCTTTTAGCTAGCCTGGTTTCAGGTTCTTTGTAAGCTAAGTAGCCACGCAGTTCCGACATAAGAGATAAGGGACGCTAAATAACCCTTTCGCATAAAGCCACATTTTATCTCGGACAGTCTGCCTTTTAGCTAGCCTGGTTTCAGGTTCTTTGTAAGCTAAGTAGACACGCAGTCCGACAGAAGAGATAAAAGGCTATAAAAATAAAAAAAAATAAAATAAAATGCATCCAATAAACAAAAAGAATTTTGACAAAGTCGTATCATTCATATCGCATCATGTCATAAGTGGAAAAACTAAGGAAAAAATAAATGGAGGAAAGTATGCATACGCATCATTTTAATAAATCCCTAAAAAGTGGGTGTTAGAAGCGTTTTTTGGGAAAATTACTGGGCCAAATCCCCTACGGGATTTGCAGCCTTGTTCTTTACCCTTTTCTCTTCGATTTGATATATTGTGCGTCTAAATTGGACATCCCAGTCAAAAGTTATGCCACTTTGAACATCTGCTGCCCTTTTGTACTGGTGCATACATAGATACATTCATTCTAGGGACCACTAGATATCCCTAAGACAATGGCGAAAGAGGCCCCAAGCACATTTGTGACCTTCGCGACAAGGAAGGAACAAGTGTACTAAGGTGTGATGGTGATTCCCATTATACTTGTCAAGTCTGTGATGGGGAAGGAACCATTACACCGAGGTGGGTATGGTACCCCGCAAAGCGTAAGCTTTAAGGAAGGATACCTAAGTCATTGTCTTAAGGAATATCCATCTCATAAATCATTTGTTTTAAACAATAAAAATCTTTTTGCATTCTAGAAAGCGGCTGGTATTCTTCATGCCCTCATCCGCATACAAAAAAAAAACAAACACAAAAATCCCAAACACTATCATACATCATGTTAGAAAATAAAACATGATAATGTTTAGGAAAAAATAAACATTTGCATACATGCATCCACCAAACTTCATCCTCATAACATCATCTAGTAGTAGGCGATTGAAGAAAGTGGACATTCCTCAATACCATGTGAAGAGGATAGGGCATTCGCATGCCATACATGGGAAGTCAAAAAGGGAAATACATACAAATTTTAACCAACCTATGTGCTTTGAAACATTGCATTGAGGAATGTACACTGTCTAGATGAAATAAATAAAATTGTTTGTTTTCATCATATCAACCGTCTATTGCATTCATGAATTGCATTCATAAATTGCATTCATTCTCACTTTAATAATAATAAGATAATAAAAAGAAAGGATTAGTCGATGTGCTTTCCACGAATCGAAATAGGTTGAAGAGCAAACCTTTGGTCGTCAAGTTATCTCCAACGGTTGATCCGCCTAAGAAGGATAACAAGCCTCAACTGTTGGTCATCTGAGTAAATAAGGAAGAGGGGACAAGGATGTCGTTACATTCGTTCACCCCATACATCAAATAAAATTGTACCATTGAGATACGCAGAAACATCTTCCATTAATGAAGATATCTCCAGCATAGCCAACATTCGGGGACAAAATTAGAAGTGAAAGAATCTACACCCCCAGGAGCTATAAGGCAATGCTCCCACAAATAAAGAAAAAAAAAAGGACCGAAGAAAAAACATAATCCAAAGGGGGAATTGAAGAGACTTTGGATTCACGACGCTGAGGCAATTCACGATGCTCCGCCAAAGAGACAAACTCAGGGTAGGCGACAAGCTAGTCACAGCTTAAGCTAGAGACGACATTCAGATCAGTAAGTCGTTTGCCCTACCTTGAATGGATGCGATGGAAAAGGACCTTTGAAATATCTTTTGCCAATATGAAAAGACTTCCCCAACAATATGAAGGTGACCCACATGATGAGAAAATATGGATATCACCCAAACCAAGGGCTCATTAGAAACTCTCAAGGAATAAGGGAGCACCAGATTTTAAAGACAATCCTTTAAAGCATGGCCTAGGGCATGACCTTACAAAAGATCAAGCTGCACGGAGAAAAGGGAAGTCTCCCCTCCACACCTTGAATCAGATTTTTTCATATAGAGGGGTTCAAGCGTCAAAGGCGACCTTAGTCATTCGGTGTTCTCCTTCTGATTCTTAGGGTTTGTAAATCCAATGACTATTAGAGATTACTCCTCGGGGCTAGCCCGACCCCCGAGCATTGTAGGGCACACATTTCCCTATTAATTACAAAGAATGTCATTCTTACTATCTACTTCTCTTCTTGCTATTAATGTCCAAACCTCATTAATAACCATGTTTAAGCAAACGTTTTCAAAAGTGTTGCGTCAAAGTAATCAAATTGCGCCATTGACCAAAATAAAAAGTCAAATCCATCACTACTGATTGACTAGAAACACAAAATAAAGTTTTACCTTGTCATAAATAAAGTCGTGTTTCACCAATGTTGTACAAAAAGAAAACAAAAATCAAAAGAAGCCCATAAAAGCCAAAGGCCAAAAAAAGAGGGCAAGATACCCGGTAGGAAACCCACTAAGGGGGCTACGCAAAAGATAGGGTCAACCCGGTAGGACACCCGAACAAAAATAAAGGGTAGCCTAGGCAAAAGTTAGGGTTACAAAATAAGGTCCACTAGGATTCCCCGAAAATATACAAAAAGAAGGAACCTAGACAAAAGATAGGGCCAAAACACAACATCCTAAGCTGAAAACCCAAAGGGCAGACTAGGGAAGTCAATCAGTCATAGCAAGCGCCATAGAATAGGACGCCACTCCATAAACAAAACGTTTGTCTAAACTAGCCTAAACACTCTAACCAACCTTGGCTAGCCGTGCTTACAAAAACCATTTTTGTCAAAATAAAAAAATTCTAAAACACAAGCCTTTGAATTAAATATCCTCTTCTTTCTCTTCTCTTGACCCTTACTACAACATTCTAGTAATTAGTAGGGAAATGTGGAGATAGTAATCAATAGGAGGATTGACATCCCCAAGGAAAGGGAGGGGCGCACTGACATGGCAAGTCGCTCTGAAATCAACACAATCATTCTTCGGTCATGAAAAAATCGAGACGGCAAAATTGGTACAGCCTATCCCTGTCGACGAAAGCACATAACGTTGGAAGCTCATCAGAAGTAAAAGCACATTGGTTAATCCTTTTGAAAAATTATATGAAATAGTATTATAGGACGCATATCGCCAACATTGCATGCATATGATAGGCTCCTATCTCTAAAAAAAAAAGAAGATAAAGAAAAAATGACAATAAAAAGAATAATGCTTGCTAGGATATTCTTAGGCAAAAGTTAGGGTAGCCCGCTAGATCGAAAACCCGCAAAGGGCGGTCTAGGCAAAAGTTAGGGCATTCATAAAAAAGGAAAAAGCCCACTAAGATATCCTAGGCAAAAATTAAGGCAGCCCGCAAGACCGAAAACCCCAAAAGGGCGGTCTAGGAAAAAGATAGGGCTAAACCAAAAAATAAATAAAGGAGAAGGGTCCTTCATCATAATCATAAAAAAGGGTCCAGCAAGAGAATGCCAGTCACTTTTCCAGATGCATCAATAAAAAAAAATAGATTGCATTTAGGTCATCCACACACAAATGGTCGCACAAAACGACTTTGTCAATGTCAAAAATGGAAAAAATAAAAATCACTTCAGACAAATAACAAAAAACAAAAAGCATTCGTGCATATAAGGAGGCTAGCTCCATGTTTGTGATTAAAAACAGGATCACTAAAACTGAGTCTCCAAATAATGCCCTCAAGAAAACGGAGCAAGTCGTCAACCAAACGACTCAGCAGAATAAGAGCTTCAGAAAATCAAGAGCTCCAGCTACCATCCTTCCACCCAGAAAAAGAAGGCACAAGAAAGTAATAAGTCTCCAAACATTGCTCTCCCTCAAGAAAGAAGAGTGAGTTGTCATAAGAAGCTTCCAGAAGCCAATGCTCCAATCATCACCCAATAAAAGAGGGCACAATCATCAGACATCATAAAAGAAAAGCCGACGGAAAGGCTTAGTCATCCCCAAGAGGATCCCTTCCTACTCCGAAGGCAACACAAAAAGAATTACCCCATGGCTCAGCACCGTCATCACATGAGTCATCGAGCACACTCACCCAAAGTCTCCTCCACACTCCCCAATAGAGAATAAAGGCTCCAAGAGCCCATCATCATCAACAGTCAAAAGAGTCCAAACCATCAAGGGCTCAACAAAAAGGAAAGAAGAGAAAAGAAAACCCTTCATCTCCAGCAGATGACAAAAAGGCCATGACAGGGAGGGCCGAATAAAAATCCTCAAGTGGATCTCCAAAAAAGTCTACAAAAAGAAATAAGAGATTCTCATCCCCTAGTGGAATAAGAGCTTTACAAGGTTAGCTCGCATCAACATCAATCAAGGAGCCAAGACTTCATTCCTAAAAAGGAAAAATCAGATCCCCAGGAAGTCAACTAATTCCCTGGTGGACCTCCCAAAAAGAAGGGGAAAAGCCTGCGTGTATAAAAGAAACTAAAAAGTAAAAAGGCGCACGCATTATAAAAAATTCAGATTTCAAAATCGCGATAAAAAAGAAATAAATCGCGAAAAAAGGCGAAATCAAATAAAAATCCTTACTCCCTAAGTGGATCACCTCAGAAAAAGGAAAAATCAACCAAAAAAGAAGGAATCAGAAATTTCATTCCTCCAACAAAAACAAGAGTATCGGCAAAGCCAGCTCGCACCCACATCAATTAAGGAGCCAAGATTTCATTCCCCCAGAGGGGCTACCAAAATCTGACCCCCGGGAAGTCAACCAATTCCCCGGTGGATCAATAAAAAAAAAAAAAAAAAGAAAGATCATCCCAGTGAGCCTACTGCAAAGGCAAAACTTCATATTCATCCTCAGAATGTCATTTGCCTATGCATAGGCAAGACCTGGCAAGCAAGCAAGAGCCAGTATCCCCATATCAGCCTAGTCAGAGGCAAAACAAATGAAACCAAAAGTCTTCACTTCCGATGAAGCGTCTGCCTGCTCAGAGGCATTACCAGAAACTGAATAGGATATCCGCCTACTCAAGAGGCGTCACTCAGATCAACAAATCCTCAGAGGATTCCTGCCTACCTAAGAGGCACTCATCAAAAATCCCCAGCAACCAATAGAGCTGGATGAACAACAAACCAGATTTCCGGCAACCCGGATGACCATTCCAGAAAGGTCCAAACCACAAACACAGAAGTCACCCCTCAGGGAGCCGGCGCATGATCAGAATCAGTAAGCCGCCACCATTGCCAAAGGATCAGCTACCGCAAGAAGGGGCATCCAGAGGCACATAACCAGACGGGGGTTCATACTCGTCAGCCAAGGGATCAGCTACCGCGTCGAAGGAGCATCCCAAGGTTTCACATCGGCGCATGGTCAGAATCAGTAAGCCGCCACCACGGCCAAAAGGATCAGCTACCGCAAGATGGAGCATCCGGAGGCTTAACCACCGGATGGGGGTGCGTACTCATCGGGCCTTACGAAGGGGGCTTACCGGCGGGGGTTCATACTCGTCAAACCGGATGAGGGTTCGTTCTCATCGCCCGAAGGGGTCGGCTACCGCGTCAAAGGAGCATCCCAGAGGCGCACAACACATCTCCCCAGAAGGTCATCCGCCACAAAGACGGAGTATCTGAAGGGAAACCGGGCAAGAGGGTCAACTCCTTTACCCTCCAGTCGATCACCTCAGCACAAAAGGCTAGCAGTCGACTGGTCGGGAAAAGGGGGGGCAGCTGTAGACCCCAAATCTTGCCCGGCCTCAGAATAAAGTCAGAAAGCGTCCTATTTGAAGATGGTCGAAGCTTAACAAGACATTAGGAGAGACTATTAGGCTCCCGTACCAAAATAGGAAGGTTTTTTGGCCCGAAAATAAAGTTTCTCGCCCTGAAGGGACGAGACCGCCGTCTGGAAGGACCAGACCGCCGTCTCGTCTCAACGCCAGGACGAGACCGCCGTCTCGATTGTCCATACGACAGTCTCGTCTCCTGCAAAGGTCGAGACGGCGGTCTGGATTTTCCAGACGGCGGTCTCGATTCCTGCCTAGTCGAGACGGCGGTCTGGATTATCCAGACGGCGGTCTCGACCCTCTGCCATGAACGAGACGGCGGTCTGGACTTTCCAGACAGCGGTCTGGACTTTCCAGACGGCGGTCTCGACCCTGTCAGAGGAAACGGCGGTCTCGACCTGTCAGGCGCGAAAAACTATAAATAGGGGCTCTCCCCCCCTCATTTCCACACAGAATCAACATAGCTCTCCCTTCTCTCTAGACTTTCTCTCTCTAAGAATCCCTCTGAGGCATTTCTGGAGTTTCTGAGTGTCTCTAGGCATAAACTTGTTGAACATTCAAGGACTTGATGTTGCAAATAATGATCATGAAGAATGTTGATTTTGATGATGATCCAAGAGCTTAAAGACTTAGAGTATTGAAGATTGAAGATTGATGATTTCTGTATTGTAATAACTCTGTTTTAGTTTGATTGAGTCTGTAATTATAGAATCTAAGATAGCTGGTACATAGTCTGTAACTTAGAAGCTTCAAAATGCTCAAATTTATCATGCAGGCTCGGCTTTAATCGATTATATAGGTAAATAATCGATTAAAACAGTGAGAAAACCACTTTCTATACAAAGTCACTATTTTAATTGATTAAACAGCAAAATAATCGATTATTTTGTACTGTTCCGTACAGATAATCGATTATTTCACCAAATAATCGATTAATCCAGAGAGGTTTGGGTTCTGTCGTATTTGGCTCTGTTTTAATCGATTATCACTCCAAATAATCGATTATTTCAGTCTGTTTTTCATTTTAAATTTCAAATTAACCCTATTTTCGAAAACCCAATTACCAAGAACCTTAGTTTCAAAATCCCCAATTCCTAAACCCTAATTTCCCTACTTAAACTCTGCTTTGGCACTCAGAAAGTAAGAACAACTCTTTCCATACAAAAGTTAAGTGCTGTGAGTGCCAGAGAACTGTTTGTTGCAAGGAAAGGGGGCTTTTGGAATCTGGTGTGGGCTAGAAGCTATAAGAATCACTAAGTGGAGTTCTTAGTGGATTGTGTGCCGTGCCGTCTCTGGGGAAAGTTGTTCTTCATCTCTTGTGGATTTCAAGAGAGGTGTTGTCTTTACTTTATCTCTTTCATTTGTAATTTGTTTTGTAACAATTTGTTCTTAGTGACAGCGTTAATCCTCTTTTGAGTGATTAGCAACTGGACGTAGGGTCTTTTGATCCGAACCAGTATAAACCTACTGTGTAATCTTCTCTACTCTTCTCTATTTACATTTACGCAGTTTTTAATCGGTAAAATTTGGGGAAAATTTTGAAAACCTAATTTTTATTAAGAAACCAATTCACCCCCCATCTTGGTTTTTGTCCGACCACGCGAACATTCCGCTGCACAATTCTAACAAGTGGTATCAGAGCTTGCTTTGATAGTCATTCAAACTTTTCGAAAATGGCCGGACAAAATCAAACTTTTGTCGAAGGTGCGTCTATCAACAGACCCCCACTTTTTGCGGGTCAAAATTATCCTTTTTGGAAAGTACGTATGCAAATATTTTTAGAGTCTGTTGATAGAGGCGTTTGGGACGCAATTTTAAACGGTCCATTTGTTCCTAAAATTACAGAGAACGGTGTTGACGTTCTTAAACCTTTTGATAGATGGACTGTCGAAGAAAGTCGAAAAGCACAATTTGATGTTAGGGCTAGAAATATTATTTCATCTCGCTCTAACCCTTGATGAGTTCTACAGAATTTCTATTTGTAAAAGTGCACAGAAAATGTGGGAAATGCTTAGAGTAACCCACGAAGGAACTGACGACGTCAAAAGAGCGCGTAAAAACTCCCTAATCCAAGAATACGAGATGTTCGGATGCAACCCGACGAAACGATTTTCGACGTTCAAAAGCATTTCACTCATATTGTGAATCATCTCACCTGGATTAGGTAAAGTATTTGACGTTGATGAATTAAATGTTAAAATTTTGAAATCTCTCGGATAGGAAATGGCAACCAAAGGTGACGGCCATCTCGGAGTCACAAAATCTTGCCACTATGTCTATGGCGGCGTTATTTGGAAAGCTTAGGGAGCATGAGCTTGACCTTGGAAGACTAAATGAGGAAGAGGGTCAATATCAAAAGAAGAACCTAGCTTTCAAGACCGAGATTTCAAAAAGCAAAAATAAGAAAGAAGAAGAAGAAGACTCGAAATTGATGAAGAAGAGATGAGTCTTTTTATAAAGAAGTTCACCAAGATGATGAAAGCAAAAGGAAGACATCCTTTCAAAGGTAAGGGAAAGGTAAAAGAAAATTCTTCCGTTAATATAAAATGCTTTGGTTGTGGTGAAGCAGGGCATATAAAGACCGAATGCCCAAACAAGAAAAATGATGAACACAAGGGCAAAAAGCAATTCAAGAAGAAAGCATATATTGCTTGGGATGACGAGTGATTCAAATTCAGAATCAAGCGACTTCGAAATAGAAGCAAACAATTGCTTAATGGCAAATGACAACATTTCTTCGGATTTTGAGGTTAGTGATTCCGATTCATCCTCTAGTGAAGAAAATGACCATGATGAATTGCAAAATGCTTATAATGAGTTATTTACTGCATTTATGGATATGAAAAACGAATTTAAAGTTGTAAGGAAAAATCTAAGAAGATCCGAAAAGGAAAATGAGTCCTTAAAATTGAAAATTGCATGTTTAGAAGAAAAGGAGGTAGCTAATACGAAAATTGTATCATTAGATGAGAATAAGGACTTAGCTTGTGCAAATTGTAAAGAGCATGAATATGACATAGATATTCTTAACCATTTGCTTGACAAAGCCGAAAAAGAAATTGATGATCTTAGGATGCATGAAATGGTAATTGCTCAAAATAATGTAAATCAAAGAGTTCCTTTGAAAAAGAGTAAACCTAAAAAGAAAAGAATATGGGTAGAAAAAGGAACTAGAGCATGTCATGTTAATAATGTATCTTGTTCTAAAGCTACTCCAAATGCATGCTTCTATTGTATGAAACAAGGTCACACTTCAAATAAGTGTAAAATTAAACATTTTAATATTCCTAAAGGTAAATATATTTGGGTTCCAATTGTTAAATAAATCTATTTGTATCTTGTATTTATTCAAAGAAAATGGATCATTTAGTATGTTTTAAACAGAATGATTAGGTAAAAACATTTTATCTTTTCTATTGCATGAAGGTTCTTCACTTAAAGATTTTTGCGAAAAGCCTCTAAAATTGTTTTAAACAACTAAAAACAAAGTATTTTTACAAAAGCTTTCTTAAAACATGTTTTTAATCGATGCAGCTTTTGAAAGAACCAAATAAAATCACTTAGAATGTTCAAAGAAGTGTTTTTACAGTATTTTAATCGATACAACTTGTTTTTAATCGATTAAAACCATTTAGAACTCATTATGATCGATCAGATTTTTATTATGAGCTGGTCAGAATCTTTTAAATCGATTAAAAACACGTTTCAATCGATTAAAATCACTTAAAGGGTCAGGATGATCGATCAGAATCAAATTATAAGCGATCAGAATTCTTTTCAATCGATTAAAACACGTTTCAATCGATTAAAATCATTTAAAGGGTCAGGATGATCGATCAGAATGCAATTATGACCGATCAGAATCAGTTATGATCGATCAGAATTTAGTTATGACTGATCAGAACTCTTTTAATCGATTAAATCTCGTTTCAATCGATTAAAACAACTTAAAAAATTTTTCTACACTGCGTTTTAATCGATTAAAATAAGTTTTAACAGATTAAAACTGCACTTTTAACAGATTAAAAGAATCTTTTAACAGATTAATTAAACCAGCAGTTTTGAAAATCGTCTATAAAAATAGTTTGGCTTTAACTTTTTAAACACACATTGAATATAAGTTTTCACACATCCTTTAGCAATCAATCAAGCAACTGCGGTGCAAACACTTTGGAGATCAAGGATGTGCTACTTGTTGATGATATTGTTGGATCAACTGATAGTTTGTTATGTGTAGAATTTGCTAAGATTATGCAGGGAGAGTTTGAAATGTCTATGATGGGAGAATTGACATTCTTCCTTGGACTTCAAATCAAGCAACTTAAAGATGGCACTTTCATCTCTCAAACTAAATACTGCAAAGAGATTCTCAAAAAGTTTGGAATGGACACCTCAAAGGAAGCCAACACAACCATGGGAACTTCATGCTATCTAGACAAGGATGAATCAGGTTTGGAAGTTAATCAAACTATGTATAGAGGTATGATAGGATCACTATTATACTTAACTGCAAGTAGACCTGATATTATGCATTCTGTCTGTGTGTGTGCTAGATTTCAGGCTTGTCCTAAAGAATCTCATCTAATTGCAGTAAAACATATTTTAAAATACTACTGATTTTGGTTTGTGGTATCCGTCTGATGCTTGTATGAGTTTAATAGGATATTCTGATGCTGATTATGGTGGATGTAAAATTGATAGGAAAAGCACTAGTGGGACATGTCATTTGTTAGGTTCATCCTTAATATCATGGCATTCTAAGAAACAAGCATGTGTAGCTTTATCTACCACTGAAGCTGAATATATTGCAGCTGGTAGTTGTTGTGCTCAAATTCTGTGGATGAAACAACAATTAGAGGATTATAGCATATATTTAAATAACATTCCATTAATGTTTGATAATACGAGTGCAATCAACCTAACTAAGAATCCAGTAATGCACTCTAGGACTAAACATATTGAAATAAGACATCACTTTTTAAGAGATCATATCAGTAAAGGAAACTGTAAGATAGAATATGTAGACACTAAACGTCAATTAGCAGATATATTTACTAAGCCTCTACCCAAGGATAGATTCTATGATCTTAGAAGAGACTTAGGGATATTAGAAATAGCTTAAATTCTGCTTAATTTGACTGTTTCTGGATGATTGTTATGTTAAAATTCGTGGTGTAGCATGTTCATAGGTTATTATGCATATAAATCTCAAAAACTTGATATAGCCTCTCGGAATAATCGATTATTAGAAGTAATAATCGATTATTTTTCCTCAAAACGTCCAAAACAGGGTATTCTCCTTCTGGAATAATCGATTATTTCGTGAAATAATCGATTAAATGCCTTCGATAATCGATTATTTGCTAGAAATAATCGATTAAAGCTGTCTGATATAGGAATAATCGATTATCTTGAAATATAATCGATTAAATACGACCAGTTTGCCTCCTAGCCGTTGCCAACGGATATTTTGCCATGGAATCTCTTCTATATGACCGTTGGAAGTGTTTTCTCTATAAATAGAGACATCTAGGTCAATTATACTCACTTCTAACTCTTGTAATCAAGTTTTCTTGAAATCTATACTCTCTTTGCTTCATTATTCCCTCACTTGTCTCCAAAATCTCTTCAAGTTTATCTATTCTTTCTAATGGCCTCATCATCCCGCCCTAAGATTCCTACAAGAAGAAGATCTCGCACCTTCTTCTCTTTCCCGTCCTAATTTCGTTGAAGGATGGATTTCTAATACGGAAGGGCAACAAGAATTTCGATGTACTTGGAAGGAACGTGCCATCATTTCTCCTAAGTTTCTCATTGGTGAGCAATTTATACATAGAGGGTTTAATTTTCCAAATCTTCTTGAAATTCAAGGAGTTCTCCAATTTATCCAAATGCAAGGTACTTACTATCCTGACTTAGTTAGGGTATTCTTTTCTAGATTTAAGTTTAGGGATCAAATTGCTACATCCCGTGTCAAAGGAGTGACCATAATTCTAGATGATGATATTTGGGAAAATGTTGCTCACTTCCCAATTAGAGAAGATGCTATTAACGTTTATGGTGAGCTAGATGATTTTGACAGGTTCCTAGCTTATAAATCTTTTTTGTGGAATCCCTCCATGGAGATTGGACGTATTCTTCATGCTGGACCCTTGAAGAAGGAAGAACGCATGATTCTTCATTTGCTTGTCTGGATTTTATGTCCCCGGGCCACAAATCATGCCCAATGCTCTTCTATTGATCTTCACATTATTCATGCCATAATGAATAATGAACCTTTAGATTGGGGTGTTCTTGTCACAATGACAATGTTAAAGGCCAAATGTCATCCAACATTCAAAATTCCATATGCTCTTCTTGTATCCCGAATTCTTGAATATAAAGGAGTCAATGTCGAAGGTGAACAAGTTGTCCGAACTACTAACTTGAACCGCATGCTGGACAACACTTTGATTCATCTACAAATGGTGCGGGTCAATGACATCTATGTTCATAAAGATGACGTCCAAAATCAAGGTGATGCAATTGAAGACTCGGATGAAGATATGCCTCCAGCAGCTGAATTTCCCTCTACCCAAATCCAAAATATAGGAACATCCTCTTCTCATCAAGAATCAAGACAATCCATGGAAGATATGCTTTCCGACATGAATCAAAGAATGCAATCATTCTTCAATCTTTCTGGTGTACGGCATGATGAAATTATTCGCCGTATATCCGATGTAGATGATAGAGTGGGTAGATTAGAAAATAGATTTGATACTCACTTTAATGATGAGGATAGTGAAGAATTTTAGATTTTATTAATATCTTTATATTGTAATGAATGAATGATTATGAAATAAAATTTGATGTTTCTTTCATGCTATGATTGAGGGGGAGCTTTCTCTAACTTATGCATATTTTGAGGGGGAGCTCTTATGATTGATGTTGCAGAGTTCTTTTTGACTATAATCAAAATAGGGGGAGAAAAATTTAAAGCCTATGATTCAATATTAATTTTATCTGGTATGTTTAATGTGTTTGTTAGTATGACAGATAAAACAGGTTATTACAAGGGCTTTAAAAAGATAATTTTGATCATCATCAAAAAGGGGGAGATTGTTAACATTCAAGGACTTGATGTTGCAAATAATGATCATGAAGAATGTTGATTTTGATGATGATCCAAGAGCTTAAAGACTTAGAGTATTGAAGATTGAAGATTGATGATTTACGTATTGTAATAACTCTGTTTTAGTTTGATTGAGTCTCGTAATTATAGAATCTAAGATAGCCGGTACATAGTCCGTAACTTAGAAGCTTCAAAATGCTCAAATTTATCATGCAGGCTCGGCTTTAATCGATTATATAGGTAAATAATCGATTAAAACAGTGAGAAAACCACTTTCTATACAAAGTCACTATTTTAATTGATTAAACAGCAAAATAATCGATTATTTTGTACTGTTCCGTACAGATAATCGATTATTTCACCAAATAATCGATTAATCCAGAGAGGTTTGGGTTCTGTCGTATTTGGCTCTGTTTTAATCGATTATCACTCCAAATAATCGATTATTTCAGTCTGTTTTTCATTTTAAATTTCAAATTAACCCTATTTTCGAAAACCCAATTACCAAGAACCTTAGTTTCAAAATCCCCAATTCCTAAACCCTAATTTCCCTACTTAAACTCTGCTTTGGCACTCAGAAAGTAAGAACAACTCTTTCCATACAAAAGTTAAGTGTCTGTGAGTGCCGGAGAACCGTTTGTTGCAAGGAAAGGGGGCTTTTGGAACCTGGTGTGGGCTAGAAGCGATAAGAATCACTAAGTGGAGTTCTTAGTGGACTGTGTGCTGTGCCGTCTCTGGGGAAAGCTGTTCCTCATCTCTTGTGGATTTCAAGAGAGGTGTTGTCTTTACTTTATCTCTTTCATTTGTAATTTGTTTTGTAACAATTTGTTCTTAGTGACAGCGTTAATCCTCTTTTGAGTGATTAGCAACTGGACGTAGGGTCTTTTGATCCGAACCAGTATAAACCTACTGTGTAATCTTCTCTACTCTTCTCTATTTACATTTACGCAGTTTTTAATCGGTAAAATTTGGGGAAAATTTTGAAAACCTAATTTTTATTAAGAAACCAATTCACCCCCCCTCTTGGTTTTTGTCCGACCACGCGAACATTCTGCTGCGCGATTCTAACAAAACTGAGCGTTCTAAATCTCCTTTAGAATCCCTCCAAGGCATTTTCGGAGTTTCTGAGAGTTGTAGAGTGAAGGGTTGCCAAAACGCACCCTCTCTTTTAAAATATAAAAGCTTGCTTTGGAGGTGCATATTCTCCCTCTCTATTTTTATTACTGCCATTTAAATTACGCAATAGAAGCTAGGGTCATGTAGTCATAAACTTAAAATTCCGCATAATAAAAGGGTAAAAGCGCATTTTTCCAGTTTAATTATTTATTCAAAGTAGCCGCCCTATCATAGGGAACCCGAAAGGGGTGTCGTAAAGGAACTAACACTTCCTTTACACGTAACTAACTCCCTTACCCAACTCTGGTTCTAATGACCAAAGTTGGTTTTCGAAAACCAATGCCTTTTTAAAACCCCTTTTCCGATGTTTATGGTAAAAATATCGGTGGCGACTCCATAGAACCCAAATTAAATAAGTCCCTGGGTTAGCCCGGTTATCGGACAACCCAGGGATACTTTCGAAAACCTCGCCCCTAGGTTAGCCCGGTTATCGGACAGCCTAAAGGCGTTGTAACCACCAATAAAAAACGCGAAAATAAAGAGGGTCGAAAAAACCATCGCGTCGCTCCGACCGCCCTCTTTTTGGGAGGCGGCGACATACCTTAAAGGAACCATCAATGTTGGACTATGGTATCCTGAAGGTGCCTCTCTTAAACTTGTTGGATTTTCTGATTCTGACTTTGCAGGATGTAGATTGGATAGGAAAAGTACCTCTGGTACATGTCATTTACTGGGCAGCAGTCTCATATCATGGCACAGCAAAAAAACAAGCATGTGTAGCTCTTTCAACCGCTGAAGCTGAATACATAGCAGCGGGGAGTTGTTGTGCTCAAAGTATCTACCTTAAACAACAATTGAAAGATTATGGAGTATTTCTCAACACGGTACCTCTGGTTTGTGATAATACTAGTGCAATTAATCTAACAAGAATCCTATTCAACACTCTAGAACTAAGCATATTGAAATTAGACATCACTTTATTAGAGAACATGTATCTAGGGGTGATTGTGAAATTTTATTCATTGAAACTGAGAAACATATAGCTGACTTGTTCACCAAACCACTCCCTAGAGATAGACTTAATATGCTTAGAACTGAATTAGGAATTCTGGATATATCTAGTATTAAATAATTGATTCTTTAGTATGATACTGTGCTTTTTAACAGGTTGATAACATGTTCAATCGATTAAATTGACTGAAAATTTTGAAATTATGTGTTTTAATCGATTGAAATTGGGAAATAATCTGTTGATTTCCTGATTCTCAATCTCTGTTCATGATGTATTACCAGTTTAATCGATGAAATAAGCTTTTAATCGATTTATTTCAATAACTCTGTAGCTCTGCAGGTTTTTTCTTTTACAAATCAATCGATTAAATCTTCGATTCAATCGATTTATTTTACTTGTGGTGATCTGCATCTATATCAGTAAATGAAAATCAATTGATTTTATGGGAAATCAATTGGTTAATTTTTTTTTCTAGGGTTAGTAGTGTATGCGTTGCCTCTAATCACTTACTGCAGATTGAGTTGAGTGTCTCTGCAACTGGATCCAACTTCAGCTACTCTCTTTAATGTAATAGTTATCCAATAAAAGCTGAATGACTGTGATTGGAAATCAGATGTGAAGGTAATTGAATATCACGGTAACAACTCTCTTTCTCTCTCTCTCTGCCTTTACCATCTCTGACGCATGGAACAGAACAACAGTAATTTACAAAAAGACAAAATTGACTATTCAAAGTAGATAAAGGGTCTCATTTCTTTTTAAGCATGCAATAGTGATTCGAAAATCTTGTACTCTCTCCTTGAAAATATTCTCTCTTCTCTGTTTTTTTTTTTTGGTTCATCTCTCAAAACAACATGTTCAAGCGCACCAAATCTGGGAGGAAGAAGTTCAGCAAAGGAGAATCCTCAACTGCTGTGCAAGAAACATCAGGAGGAGGGCGCATTGAATCCTGGTTCAATGGGAACCAAGAAAAGATGGACTTATTCATTCACGAAATGAGCAGGAAACAGATTAATATTCCCAAGGTTCTGAAATTCTCGTGGTTGGATGCTGAAGGGTTCAGAGGTGTTCGGAAGCTGCTGCAACACCAGAAACTTCAGAAGTTCCTTGAACTCAATGGTAGAATCTATCCTGATCTTATTAAAGTTTTCTTTACTAATCTGTCATTTGAAGGTTCTACACTCAAAACTCAAGTTAAAGGAGTGGAAATAGAGATTACTCCCACTGTCTGGAAAAATGTTGCTGGACTCAAGGATGAAGGATTGAAAGTCACTAAAGGGTATACCTCTGATGTAGAAGAATTCAACAAAGTCCAATACTTTCGCTCATGTATGAGAAATAAGCGTGACTCTGTGAGTTCATTCAACACTGGAAAGTTGAAACTTGAAGAAAGAATTCTTGCATTCATAGTGGCCTGGCAGCTTACTCCCAGGGGGAGCAATCATGTAGTACTAAATGAAGGTGATTTAGTGCTGATGTACTGTATCCATCACAGAATCAGAGTAAACTGGGTGTTTGTCATCAAGGACCATATGATCAAAGCAAAAAGGCTAAGTGATTTTAGGTATCCTTATGCAATATTGATTTCTAAATTTTTAACTCATTTTGGTGTTGATTTGGAAGGAGAATTGGCTGAAACTGTTCGCCCCACAAATGAGGTTAATAACTCTGTCCTTCATAAAATGGGATTCATCAAAATTGATGGTGAGTGGATTTCAAAAGAAGAAGCAGGGAGAGAAGAAGAAGTCGAAGAAGAAGAACAAGGGGAAGAAGATGAAGATACTGGTGTCCCGAGTGCTGCTACAGCAAGACCAACAGACCCTATGGAAGATGTCATGGAAGAGCAGTCTCCATTGGAAGTAATTCCTTATACTCCACAACCTGACCGTGGCACGCCTCTCTCACAGTTTGAAAGGACTATGCTGCATCAGATGAATGAGTTACAAACAAATCAAAGGAGGCACATGGAGATGACATTTGCTCTGCAAGCTCGCCAACATCGACTGTATGAAGACTCCATTGCCAGATTTCAACACATTGACAATCAACTGGAAGATATCTTCAACAGAATTGGTGACCTCCAATTCAATCAGGGTCCCTGGGATGGTGATGAATGAAGTTTCCTTTTAAATGTTTTAAGGTCACTTGTTTCTTTTGTTTTTTTTTGTACCTACGTGGTACTTATGGACTGTAATTAAACACTTTTTGATGAAGTCAAATAAGGGGAGAAGTATTTGCTTATAACTATCACTACACACACATCACAAAATCATATATGTCTCTGTTCTGTTATTGTTTATGCAGGTGCAGTGGTTATTTGTCTCCATCAAATAGGGGGAGATTGAAGCACTTGTTGGATTTGATGAAGACATATAGATTTATAGAGTTTAGTTTGTGGGTGTGTAGGTGAATAGGTGAATAGGTTATAGGTTTAGAATTTAATCTCTTGATAGTTCAATAGATCTTGTGATAAGCACCTTTAAATGATGCATCTCATTGAACTTATTTTACTGCATGAAAAACCAACCTTTAAGCATTAAAAGAACAAACTGATTTTTTCAATCTGTTAAAAAGAAGTTTCAATTTGTTAAAATCACTTAAAATAGGAAATGTTCATATGTTGTCAAAATTTTAATTGATTGAATCGTAGAATCAACAGGTTAAAATGTTCTTAATGATTTTTCCATATTAAAGGTTTCGCAATTTTAATCTGTTAAAATCAAGTTCAATCTGTTGAAACAGAGAGATGTTATTTTTCACTTTGAAGCATCACAGGATTTCAATCTGTTGAAATATATTTTAATCTGTTGAAATAGAGAGATCATTTTTTCATTCTAAGGTATCACAGGATTTCAATCTGTTGAAATATCTTTTAATCGATTGAAACAGAGAGCTACCATTTTTTCTAAACTGTTTCAATCCATTGAAAACTCGAATTAACCAATTGAATGAGTTTTAAATGAAATCAATCGATTGAAACGTCATTTTAATCGATTGAAAAATATTCTGATCGATCACAACTCAATTCTGATCGATCATATCTGGTTCTGATCGGTCATAAAACTATTCTGATCGGTCACCTGCTACTCCAAGACATTTTAATCAATTGAATTTATCAGTTTCTCTCTTTTACTCTATATATACAGTTTTGATTTCTCTTTTGAATACACAATTTGGAAAACCTTTGAAAGCAATCTTAGAGCTCTCATATTCGTGCCTTTCTCTGTGCATTCATAAACTTTTCATATCATAAGGCGTTTAGATCAAGATTGTTGAAAGTTCATCAAGAGAGAAAGTTCTGAGTTAGAAAAATTGCTTCTAGACTTCTATATTGTTAAAGTTGCAGTCCAAGTTTATTCTTTTCATACACTTGTACAAAGGTTAATTGTGTAGATTGGGTTTGAATCTGCACTGGTTACAGTAACTGGGTTTGGTTACTAGGTGGTTAATTCAAGAGTCTATCTTGTGGTGTTGTAAGATAGTTCTTGGGGTAGATTGGTGTATATCTACTGGTTTGTATTTTCACTTGGAATTAGTGGAACTTGGTAGATTTGTCAAGAACTGGATGTAGCTCTGGGAAAGAGTGAACCAGTATAAACTCTTGTGTTGAATTTCTGCTTTCATCTCTTTACAATTCTTGCTTATATTCTCGCTTTGTTTAAGGACTTGGCTCAGACGATCAAGGACTTGTTGTAAGACCTCACCAGGACTCAGTCAGAAATACGCCAAGAGCGAGAGGCCAATCAGAGGCTCAACAAAAGTCTCGCTGAGCTACGCTACGAAGCAAGAGACGGACCAGCTCAATACGTCCAAGTACTACAAGAAAACGACCGAGCCCTTGCGAAGCTCGACGAGCTACAAGCCTTGGTCGTCCATCAAGAGGCAAAGATCAAAGAGGCTCAAAAGTACAGTGAAGATATGAGCCAGGCGGTCCAGAAGCAAAGCGAAGCACTCGCTCGTCATGTCCGGGAATCCGAAAGGCAATTACATAGAGATCAAGACCCGCCTGTGGGTTTCTTTAGGCTCTTCCATTTCTGTCAAAAGTTGCTTCGTAGTATGGAATAGGGGAATGTACACCTTCTACGGATAAATGAAATTTTTCTTTATGCAACAATTGTCTATTTTGCATGCATATCATTCATTTGCATATTTAATTTCCCCTCCTTCACTCTTAATAAATAAGATAATAAAAAGGAAGGATTAACTGACACGTCTTCCAAATTAGAAGAATCGAGAGAAAGCCACTCCTAATCAAGTTTTCTCCAACGGTTGATTCATCACAAGAGGACAATAAGCCTCGACCGTGTAAGAATTAATGGTTGAGTTCAAGAGGGGGGGTGAATTGAACTTTAGAAAACTTTTTCGCAAAACACACTTTCTTTTGGAAGAATGATTAATCTTTATTCAATTCTTCTATTAGGTAGATTTGGTTTTAATCACAGCAAGAATATAGACAAGAAATAAAAGAGATGAAAGCAGAAATTCAACACAAACGTTTATACTGGTTCACTCTTTTCCCAGAGCTACATCCAGTTCTTGACAAATCTGCCAAGTTCCACTAATTCCAAGTGAAAATTACAACCAGTAGATATACAACAATCTACCCCAAGAACTATCTCACAAAACCACAAGATAGACTCTTGAATAACCACCCAGTAACCAAATCCAGTTACTGTAACCAGTGCAGATTCAACACCCAATCTACACAATCACACTTTATACAAGAATATGAAAAGAATAAACCTGGACTGTAGCTTTAACAATATAGAAGTCCAGAAGCAATTCTAACTCAGAACTTTCTCTCTTTGATGAACAACAATCTTGATCAAAGCACCTTATGATATGAATAGTTTTTGAATGCACAGAGAAAGTCACGGATATGATAGCTCTAAGATTGCTCTCAAATGTTTTCACAAATTGTATGTATCAAAAGACAAATCAAAATTGTATTTATAGATTAAAAGAGAGAACCTGCTTGATTAAATTGATTAAAACTGATTTAGAGTAGCAGATGATCGATCAGAATAATAATATAACAGGTCAGAATCAGTTATGATCGATCAGAACCAGTTATGATCGATTAGAATCAAATTATGATCAATTAGAATTCTTTTCAGTCGATTAAAACGATTTTTCAATCGATTGATTTCATTTAAAAACTCATTCAATCGATTAATTCAAGTTTTCAATGGATTGAAATAGTTTAGAAAAAATGATAGCTCTCTGTTTCAATCGATTAAAAGATATTTCAACATATTGAAATTCTGAGATACTCCAAATTGAAAAATAACATCTCTCTGTTTCAACAGATTAAAAAATATTTCAACAGATTGAAAATGTGCAACCTTTAATTGAAAAAATCATTAAGAACATTTTAACCTGTTGATTCTGCGTTTCAATTAATTAAAATTTCGACTATATGAATACTTCCTATGTTAAGTGATTTTAACAGATTGAAATCCTTTTTAACAGATTGAAAAACTCAGTTTGTTCTTTTCAATGCTTAAAGGTTGGTTTTTCATGCAGAAAAATAAGTTTAATAAAATGCATCATTTCAAGGCGCTTATCACAAGAACTATTGAACTATCAAGAGATTAAATTCTAAACCTATAACCTATTCACCTACACACCCACAAACTAAACTCTATAAACTCTATATGTCTTCATCAAATCCAACAAGTGCTTCAATCTCCCCTTATTTGATGGAGACAAATAACCACTGCACCTGCACAAATAATAACATAACAGAGACATATATGATTTTGTAGTGTGTGTGTAGTGTCAGTTATAAGCAAATACTTCTCCCCCTATTTGACTTCATCAAAAAGTATTTAGTTACAGTCCAACAGTACCACGTAGGTACCCAAAACAAAAACAAGAAAAAGAAATATATAAAAAGATATGTAAAAGCGAGACTTCACTCATCACCATCCCAGGGACCCTGATTGAATTGAAGATCACCAATTCTATTGAAGATATCCTCCAGCTGATTATCAATGTGTTGAAATCTGGCAATGGAGTCTTCATACAGTCGATGCTGGCGAGCTTGCAGAGCAAATGTCATCTCCATGTGCCTCCTTTGATTTGTTTGTAACTCATTCATCTGATGCAGCATAGTCCTTTCAAACTGTGAGAGAGGCGTGCCACGGTCAGGTTGTGGAGTATAAGGAATTACTTCCAATGGAGACTGCTCTTCCATGACATCTTCCATAGGGTCTGTTGCTCTTGCTGTAGCAGCACTCGGGACACCAGTATCTTCATCTTCTTCCCCTTGTTCTTCTTCTTCGACTTCTTCTTCTCTCCCTGCTTCTTCTTTTGAAATCCACTCACCATCAATTTTGATGAATCCCATTTTATGAAGGACAAAGTTATTAACCTCATTTGTGGGGCGAACAGTTTCAGCCAATTCTCCTTCCAAATCAACACCAAAATGAGTTAAAAATTTAGAAATCAATATTGCATAAGGATACCTAAAATCACTTAGCCTTTTTGCTTTGATCATATGGTCCTTGATGACAAATACCCAGTTTACTCTTATTCTGTGGTGAACACAATACATCAGTACCAAATCCCCTTCATTTAGTACTGCATGATTGCTCCCCCTGGGAGTAAGCTGCCAGGCCACGATGAATGCAAGGATTCTTTCTTCAAGCTTCAACTTTCCAGTGTTGAAGGAACTCACAGAGTCATGCTTATTTCGCAAACAAGAGCGAAAGTACTGAATTTTGTTGAATTCTTCCACATCAGAGGTATACCCTTTGGTGACTTTTACTCCTTCATCCTTGAGTCCAGCAACCTCTTTCCAGACAGTGGGAGTAATTTCTATTTCCACTCCTTTGACTTGAGTTCTTAGTGTAGATCCTTCAAATGTCAGATTAGTGAAGAAAACTTTAATAAGGTCAGAATAAATCCTACCATTGAGCTCAAGGAACTTCTGAAGTTTCTGGTGTTGCAGCAGTTTCCGAACACCTCTGAACCCTTCAGCATCCAACCACGAGAATTTCAAAACTTTGGGTATATTGATTTGCTTCCTGCTCATTTCGTGAATAAACAAGTCCATCTTTTCTTGGTTCCCATTGAACCAGGATTCAATGCGCCCTCCTCCTGATATTTCTTGACCAGCAGCAGAGGATTCTCCTTTGCTGAACTTCTTTCTCCCGGATTTGGTGCGCTTGAACATGTTGTTTTTGTGAGATGAAACAGAAAAACAGAGAAGAGAGAATGTTTTTAAAGAGAGAGTACAAGCTTTTCGAACGACTATAGTATGTTAAAATGGAACGAGAAAACCTGGTCCCTTCATCTTGTTTGAATAAACAATTTTTGTCTTTAGTGATTTACTGTTGTTCTGCTTCATGCGCAGAGATGGTGAAAAGTAGAGAGAGAGAATTGTTACTGTGCTACTCAATTACCCTCACATCTAATATCCAATCACAGTCATTCAGCTTTTATTGGATAACTATGACATTTAAGAGAGTAGCTGAAGTTGTTTCCAGTTGAAAAAGCCCTCAGTACAATCTACAGTAATTGATTAGAGGCAATGCATACACTACTAGCCCTAGAAAAATTTAACCAATTGATTTTTCATAAAATCAATTGATTTTTCAATTTTTGATATAGATGCAGATCATCAGAAGTAAAATAAATCGATTGAATTGAGGATTTAATCGATTGATTTAAAAGAGAAACATACAGAGCTACAAAGTTATTGAAATAAATCGATTAAAAGCTTATTTAATCGATTAAACTGGTAATATATCATGAACAGAGATTGAGAATCAGGAAATCAACAGATTATTTCAAAATTTCAATCAATTAAAACAAATAATTTCAAAATTTTCAGACAATTTTAATCAATTGAGCCTGTTATCAACTTGTTAAAAAGCACATAAACACAATAAAGAATCAATTATTCAATACTAGATATATCCAGAATTCCTAATTCAGTTCTAAGCATATTAAGTCTATCTCTAGGAAGTGGTTTGGTGAATAAGTCAGCTAACTGTTTCTCAGTTTCAATGAATAAAATTTCACAATCACCCCTAGATACATGTTCTCTAATAAAGTGATGTCTAATTTCAATATGCTTAGTTCTAGAGTGTTGAATAGGATTCTTAGTTAGATTAATTGCACTAGTATTATCACAAACCAGAGGTACCGTGTTGAGAATCACTCCATAATCTTTCAATTGTTGCTTAAGATAGATACTCTGAGCACAACAACTCCCAGCTGCAATGTATTCAGCTTCTGCAGTTGAAAGAGCAACACATGCTTGCTTTTTGCTGTGCCAAGATATGAGACTGCTTCCCAGTAAATGACATGTACCAGAGGTACTTTTCCTGTCCAATCTACATCCCGCAAAGTCGGAATCGAAAATCCAACAAGTTTAAGAGATGCTCCTTCGAGGATACCATAGTCCGACATTAATGGTTCCTTTAAGGTACTTGAGAATCCTTTTAGCGGTGGTAAAGTGAGATTCCTTTGGATTTTCCTGAAATCTAGCACAAAGGCACACACTAAACATAATGTCGGCCTACTAGCAGATCGGATATAGCAGAGAACCAATCAAACCTCTATATTTAGTTTGATCAACAGATTTCCCTTTTTCATCTAAATCTAGACAGATAGTTAGTAGACATGGGTGTAGAGGATTCTTTGCAGTTATGCATATCAAATCTCTTCAACAACTCATCACAGTATTTAGATTGATTTAGGAAAATGCCATTTCTTAATTGCTTAACCTGAAGACCAAGGAAGAAATTTAATTCTCCCATCATAGACATCTCAAATTCACTTTGCATTTCCTTAACAAACTTATTACACAAGGCATTATTAGTAGAACCGAAAATGATATCATCAACATAAACCTGTACCAGAATAATGTCAGTTCTAGATTTCTTAATGAATAAGGTTTTATCAACTTCACCTCGTTTGTATCCTTGATCAATTAAGAAGTTACTTAGCCTCTCATACCATTGTCTAGGGGCTTGCTTTAAACCATAAAGAGCCTTTTTCAATTTGTAGACATGGTCAGGATGTTTGTGATTTTCAAACCCAGGGGGCTGAGAAACATAAACTTCTTCATTGATGAGTGCATTTAGAAAGGCACTCTTGACATCCATCTGAAGTAATCTGAAACCACTAATACAAGCATAAGCTAATAAGAGTCTTACAGCTTCAAGTCTAGCTACAGGTGCAAAGGTTTCATCAAAATCAATTCCTTCCTGTTGATTATATCCTTTGGCTACCAACCTAGCTTTATTTCTAGTGATAATGTCGTGTTCATCTAGTTTGTTTTTTAATACCCACTTAGTACCTATTACATTGATATCTTTGGATTTAGGAACTAATTCCCACACATTATTTCTCTCAAACTGATTAAGCTTATCATGCATGACACTAACCCAGTATTCATCATTTAATGCATCCTTAACAATTTTAGGTTCAATTTGTGAAATGAATGCCATATGATTGCAGAATTGATTAAGAGAATGTCTAGTGGATACTCCCTTATTGATTTGCCCAATGACATTGTCTAGAGAAAGATCTCTTGGAACAATCCATTCTTTAGGAAGCTCATTCAAGATATCTTCTTTCTGTTCTTCAGCAATTCTCTCTGGTGAATCAGCTTTTGCAGGATCAATTGATTGATCACCTTCTTCGACAATATGTTGATCTGAACCATTGGAATGTTTTAACTGATAAGAATTATTATTTAAATCTTCATCATCTGCAGTACCTGTTGTTTTATTCTGCAACACTCGAGGAGACTCATTAAAAACAACATGTACTGATTCTTCAACAGATTTTAGTCTTAAATTATAGACTCTATATGCATGACCATTAGAAGAATAGCCAAGAAAGATTCCTTTATCAGATTTTTCATCAAACTTGCCAATATTTTCTTTCCCATTGTTTAAAACAAAACATGTACATCCAAAAACCCTGAAATAGTTTATGTTGGGTTTTCTTCCTTTGTCAAGTTCATATGGGGTTTTCTTAAGCATGGGTCTAATCAAAACTCTATTCAAAACATGACAAGCAGTGTTTACAGCATCTGCCCAAAAGTATTTAGGTAAAGAATTTTCACAAAGCATTGTTCTAGCAAGTTCCACAATGGATCTGTTCTTTCTTTTCACAACACCATTCTGTTGAGGAGTTCTTGGAGCAAAAAAATTGTGTTTTATGCCATACTTTTCACAGAATGATTCAAACTTTTCATTTACAAATTCTCCACCATTGTCACTCTGAATAGAAGTAATGAAATAACCTTTCTCATTATGTAAGACCTTGGCAAGCTTTTTTAAAAGATTTGTAAGAATCAGATTTGGCTTTTAGAAAGATAGTCCAAGTAAATCTGGAAAAATCATCAACAATTACCATGATATAGAGATTACCACCTAGGCTTTTATTTCTTGAAGGACCAACCAAATCCATGTGAAGCAGTTCCAAAGGTCTAGAAGTAGAAACAATGTTTTTGTTTGAAAAGGATTTTCTAGTTTGTTTACCTTTTAGACAAGCTTCACAGATTTTGTCTTTCGAATTTGAAGCTTAGGTAGCCCGTAGACTAAATCTTTAGAAATCAGTTTGTCAAGATGATTAAGATGAATATGTGCAAGCCTTCTATGCCATAACCAAGATTCTTCTTCTTTAGTAAGAAGAAAACTTTGAGATGAGATAGAATGCTTGATATCTAACATGTAAATGTTATTCAACCTCTTACCTACCAACATTACCATGTCAGATTTTGGCTCACAAATTAGGCAAATTTCTGGTTTGAAGATAACCTTGTGACCTAGATCACATAATTGACTTATACTGATTAAGTTGTGCTTGAGACCTTCAACAAGAAGAACATTGTGAATGGTCACGGTTTCACCATCTCCTATATCTCCAGAACCTAAGATTCTTCCCTTGTTGTTGTCTCCATATGTCACGTGACCTCCATTCTTCAATCTCAGTTTCTGGAATTTTGAAATATCACCTGTCATATGCCTTGAGCATCCGCTATCCAGGTACCAAAGGGATACTTGTTGCTGTTCCTGAAAGATCAAGCATCAAGTATTTGGTACCCTTAAATATTTTGGGTCCTTAGGAGTCAAATTTTCTGTTTAACATGTTTTGGAACCCATCTCATTTTACCTTGTGGCACAAAATATTTTCTAGCATGACAGAATTTTACAGTATGCCCTTTTTTCATGCAGTAATGACACGATGAGAAAGGAGATGTTGTTGCTTTTCTAAAAGAAAAGAAGTTCAAATAATTTTTAGTTTTCACCCCAACCTTAGGTTTGTACCCAATTCCAGTATGATTAAAAACACATTTTTGGGACCCAAGAAGTGTATCTAAATTTTCTTTACCTTGAGTAAACTTAGACAGAGTTTTAATCAAGTATTCAACCTTATTCTGTAGAAAGATACACTTTTCACAATTATTGTTAGTTGCAGCATTATCAGTAGATGAATAGATTATTTCAAGATGTTCCATATTTGTTTTGCTTTCTAATAATTTTTTTCCAGAACTTTAACCATATTTTCTAACCAGTTATTTAGTCCTTTTAACCGATTATTTGTATGAGATAAATTCCTGGCTTCACTATGCATTTCATTGAAAGCATTTAGTAATGTGTTGTAATTCATTTCATTTTCTGTGGGGGTTGAACTTACATGCGATGAAGAGGATTCACACCCAGCCATTAAGCATAGATTCACTTCTTCATCTTCAGATGTAGAACTGGAGGATGAATCATTGTCTTGCCAAGCTATCTAGGCCTTTTTCCCTTTGTACTTTAACTCTTTCTTGTTCTGATTCTTGGTTTTTTCTGGACATTCACTCCTTATGTGTCCCTGCTTACCACAAGAATAACAAGTAATAGTATTTTGAGTAGATTCAGTTCTTTTATCAGTGTACCTTTTAACTTAGCCGGTTCTGTTCTTCTTTCTAAGAAATTTCCCAAATTTCTTAACCAACAGAGTCAGATTCTCATATTCATCTTCTTCAGACTCACTATTTTCTTCAATTGTCTTGAAAACAATGTTTTTGCTTTTCTTCTCTGCATTTTCTTGTTCTTTAAACCAATTGATTTCCAGCTCGTGTTCCCTTAGCTTACCAAATAATGATGCAGTAGTCATTTCAGTTAAGTCTCTTGATTTTGATATAGCTGTCACCTTTGGTTGCCAAGTTCTGTCCAAACATTTCAAGATTTTGATGTTTAATTCTTCCTTGTCAAAAGTCTTTCCTAGCCCAATTAGATGATTGACTATGTGCGTGAATCTTTTCTGCACATCTGCAATGATTTCACCTTGCTGCATTTTAAACAATTCATAGTCTCTAATTAATTCATGCTTTCTTGCCCTTTTCACGTCAGATGTACCCTCATGAGTGACCTCTAGAATTTCCCACATTTCTTTGGCAGAGGAACATTGAGACACCCTGAAAAACTCATCAAGATTTAAAGCAGAGGTAATAATGTTTTTAGCAGTATAATCATATTGAACTTTCCTATTTTCTGCATCAGTTAATTCAGCCCAATTTTTTTCAACAATTTTACCATCTACTGTATGAGTTGGTTTGAAAGGCCCATTAACAATTGTTTCCCAAATACCTCTATCAAGAGATTCAATAAAGATTTTCATTCTAACCTTCCAGAAAGAATAATTCACACCAGCAAAAAGAGGAGGCCTGTTAATGGAGGCTCCTTCCGAAAAATTCATCTTTCCCTCAGCCATTCCTGGACCGAATTCTTGAGTAACTTACAAGAACCAACTCTGGTAACAATTGTAAGAATTAATGGTTGAGTTCAAGAGGGGGGATGAATTGAACTTTAGAAAACTTTTTCACAAAACACACTTTCTTTTGGAAGAATGATTTATCTTTATTCAATTCTTCTATTAGGTAGATTTGGTTTTAATCACAGCAAGAATATAGACAAGAAATAAAAGAGATGAAAGCAGAAATTCAACACAAAAGTTTATACTGGTTCACTCTTTTCCCAGTGCTACATCCAGTTCTTAACAAATCTGCCAAGTTCCAGTAATTCCAAGTGAAAATTACAACCAATAGATATACACCAATCTACCCCAAGAACTATCTCACAAACCCACAAGATAGACTCTTGAATAACCACCCAGTAACCAAATCCAGTTACTGTAACCAGTGCAGATTCAACACCCAATCTACACAATCACACTTTATACAAGAATAGGAAAAGAATAAACCTGGACTGTAGCTTTAACAATATAGAAGTCCAGAAGCAATTCTAACTCAGAACTTTTTCTCTTTGATGAACAACAATCTTGATCAAAGCACCTTATGATATGAACAGTTTTTGACTGCACAGAGAAAGTCACGGATATGATAGCTCTAAGATTGCTCTCAAATGTTTTCACAAATTGTATGTATCAAAAGACAAATCAAAACTGTATTTATAGATTAAAAGAGAGAACCTGCTTGATTAAATTGATTAAAACTGATTTAGAGTAGCAAATGATCGATCAGAATAATAATATAACAGGTCAGAATCGGTTATGATCAATCAGAACCAGTTATGATCGATTAGAATCAAATTGTGATCGATTAGAATTCTTTTCAATCGATTAAAACGATTTTTCAATCGATTGATTTCATTTAAAAACTCATTCAATCGATTAATTCAAGTTTTCAATGGATTGAAATAGTTTAGAAAAAATGATAGCTCTCTGTTTCAATCGATTAAAAGATATTTCAACAGATTGAAATTCTGAGATACTCCAAATTGAAAAATAACATCTCTCTGTTTCAACAGATTAAAAAATATTTCAACAGATTGAAAATGCGCAACCTTTAATTGAAAAAATCATTAAGAACATTTTAACCTGTTGATTCTGCGTTTCAATCAATTAAAATTTCGACTATACGAATACTTCCTATATTAAGTGATTTTAACAGATTGAAATCCTTTTTAACAGATTGAAAAACTCAGTTTGTTCTTTTTAATGCTTAAAGGTTGGTTTTTCATGCAGAAAAATAAGTTTAATGAGATGCATCATTTCAAGGCGCTTATCACAAGATCTATTGAACTATCAAGAGATTAAATTCTAAACCTATAACCTATTCACCTACACACCCACAAACTAAACTCTATAAACTCTATATGTCTTCATCAAATCCAACAAGTGCTTCAGACCGTTGGTTCTCAAAAATAAGGAAGAGGGGGCAAGGATACCAGTCCGACTATTTATGCCACGTCCTTTCCCGTACGAGTCAAATAAAGTTGTACCATGGAGATATGAAGAATCCTCACCAATAAAGGAGGATATCTCGAACATAGCCGGCATTGGGGGCATGACTAGAAGTGGAAGAGTCTACTCCCCCAGGGACTCACAAGAAGACGTCCCCAAGAATAAAGCAAAAAATAAAAAGACCGAAGAGAAAGAAAATAAAGAATCCAAGGAGGAGACAGAGGAATTACTCCAGTTTATAAGGCAAAACGAGTATTCCATTATTGACTAGCTCAATCATACACCCGCACAGAAATGCCCTGATGAAGGTCTTGAGCGAAGCGCATGTACCTCACTCCATATCCCAAGAAAAGGTTGATAGGATCGTCGGTCACATTATGGCAAGCGATCACCTCACCTTCACAGAGGAAGAACTCCCCCTCGAGGGATCAAACCACAACAAGCCCTTGCACATTTCCATCAAGTGCAAGGAGTACCTCATTGCCAAAGTTCTTGTGGATAATGGGTCATCCTTGAACGTGATTGTTAGAAATGTAGGTTGAGATCAAGAGGGGGGGGGGGTGAATTGATCTTTAAAAGATTTTCGCAAATTACAGATTATCTATTTCAAAGATTAAGATTTCAGATCAATTCTTGAATCACACACAGCAAACAATCAAAACTAAATGCAGTGACAAAATTTAAAGGAGAGAAAGGTTTAGAAAGATACAACCAAGGTTTATACAGGTTCACCCAATCCCAGGGCTACGTCCAGTCTCCAGCCAAATTCCAGCTGGGTTCCACTAGATTGAACGTTTTACAGATTACAACTTTAATCTCACACTCAATCTACCACAAGAACCACAATTCCAGTTCCTGCACCTAAACCTTCACCAAGAACCAAATTCCAGTTCTTGACTAACCCTGCAGCCAAATTCCAGCTACAGAAACCAGTGCCCACAATTACAGGCACCCACAATACAAAAAAGAAAGTAAAGAAACAAAGAGAAGAAATTAGAACGCTCAAACCAGATTTATGCAACTCTGCAGTATGAGTTTCTTCTCCAAAAGAATGCAATTTTGCCTCAAGAAAGAACTCTTATGAACTTCACAAAAACTAGCGTGATTCTCTCTTGAAAGTAGCATTTATGCTTGCTTGATTGATTGTTAAAAGATGTGTATTAAAAGGTTCAAGCAATTCTGTTTATATAGAAGATTTTCAAAACTACTGGTTTATTTAATCTGTTAAAATAATCTTTTAATCTGTTAAAAGACTTGTTTTAATCTGTTAAAACTTCTTTTAATTTGTTAAAAAGTTCTTGATTATTTTCCATATCTGTTTTAACTGATACGACACCGTTTATATCAATTAAAACTCTTTGTAAAAAATCTTCTAAATTGTTTTAATCGATTGTTTCGTGTTTCAATCGATTAAAATACTGCAAAACATTCTTATAAACTTTTCTAAGTTATTTTAACTGATAACAATCTATTTTAATCGATTAAAACGCATAGTAGAAATTCTCTTAAGTTGTTTTAATCGATTAAAACGCAGTTTAATCAATTAAAATAATTCTGATCGATCAAAAGCCCATTCTGATCGATCATATCCTCATTCTGATCGGTCATATGCACATTCTGATCGGTCAACCAATACTCCAAGTTGTTTTAATCGATTATTTCGAAGTTATATCGATTAAAATACTTCCAGAACACTTCCCTGAACATTTTAAGTGATTTTAATCGGTTATTTCGAAATTATATCAGTTAAAATACTGACAGAAGGTTTTCAAAACTTCCTTTAATGAAATCAATCGATTATTTCGAAAACATATCAGTTAAAAAACTTGTTACAAAAGTGTTAAGAACATTTTTGTTGATAAAGCTTGTATACTATTGGTTAAAATAGTTAGTTAAAATAGTTAATTAAAAACCTTTTAACAAAATACTTTATTTTTAACCGTTTTAAACGCTTTTTAGAGGCATTTGCAAAATCTTTTAAATGAAGAAACCTCATGCAGCAGAGAGATAAAACTGATTATACCTAAGCAGAGATGCAGACTCACTAATCCCACTACTCTTTTATCTAAGTGACCTTTGATTGCCACAAAGTAGCCTTTGACTTCAATTTTGACTTCATCAAATCAACAAGATCTTTGCCAAAGTAATTCAATAAGATCTTCATCACTTTCAGTGATGCCCAAGTGCACACTCGACAAGTTAACTATCTAAGGAACCCGTTTGCGCCCAAGCAGCACTATCGTTCGAGCCTTCGACGGATCAAAACAAGAAGTAGTGGGAGAAATTAATTTGCCAATCCAAGTGAGACCCACTATCTTCAATGTCGATTTCCATGTAATGGATATTACTCCAGCATACAGTTGTCTCCTCGGCAGACCTTGGATTCATGACGCTAAGGTAGTACCTTCAACGCTCCACCAAAAAGTCAAATTCATAGTGGATGACAAATTGGTCACGGTCCAAGCAGAAGATGATATCCTGATCAGTGGATCGTCCACCCAACCTTATGTGGATGCGGCTGAAGAGGCCTTTGAAACATCTTTTCAAGCGCTCGAAATTGCCAACGTAGAGAGACTTCCCAAAAACACAAAGGTAGCCCGCATGATGATGAAGCATGGTTACCATCCTGGCCAAGGACTGGGGGCAGATTCCCAAGGCATGAGGGAACCGCCAGAATTCAAAGATAATCCTTTCAAGTGTGGCCTAGGATATGACCCTACTAAGGGCCAAGCAGAAGGAAGAAAAGGGAAGTCTCCCCTCCGCACACTCAAGCAAATATTTCGAAGCGGAGGGATGCAAGCGTCAAGAGCTACCCTAGTAATTAGGAGATCTTTTTCTTCACTTAAGGGATGTAAACCCAATGACTGTTAGAGATTATCCCCCGGTGCTAGCTCGACCCCCGGGCATTTTAGGGCACATATTTCCTTATTAATTAATAAATAATACATTTCTTACTATTTGCTTCTCTCCTTGATATTTCATGACTAGACCTCACAATAACCATGTCTAAGTAAACAAAAAAAAAGAAGAATAAAAAGCGCATCCAAATAATCAAAATTTGTCATTGCCATTACAATCAAGCTAGTTTATTAGAAGCACAAAATAAGGCTTTATCTCACCATAAAGAAAGTAATGTTTCGCCAATATTGTGAAAAAGAAAATAATAACAAAAAAAAAAGAAAAAACCCATAGAAGCCAAAGGCCAAAAAAAAGAGGGGCAAAATACCCAGTAGGAAACCCACTAAGGGGGCTACGCAAAAGATAGAGTCAACCCGGTAGGATACCCGAACAAAAATAAACGGTAGCCTAGGCAGAAATTAGGGTTACAAAATAAGGTCTGCTAGGATTCCCTAAACAAAAATGAAAAGAAGGAGCCTAGACAAAAGATAGGGCCAGAACACAATATCCTAGTTCGAAAACCCAAGGGGCAATCTAGGGAGATCAACTAGCCATAAAAAGCAATGGAAATAAGTTAAGGCGCAAATACAAACAAAAAAGGAAACGTTTGCTTAGACAAAAAGCTTAAACACCTAAGCCTAACCTTAGCCAACCATTCTTACTAAAACCTTTTTCTAAATAAAATTGACCGTCTAAAACACAAGCCATTGAATTTTCCCTCTTACTTCTTTTCTCTTGATCCTCACAACAATATTCTAACAATTAATTTGGGAATATGGAGGCGTATAGTCAACAAGAGGATTGAAATCCCTAAAGTAAAGAAAAAGGGACACTAACATGGCAAAGTGTGCTCTACAAAAAAGAGAGAAAAAGAAAAAAGCAAAGAAAAAGAAAGAAAGAAAAATCAAATTATTCTTCGATCACAAGAAGTCTGGAATGGTACAGCCAAGTACAAGAACGCAGATCAGAGGATACTCGTCGCTACAAGACACGTCAGTTAAATCCTTCTAAAAAACTAAATGAAATAGGCATTATAAGACATCAAACATGAAAACATTGCATGCATAAAATGTTTTAGAACTAGGTCCTATTTTCTTCAAAAAAAACAAAAAAAAAATCATCTCAAAATCGAGACCGTCGTCCTGTATGTCCATACCGCCGTCTCGATTTTCAGCAAAACGAGACCGTCGTCTCGACTTGACCAAAAATGAGACCGCCTTCTCGCTTGGTGAGACGACCGTCTCGCTTAAGGCCAAAGTTGAGACCTCCGTCTCGAGGTTCCAGACGGTCGTCCCGGATAGCGCAAAATCGAGACCACCGTCTCGACTTCCCAGACGGCGGTCCCGAATCTGAAAAATTTCTTATAAATAGAGGGGCCTAGGGGGGGGTCTCCACACCTCCTCTTGCACTCCTACCCTCCATTCTCTCACTCTCAAGCACCCTACTGTCAAAATGCACCATGGAGATCAGTCTAGAAAGAGAAGAGGCTCTGCCGGCCCTAGCAGCTCCTAAGCTCCTGCTACGCAGGACCCCACACAGCTTTCACCGCTGCACCAGGCCCGCCTAGAGCACATCCGGGGGTATACATGGCACCCCATGCTAAGATTGGACTTCGGCATCCTCGCCGAATTCGAGTGGGAAGACAATGTCCGCGCCCACATCGATAGCATAGGGTGGCGCTTCCTCCTCCAGTCTCCACCCACCCACGTCTATCCTCAGGCGGTTTTAGAGTTTCTCGCCTCCATCTCCTACTCCGAGACCCCTTCCATGGTGCCCGGTCTCCCACCAACAAAAATGGTGACCTACTTCATCGGTGGGATGTACCGAACCACCACCCTGGACGAATTCAACGTGTCCATTGGATTCGTCCAGTCCGAGGACGTGCTGACTCAGAACTACTAGGATGCCATCTACGCACGCCCCACCAACCTCACCGCCGGCGAGATGTGGGAAGAGTTGACCGGGGCGCACACTTTGCCCACACTGCTGAAGGGCTCCGCACTTCCCCCCGCCCTCCGCATCTGCCACAAGCTGCTGGGCGGGACGATCCACGGGCGGAAAGAGAGTTAGGGTAAAGTTACCCTCTCGGACCTCTTCGTCCTCTACTGCATACGCCAGAGGCGTCGGTGCAACCCTAGCTATTTCTTCCTGAAGGCCCTCAAGGACTTCGGGAGCCGGCCTGTGGGAGACATCCCCGTGGCTCCCCTCATTACCCCCCTGACAGAAAAATGGGGGTGCAGTGGCAGGGTGGAACTGGCCTCCATCCTTCGACCCCAGACTATCAACGGGTCGGTCCTAGTCAGCATGGGGATGCTGCTACGCCAAGGGACCCGGTTGATCCTCCACCCCTCACTGGATATAACTTTGGATCTCCGGGATCTCTTAGCAATGCACGATCTCCCAACACCTCCCGAGTTCCAACAACAGCAACAACATCAACAACAGCAGCAGTACAAGGACGATTTTGCTGGCATCAACCGAAACATCTACGATTTGTGCCAGCAATTCGACCAGATGTCTGAGACAAGAGCAAATGTCTCTAAGACAGGATGTCTTCGACATGAGATTGGAGACATTAAACCAATACCAAGAGGGAATAAGGCAAGACCTGGCGACATTCCGACAGGAGTACCGCAATGAAAACCCGGGATCAGGCAGAATTCTAAAGACATCTGTACCGGTAATTCCCCTCTTACGGATCGTCTCCAGACTCGAGTCCACCATCTTAGAGATAGGGCTTAGAAAATAAACTGCTGTAATAAATTTTTATCAAAATTTCATTCCTTTTGCTCTCCCTTTCAAAAAGAGTCAGCGTAACAAAAGAAACTAAGAGTAAAATGACTTACGCTAAAAAAAAAGCCAAAATCCAAAATCGCGAGAAAAAAGAGATAAAGCCGCGAAAAAAAGGCAGGATTAAAACAAGTCAATCATCTTGACCAAAAATTTTTCGACAAACAAGAAAGAGTCGAATAACAAAAGACTATCCGACCACCAGCAAAGTCGGATGACCATCATCAAAAAGATCAAAATCAAAGAATCCCCAGCAACCAACAAGCTGGATGAACACCAATAGAATCCCCGGCACGAACCGGATGACCACTCTCAGAAAAAAACACAGACAAGAGAACACATCTCAACACCTGGCGCATGAGCTAGAGCAGTAAGCCGCCACTACATCCAAAGGGTCAGCTACCGCAAGAAGGAGCATCTGGAGGCACAACACCAGATGGGGGTGTATACTCATCAAGCCTTACAAAAGGGGGCTTACCAGACGAGGGTTCATACTCGTCAGACACCAGATGGGGGTGTATACTCATTAGTCCTTACAAAAGGGGGCTTACCAGGCCGGGATTCATACTCGTCAAACCAGATGGGGGTTCATACTCATCAGCCGAAGGGATCAGCTATTGTCAGAAGGAGCATCTTGGAGGCGCACAACATATTTTTCCCTAGAAAATCCACCGCTGCAAATACGGGACGTCTGAAGGGTAACCAGGCAGGAGGGTCAACTCATTTACCCTCCAGTCGATCTTCTTGGCACAACAAGCCAGCAGTCGACTAGTCGGGTAAAGGGGGGCAGCTGTAGACCCCTAATCTTGCCCGGCCTCATAATAAGACCAGAAGACCTCCTTTTCGAATATGGATGAAGCCTAAGAAGCCATTAGGAGAGACTATTAGGCCCCATACTAGAATAGGAAGGGTTTTCTACATAAAAATAAGGATTTTCGCCTTCAGGGATCGAGACCGCCATCTCGCCTTTCAGGACCGTCGTCTCGCCATTCCAGCAAGTCGAGACGGCCATCTCGCCACTTGCGAATGGTGAGACCCCCCTTCCATTTGGCGAGAAGGCCTTCTCGTTTCTAGAAAAGTTAATACCGTCGTCTCGCCATACGAGACGGCGGTCTCGCCACTTTTGCAAGGCGAGACAGCCGTCTCGACCTGACAGGCACGAATCCATATAAATAGTAGCTCTTCCCCCCTTCATTTCACACAGTTCTTCCATTTTCCCTTCTACAACTTCTTCAAATTCTCTTCCTAGAACCCCTCCGATGCATTTCTGGAGTTTCTGAGAGTTTCTTAGAGATTTTATAGCGTTTCCGAGAGTTTTTCCGGCGTTGTAAAGAGCGAGGGGCTGCCAAAATGCACCCTAACTTTCAAGAAATTAATCAAAGAGCTTGCTTCGGAGGTTTCTTCATTCTTTCCCTCTCTTTATTGCCTTTACTTTTACAATTAAATTGTGTAATAGATATTAGGGCCATGTAGTCAATTTTTTTAATTCCGCAAATAAAGGGTAAAAGCGTCTTTTCACAAAGTTTATTTATCAAATAGTCGGCCTATCATAGGGAACCCGAAAGGAGCGTCGTAAGGGAACTAACACTTCCCTTATACGTAACTAACTCCCTTACCTAAACTCTGGTTTTAACGACCAAAGTTGGTTTTCAAAAACCAACGCCTTTTTACCCCTTTTTCGATATTTCTGGTAAAAACATCGGTGGCGACTTCATAAGAACCCTTCAAAATTAGTTTTGGGTTAGCCCAGTTATCGGACAATCCAAGAATACTTTTTCGAAAACCTCGCCCCTAGGTTTAGCCCGGTTATCGGACAACCTAAAGGCGTTGTAACCACACCCATATAACGCGAAAATTGGAAAGTCGGAACCATCGCGTCGCTCCGACCGCCTCGTTTTGACGGCGGCGACAAGATCTTTGTCTAATCCAAGGGCAAAAACAAAGAATATTACCCTAAGACTCAGCATAGCCACCACATGAGTCATCGAGCGCACTCATTCAAGTCTCCACCACATTTCCCAATGGAGAATAACAGCTTCACAAAAGCCATTCTTCAAAAATTCAAGGAGCCAAACCTCTGTGCCCTCATGGGCCTAACAAAAAGAAGAAGAAAAGGAAAAACCTTCATCCCCAGCGGATAACCAAAAAGAAAAATGCCATAACAATGGAAGGCCAAATAACTCTCTGGTGGATCACCAAAAAGAGAAGATATATCCCTAGTGAGCCTACTGCAAAGGCACATCTTCAGACTCACATATTCAGAGAGTCGTTTTCCTATGCATAGGCAAGACCTGATGAGTAAAGAAGCCAACATCCCCAAATGGAACATCAGCCTATTAAGAGGCAAAGTAGAGCAACCAAACTTCTTCACTTCCGATGAAGCATCCGCCTACTCAGAGGCATCATTATCAGAATCAACAAATCTCCAGCAGATTCCTACCTACTTAAGAGGTACTTATCAAAAATCTCCAACAATCAAGAAGTTGTATGGCTAATGTAAAAAGCAAAAATCAAAGAATCCCCAGCACATTGGATGACTACATCAGAAAAGTTAAAAACAAATTTCAAGCAGAACTACTCCCCATGGAGTCAACGCATGACCAAGATCAGTAAGTCGCTACCACACAGTTCAGTCCAAGTAAAGGACTCAAACCAGATGGGGGTTCGTACTCATCCAGTCTTACAAAAGGGGACTACAAACCAGATGGAGGTTTGTACTCATCAACAAGTCGTACAAAAGGAGATTCGAACCAATCCTACAAAAGGGGAATACAAACCGGATGGGGGTTCGTACTCATCTAGTCTTACAAAAGGGGACTGCAAACCAGATGGGGGTTCATACTCATCAAGTCTTACAAAAGGGGATTTCAAACCAGATGGGGGTTCGTACTCATCCAGTCTTACAAAAGGGGACTGCAAACCAGATGGAGGTTCGTACTCATACACCACGAGCACAGCTACCGCACCCGAAGGAGTATCCTGAAGACGAGTCTTACAGAAGGGGACTCAAACCAGATGAGGTTTGGTACTCATTAAACTAGATGGGAGTTCATACTCATAGAGTCTTACAAAAGGGGGCTCAAACCAGATGGGGGGTTTGTACTCATCACCATAGGGTCAAAGGGAACACCCTGTGGTCAACCTCGAAGACTAGAGGACATCAACATTTATAGTCCGGAGGGTCAGCTACTGTGCCAAAGGAGCATCCGAAGGACAATCGGGAAAGAGGGTTAACTCCTTCACCCGCCAGCCGGTTTTATGGTACATTAGCCAACAGCCGGTCAATCGGGTGAAGGGGGGGCAGCTGTAGACCCCTAATCTTGCCTGACCTCGCAATAAAGTTAAGAAATCCTCCATTTCGAAGATGGACAAGGCTTCATTAGGCCCCTAGTAGTGTTTTCTAGACTCCATTTTAAAAAAGGAAGGTTTTTCTTAGAAAATAAAATTTAGGATTTTTGTTAGAAGGTTGGGACGGCCGTCCCAGATTCCAAACCGTCGTCCCAACCCCCTTGGTGGCCTAGGACGGTCGTCCCAAATCTCAGACAGCCTCTCACCCATTTTTGTAGCCTGGGACGACTGTCCCAAATTCCAGACAGTCGTCCCACCTGACAAAATCTGGGATGGTCATCCCGACCTCCTAAATCTGCGAGCCTATAAATAGGAGTTCATTTCTCCCATTTCCACACACTTGGTTGAGAGCTCTCTTTTCTCTCCTACTCTGAAACTTTTTCCGGACAATTTTTGCTTTGTTTCAGAGTCCGATTAGTTTTTCCGATTATCCTTTTTGGATTAAATCGGTTAAGGAAGTCTCTTTTTGAGACATCCGACACTCGGTAGTATTCTAATTTTATTGTTCGTGGGAGGAGTACTCTTGTAGAGGGAGGAGACTGGCAAAAAGCATCCTCAAGTTTTGAGATATATACAAAAGCTCGCTTCGAAGGTTCCTTTTCTATTCCTTTTCTTTTATCGCTTTCCTTTTATTGCTTTCCTTTGTGTGCATTAGAAGTTATGGCCATGTAGATATTTAATTACTGCAAGAAAATGAATAAATAAGGTAAAAACATAATTTCTACATCTTTAATTTTAGAATTAATCCATCATAGGGAATCCGAAAGGGGCATTGTGGGATGCTAACACCTTCCCCACACGTAACTAACTCCCTTACCCAACTCTTATTATAATGGTCAAAGTTTGTTTTTCTTAAAATCAACATCTTCTTTTTTTATCATTTTCCAATGTTTATGGTTAAAACATTGGTAACGACTCCTAAGAACCCTTTTACGAAAACCTCAATTTTAAGGGTTGTTTGGTTATCAAACATTCTAAAAGTGATGACCAAATTTATTTTACGAAAACACGAGTCACAAACCATCACGTCGCGACCTATCGCCCTTTTCTGGTTCCCCTCCCTTTAGCCGTTGGGGACGGTGATGACAGTGCATTTTTCAAGAAGTGCAAATAGAATGCAATGCTTTTCTGATGGTGTGTTGAATATGGAGAGGGTACTAAAGGAGGTTGAGGCATACAAGAAACGTACAATGAAGAAGGCCAATATGAAAAAGGCTATAAGCTATACAAAGGAAATTGGTCAAGGCGGAGAAGGGCAAGGAGGAGGTCATAAGCAAGCTTGAGTTCGATTTGGGTGTGACAGAGATATTATTAAAATTATTAAATGTATACGAGGAAGACTTTCACTAAGTCGTGTCACAAGCTATCGTATGGTCCTTAAGGGTGGATGGTCATGCTTCGATATTGAGAAGGAAATACAAGATGGGAAAATAGTAAGTGAATCATATGTATACTTAGTACTCTATTACCATTTTGGATATACGTAAGCTACAAATTGGAACTGCCTAGTTTGTTATATGTTTTGCTATAACTCGAAATCGTGTGTGTGATTATTAGTTACAACTAATGGAGGGTTACGGAGTAAAAGTACCATGTGCGAAGAAAATACTCGTAATGAGAAAAAAAATAATAAGAGTGCTTGCTATAATAAAAAAGCGTAATGAGAAAAATAAATAAATAAGAGTGTTTGCCATAATATAAAAGCATAACACTATAAAGTTATGTAACATTCTCATAAATATTTTATAAGTCTAATGAAATATGGCTAAAATAGCCTTTTATTTTGAGTCGTTAAGATCCAACTGACTAGCCTTTAGATGGACAGAGTTGAGTGCCTGTTTATGATTTTCTATTCCCCGTTGTAGCTTTATATCTTCCTTTGAATATGTTAATGGAAATAAACGTTAATAGAGATTTATGCATAATGTAAATGGACATGTATATATCATGAAGAGCCTCAACATAGCACACCTATTAATATTAGTACCTATTTAGTACCTAAATAGGTCAATTGTATAAAAGTAATTGTTTGTAATGTTTGAATATTAGGGCTTACTTGGCCCATATATTTGACATAATTGCCACATAATTGATATATTGGGAATATATTTAGTATTGTTTAGATATTGTAGTATTTGAGATACTAAACAATGGTTTAATGAAATAGAAATAAATATTCTTATTTTCTTGAACCGATATTCAAATTCATATATTATTTTATAAAAAATTTGATATCCTTTTTATCGAAGATTATTATTCCATTATTCATTCAATATCAATATTGATTTAAGCATGGAAGAACCTTTCGTAGGTATTCCCTCTTCACGCCATAACATGATAGGAAGGAATTGTAGAGAATTTGTTCACCCTCCAAATTCAAATACAAATATTTGGCACCAACGTCTCCAAATTCAAATACAAATATTTGGCACTAACGTGAGGGAGGGTAAAATTCTCCCCCTTTACCACCTAAAATGATAGAAAACAGTATTAGAAAGCAATATTAAACTCAACAAAAATTCATTCAATGTTATAAAATTACTATCATTATAATGTAATCAAAACAAAAAAATGACAAAAAACTTACTATTTAATTCCATCACAATGATTCAAAACCACCACCATTGCTCAACACAACCACCACAGACACTATCAAATTCACCATTAATCCCTCAACTACCACTAGCATTGCCTAGCATGCATGTGGAGGAAGGAAGGAGAAGACGAAGCCACCACCACCATTACCATTGTCTAATACAACCACAATGAACCACCACAAATACTACTAGCCACCATGAACACCACCACGCAAGACCACAAGGAGAAATGAGAGGGATGAGGGAGCAAAGAGGGAGAGGAAAGTGAGGAGGGAGATTAACATGCAAGGACGTGAGTTAGGATAAATAAGATATATGACATTCAATGATAGTTATAAAAATACTTATTGTCACTCGTTGTCAAATGTTCATTATCTTATATATTTAACAATAATTATTTATATAATCGTTATTGTTTATCCTATTGTTAGTGAGAAATCGATAAAGGGATCGAAAACCATTTTGATTGAGTTAAAAACTGATAAATCGAAAGATAGTTGGAAAATACGCTCGACGACCATGTGACAATATGATCGAGAATTAGAATCGAGAAATCGAAGGAAGAATGTTTTTCGAGAAATTAAAATTTTGTAATGTTAAAGTTAAGGAAAACCAAGAGCAATTCAAAGTTCTCGAGATCAAGAGATCAAAATCAAGAGGAAGGCTAACCTGCGTGGATATCGAAAACCCGGCTAGGTCATAAAGAGGGGAACAGTTAAACGCGCACATAGGAAATAGTTTCTAAACCGTGGCAGAGGTCGAAGATCATGAGAACGTGGGTGCAGTTTTGATACCGAAGAAGAAACTACAACATGCACGTAGGACGTGGTGGCAGTTTTCGTTAACTGCTCCTAAGAGGTTACTTGCTTAAAGGATTCCCAATAAATAGAGTGAAGAATGAAGGAAGGAGGGGGAATTGGCAGAGAGAACAGAAATATTAGTGAGAAGTCTACCGGAGAACGACGCAATCATGAAGTTTTTGGCGATCTGGATTTCCATTTTCATTGACTGCCTTTATCGCTTTCTTTACTTTCCCTGGTAATTTATGTTCATGCAATTTACTTTGATGCAGTTTACGTTCAAGCAACTTTAAGTTTCTGTACTTTCGATTACTTGTCATTTACCTTAATGCAATTTAAGTTATGCAATCTCGATTTCCTGCTATTTACATTTATGCAATCTCGATTCCCTGCTATTTACATTCCCACAATTTCGATTCTTTGTCATTTACACTTAACGCAAATTTGAGGTTTCCGTATTTTACGTTTCTTCGCAGCTTTATATTTTGTACTGCTCTTCGATTTGACATTTTACTGCTTTCTTTACTTCGAGTGCTTTAAATACAAAATACCAAAAAACAACATTTTCGATTGTTAATATGCACATTAGGTTGCGTTGTTAGTATTTTCAAACATCATGATTTTAGATTCTCATACACATTTCGATTGAAAATCGTTTGCTAGCCTAAGTAAAAAGAATCTACGTGGTTGGAATTTGGTTAGAACAAAATCCTTTAAAAATCGAAATCGATCAAAATTCCACCAGAAACAAATTGGCGTGCCAGGTAGGGGGATTTATGTCGAAAAACACAAAATTGGTTAGTTCGAAAGTGTATGAGATTAAGGAGTGGGCGAGTAATAGGAATGAGTCAGAATCCACCAAATAACCAGAGTAACAGTGAGGGTGTGAACGGTCTGAATGGGTCACATCCACCAAACACTGGGGGGCAAGGGCATAATGGGAATATGCCTGTAGTATCGACAACCGTGGGTATGTCGATTACTGTGAGTAATGAACAAAGTTCAGGTACATTAGTAAATACTCAAGTAGGGTCTAGTGATGTGATACCAAACAACATGCAAACTATGGGAAACCCCATAACAACATATGTTGGGTCGTATATGAGCGTGAGGCCGCCTGGTTTTTCGTCTAATAATATGAATGGGGCTGGTACATCTTCAATACAATGAAATTCGAGATTTAACCTAGGAATGCCTCAAAACTTAGGTACATTTCAAACTCTAGGTATGCCGCAAAATTTTGGAGTATCTCCAAATTTAGGGGCGTCTCAAAACTCAGTAACCCCCCAGAATTCAGGGAGTGTGCAGAATTTAGGTACACAACAAATACCTCCAAACCTAGATCATAGAGCAAATCTGGATCAGGGAAGATATACATTCGATAGAGATTGTCATCGATCCAATTTCGAGACTATCGAAAATGCTAGTACTGGAATCTCCAGTAACTCATTAGGAGTACTTAGACAACAAATGGATGAAAGCAATTTCGAGATGATTAATATGTTATCACAACAGTTGACTACAGTCCTAAACCCATTAGTTCAAAACACTACTACTAGTTTTGAGATATTAGCAGAACAAATGGCCCGTATCGGGGATGCATTGGTCATACCTCGACAAATGAGAATGGAAAATCATGCCGCTCAGAGCATTAACCAGAACGCTAATATTAATCCTCCTTATTTATTAAGGAGAAATCAACACAATGATCAACATCAGAATCTGGGGAACGAATATCAGCTTGTGAGGAATGATGTTTATGGAAATCTGAATGAGGGATTTCAGAACATGTATAATCAAAATAACATGCAGTACAACCACATGCTAGGGCAAAGGATGAACCCTCAAGGAGTAGAATTAAGGCCACCAAATCAACCATACTTTATTTCTCCTTTTCCAAATACAATTCTCGAGACAGAATTACCTCGAGGATACAAAGTACCTAAATTCACCAAATCTGCTGGAGAAATTGGTGAGTCCACTATCGAACATGTAGCTCGATATCAGATCGAATGTGGGCACCTAGCTATGAGTGAAGAATTAAAAATGAAATATTTCCCTAGTTCATTAACTAAGAATGCTTTTACTTGGTTTACTTCGTTGCCACCTAATTCGATATATAATTGGTTGCAATTGGAAAGAAATTTTCATGAGCAATTCTTCAGAGGGGAGACCCAAGTAAGTCTCATCGACTTAATGAATATAAAGAGATACAATCATGAAAGTATAGACGATTATTTGAATAGATTTAGACAGATGAAGGCAAGATGTTTTACTCAAATTCCTGAATATGAATTAGTCAGAATGGCCTCCGCAGGTTTAGAATTCTCGATTAGGAAAAAGTTGGTTAATTTACCATTGAATGACATGGCTCAGCTAGCTGATAAAGTGAGAAGAGTGGAACAAATCGAATATGAAAAACAAAGGTATAAGAAATTTGAGAAACCTATGAAGAAAGAAAGAGTAGCATATATAAATGATGTGTATGAGACAGATCCCAAGACAGAAACTGATATTGAAGAAAATGTCGATGAGAAAGTGAATACAGCAGAGCTCAAAGTAGGAGCTCCATATATTTGTAAATTACTACAGAAAAATGAAGTAAAAGACAAAATGGCAAATCGAACGTATACTTTCGATGTAACAAAAGCCAATAAAATTTTCGATATTTTATTGAAAGATAAGCAGATTAAATTGAGTGATGATCATAAACTGTCATCTGCAGAACAAAGGAATGGTCGAAAATACTGCAAATTCCATAATATTTATGGACATTGGACTAATAATTGTATACATTTCAGGAACACGATCCAAGATGCGATCGACCAAGGAAGGCTGAAGTTCGAAGAGATGTCAATGAAAGTGGACACAAGTCCATTCGCGGTGCAAGTAGGGTATATCAAATCCCAGACGGGCATGACTGAAGATGTCCGATTGACAAATTCGACCTTTGTAGGCATGGTTGATGTTACTGAAGACATCGATCCCAAGCATGTCAGAATGGACGTATCTGAAGAAGACATGGAATTCGACCTGAGTGAGTTCGAGAAAGAATTCGAAAGAGAAATCTATCCTCGATCAGATGACTCCCTCGTCGAGTTTTTAAACAGAAAGAAAGAAAAGGATGAAGATGTAGCGTTATGTCCACGATGCAGTGCAGTATTCGACAGGTCGGCTGCTAAAGCCTTCAGAGCAGGACAGATGAAGAAAATCGAGAATCAAAATAAAAGGGACAATGACAAAATAGATCAATCAGCCCAAGCAACGATAGGGGAAAGTCAACAAAAATCTGTCGGTTCTGATACTAGTAGGAATCAGTGGATTAGGAAAGAATTGTATCCTTCTCGAAGAGGAAGAGGCAGACTTCAAAGTCATGATGTCTTCGAGAGACTTTCATATGACGAAGGATCGAACACTGGATTCCCAACATTCCAAAGGAGATTTCGAGGAAGGCCCTGGAGAAGAGGAGGAAGGATCCCTTACTGGAATAATTACAGGAACTTTGAAGAGAGTAATGTATCAATGGGGAGCCAATATGCAAGAGACTTTTTCGATGATAAAAATGAGGGTAGCTGGGATGAACATCAAATCGGAGTAATATCGATACTACCCGCAGAGTATGTTAGTGAGTATAAAGAATACCAAGAGCAAAGTAATGTCGAGCGAGAGGATGACTTCTATTCTGAAGACATAAGGCCAAAGGTTACATGGGTAACACAAGCATCATGTGAAGTACCCCATAGAGATGCTGCTTTTATTGATCCTCCATCTGAAGAGATGAGGTTCCACCTGAAGCCTTTATTACTGAATATCGAGATTCAAGGCCAAATGGTGAATAGAGTTCTTGTCGATGGTGGTGCAGCAGTGAACATATTGCCAATCACCATGCTGAAGAGGTTTGGTATCGAATTGAAAGATTTGGTCAGGCATAATATAATGATTTCCGATTTCAGTGGAAAAACATCGAGCTCAGAAGGGATGATTGCCTTAGATGTAAAAGTGGGCACTTATTCAAGGCCGACCGTGTTTGTAGTTGTTCAATCACATGCCAATTTTAATGCATTACTTGGCTGGGAGTGGATTCATGGAGTTGGAGTCGTACTTTTTACGGCTCATCAAAAGTTGTTTATGTGGAATCGAGATGGACATCTCGAAGTGATTCCAGGCGACCAGCATGAGTTTGTGACATTTGTATCTCAGGCTGGTCGGGCACTGCAGAATTTGGCGCTTACTCAACCATTCACCTTCAAGACTGTTGAAGACTTCAACTCAAAATTGCACGAGGAGCGTTTTTTAGAAATGAATGAGAAGAAAGGATTTGTCATGATCAAAGAGGGGGCCAACCTCGAAGTGGCCGGTGAAAATGAATAGAGATTATGAGGAGTTCTTGGCTCGATTGAGAAGATATGAAAATGAAAAGAAGAGCCAAGAAAGTAGCAGTACTAAGATAGAAATAAATAAGTCGATTCACTCGACAGTAGTTGCAAATAACAGCGATCAAGTTATACTTGATTGTATTTACGATAATTCTCCTTTAGGTTTTGAAAAATCCATCACATCGAATCACAAGAAAGTCGAAGCCCAAGATCCGTTAGAAGAAATTAACTTGGGGAGTATAGAGGATCGGAAACCTACTTATATCAGCAAATATCTCGAGAAAGAAATGAAGAAAGATATGATTTCACTACTAAAAGAGTATAAAGACTGTTTCGCTTGGGAATATGAAGAAATTCCTAGACTGGATCGAAGTCTAGTTGAACACAGATTACCTATCATAGAAGGCAAGAAGCCAGTAAAACAAACACCGAGAAGATTCGCACCTGAGGTGATGGGTAAGATCAAAGAAGAAATCGAGAGACTTCTGAAAGCAAAGTTCATCAGGACTGCCAGGTATGTCGATTGGATTTCTAATATTGTTCCAGTCATTAAAAAGAACAGTAAAATGAGAGTATGCATTGATTATCGAGATTTAAACTTAGCTACTCCTAAAGATGAATATCCTATGTCAATAGCCGATATGTTAATCGATGCTGTAGTCGGTAATGAAATGTTAAGTCTTTTAGATGGTTATTCAGGATATAATCAAATATTTGTGTCCGAGAATGATATTGCTAAAACAACTTTTCGATGCCTGGGGGCATTAGGTACTTATGAATGGATAGTGATGCCATTTGGATTAAAAAATGTTGGGGCAACATATCAAAGAGCAATGAATTTAATCTTTCATGACTTAATCAATGATTTTATGCAAATCTATATAGATGATATTGTTGTTGTATCGAAAGAAAAACATAAACACTTAAGTAATTTGAGAAAATCTTTCGAGAGAATGAGGAAATATGGATTAAAAATGAATCCTTTGAAATGTGCTTTTGGTGTATCTGTTGGAGAGTTTTTAGGATTCATAGTACATGGAAAAGGGATCGAGATCGATAAAAATAAGGCAAAAGCTATAATAGATACTTCTGCTCCAAAAACTAAGAGACAATTACAGTCATTTTTGGGAAAAATAAATTATTTGAGACGATTTATTTCTAACTTGGCTGGTAAGACTTATGTTTTTTCGTCTTTGTTAAAGTTGAAAAAAGAAGCAGAGTTCAAGTGGAAGGAGGAACATCAAGAAGTCTTTGAGCAGATCAAAACGATGCTAACAAATCCTCTGATTCTGATACTAGTAATGAGAGACAAGCCATTAAAGTTATACGTATCAGCATCAGATTGAACAATAGCCAACCTATTAGCACAAGAAGATAAGAATGGCGTTGAATGTGTTGTTTATTATCTAAGTAGAATTTTGAATGATGTTGAAACTCGATATAATGATATTGAAAAGTTAGGGTTGTGCTTATATTTCTCTTGTACAAAACTCAAGTATGTAATGAAGCCTCATGATGTGATGGTTTATTCCAGAAATAATATTTTGAAGTTCCTTTTGTCGAAATCTATCATGCACAATCGAATAGGAAAATGGGTGCTAGCCTTGACAGAATTCGCTTTATCATTCGAATCTTTGAAATCAGTAAAAGGTCAGATTATCGTCGATTTCATGGCAGACCATACAGTTGACTCGATTGATAATTTGTTTATTGAAATCAGTAAATGGGTAATGTATTTCGATGGATCGAGTACATCGAATAAATCTGGAGTAGGAATTCTTATTATTTCTCCAAGTAATATCCCAACTAAGTTATCATTTGAGATTATACCCATTTGTTCAAATAATGAAGCCGAGTACGAAGCTTTGATAGCAGGTCTTGAAACTTTAATTAAGTTAAAAGCTCGACATGTAATTATAAGAGGTGATTCGCAACTAGTGATCAAAAAAGTGCGAAAAGAATATAAATGTATCAATACCAAATTGATCAGATATTTAGAAAGGGTAATGACTTTAAGCAGAGTGTTCGATGATATAACATTCGAATATGTTCCTCGAGAATTCAATCAAGAAGCCAATGAGTTGGCTCAAATCGCATCTAAGTATAAGATATCCCTGGAAAATTTACAGAAAATGATTCGAGTAAAAGAAAAATTACCTCAAGGAGGTGAAATTTTACAAATTAGTGACTTAGATGATCAAGATTGGAGAAAATCGATTATAGATTATTTGCAAAGTCCAAGTGGGAGAATCGATAAGAAAATTAAATATCGAGCAGTGAAATATGTTTTGTTAAATAATGAACTATATAAAAGAGGTATCGATGGAGTATTACTTAGATGTTTGGGGAATGACGATGCTTATTTAGCAATGGCTGAAGTACATAATGGAATATGTGGTGCCCATATGATAGGCCAAAAAATGAAATGGACATTAACTCGACAAGGTTATTACTGGCCCTCGATTTTAAAAGATTGTATCGAGTATGCTAAATCCTGCAAAGAATGTCAGAAATTTAGTCCTATACAACAAGTTCCTGCTAGCGAATTACATTCGATTATCAAACCTTGGCCTTTTAGAGGTTGGGCTATAGATTTAATCGGATAGATCTTTCCACAATCATCGAAGGGACATAGATATATAATTGTCGCTGTCGATTATTTTTCGAAATGGGTAGAAGCAATACCTTTAAAAGATGTCTATCAGCAAGATGTAATCGATTTCATTGAAGAATGCATCGTTTATCGATTCGGGATCCCTCAGTCTATCACTACAGACAGAGGGACAGTTTTTTCCGGTAAAAAGATGGTTAGATACGTTGAATCGAGAAATATTAAGTTATTAGCATCAACCCCATATTATGCACAGGCAAACGGGCAGGTCGAGGCAATTAATAAAGTAATTATTGGTTTAATAAAAAAACATGTTGGTAATAAACCAAAAACATGGCACGAAACGTTATTGCAAATTTTATGGGCTTATCGAAATTCACCAAAAGATTCTTTACAGAATACCCCATACAAATTGGTCTATGGACATGATGCAGTTTTGCCCATCGAAATAAATATTGAATCGAATCGAATACAAAGGCAGAATGATTTACCCAGTTGTGATTATTGGAATTTGATGTATGATGAATTAAATGAACTCGATGAAATAAGATTGCAAGCGTTGAATAGTATGATTTTACAAAAGAATCAAATTTCTCGAGTATATAATAAAAGAGTTCGAAAGAAAACGTTTAACGAAGGTGACTTGGTGTGGAAAACAATTTTACCAATAGATAAAAAATGTAAGCGTTATGGCAAATGGTCGCCAAATTGGTAAGGACCTTTTGAGGTTATTAAAGTGTTATTGAGTAATGCTTATTCGATTATTGATTGGTATAACAAAGATAAAGTGTTATCGATAAATGACAAATACTTGAAAGAATATAAACCTCAAATAAAGGAAATAAACATTCAACATTAATTCGAATAATGTTTTACAAAGACAAATATCGAGTCTTAAGATTATCGAAATCTATTAACAATTGTCCCCAGGAAGATGAAATCGAGTTGTCTTCGGCGATCAGTTTATGTTTACGTTCCATGCTCTGCCCGAGAGATAACGCCACTTCCTTCGCAGAGGATTTAATTGAATCGATCTCTAATTTAAGGGAATCCCTCTGCGACTTCAGCTGATACAGTCTCTTCTCCAACTGTTCGATCTCACTGTCGAGCGAAGCCAACGTCATCGACGCCTCTTCCAAATTGAGCTTCTGAGTCTTCAATAATTTCGATTTCTCAATTTGGAAGGAAGAAACATCAGATAACTTAGTCGCTATCGTCTGCTTCTTCTTCTTTGCAGCATAGGCCTTGTTGAACAAATCAGTGGCCGCTGCGACTTCCATATCGAAACCCCTCGGAAAAGCGTCTTCAGGGAAGGCCTCGATGGAGGTGAGAATCTCTTGGAAGAGTTGTTTCCTTTCGCGCGATTCTACTAAGACTTCCAGAGTTGGAGAGTAGAAGAAGGACCTGAAACATTGCTTTAGCTGGTATACTCCCTCGGTCGAGGTTGTGGGCGGTTGGGACGAGTGGCTCGATGGGGTGGCTTCATCGGACAGTAGAATATCAAGGATCGAGAAAGGATCTTCCTCGATAGCAGTTCGATACTCTGGCACGTCCCCTGGAGCAGGCTCATTTATCTCGGGCAATGTCCCCGAGAGCAACTCGACATCAAGCATCGCAAAAGGAAGGGAATCATGTTGCTCCGTAGAAACGGGGGAAGGACAGTCCTGGACTTGGACTATAGGGATATTTACTGAAAAGAAAATAAATCGAAGAGGTGAATCGAAAATTCGTGATAAAGAATGGAATAAAATGAAACAGTGAAGAGAAATTAAGTACCAGGGGGAAGGAGAGCAAGAGAGGTTGAGGCAGGAGGAGGACTCTGTACAGCCTCAGGTTGCTGTAAATCGAAACAAATATCAGAAAAGGAAATACATAAGAAGTCAAATAAACATACATACAAAAAAGTTGAGAGCTGTACCTCAGGAATAGGGGTTGATGATTGAAGTTGAGAATCGACATTTGTCGATATAGTCGCCGATGGATGATCCTGAAAAATATCAAGAATCGAAATCATGTAACAAGATCTTATCGAAATCTAGGAATATAAAATGATGCAAAAAAGGGACTTACGTGACTGGAATGTGTGGTGGGTGTTGTTTGACCCACTTTAGTGACCGTGTTGGAGTCCGTCGATAATGGATTGACGGTAGATGGTTGAACAGATCGAGGACTCTTCGATTTTTGTTTCTAGAATTAGAAATCGAAAAACAACAGAAAAATGTTAGAATCCAAATGAATCGGCTATAGACAAAAAGATAGATAAGACAATAAGGAATCGAAAAGAACCTTCGATTTTTTCGAAGATGAAGAAATGGTGGCCGAGTGCTTGCATTTCCTAGCGAAGGCCGATGGGTCTGACTCATCCGAGGACTCCCAGTCCTTCTCCTTCTCTGAGGCAACAATCTTATAAGGCTTTGAAACTGTCGAAAAAAGAAAACAATTAGCTTACAATATAAAGAAATAAAAAACATTCCTAGAAAAGGCAGCAAAATCTCACCAAAAGGTGATGGAGTCAAAATCGTGACTCCATCGATATGTACAAGCCAGGGAGGAAGAAGAATTTGAGGGAGATTTAGGTAAGGGAAATAAGACAATTTCGATACAGAAATGTCCTTGTTTTTAGGTTTGGGACGAAGAGTTTCTCTTAGGGATCTCAGTTCTCGAACCCATTTGGGATAAGTTAAAGGTTTGACAATCCCAAAAGGTGTTGTAGGAAAAGTGGGAAGGTGATCGGGACAATACATTTCAAATGGGGTTTTATCTCGAGGATTAATTATTTTGTGATTCGATCGGTTAGTGTCTGTCTTATTGGCTAAAGAAATAACAGCGTCATAAAAGGTCGATTCTAACTTTAAAGGGTTGTAACAAACTCGATAAAAATTCTCGAATCGAGATATTTGAAGATAGTGGGAGTGTGTACCTTTCTTCGCCTTTGATTTGTCCTACAACACAAGAGAAGGATGAGCAGTCAATTTTTGTCGGACTTCGTCAAAATCAGAATGATTACTCGAGAACCAATCGACCCACCATTGAGAGAAACCCAGGGTTGATAAATAATTAGACTAAAAAACATAAGGATAAAAATGCATCAGGGTTTTTGGTAGCAGTTTGGTGAGCTCCCGTCCAATTGTCGATTCACTTAACTTGGACTTTAGGGAGGTATCGAGGGGGAAAAAAGGTAAGGCTTGACTCAAACCAAACTGCCTCGAGAAAAGTTGGGGGTAATAGGTGACAAGCTTAAGATCCTTTGAGTGAAAACCCGATACTAATACATCTTGAGTCAAATAATTGCTCCATACTTCAACCAATTCTGACTGTAGTCCTGGAGTAAGAGCAGGAAATTTCGATTTAAACCACGCTGGTCCTCGAAGTTGGTCACTTATTCGTCCAAGATTCACAGTAAAAGGAGCCAAGTGCGGACCAAAATGAAATTGAGTTAACAAAAATCTAAGGTAATTACAATAGGTGGTCTCGTCGGATTTATGGCGGGGATGACGAGCAGATAATCGAGCACCCTCTAAATTTAAACTTGGGGGTATCTGGGAAGTTGGGGGGAGGATACTCTCAAAAATCGAGTTTAGCCATAATTGGATAAACCAAATGGGGCCTGAAAAATTCCCCGAAGCTCTGGGGGTATTCAAAATCTCGACAGCCTCATCTAAAGCAGTATATACATGGGCTAATAAAAGTTTGGCTAAACAAATTTTAGGCTGGCCGGTGTGAAGGAGATAGGCAAGGTTATACAGGTGGGATGAAATTTGGATGGATCGGGGGCAGAAGACGTGAGTGCACAACCAGTATACCAAGAAAGCAACGTGCTCCTCATCGAAACGTAAGCTGTTGGATCATCGATAAAATGCTTCTCGAGAAAATGACCATAGGCTTTCGATTCCCAATCGATTTTTGACCTTAGAGAATTATCTCGAAGGAAAAGCACCCTTATAGTACTTCTCCCCTGTGGGCTTCAAACCAGGTAATTGCAGCGACTTCGAAAAGGGTGGGCGAAAGGGGACCACAAGGGAGTTCTAACGCATGCAGGTCCTTATTCCACAAATGTACAGCAGACAGAAACATAGCCATATCCAAAAATGACAAATCGCATCGAGATAAATGCAAAAAATCGAAAATCCCCACGTCTCTCCAATGGTTCCCAAACTTAGTCTTAACCCTATCAAACCACCTAATGTACAAGGGTTTTTTGGAGGGGGGGCCCGTTCAGTACACTTTAGATACAGCATTCAGAAAGTCTATCCGAACTTCAGATTGATGAATGGGAGCCTGGCTCTTTGGAGAAAGATTGAGGGAAGAAAAAGTTCCGCCACAAGAACGAATAGGACCCCCAAAAGCATAAGTTATATTATCAGCAATATAAGGGATGAGTACCTGCGTCTCAGCGACTTTCTGAGAAGCTTCCTCCATTAGAGGAACCAGAGCAAATTTCTTGTTGTTGATCTCCAGCAGGTTAGAGGCCAACGAGGGAAGTGGTGGGGCTAAAAAATCAGAAGATTTGGAAGAGGTTGTCATTTCAGGAGAGTAGAGGAAAACAGAGGATAGAAGGTGAGGGTGCAAGGTTGAGGACAAAGAGGCAAGGTAGAAGATGAAGTTGCAAAAGAGGAGTAAAAGTTCGCGTAAAAAACCAGGGTAAAGGACCAACAAAGTGTTTAAAGGAAAACTATCTAGGGTACTGGAAACGACGGAGGCGAAGGGCAATTAATGTGGCGTGTACAGTAAGGCAGCAGACTGATGTGATGGTGACATAAAACCCTAAAACCTAAGTTATTGTGGGCCTCCAACACGCGAAGGCGGGAATCATGTTGAAAGAATATAAACATAAACTATTTATATTCTTCCAAGGGGGCATTTTGTTAGTGAGAAATCGATAAAGGGATCGAAAACCATTTTGATTGAGTTAAAAACTGATAAATCGAAATATAGTTGGAAAATACGCTCGACGACCATGTGACAATATGACCGAGAATTAGAATCAAGAAATCGAAGGAAGAATGTTTTTCGAGAAATTAAAATTTTGTAATGTTAAAGTTAAGGAAAACCAAGAGCAATTCAAAGTTCTCGAGATCAAGAGATCAAAATCAAGAGGAAGGCTAACCTGCGTGGATATCGAAAACCCGGCTAGGTCATAAAGAGGGGAACAGTTAAACGTGCACATAGGAAACAGTTTCTAAACCGTGGCAGAGGTCGAAGATCATGGGAACGTGGGTGCAGTTTTGATACCGAAGAAGAAACTACAACATGCACGTAGGACGTGGTGGCAGTTTTCGTTAACTGTTCCTAAGAGGTTACTTGCTTAAAGGATTCCCTATAAATAGAGTGAAGAATGAAGGAAGGAGGGGGAATTGGCAGAGAGAACAGAAATATTAGTGAGAAGTCTACCGGAGAACGACGCAATCATGAAGTTTCTGGCGATCTGGATTTCCATTTTCATTGACTGCCTTTATCGCTTTCTTTACTTTCCCTGGTAATTTATGTTCATGCAATTTACTTTTATGCAGTTTACGTTCAAGCAACTTTAAGTTTCTGTACTTTCGATTACTTGTCATTTACCTTAATGCAATTTAAGTTATGCAATCTCGATTTCCTGCTATTTACATTTATGCAATCTCGATTCCCTGCTATTTACATTCCCGCAATTTCGATTATTTGTCGTTTACACTTAATCCAAATTTGAGGTTTCCGTATTTTACGTTTCTTCGCAGCTTTATATTTTGTACTCGCTCTTCGATTTGACATTTCATCGCTTTCTTTACTTCGAGTGCCTTAAATACAAAATATCAAAAAACAACATTTTCGATTGTTAATCTGCACATTAGGTTGCGTTGTTAGTATTTTCAAACATCATGATTTTCGATTCTCATACACATTTCGATTGAAAATCGTTTGCTAGCCTAAGTAAAAAGAATCTACGTGGTTGGAATTTGGTTAGAACAAAATCCTTTAAAAATCGAAATCGATCAAAATTCCACAAGAAACACCTATACAATGATGAGTATTAAATAATTGTCATCAAAATGTCATTATATGATTTTTATGACAATTCCAATATAATTATTGTCAATCATCATCTTTCTTATTTCTTATTTTTACACTAGTGTGATTAAAAAATTTATTTACTAAATATAAAATCATTTCATGAATAACTTAAAGAGTCAATATTGACAAAGACAAAATATAAATAAATATTTTTAAAAATCAAATATAAAATTTATAAATATTTTAGAATTAAAATTCAACATGGAAATTTACGGGACTAAATATAAAATTTATAAACTTTTCAAGACTAAATACGTATTTTATAAGAAAAACAAACAACATGACAAAAAAAAATTTAAATAAATGATGTAACGGAAAAGAAAAAGAAGAATATGCAGACAAAATGAGGTGGAAGTAAAAAGAAAATGAGATGTATAGATATAGTCATTGATTGTAATATATTTGTATTAGGAGGTACTGTAAATTAGATTATACACTGGCATCATAAAACTAGAAATACATACATAACATAATTATGGTTTAAATCCTAAATTTATACCATCACTAAAGAAAGTATTATTAAGCATGTATATAAGTAAATTGTAGGTTTGATATTGAGACTGTTACATGATACGTAGCGTCACTTTACGAATGTTACATGCATCGAAATAAACGAACGGCTACTTCAAAAGTGTGAAGACTAAAGCCATGGCAATGACGCGATATTTTTGCTTTCGGCCCTCGCTTTCCCTTTCTCCACACCTCATTTTCTAAGCTTTGATTTTTCTCTTTACAATGGAGTGTAATGTAACTTAGCAGCAAGCACAAAATCTGTTGGTTATATATTTCCTTCCTGCAGTATCCAAGTAAAGGAGAAAGTGTGTGTGTGTGTGTGGTATTTAGAGAGAGAGACCAACGTTTTCAACCAAACTACACTGCTACCCTTCTTAAAAAGTAGCAAAGCAGAATAAAAAATTAAAAAAGCCATGCATCTGATTCGCCAAGAGACAAGAACCCAGACGGAAATTAAAAAATAAAAGAAAGCGAAAGGTTAATTTTAAAAGCAGTAGCAAAATCCCAATGGGAATCTTTCTTCGTCTTCAACTGTTCAAGGTGATCCCACGTTACGACCTCTCTCTCTCTCTCACACACACACTCTTTCATCCTGCTCTATTACTCCTTTTTATGCTGTCTTTTTCTTTTGCTATCTTTTCCTCTTTCTCTCGCTCTCACAGACACAGACACAAACACACACAACAGACAGAAATACCAACATTTTCTCAGCTCCTGGCATGAGCTCATATGTTGATGGGATTTTCATGCGGGGATCATTTTGTAAGTGCTCTTAAACCTCCTTTCTCTCTCTAACCTACTCACTCATAAAATGGGTAATTGGAGAATGTGTTAGTGGTCAAGAATCTTTGCTGTTTTTTCCTTTCTTCCTCCATATTCTTGTGACATTCAGCATATGGTGCTTATGCAAAACAATTTTGTAAATATTAGGACCTAAAAGAGAGCGATTTTCGCTTGATAGATGAAACTAGTGCACAACAACAAAACAGTATCATCATGGAAGTACATCATCTTCACGGGGTCGATAAAAGCACTGATTTCTTCCCAGTTGAGCACCCTATGGAGCCACCAGATGAAGATCGTCCCGTGAAATGCCCAATGCCTGAGTCTTCCGTTATTAATGTAAGCACATATTTACATACATACATATTGTACTTTAATTATGTACTTATCATATGATGGCATGACAAACAGGATTTTTGCATGGTAAGGGAAAACAATACAGCTTCGTTTTTATGTTTGTTTTATGCCCATGCCCATGACATATATGTGTTGATTCCTTATTTCTGCATTTGTCTTATAGTTGTGTTCTCATAATCATCTCTTGCTAGCAAAGGGACCGACAAGTAAAGTTTCTGGGATGTACTTTTTAATATCCGTATATATCACAAGAATTTTGATATACTAAACATAAATATTTTTTACCTGCAATATTTGAAAGACGTCTATACTGGACTAGGGGTACACCCTTCAGAGCTTCCCTTTCTAGTTCTGAATTGCAGCATACAGATATGGAGAATGTCTTTTTAGGGTTTAGTACGGCGTAGACAATCTCTCTAAGAACATGAAGTTAGAAGCTTTTAAAAGTAAATAATTCTATATCTTGATTGAACCTCAGTACTATACAGATATTTCTCATAATCTTTCATCTAGTTTGCTGTTTCCTTTGAAGAAAATATTTAAAGGAAGAAGAAGAAAAATCTGATACACCATATGGCATAATATTCGTGAAAGATATTTGATCTTTATTAAATGACTTTCCATTTTCCTATTATAAGCCAGTATTAAATGAAAATATTACATTTTATATCTTAAATATATAAAAATAAACATTTAATATTTTCTTCATTTAGTAAATTGATTTTTTAGGAAGATCATATAAAAATAATCAGAATTATTATTCAAACAATAAATAATTGAAGCTAATGGAAGTGAATATAGTCTGATCCAACAAATGTTGCACAACTAATCACTGGTTTCTCTGGAAAAGGTTAAAAAAGGCAGAGAATTTTATTTTTAATGTTTGGTTTCACTGATTGTTCCAAAGGCCCCCAGGAAACGCAGTGTAATAAGAGTATTTCCATGCATTTTGAAGTTCACTATGAAGTTGAGGAAAGAAACTGACATCTACGTGGCTTTTGTAGGATGAAAGGATGCATGAAAAGAGGTTTGCAGAAGGATTGAAAAAGAGAGTAGAAACAACAAGGGTCGTCGGAGAAGGGGAAAGAGCAACCGCAACAACAACCATGGACGCAGAACCTCCAGCTCGAGGAGTACGAAAGCGGCATCACACCCTCACAAACGGAGGGGGAGACCTTGTGATGACTCCATTAATGAGAATGCCACCTCTCCCTCCCATACCATCGCAGAATATCACCATCTTTCAGATGCTGCAGCAGTTGGACAAGTTTGAGTCTTAACAAAGAAATAAGGTCCATCACAACACTAAATGTAACAAGGGATGCATTTTGTTATAAGCTGAGTAAAAATTCAATAGGGCAAGCCGAAAACATTGGAGAAGAAAAGAACCCAAGAATTCATCCTGTGTAGGTCGTCAAAAAAATGTACCTCGTCTTTTCTACTAAATCCAGATATTTTTATACTTCAGTGTTTACAAATGTCCATATTATACAACTCCTCATGCAGAGGCACGTTGGATAAGCTCTTTCTAATCCTCTTATTAGTAAAAATTATTAAAGATTAACTCCATTAATTTGTGAATGAAACGTGCAGAATTTTATAGATTTTAACTATAGCAGAGTATTAAATGAGTGTTTTATTGCTGGTGTTTTTATAGAAACCTATCCACAACTAGGCACGTCAATAATTGCATGTGAAATGTTCTACTAAAAATTTCACAACCTAGTCTGCCTACTGCCCATCACAAAATGTGCAGTGAAATTTTATATACGATCAACGGCCCTTGTCCAAATGTAGGCGTGCAGGCTCTATTTTCCATTGAAAGAATAAAATAAAAAGACAATATAAACCAAAAGCATAAAGACAAGGATAGAAAAAGGTACAATATCAATCAGACACAATCAGTATCTTCGTCTTATGTGCATCGGAAAGAGGAAAGCATTTTGACTGCTATACAGCTCAAAAGAGAGAAAAATGTTACAAAATACATAGTTTGACAAAGACAAACGGCTTGTGCTAGGTTAGTATCAATGAAGGTAAAAAACATAAAATAAAAATACATCTATACAAAGTTCAGACTCTGTTAGGGAGTAAGGAATCATTTGGTGGTAAAGCCTGACCATCTGTTTGATCCATCATTTTCTCTCAGTTCGCCTTTCCTAAAGCTTTTTCTGGCTTCACCGTTTAGCATAAAGCAATAAAGAAAACATTTGTAGATTGGTTGCATATTTTTTCTGAAATATTTGACACATCAGGAATCAAGACATGGAAGTCCTAAAGTGACACATTTCGTTCATTCTACAAGGGAAATACCAAGGGCAACAGCCATGCCCATTGTCAGCGAGATTATTTGGACAACTGTACTTCTTAATTTTGTATTCCCATTGTTATTCATTTCTGCAAGTACTCCCGCAATTGCGATGTATATAAATCCACCTGCTGTGAATCCCTGTCAAAAGAGACGCAAGTTATTGGTAAAATCAATCGAAGTTGAAATTATCCTGTAAATATGTTACAAGATCCTCGCCTCAATGAGAGATGACTGTCCAGGATCTTTCCCCCACAGCAGAGCCTGCAACAGAACAGCAATTTTTTTCCCATTTCATTCCATGTTCATTTTTGAAGACAATGAAGACTGACAATGATCCAAGTCTTAACTCAATCAGAAAATTCCTCAACAACACAATTTTAGAAGATTTAGTAGCCCCATAAATGTTTAAAAGTTGTCAACTAGTTACTGTACAGAAATCTAAGGTAAAATTAATCTCTCTTTTCATTATAGCTCATTTTATTTAGTAAGAAAAAAACGCAAAAATATGCAAACTGACTACCCCTTTTATTTCTCCTGTGATTATTTACTTAACGACGCTCTTCCAGTCACCAATTCAGTACATTACTTAATCTGTAACGAGTCTTAATTACAACAAATTTGTTCAAGACATTATTGTCAATCTTCACAATTTTATTTTAGTTTCAATGTTAAATGTTCAGGTATTTGGTGAATTATTGAATGAAGACAACACTCACCAATGCAGTCCCTGCAAGTGCTACAAGTGCTGAAAGAAAGTTGAAGAACAAAGCTTTTGGTACGCTGAAACCAGATCTTATTAGAATGCCAAAATCACCAATCTGTATGTAAAAGAAACAAATAGAATAAAACTTTTGGTGGGACAAAAGTAAAATCAAACCAATAATACCAATTAAACGTACATGTGAACAATAAATAAAACTACAATAGAAAAAAAAAAATACGAAGCTGGAGTTATAAAATGACAAACAAAGCATAAAACTCAAAATTGCAGAAATATGTAATTTGCGGCACTTTTGCCTCCCCAGTTAGGAAATGATAACACTGATGTTCAACTAATATTTCCCTAAACGTCTCATTAATGCAGGATAGTTAAGATCTGGCAGCTCTCATGCCAGATTGATCAGAGTTGCAATAGCAAACATCAAAGCCTACTAAGCCATGTAAAAATTGATCCAGTATAGAGAAGGAGGTTGTCCGTCAAAGCAAGAAAATATTCACCATTCACAGAATAAAAAGGTAATTATACTTTTTCTTCTACTTCAATAAAACTATTTGAAATGTACATGGTATGGAATGTACATGACTATGCACGGCTGGTCAAATGACACATGTTAGTAACTATATGAAATCTGAATATAAACCTGGAATATATATTTATCTAGACATATATATGTGCATATATATCACCAGATGAAATCTGTATAACATTTTTCATGAAATTTATAGTGCCTCGTTCTATTAAGAAATACACAATAGTGAAGATTATATTGAAAATTTAATGAAGTTTCATCATATGATGCATGTGTTTTGATAGGTTTTAGGCATATTGGTGCTTGCTAAATTTCTCTGATTAAAATCAAGTAATCAAATCATTTTATGAACTTTAACTTAATAAGTTAGGCAATAAGAAAAATAAACACCACATTAACAAAGATACATAATTGCTTCACTTTGTTAAATTAAACAAACAAACTTTTCAGGCCTTCAGGAAACTGCAGGTTACGTTAATGCCTAAAAATCAGATGAAAATGTTCTGCAGATGGAATACTACTGAACATGTGACAGAAAAAAGATGGTTTTAAACCTCTTGAGGAAGCTCATGTGCCAACAAAAACAGAGTTCTAGACCAGCCACCAACAGATCCATAAAGCAAGAATGCACTTCCTAAAGCCATTCCATCAGTGAAATTATGCTGCAATATTAACATATTTTACATGAATATACTTGAAACCTTTCCTTCATTTTACAGCCAATAAAAGGTCAAAATATAGCTTACCACTCCATCAGAGAAAAGATTGAGATAACCAAACACAAGGCTTTTTTCCTTTGAAGATTCTATATTATCAGTGGAGCTACCATCAGTACTAGGGTTGAGATTATCACTTTTGGTCACATTGCTTCCAATTCTCTGTGATTCAAGTATATCAATTGTCAGATAAGATAAATTTTCCACATTACCTCCAGTATTCCATTCAAACTAAATGTTTAATACAGCATTATACAACAATTGTAAACAAGCTATTCCAGCTGTTCAGGTTTTGCATATATTATTTATCCTATTTGGTTTAGTAATTGCATTGCCAGCAGCACAACTGGAGAAACATCTGAAGCGTAAACAACAATGGTTAAAAGTCATAGGATAGATGGGACATTAATGATTAAAACCAAATCAAAGGTGCATCCCAACCTCAGTCAGCTGAAGTAACAGAGCTCATCTTACCTTTCTGAGTGAGGTTTCAGATTGAGATTGATTATCTCCATTCAAAGAGTCACCTGACAAATGATCATCTTTTCTCTCATCTAGCAATCTGTCTTCCTTTGCATTACTAGAACTGTTATAATTTTTCAATTTTTTCTTACTATTGTGGTTATGGTGATGGTGTCCATGAGTCCATGAATTAGCTTCTCCCGAGTTTTCTTCAACATACCTCACTACCTTCTCCACAAGAAGAAAAAGTACAATTCCAGCTGCAAGAATAATATAACATTGTAAGAAACAGTGGTTCTTAAAGAACCCATCTTCATAATCCTAATTTTTGAAGACTAAAATTGACTAGAGAGAAATATATTGACGAAAGAAAGTTTAGAGAATAATATAAATACAAATATGAAGAAAGAGATCAATCACAGATACAAGCCTGCCTTTAAGCAAAAAATTCAACCTTTGAATTCCCATCCGCACCTGTTTTCCTCACAGCTATAAAAGTGATTTGTTTTGATGGTTTCATGCAGAAACCAACAAAAAAGTAGCCTTGTCCCACTAGCTAAGGTTGGCTACATAGATCATCACACCATTGAACTCAATTTTAAGAGTTTCTAGCGCATAGAGAGCCTTCACATAATTCCTTTGGTTGCTTTGTAAAGGGCATATCATAAGGACTATCAAAGCAGACAGTCCAGTCCAACTTGCCCCTACGAACCAAGGAAATAAATTTCATAGTCCAATCTGACCTATATTTTGAAACGAGTCATAACTTTTTGTTTAGTCTAACCCTATATTAGGTCAACAGGCCAATTTTGGTCTAATTAAAATTAAAAATAATAATGTGTTTATATAAAAACAATTAATTAAAAAAAATAAAAATATATTTTATATTTTAAGTTTTATTAATGAAATTAACTTTTATTTCAGATATAATGATTTAACATATAAATTACAAAAGAAGGGATCCATTCACTCCAAGATAAGAGTTAAAGACTTACTTTTCATTATCATCATTAATTTTTTTAGAAATATAATGGTCTAAACTAGTAATTCATCTTAACTATTAAATTTGGAATAACTAGATATTAGAGACTTATTCTTATACTTACTCTTATAATAAATAGATTTCTTATTAAATTAATTTATCATACATAATTTTCTAATAAAATAATATTACTTTTATTTTTATTTAAAATATTATTTTATAAAATGGACCGACTCATAAGCCTACTCGACTAGTTTGAGTTCATTTAGGCTATGACCAAAACAGACCGAATCCAAATTGATCTTATTCAATTTAGGTCACAAATTTGTTGGTCTACTTCCCAAGCCTTTTAGGCCAACTCATCAGGCAAAACCTATTTTGACATCCCTATATATCATGCACAATCCATTTCAAATTTAGTTGACACAAGATTTTGAAATTTAAATGCTCAAAAGTTTAACACCAAAGCTAATTTTGATCTTCCATAACAGATGCAAAAGAATGATATTCAACAATATGAATTCCAATTTTGAAGGTTTTGTTATTTATAAAGGAGTCTTCAAAATCAATTTTCTCTTCTAGTCATAAGCATTCATCATATTCTACTTCACATTCATGGTGAAGCCTTTCACTAGTAGTTTTCCATGGCTTAACAAGTTAGTCTGCATTTGCGGTAGATAAAAAACATTTTCTATGATGTATTGTTTCATCTTTTCTTTAAATCAAAACTTTGCCCATTCTATCAATTGTGCAATGCTATTATCAACAAACTTTACCTTTCTATTGACTCCTTCATCAAGATTAACAAACCACCCTCCATTTCTAGTCCTGTAATTTGAATAATTAATGCCCAAAATACCAAAAATCAAACATGATCTAATTCAGAATCATCAGTATCGCCTTGTGTCATTTGAACTTCATCCTCCCTCATTTTCTTTCCTTTATTGTTGTAGCATTCATCTGTAAGTAACATTGTATGTTTTTGTTATCAAATTAGTTTTATCCTTCTTTATTTTGATCATCCCCTTGCCAAAATTTCCTCAACCTCCATTTTTCTTGTGATTGTCACCACTAAAATTATTACTTAAGAACGTACTAGATCATTCACTAGAATTTTTCACTTTGTTCTTCTATTTTCCCTTGTTGTTATGTTTCTTTTATTTCTACAAATATGATTGTTCCATTTTGCAAGAGAATCTACTGAAAGGCTAGAATCATTTTTTCGAATGCAATAAAGTTACATAATTTCTATTTTTTGTTGAAGGGGTATTTTTTCACAGGTTTACCTTGGTATCGTGTTCATATTGTTGTATTAAATGATTCGGGCCGTTTGCTTTCTATTCATATAGTGCACACAACTCTAGTTGCTGGTTGGGCCAGTTCGATGACTCTATATGAATTAGTAGTTTTTTATCCCTCTGACCCTGTTCTTGATCCAATGTGGAGACAGGGTATGTTTGTTATACCTTTCATGACTTGTTTAGGAATAACTAATTCTTGGGACAGTTGGACGTCACCCCAAACATCATTTCTTGAAGATGTTAGTGCAAACAAAGCCTAAACTGCATCTCTCTAAACACTTCTCTCAAGTAGCTTTTGTTCATGAACTTTAAGAGAATTTTGTAGCTCCTCCACATTCATCTTTTCAAGATCTTTGATTCCTTAATTGTCACCACAATATAGTCAAATTAGGGAGTCAATGTTCTTAAGACCTTCTCAAATTTTTTTGTTCATCTAAAATCATGGAACTGGAATTGGAGTCAAGGCAAAAGAAATGTTTTCAGAGGCAATCTTGGTGATTCATGTTACAAAGTCCACACTCGTCCATAGCCACCAACACAAATAGACCTAAGGTTGCATGCAGTGAGAGTGGGTTCTCATTCCTATGGTGGGAAAGCATCACAATGCTTCCAGGAAGGGAAAATGAACATCATGGAGATAAAATGAACCTTGAGATCATGCTTCCACAATTCCTATCTTAAAGACAAGGTTATTTTTAGGAGGAGTGTATTTTTAGGATATGTGGAAAAGAGAGGCTAGTTAAGTTAGTTAATATTAATTAGTTTATTCGGGTGCAAGTTTGATATAAATAAAGACAGAACAACAAGAGAGGGACAATGATGTTCATTTATAGATTGAGGACTAGCTCATAAATCCTTTGTAAAATGGAAATCCTAGGAGACGAGATTGGTGGTCTCCTATTTCTTGTTTTCCTCATCCTATTGAATATAAATATTTCATTTCCTTCACTTTTCAATTTTTGGTTCCTAACAAATTACAATCTTACTAGTGGTGCATAAGCACTATTGATAATGATAGTCTCCCCTACAACCATTAAATTTAAAGATAAAATTTTGCCCATAATCCTTTTTACATCCACCGCACATTCCTTCCAATCCTTGTCCACAATAGTACTCATGTCATTCTTTCAATCTTTCTTCTATCTTTTCCTATATGCCAAAGTTAAAATCTTGAAGTGTGTAGCTCCTTAGCTTTTCTTCCAACCTATTTAGTTTCTAGGAGTCACATGATATTAATCCGTTTTCATATTATGTTGTCCACCAACTCCATAGACTTAACTTGTCAAAGTACCAATAGTTTAAGTAACAAACCTAATTAAGAATTCTTGGACTAACTTCTTGTACCAATATTAACCTGAGGACCTTTGCACGTTTTACACTATCTAAGAACCAAGGCAACTAATCTAGCTCATTTAAAATAGTACCAAAGCAATTACAACCTATTACTTCAAAATAACAACCTGGGTAGTACCCAATCCATCATGAGAGATCCATATTTGGGGTTTCAACAAGTTTTAAACAAGTACACAAACCTTCTTCCAAAAGACCATAGTAACTTCTTTTTCACAACCCTCCTTATAAATGACTATAATATATTTCCATTCATGGCCTATTAAGAAAAATAATAAAGGGAATTAGTGCAGGTACTAATTAGAGGGATATCATGGGTTAGTCCCATGAGTATATAGATAAGAGGGTACAAGGGTAAAGGGGGGAGATTTGTTGTTATTGTAAATTGAGCTTTTTACTCTTCGCAAAAGGAGAAATCTTTTGTAGGGGGAAAAATCCAAGGAGGATAGAATGCTCTTCTATCTCTTGTTCTTTTCATTCTATTCAATTAAAAAAAAACACTTTCCGTTTCAATTCTTGGTTTCTAACAATGAAATCATTTGTGAAGGGGAAACCCTTGGAGGAGAGAGTTCTCTCCTATTTCTTGTTCTTTAAATTCTATCAATAAAAATCTTTTCTTTTTCATTTTATAAACAATTCTTGGTTCATAATATATGTCCAACTTGCTGGATGTTCTAGAGAGAGGTAGAGTTAGAGATGGAGGAAACACATTTGGGCTAAGAAGGAAGAGCTGCTAGCATTTGTGTGGGCAGACCCAATTGGTTGGATTCGTAGGGCTGAAAATTTCTGAGGTATAAGAAATTCATTCTTCCATGAGCTACAATATACATTCATGAGCATCAAGGGTGTTGTGATGTACTAGTTCTATGCTTGGAGCCAAAATAACCTTGATTAGAATTGGGAAGTCCTTTTCCATACTTTGATCAAAAGATTCAAAGATGGCTATGGTAGCCTTTGAAGGGATTGCTACCTTGCAGCAAGAGGTGAAATGGAAATCTGCATAAAAGAGGTGGAGACACTAACGATAAAACAAAGGATGGCAGTGGAAAAAGGCAGGACCAGTAACAAAATTTTGGTAAAACAATCAATAGGGAGGAGAACTTTGATGACGGTGTCAAAGGGAGGGGGAGGTGGTGATGAGACTTGTTCTTGGGCAAAAGGCAAGAAAGATAAGCAACCTTTTTTCATGGGAAAGAAAGTTGAGTGACACAATTAGCCCATTGGGTTGTGCTGATGAAGCCCACCAAAGCAAACTTCAATGCAGTACTGAGATGGAATTGGAACTTGATTTGGGTCACATGATATTAGGACATCGATGGAACAACCAAATACAGCATACAGCTTTTGAAAATCATAGTTTGAGTAATAAAAAACAACAGAATGAAGGAAAAAAAGGTGTTGTTGGAGGCACAATTGAAGGACCAAGGGGAAAGTGACAAGAACTATCATTGAAGTATTGGTCACAACAATGAAGGAGCTATGGAAATTTTCCATATCGACCAAACCTTTTGGAGTAGAACTATGTCAGAACTTCCAGGCAACAGCCAATGAATCCAGGTTACACAGTTCCTACTCACACATTGACCATCACCAAAAGCCACCAGACATCATCAAATAGGTAGTGTTTAGAAGGTGCTACTTGCACGGCAAAGATGGATGGGTGCCTTGGGGTGCTCCAACAGCAGTGGATGTATCTTGCAATAAATATTTGACTTTGATGAAGATAAAAGACATAGGGACAGAATGGGTATGAATGTAACATATGGGTTCAGGAGAAAATGCTTTGCGATAGCCTAATTCAATGTCAGATTTTATTGTGTCCCATGTAAGGGATATTTAGTCCATACCATACTTCAGGAGGCTTCGCTCCAGTTTTCATAGCTCCTGTTTTTACTGATCTGAGTGTTCACCTTATTCATAGCTAATCTACTCCTGGTCCAAGAGTGTTTGGGAAAGCTTGGAAATCTTTTGCAATGACTGTGGTCCAGCAGGTGGCTCATGAAAAAATAGCTGGCTAATCAATGCTTCCAACAGTGGGATTCAGGAAAAGACAATTTTGAACTCCTGCATTGGAAGAAATCATTCCCAGATTGTAACGCTGAGGACAAGGTTAATTGTTAGGAATGCTGTCCAAAATCAACCAGAGGCCCAATTGCTGTCAAAGCCCAATGAAGATGTTGTTGAGATAGAGAAAGCCAAGGATGAGTCCAAATCCAAACGTATAAGCAAAAGACCCAAAAATTGGAATAATTATGTGCATTAGCTGATGTGTTAATTTGTCAATAGGATTCATTCTAGAAGGAGTTTGTTAGGGGAAGATTTTATTCTGTGTTTTTGTTTTTACAGCACTTTTCTGATTTTGCTTTCGGTATTTACATGATGGGAAGGAATGGAATGAGGAGGGGGAATTTTATGTCAATCACTTCTCTCTCTTAGTCCTTGCTTAGGAGGTTCTCTCTACCTCTAACCAGAGATATCCCTTTTATCAATTGGTGCGCTTTCATATGGCGAACAACACACGTTCCAAAACTTTGGAGCGCTTGGAGGCGATGATGGAGAAATTGCATCAGAATGACAAGTCCTTAGCGTCTCACTTGGATGAAATGTTTCTTCGTGTCACTGCCATTGAAGCAGCTCAACCCGTTATTCAACACACTGAGTCTCTGGGAGGCGATGCTTCGGGGGCCTCGGATCCAACAGCCAATTTCAGAACTGACAACACTCTTTCTCAACACCATTTTCATAAGCTTGATGTACCCCGTTTCAATGGAACAGATCTTGTAGGATGGATTTTTAAAATCTCTCAATTTTTCTCTTACCATAAAACACCAGAACACGAACGACTCATTATTGCTTCCTTTATTTGGATGGTCAAGCGCTAGCCTGGTACTAATGGATGTTCAACAACCATCAATTAATTCCGTGGTCTCAGTTTCTGCGTGCCCTTGAGCAGCGATTTGCTCCTACAGCCTACAACGATCCTCGCGGTAAACTTTTCAAACTCACACAAATTTCGTCAGTTGCCAATTACTTGTCGGAGTTTGAAAGTATTGCAAATTGAATTGAAGGCCTTCCATCTCCTTTTATATAGAGTTGTTTTGTTTCTGGATTGAAACCGGCGATCCAGCGGGAAGTTTTTGCTCATCAACCCGTTTCTTTAACCCAAGCCATCGGTTTGGCTCGTTTGCACGAAGATAAGGTTCAATCTCTTCCGCGAGTATTCAATCCACGTCCAATTTCACAATGGTCCCCACCGTTGATTTCTCGCACCACTACTCAATTTACACCGAAGCAACCAACACTTCCCAAATCGTTTCTGTCGTTATTGCCCACTCCTCCTGCAAAAGTCCGTTATAAGCAATTAACAGAAACTGAAATGGCTGAAAAAAGAGAAAAGGGTCTTTGTTTTAATTATGACCAACGATACTTTCGAAATCATCGTTGCCCAGCGAAGTATTTTCTTCTGGTTACTTCTGAGGAGAAACCCGATGAACCTTCTGGTGACCTTATCAGTGCCCAAGATGACCTTTCATTCCATGACCCTGGACCTTCTTATTCTGTTTAAATAGAGACACCCCAGGCCCAACTGAGCCTTAATGCCTTGTCCGAATTGGGCCATCCAGAAACATTCCGAATTAAGGGACAAATTGGCACCCAGACGGTGGGGGTGTTAATAGATGGTGGAAGCACCCATAACTTCATCCAGAGTGGGGTGGTACACCACTTGGGCATCCTTCCCAGCCCTATTGCCCCTCTGAAGGTGCTGGTGGGGACCGGAGAAGAGTTATTATGTTCCTTTGTTTGCCAACCAGCTAACGTGTTGATACAAGGGCACTCGTTCTCTCTGGATCTCCACATTTTGGACATGGGTGGTTCCGAAGTAGTATTGGGAGCCCAATGGCTCAAGAAACTGGGTCCAGTCTTGATGGATTATGAGAAGATGACTATGAAGTTTGTGCACAATGCTAAGTTAGTGGAATTACGTGGAGATACCTACTCAGGACCAACTCCTATTTCCTTACACCATCTCTCTCAATTGGCTTCTTCCGGCATCGAAGCCCAATTTTTCTCCCTTACATTGTTAGGGCCTTTTCAGTTATCCACCCAAGTTTCTACTCAATTACTTGACCCGAGGCTCCATTCTCTTGAGGAATTTCCTACACTTTTCACTGAACCTTCTGAGTTGCCACCAATGCGGCCAACTGACCATGTCATTCCCCACATCTTAGGTGTCGCTCCTGTGAATGTGCAACCTTACCGTTATGCGCACTCTCAAAAGCACGAAATCGAACGCCAAGTTTAAAAGTTGTTGTCCAATGGATGGATTCGACCAAGCACATCCCCGTTCTCCTCTCCTGTGCTCTTGCTCAGAAAAAAAAAAAAAGCGGCGATTGGCGTATGTGCGTTGATTATCGCGCTTTGAACGCGATCACAGTGAAGGACAAATTTCCTTTATCCACTATTGAGGAGCTTCTCGACGAATTGGGATCTGCCATTTGTTTTTCGAAGCTGGATTTGGCTTCTGGGTTTCACCAAATCAGATTGCAAGCGGAGGATGTAGCCAAAACTGCATTTCACACACATGATGCAGATTATGAGTATCTTGTAATGTCGTTTGGCTTGTGTAATGCTCCGGCGATGTTCCAAACGACAATGAATGATGTCTTTTTCCCTTTATTGCAGAGATCTGTTATTGTCTTCTTCGATGATATACTGGTTTTCAGCTCTTCCATGGAACAACATCTCCAAAACTTGCGTGAGGTATTTTCGCTCCTTTCTGAACATCATTTTCACTTACAACCCTCGAAAAGTTGTTTTTGTCAGGATACTATAGAATACCTTGGCCATATTGTGAGTGTTGGGTGTGTCTCTCCAGACCCATCTAAGGTTTCTGCTATTTTGGCTTGGCCTCTACCCAAAAACATCAAGGAATTGCGTGGATTTCTTGGTCTTACAGGCTTCTATCGTAAATATGTCTGTGGTTACACCACCATAACTCAACCAATGACTGAATTACTCCAGAAAGACAATTTCCACTGGAATTCTAGTGCTATTGTTGCATTTGAAGCTCTCAAAACCGCAATGGTTTCTGCACCAGTACTCTCCCTTCCAGATTTTTCTCTGCCTTTCGTGGTTCAGACAGACGCTTCTGGAGTAGCAATGGGAGCGGTTTTGTTAGAATTTGATCATCCAGTGGCATATTTTAGCAAAATATTTTGCCCGCAAATGATCCAGGCTTCAGCTTATATCCGGGAATTACACGCCATTACTAGCGCCGTAAAAAGATGGCGGCAATACTTATTGGGAACTTTTTTCACAATCCAAACAGATCAGCGAAGTTTGAAGGAGATATTGACACAGGTGATACAAACGCCAGAGCAGCAATTCTATTTGGCTAAATTACTCGGATATCATTATGATATTCAGTACAAACCTGGAAAAACCAATATAGTTGTTGATGCCCTTTCAAGGTCTATTGTGCCTACCACACCCTCTCATTTTGTCCTCACCTACCACAATTCAATTTCCTTGAGGCGTTGAAGTTGGAATGCCAATTAGATCCCCAATTTGTAACTCTTCAACATTCATTGGCTATTGACCCAACATCTCTTCCTAGGTTTAGCACACTGAATGGCTTTCTCATTTTTCAAGGCCGCATTTGGATCCCTACTACTTCTAAATTTAAGTCTCTACTCCTTCAGGAATTTCATGAAACTCCAATGGGTGGACATGCTGGTGTAAAAAAATCGTTTAAAAGGCTAAGTGAAAATTTCTACTGGGAAAATATGGCCAAGGATGTCAAGTAGTTTGTCTCCCATTGTGTCACTTTCCAGCAAGTAAAATACAATACTAAGCGTCCGAGTGGGTTGCTTCATCCTCTCCCTATTCCTACGCAAGTCTGGGAGGACATTTCCATGGATTTTATCACAAGGTTGCCTCCTTCTCACAGCTATATTGTTCTTTTGGTCATTGTGGATCGCTATTCAAAGGGAGTCCATTTAGGAGCACTTCCATCACAATTTACCGCCTACAAAGTTGTTGAGTTGTTTGTTTCAATCTATTGTTGTCATCATGGCCTTCCTAAGAGCATTGTTTCGGATAGAGATCCCATTTTCATCAGTCGATTTTGGTCAGAACTGTTCAAGTTCAGTGGTACCTTGCTTCGCATGAGTTCTTCGTATCACCCACAAACTGACGGGCAAACAGAGGAGATGAATCGTTCCATTGAACAGTACTTGCGTGCATTTATTCATCATAAGCCTTCTCTTTGGTTTAAATAACTCTCTTCGGTGGAGTACCATTATAACACTTCGGTGCACTCTGGTACTGATCTTTCACCATTCCAAGTCATATATGGCCGCTTGCCACCTTCCATTCCATCTTATGTGGTAGGTTCATCCTCTATTGTTGCTTGTGACTCTTTACTATCTTCAAGGGAAGAAATTTCTACATTCCTTCATCGAAACCTTGAGGCGGCTCAACAAAGGATGAAACTAAATTCTGATAAAAGGCGTTGTGAGATTCAATTTGCTATGGATGATTGGGTATATCTCAAATTGCAGCCGTACCTCCAGGTTTCCTTGTCAGGAGAGAAGTTCACTAAGTTGAGCAAGAGGTATTATGGACCCTATCGCATTCTAGAGCGCATTGGCCCTGTTGCTTATCGTCTTGAGCTGCCTTCTCATTCCAAAATCCATGATGTTTTCCATTGTTCATTGTTGAAGTATCATCATGGCGCTCCTCCTGCTATTATTGATGAATTACCTCCTAATTCCACTGAACATCACCCTCTGATTACTCCTTTGGCTATACTAACCTTCAAAACAGTTCCCATAGACGGCAAACCCACTACCTTCGCTCTGGTGCAATGGTTAGGCTTATCTCCCGATGACACATCTTGGGAGCTTTGGGAGAACATTCGCGAAATTTATCGCCTTGAGGACAAGGTGTTTCTTGATGAGGGAGGTATTGTTAGGAATGCTGTCCAAAATCAACCAGAGGCCCAATTGCTGTCAAAGCCCAATGAAGATGTTGCTGAGATAGAGAAAGCCAAGGATGAGTCCAAATCCAAACGTATCAACAAAAGACCCAAAGATTGGGATAATTATGTGCATTAGCTGATGTGTTAATTTGTCAATAGGATTCATTCTAGAAGGAATTTGTTAGGGGAAGATTTTATTCTGTGTTTTTGTTTTTACCATTAGCACTTTTCTGTTATTGCTTTCGGTATTTACATGATGGGAAGGAATGGAATGAGGAGGGGGAATTTTATGTCAATCTCTTCTCTCTCTTAGTCCTTGCTTAAAAGGTTCTCTCTGCCTCTAAACAAAGATATCCCTTTTATCATTAATTTTCAGGGAGCGGTATGGCTAGGATTTAGAAAAAAGGGAATTAGTGTAGTTACTCATTAGAGAGATATCATGGGTCAAGGCCATCATATCTATAAATAGGAGGATAGTAGGGTAAATCGGGAAGATTTATTATTGTTGTAAATGAAGAATTGGCTATTTATGAATCGAGAAATCCTTTGTGAATGGATAACCCAAAGAGGAGATAGTGCTCTCCAATTTCTTATTTTTTTCATCCAATTCAATATAAATATTTTTTATCTTTCTCTTTTCAACTCTTGGTTCCTAACACAACTCTCCTTTCGAAAGGCACTAAGAAATAATTATCACTAATTGGTAAAAGTAAAGGCAGTAAGCAAAATTTTGAAATATTTGATACAAATAAGATAAAATATAAATTTATTCAGTTCAACTAATTGGTAAAAGTAAAGGAGACCAATAATTTAAAGTGAATAATCAACATGATCATGAAGAACATCAAGCATATCACTACTAACCAAGGATGGATATTCCTACAGAGAGATCAGCTAAAGAATGTGAATGACCATGTCCAGAACTAGCATGATGATCATGCTCTCCATGGTTATCATGAGAATGGGAGTGTCCATGGTTGTCATGAGAATGGGAGAGTTCTCCACCTACAGTAAAGAGAATCATATCATTCAAAGAATATTATTTTTATACTAAAAAGTATTAGAAAGAAAACAGGATTGAAGAAGATAAGATATTCTTAACAAAATAGTAAGAAAAAACAAGAAAATTGAAAGGAATCAACTCAATCAACGGCACAGCAAGCTTGGCAGTCACTATGCAAATCATAGGATAGAAACTTCTTTTTAAAGTAAAGTGCACAATAAATTATGGACTAAAGTGAACAGAATCCAACATCCAGTAACTTATATCCTTAATCCTTTTTCTACCAGAGTATTTAATGGAAAAATTTCCCTTAGTTGAAACAAAAACACCCAATACTTATCAAACAATTTTCACCCCCATTAAATAAAATATGTACATCAACAAACACCAAAAATCAAAGGAAAACAACTGCTTGATTACGTAAACGTAATACACTTATTATTTCTTATCTCAATCTAGCCAAAAACACAAATATAGGGTTCGTTAGATTTGCTTAAGGCTATCGTACTAGACAGCACAAACAACCACTTCTTGATAACTTCAAGGTTTAACCTCAGAGGATATATTCATTATATAGTGACACCCAGACTCAGAAATGTTATAATAATACAGAACAGACTGGAGAGGATACAAAATTCATGATGATTGATTTGACTTCGTCTCAATGCAACAAATATAGTTTGCAAGGCGAACATTGGGTTTGATAGGTCGAGAAGAGCATCTTGGGTCAAAAGGAGTAGATGTAGAAGTGGGACTATGGTGCGAAGGAGTGTCAAGGGTGGAAGAAAGGGAACCAAGTATGGTAGATCGATGAGAACTTGATTGTGGAGATATTAAGGGAAACTTCAATTGTGATGGTAAATGTCAATATGGAGACATCAAGGGAAGCTTCGATGGTGATGGTAAATCTGGATGGGGAAATATCAAGGAAGGCTTTGATGTTATGGTAAATGTCGATGTGGAGATATCGAGGAAAGTTTCAATGCTGATGGTAAATTTGGATTTGGAGATATCGAGGGAAGCTTTGATGGTGATGGTAAATGTCGTGTGAAGACATTGAGGGAAGCTTCGATGGTGATGGTAAATCTGGATGGGGAGATATGAAGGAAGGCTTCAATGGTGATGGTAAATTGAGATGTGGAGATATCAAGGGAAGCTTCGATCGTGATGGTAAATATCGATGTGAAGATATCGAGGGAAGTTTCGGTGATGGTAAATCTAGATGAGGAGATAGTGAGGGAAGCTTCGATTGTGATGGTAAATCTAGATTGGGTATTTGTATTGGGTTTTTCTCATGACGAGTTTGGGCATTAGTTGGCATTTCTTGTTAGGCCTCCTTGAGAACCTGATTTTTTTAAATAAAAGGAAATATTGATTCATAAAATGACATTTCTTGAGACAAAAATTTCTCTCAATTGGAAATCGAAAATAATGTCCCCTTTTGTTCCTATTTGAAATCCAAGAAAAACACCTTATCTAGATCTAGGATCAAATTTTTTATGAGGTCCATTAGTTGAAGAATAACATAAAGATCCAAATACTTTAAGCATTGAAAAATCTGGTTTATGATTATGCAAAAACTCATAAGGTGTTTGTTTTTTAATGACTGGAGAAGGAATTTTGTTAATAATGAAGACTGAATGTTTCATGGCATAAGACCACAAATATTCAGGTAATTGAGATTGGAACATAAGGGCATGTGCAACATTAAGAATGTATTGATGTTTTCTTTCTACACACCCATTTTGATGAGGGGTGTAAACACAACTAATGTGATGAAATACACTTTGTGGCAAATAAATCTTTCAGACAAAATTTGAGTCCATTATCTGAACGAATGCACTTTATTTTGGAATCAAATTAATTTTCTATTAAAGCAACTAAAGTTTTGAACATGCATTTTAACTTCAGATTTTGACGTTAATAACACAACCCAAGTATATCTACTAAAATCATGTACAATGGTCACAAAATATTTTTCTCCATGAATGCAAAGCATTGGAAAAAGGACCCCAAATGTCCATATGAACTAAATAAAAAATCTTTCAAGCTTTGCTAGTACTAAGATTGTAAAAAAAAAAAAAATTGGTTAGCAAAATGACAAATGTCACAATTCTCATTAACAACAAAATTTTGTTGGAAGCATTTTTGTTGGTGGGCGACGAACTAGATGCACCACGACCTTTACCGAAGGTGTTGGAAGAGTTAACAAAGCTATTGGGTTCAATAGATGAAGGAGGAACAACACTGAGCTAACTTTCATGTTGAACAACCATAGAAAAAACTTGATTGACCGTCGGAAGGGGATCCATAAGCAAGATTTGGGAATGTTCATCCAAGCCATTCAAGAATCTAATGACAAAATCTTGTTGATGGTATTTCTTGGCCTCACAAGAACAGGTAACTATCTAGTTTCTCCCAAAGGATTTTCAAGGAAGTGTAAAATTCAGAGACAGGACGGTTACCTTGAGAAAGGCCATAGATTTCATTCTAAAGCTCTACAATGCAGAGAAGATCTCCTTGTGAAAAACGTTTAAGGTTGTTCCAAATGTCAGTAGCATATTCAAGGAAGATGCCACTTTGGGCAATGGAGGGGGAAAGCGAATTCAAAAACTAGGACATGATGAGTGTTGCATCTCTCCCATGCAAGGTATAGAGGCTCTTTGATTGAAGGGACTGGGGTTGTACCAAGGAGGAATGCCATTTTGTTTTGGGAGATGAGGGCCATACGGAAAGCATGAGACCAAGACTGATAGTTTGTTCCATCAAAGACAGGACAGAGGAAGGACCATCTCTAGGATGGATGAAATAAGGACTTGAAGGGTTGAGCATTGGGTCATTGAAACCAAAACTAGAAGGATCATCTTTCTTTGAAGTCATGGGTGGATGACAGGCAGAGCTCTAGGGGGAATAAGGACAAGAGAGAAGATATTCTGGACACTAAGGTAATGATTTGAGAATGAATTTCGTACATTGATTTCAGTAAAAACATACAATGTTATATATACATTTTTACCTAAGAAATTACAGCTCATACTCTTCTAGAATCTACTCTATAATTGTAATAGGGAATATTTACATAAAGAGATATTTACAAGAGTTAGAATGGGCTGAGAACTATTGGGTTGTACTGGTTTGGGCTATTATTCTATTAAATAGTAAACATACATATAGTCAAAATATTTGTTTTATCTTTTGTTGTATAACTTGATAACACAACTTTTGGTTGTACTTGGCTTTAGGGTTAGGATTAGATGCTAGACTCTTTTCTTTTGTTCGGTACCTTGTCTCACCTCTCTCGTGTGTATGTGTGTGTATATATATATATATAAGGATTACTCACTAATTTTATCCATTCTTAATATTCAAGTCAAATATATAAAAAACCAGACCCAAACTTTTAGTCTCACTACCACTTCACATATTTCTTCCGAGGGCTGATTAACAAATTTCAAATTTTATACATGTTCAAACTAGTAACAATCAAACTGACAACCATTAATACTCAAGGTTGCAATGAGACCAATGAAAGAAAAGGCATAGAGATACACACATAACATATATGAAAAAAGAAGATAAGAGACACATAATTTCCTCCAATGTTATATTTTTATTCATCCTCCAATGATATCAAATAATGGAAAACTAGTAATTATAAGAATTTAACTGCACTTTGACACAAAAATACTCAAACATAGACATAAACTGCCTTGAGGACTGGTTCTGATGCATTATATACCAAAAGCATGTGGTAATTGGTGAAGAAATGCATCCCCCAACATAGCTCCTGCCTGCAAAAGGCATGAACAATGAGAATGAAATGATGAAAAAAATGTAAATCAGAAAGAAAAATAAGATATTTAACCAAGTTATTGACAGAAGGTAATTTAGTAACTTTTCCTAGTTAGCATTGTTCCAGCACTCACAATTTCCAAACCACATAAAAGTATAAAATGTCATTACAAGGAAATAAGGAAGAACAATACCCAAGATGACCAAAGAGAAAAAAAAAATTTCCATGTATAGACTTTTCAAGAATTTAAACACAAAAACACATCCTAAGATGTCCTTTAACATTGTAAGGAAGTGCATACAGATGCATGTACTAAGTGAAATTGAAATGTAAATGACATGGTGAATGATATTGATGTGAACAAGGGCAATATCCACGTGGATGGGCCCATAACGACGATACCCATGTGAATGAGCCTAACAGATTTGCTAAGGTATATTCTAGAAGGCCTAAGAAGGGTACAACATCAAAAGATAAAAAGGGAAGGGGAATAGCATAACTAACTTTGCCTAGCTTGAAAAGTAAGAGAATGTGTTAAGTGGTGTACTTAGTCTCAATGTGCATGGGGATGAAGGGTGGTGTGGAGGGCAAAAATTATACTGAGTTGGTTATTGGGTGGACTTTGGCAACTTCCTTCGTCATTGTTCCTATATTTTCATTCCATTTCACTTAACTCGAATAATACAGTTTCTTCCTCTTATGCAAATTGATACATATCTATCAATTGGTATTTAGAGCTAATTTTGTTTTTGCATCCCGTAAAGGGAAGATGGTGCGTTCAACAGTAACAACATTGGATAGTAGGGTGGAGGCATTGGAGCAGCTAGGGAATGAGGGTGGAAACGAGAAACCAAATGGAGCAATTGCGTCAACTAATAAAAAATCAGCAACGATGAAGAAGAGGTAGGTTGTTGAGAAGAAATCACGACAAAAGCCAAGAATTAAACAAAACGTCATCTCGTTCAATTTTGCGTTGGAGTAATGGTAGCAACCATCGTCAGCATCCAGCTTGAGGAAGGAAGTTAGAAATTCTTGTGTTCAATAGGGACGAGACATATGGATGGATTGTGAAAGTAGACCAATATTTTTAGATCAACAAAATGTTCAAAGATGAACAGTTAGATGCAGACGATGATCACATTAGAAGGGTGCACACTGAGCTAGTATCAATGGTGGGAGGAACAGACCATTGATCAAAGTTAGGAGGAGCTCACGCAAGCAGTAATCAGGACATTTCAACCAGATTTGGTTCAGAATCCTACAGGTCGAATTCTCAACATGAAGCAAACAAGGATTATAATGGAATACAAAGAACAATTTGAGATGCTAGCTACTTCGTTGAAGAGACCCGAGAGGATGATGCTTTTGGGCATTTTTCTAAATGGTCTCAAAGAAGAGATACAGGTGGAATTAAAGCTTCATGAGATGCGTATGCCCACTTAGATGATGGACAAATCATTACTCATCGAAGAGAGGAACAACACAACACTGAAGGGAAGGTAATGACAAAGGAGTGGGGGGATAGCATGAACATGAGGAAGGTGGGGCCCAATAGCTTGGGAAAAAACCAAGGACGAGTATAACATATGTAGCTAAGCCCAAAGTAGTAGTTGAGGCCCATATTGAAAATAAGGCCAATGTAGGAGGTGTTGGTATTAAGAAAACAAAAACTATAAAAAAGGTTAACTCAAGAGGAATTGAGAGAATTAAGTAGAAAGGGGTTGTGTTTTAAATGTGTGGAGAGATGGGGACATAACCATATCTATAAACTCAAGCACTTTAACTTGGAAATAATAGAGGAAGGCGACACAAGGAGTGTATCGAATGGGGGGTATGGATGGGGTAGAAGAGGTGACACTAGAAGCTATGGTGTTGAAGCTATACATGAAAAGTACCCAAGGATGCACCTCTCATAATTCATTTAAGGTGTGGGGAACTTTGAATCAACATCAATGTTGACTTTAGTTTATCCAGGGGCCTCCGTTACTTTTATTTCTTCGAGGAACTTAATTTGGAGTTGACAGAAAAGCCAAAGTACACTATGGAAGTAGGAACCAGGGACAAAGTGGTGCTCAAGGGGCGTTTCCAAGATCTACAAATACAAATTCAAGGAGTGTTGTTTGAGCATATATTTTTTTTATGACCCTCGGAGGTACAGAGGTGGTGTTGGGAATGGAGTGGTTGTCTAGGATGGGAGACATCAAGGCCAATTTCAAGCAATTTGACTCTCAAGTGAAGTAGGGAAAGAAAAAATTTGTAATTAGAGGTGATCCATGACTTTGTAGCAACCAAACCTCATGGAAAACTTTGACTGAAGCATTACAAGAGGTGGGAGAAGACTATTGATAAACATAGTGAAAGAAAAACAATAGAAAGAGAATTCAAGATAGTCAAAGTAGGTAGAAGAAACCTGACCCCAAATAAAGCCAATGAATCAACAACAGCCTTTGACGGTTTCCCTTGTACTGCAATAGTAAATGACCCAGAGTATTCAGTTTTGTATACTGTAGATAAACCTTTAATATTGAGAAATAAATAATTAATATCGTACAAGATGAAAAAAAAAATTACTTACCAAAAATTATAGGCAGGATAATCAGGCAAACAAGAGAAGCCATGCTCACCAGAAATGAACAGCCCAACGCATTCAACCAAAGGCCTAAAACGAGAATAAATGAACTATATAAACTTCAAATTTGAAACAATCTGAAAATTCAAGCTTTCAGAAAGGTAGAATAGCATAAGCAGCAAGCATCTTATGCAATAATTTTTCATATGTTTTATCCAAAAATACAATTATTATAAGGGGCTTGCATTCTATTAGAAATGCCCAAAGAAGAAGACATTTACAAGAAGATAATCTTAATCTCAATATAACATAGCAATAGATTCCAAATGTCATCATGAAAGAGACTTTACTTTTACTGTTACTGTGATGAAATGTCTACTTAAAGGACGCTGCTTTTAAAGACAGAAATATACACAAGCTTAATGGAGGAGAGGAGCATTCAACTTCAGTAAGTATTGAAAAAGTGGTATATGTCTCAAGTACGATCGGTCCAATTGCACTTCTGTCGGACAAGGGAAACCATGAGTATGATTTGGACTAAGTTAAAATAAACAATTTTCAACTAATTGGAGGTAAGCTATTATCCCTCATCCCATATCAAATCATATCTAACTCAATAATCCAGCCCATACTAAACACCATAAATTAAAGAAAAAAAAAATTAAAGGTTCATGGGGAAGTAGCTACCGTCAAGGAAATTAACTTGGTGACTATTATACATGTTATGTTTTTATCTACCGTATATTTGTGGAAAGCCTAACCACCCCATTTGAAGTAAAAATTTCATTGTAAGATGCACTACACACAGGCTTCATGATTTCAAATCTACAATGATAACAAAGCATTCTGGATCTGTTGATAAACCCTCTACACACACTGAACGTAAACCCTACACCAGGTAGGCCGACATCTCCCCTCGAAGCTTCTATAGATTGTAATTCCCCTAATAGGCCAATCAAAACATCACTCTGACCTATTTCACACGAATTGCATTTGAAATTACGAATTTCAAATCGCCACATAGAGCTAATCGCGCAGCAGAAAACACACACACAAAAATACCTAAACCGGATAGTTCTGTAGTATCGTGATGGTGATGGTGATGCGGTAAACCGAAGCCGTATAGTTTCATATCCTCCTCTTCCGCTAACTCTTCGGGAAGCTTCGACCTACCATCAATCTTGTCCTTATGGTCATGCGCATGGTCATGGTGATGATGGTGGTCGTCACAGTGATGATTGGCATCGGATGCACAGAAACCAGAATGAGAATGGGAATGGGAATGAGGCTGATGCGCTATTCCCAGATCCAAACAGGACAGAAGAGCCAAACAGAGGAGAAGCAATGCCAAATAGTCCACACTCTTTCTATCCAACGCCATGGAATTGGGAAGAATTGAAGGAGAGAATTTAGTAGTACGAGTGAGAGTGGAATTAGGAGCGTGACTTGCAAGTGCCTTCGATTGTGATGTAGCAAACAATGACTAAGAAGAGGATGATAATGCCGACTATGATTCCGAACGTTATGACATCCATATTTAGTGTGTACTACCAATCTAACATTCTTTTTTTTTTTTTTTTCCTTTTTTTTTTCTTTTTTCTTTCAAAACTTTAGGCACTAATTTTACGTTTGGTTCGCTTTTATTGAGGTTGAGGTAGCAGGGGCAGCACTGGCACAATTGCAGCGCAGGCTTCCTGTTCTTACCTGGTGGTACTTTCCTTCCACTTGTCCAAACTCTTTTAAATATATATATATTATACATTAAAATTAAAAAATTATAATAGATATAAATAGAAAGTAAACATGCTTAATTAAAAAGTAATAAAAAAAATAGCTACGCATGTAAAAGTAGATAAAAAAATATTTTAAAAAATTTCATCATTTTCTATTATCATATTTTTTAACACATTTTTTCCAAGCTATTTTTTTAAAATATTTTCTAGATATATTTTTTATTCAAATCAACTAAAAACACATAAATATTGATCCCACACTTATTTATAACACAGTTTTAAAATAATTCTAAAATATTTTTAATTTCTAAATTTTAGTATATTATAATTTTTCTCTTAACTTCTATAACGGACTACAAAATTGTGAAGAAACTGTTATATGAATTTTAAAAATATATATAAATAAAATTAAGATATGATGATATATTTGGATCAATAACTAAAAAATAAAAAAATTATAAATCATAACAATAATGCATATAAACAAATAATATTAAAAGGAGTCAAGTCTACAATACTAAAATGTATAAGTTTTATATAGTATATTCTAACTAATGATAAGTATCCAATAAATAGACTAAGAAAATTTTGGAGAGGATTGTACAACTGCATAGAAAATATTAGAGTTAATAACTTAATGTTCTTTGGACTACATTCAAAAATACCTTTACAAATGTCTCATTTTTTTGTTTTTGGTAAGACATCACATATTCATGTTGAGATAGAAAATAAACCATATTGAGCATAAGATAGAGTTATGCTTACTAAAATAAATTAAGGTATTCCCCCTTATTTAGCATAAAACACATCTTTTGTCTGTTTTATGATATCTTTTTTGTAGGTTTTTCTCTTCTTTTGGAAATTATGACATAAAGTGGCCAAGTTTCTTGCGTTCATAACATAAAATTTGATTCTCATTCTTATTCTACTTTTGATATTTGAATTTGGATTTTTATATATAAAAGAGAGACCATATTCATTGTTTGACTCTTCATCGTATGGTGACTCTTCTACTTTTAAAGCTTTCATAAGTTTTATTTGTTTTGCATTTAGGACAAGATTTCTTTCTATTTTTAGTTGACTGTCTTGTTGAACTATAGGTTGTGGACTTTGAGAATTCTAAGAAATTCTTCTAATGATAAGCTTTCCAAATTCTTAGAAGTTCATAATACACTCACTTGTGGTTTCCAATGTGTAGTCAAACTTTTCAAAATTGTGTCAATATGATCATAATTTTCATTATGCTTACCTAGAGAGTGCAATTCATTTAATATAATTTGAAATTGATTAAACATACTTTGTATGTCTTCATTTTCTTTCATATTGTTAAACTAAAAGATCAAGTTTATTTTGTTTTATCATGATACATTATCATAAGAGGTCTCACATCTCTTTGATACCTTTGAATTCATGAAACTTTGTGGATTCTTTTTCTTATATGAGATACATGAGAGAGTTTATGGCCTTTGAATTCAGGAGGTATTTATGTTTGCACTTGTTTGTTCATTTGTCTATGGGAAGAGGTTCTTTTCACTATCACATGAAATATAGTTCTTGATTTCCACAACAAATCAAAGTGGTGGGATTCAAGGAACATAATCAATTTTTTTTTTCAATAATCAAACTTCACTCTTTTGAACAAAGGGGTTTATACACAAATTATTCTTCATTGTCTAGTGACTTTTGGGATCTTTCCTCTTGTATGGTAAAGAATTAACCCCGAGAAGTTAGTCTAATATAAACTAAAGAATAATTTGACTCTAAAAGGACGGTTGAATAGAGTCTATAGTTGTTTTTTTCGTAAGAACCCTGGTTAGTTATGTATGATTAAGGTAAGAAGACAAAAGAACTCAAGTTATATTGGCTCAACCTAACACTTGAACTACATCCACTATATAATCAACTTTGTTATAACCGATTATTTTTATTATGACTTTTGTCTATAGTAAGTACACCAAATCACTCTTGGTTATCCTTTTCTAATATCCCTTTAAGACTAAGAACTATAAGTATTTTTAACTTTCACTATTGGTTAGAAAGAAAAAATAGTAAAGGAGGGAAAACTCTCATGGAGAGGGTTTATAATAAGATGTATTTTACTAAGATTCTAACTTCATTAGCTGAAAGATATAACTAAGATTTTTTCTTTATTACTAGACTTTCTAATAGATGATATCTATAAGGCTTAATGAGAAGCTAGTAAGAATTTCTACTTGTGTCTTGTACATTTGTCATCATCTATCAATTATAGACTCTCAAGAATTTGACGACTATAAAAAAATTGTCTTTAATATTCTTTAAAAATAATTCTCTAATATTTTGATAGAATAATATTATTGTGATATTTCCTTGACTTTGTTCAAAAATCTTCTTTGAATATTTTGGATATAATAATACCTATTAAAAATAAACTAAAATGCAATTAAAGTATACATTCTTGATGTGAAATATTATATTACCTTTATATATATATATAATTATTTTTCTTGATATCAAATAATATATTACCTTTTAATGGATTAGCTAGTGGGGAGTTACAAAATTCATTTAATTTTGCATATTTTGATTATAAAGATGTCTTCAAATAACAACCCACGGAGACTGAAATTTTATTAGAAAAACTTATTCTGCATTATATAAAGATATTTAAGAATAAAGTTCATATATGTATAATACATTATTAATTATTATATCGTTAAACGGTTTGTTGTTTATATATATATATATATATATATATATATATATATATATATATATATATATATATATATATATATATATATATATATTTTAATGACATTTTAGTTATTGTTATTAACAATTAAAAGATAATTTATTTATTTTAGATATGTTGTTCATTTATTTCTAATTTTTTTTAAATTTTAATCTTATTTATTATCAAGAAAATATATACTATAAGGGTTGTCTAATATATCTAAATTTTATTAAAAATTTCTTAAGGATTTGTACACTCACATCAAGAGATTGAAGGAAAATGAAAATATTGATTTAGGAAGGAATGTTTCAACTTTGTTTGTTGCACTTCATATTTCAATTTCAAAAAAAATGCAAGGATCCAGACATTTTCACAATATCTTGTGTCATTGGCAGTAACAAGTTTGAAAATATAATGTTTGACCTTTGACGAGCCATTATTTTCCCGTATTTTCTTATTTTTATGTATTTGTCTTAATTGGTGTATTATGCTTAATTATCTATTATTAGTGCATTTTTATTGATTGGGCTTCATTGGACCATTATTCCGAATTTTGCTTAATTTAGCATTAATTGGTCTAATTTTCGTCTCTAATTACTTTTAGGTATTTTTGGTGAAGCAATTTTGGAGCTTGGACATTAATCTTGAGATGAAGAGAGTTTCCACATCATTTCTACATCATTTCCACATCATTTCCATGTCATTTAAGTGATTGGCCCAACATTTGAGGCCCAGAATGACATTTTTGTAATTATGGAGTGCTGAGATGAGGGGAATACGGGAGAAAGTTTCATTTTTAGGAGAGGGGGCTTCTTCTAAACACTCAATTCTCCATTTTTGTCGTTTGGGAAGCTCTCCATGGTGCCACCACTTAGGTTTTACGTTTTCATTCTTGGATAGACTCCATTTTCATGTTTTCTTCTCATTTTCAGCTTGGAACAACTTGGTATTCTATATTGACGCTTGGAACCGTGCCCATTTGGGGTTTTTCAATTTTTCTGCATATTTGGATCTTTGAGTTTCGATTTCCAGTTCTTTCATATATATGATGAAGCCTTTTCGTTCATTTTTGTAGTTGCAGTTCATTTCCATGGCTAGCTAAACTTTGAGTATTGATTCCTTAGGAGAATGTGATGAACCCTTGAGATTTTTGTGTTATGTAGCGTTTATGCCATGTCCCGTTTTGGTCTTCATGTAATTACTTTGTGCTCGATGTATGGATCACAAATTTGATGTATGCTTAATCTTATATTTGTGTTCTTGCATTTAAACAGCGCTTGTTCATGCTTAATGGATGTGGCTTGCTACATGGTTGCTTAATCTGTGGCACCAAGGTTGAATGATGTATGCTTGCTTAATGCATATTGGACTCATTTTTAGTCTTCGCTTAGTTGTCTAATTTTGGGTTTCAAGATTGAACAGGGCATTCATTTTGGTAATCTGTGATAGGGTGGATTTACATTTGAATTAAGGAATCAATATGTTTTCAATCTTTGCTTTTTTGTCACTGTTGCTATTTTGTAGAATTTAAATTGTGTCTATCTGTTTAATCTACAAACCAACCCCCCCTTCATTGTTTTGTCTGTTTGATGTGTGAATCTTTGATTGAAACTAATGGTCCTTGAGAGACGACCTAGGAGTCACTTCCTAGTACTACATTTATTTGCATTTATTTGACTGAGTACGGTACCGATCAAATTTGGCGCCGTTTTCGGGGACTCATTGGTTTCTGTCAAAGGTGGTGTGTTGTGTTGTGTTATGTAATAGAGTGTTTGGTTCTATTGAGTCTGCATAATTCGTATCAGTCAAAGTCTGCATAAATCGTATCGGTCAGTGTCTGCATAATTCAAATTTTGTTTACTTTAGTTTAGGGTAGTTCATTTGTGCAATTTTGTATCCTATCTTGTTGTGTAGCAATAGTTGAGTTAGTGTTCTATTGTAATTGTTCTGTGATGTTCTGTAGTGTGTCGACATTGGTTAATTGTGGCCCTCTGTACTGTTAGATTTCAAGCTTATAAAGAATTGGAATTGTTAAATTTTGGTAGTAGTAACCAATTCAATAGTACAAAACAGATGACCAATGGAACAATGATTCCTTATGTGATGCTGTGTAATGAGAGACTTTATGGTAGCATAGAAGAGGACATTTCAGTTTCAAGTTTAGGTGGTGCAGATTTCGAATTGTGTAGAAAACACTATTCCTTTCCCTCTACTAGATGAATAGTTCCAATTTTTCACTAATTTTCGAAAAATCTAAAAGAAATACTTCCTCAACAAATTTTTCTCTCAGTTTTGGTGACCACACTTCTTTCATCATGAATTAAGTGCATGTTCATTCATTTGATATGGTTTCCAAGTGGGTGGTGAAGAAAAAATTGTGAAAACTTCAAATGGCCATAACTTTTGCTCAGGTTATCAGAATTGGACGTATTATATATGCTTTTGGGGTAGAAAAAATTGTGAAAACTCCAAAAAAAAGTCGTTTACTATTTATTTTTTATTTTTGAAGTTTTATTGCCCTATTTTTCCAAAGGGTGGTTCACATAGTTAAACTTAGCATTTTGCCTTGCTGATTTTTTCTGTTGAATCCTATGATTTTAGGTGCATGCTAACCAGAGGGTTTGGTAAATTGAGTTTTGTAGCTCAAAATTTGAATTTTTGAGTGATTCTATTGACTTTTTGTGGGCTATTTAGGTAAGGTTGACCCTTTTGTGCATTTACTTAACCATTGAGTTTTCACCTGAAATTTTTTGTGCTAGTTTCTATTGATCCTAGGATAATTGTGGTGTAGTTGTTTTGGTGGTTCTGAAAATTTCCAGAAAATTTTCAAAAAAAATTCAGTTTTAAACCCTGTGTTAAGCTTGTTTGAGAACTACTTGATATGTTGTATATAGTGCATGACTAGTGGTAATCCAGGAATTTTACACCCATTTGACCCTGAAGTTGATAAGACCTACCATAGGTTAGTTAGGTATAATAGGAATCTACCTGTTAGTGATAGCTCAAATCTTCATAATTCTAAACATTCCTCTTCATCTGATCATTCTGCTACATTTGAACATAATCTTGATTTTGATAACATGGGTGAGCAAAACAATTTTGGACCTTGTGAGAGGACTCTTAGAGAGATGGTTGCACCTGATTTCACTTATGCAAATTTATGTATCCAATACCCTGAAGAGGATGTACCATTTGTGCTTAAAACTGGACTAATCCATTTGTTGCCCAAGTTTCATGGTCGGGCAGGTGAAGATCCACACAAGCATCTCAAGGAGTTCCATATAGTCTGCTCCACCATGAAGCCACAAAATGTTCCTGAAGATCACATATACCTGAAGGCTTTTCTTTTCTCTTTGGAGGATCTGGCCAAAGACTGGTTGTACTACTTAACTCTTGGTTCCATAACGAGCTGGGATGATCTGAAGAGAGTCTTTCTAGAGAAATTCTTCCCTGCTTCCAGGACCACTTCCATCAGGAAGGATATATCAGTTATCAGGCAATAGATGGGAGAGAGATTATACGAGTATTGGGAGAGGTTCAAGAGATTTTGTGCAAGTTGCCCTCATCACCAAATATCAGAACAACTACTGTTGCAGTACTTTTATGAGGGGATGAACATAATGGATAGGAGTATGATAGATGCAGCTAGTGGAGGAGCTTTAGGAGACATGACACCTACTGTTGCTAGAGGTTTAATTGAGAAGATGGCGTCCAATTCCCAGCAATTTAACATGAGGAGTGATGCCATAGTCCTTAGAGGTGTGCATGATGTGGGTTCATCAGATTTAGTGGAGAAGAAGCTAGAAAGTAAGATTGATGCCCTCACCACCCTAGTCTCCCAATTTGCTGCAAATCAGAGACCTGCACCACCTGCAAGGGTTTGTGGCATTTGTACTTCAAATGAGCATCCCAGTGATTGCTACCATTTATTGCATGAGTCTATAGGTTCTGGAGCTCCACAAGCTTATGCAGCAAACATTTTCAATAATAGGGCTCCAAACCAACAACATAATTCTGACCTCTCAAGCAATAAATACAATCCAGGGTGGAGGAATCACCCAAATCTGAGATGGTTCAATCAGCAGCACCAACAGCAGCAGGATCCTTTGCCACCACCACCATTTCAGAATTATGCTGGTCCAAACAGACCTTATGTGCCTCCACCAATACAACAACAATATCAAAGGCAGCAAAATGAAGCACCTGCTCCACCAACTCTTCAACCTTCTTCACCTTCATTAGAGGAATTGGTCAAACAAATGGCTGAGATGAACATATAGTACCAACAGAAAAATGATGCCTCCATTCAGTGTTTAACCAACCAGATTGGTCAACTAGCTACTGTTGTGAATCAATTGCAAAATCACACTTCAGACAAGCTTCCTGCACAGACTGTGGTTAATCCTAAGAATGTGAGTGTCATCACATTGAGGTCAGGAAAACAGATTGACATACCCACTGCAGTATCTCCACCCTCATCTGTACCTGCCACAGTTCCTGCACCGCAACAACTAGTTGGTGGCCAAAATTTGAATACAGTTGGACCTTCTTCCAACAGCAGTTCTGACCTACAGTAGCCTCTTATCCCTCTTCCATTCCCTCCCAAACCAATTCCAAGCAAAAAGATGGAAGAGGTCGATAAAGAGATTCTGGACCCTTTAGGAAAGTTGAGGTGAACATACCTCTACTTGATGCTATCAAGCAAATTCCCAGATATGCTAAATTCCTGAAGGAGTTGTGCACCCACAAGAGTAAGATGAAGGGCAGTGAGACAATCAGCATGGGCAGAAATGTGTCTGCTTTGATAGGTAAATTTGTTCCTTACATTCATGAGAAATGTAAGGACCCAGGTACATTCTGCATACATTGTATTATTGGAAATAATAAATTTGAGAATGCCATCCTTGATTTGGGTGCTTCAATTAATGTCATGCCTTTGCCCATTTTTAATTCTTTATCTATTGGACCTCTTCAACCTACGGGTGTGGTGATATAACTGGCAAATAGGAGTGTAGCCCACCCTACAGGTTTCATTGAGGATGTCTTAGTTTGGGTTAGTGAACTCATTTTTCTTGTTGATTTCTATGTGCTTGATATGGAGGAGGGATTCTCCCATGGATCTGTCCCAATCATTTTAGGCATACCATTTTTGAAAACAACCCGAACCAAGATTGATGTGTATGCTGGTACATTGTCCATGGAATTTGGTGATATTATTGCCCATTTCAATATTCTTGATGCCATGAAACATCCATTTCGTGTTGAGATCATTGATGATGTCATTGATGAGTATGTTTCTGATTTTCATTCCTTACATGCTAGGAAACATTGTTTTCTTTCTGATCTATATACTTATTTTGCATGCACCGAATCTGAATCTGAATCTGATTTTGATATTGACATTGATCTTTATTCTAATTCTAAGTTGTGTTCGAATTTAAATTTGATCATATGTCCGATGTTTTAGGTGTTATACCTCCTATCACTACAAAAAATATTGAAATTACAGACGGTCAAAATCCATCGGTAATAACAAAAATTTCGTCGGTAATATTAATATTTTTATTATTTATTGCATTTTTACTTATTTTATAGTTTATTTTTTAGAGATTCCCCTTTACACTTTTAATATTTATTATTATATATTTCCCCCATTATATTTTTATAGCTTTGAATTATTATCGAGATTAAGAGAATTGTCATTAGTAAGATTTGAACCCGAGTACTTTAGAGCTAGAGTCGATACTCCAACCACTAAACAACTAGAATTTTTTGATAATAATTTACAAATCAATTATATTTATATATTTATATATTTATATATTTATATATTTATATATTTATATATTTATATATTTATATATTTATATATTTATATATTTATATATAATTAAATATTTATTTTTTAAATTATTTAATTTAATAAATTTTTATAAATTAATCTAGTTATGATTAAATTAAATTATTAAATAAAAAATATTTAATTTTTTAATTAGGTGAATAATTAATTTATTAGAATATATTAAGTAATTATTTTATAATTTTACCGATGGATATATCTATCGGTAATTAATTGTTAATTTATCGATGGATCCATCGGTAATTAATTGTTAATTTCAAGCCGGATTTACCAACGGATATATCCATCGGTAATTAATTGTTAATTTACCGATGGATTTACAGAAGGATATATCCATCAGTAACTAATTATTATTTTACCGACGAATATATCCGTCGGTAAGACCAAATTCTATATCCGTCGGTAATGACTCATTTTTTACGACCACAAATTCGTCGGTAAAAATTCGTCGGAAATATGTGATTTTCTTGTAGTGTATGGACATGAGTTCTTTAGAGTCAGAATGCACTAACCATGTTGCAAGAAGTATACATGAATCTGACTTACAGGTTGAGGTACAGGTTGTGGAACCCATTCTTCTTCCCTCTCTGGTTCCTTCTATTTGGCCAACACCCACTCCAGAACTAAAGACCTTACCAGAAAACCTCAAGTATGCTTATTTGGAGGATGATGAGAAGTTTCCAATGATCATTTCCACCTCCCTTGATATTGTTCAAGAGGAGAAACCGTTGCATGTTCTGAAAAGACATAATAAAGTCATCGGTTGGACCCTAGCGGACATTCCTGGTATCAGCCCATCCACATGCATGCATAGGATATTATTGGACGATGGAGCCAAACTAGTGAGACAACCACAAAGACGACTCAACCTCGTGATTTTGGATGTTTTGAAGAAGGAGGTGACCAAGCTTCTTCAGGCTGAGATCATCTATCCTATATCAAATAGTCAATGGGTGAGTCCAGTCCAGGTGGTCCCCAAGAAGACAGGCCTCACTGTTGTGAAGAATGAGAGGGTTGAGCTCATTCCCACTAGAATACAAAACAATTGGAGGGTCTGTATCGACTACCGAAGGCTCAATTAGGCAACACGGAATGACCATTTTCCACCGCCTTTCATTGACCAGATGCTTGAGCGTCTGACAGGTAAATCTCATTACTGCTTTCTAAATGGTTTCTCTGGTTATTTTCAAATCCATATTGCTCCTGAGGATCAGAAGAAAACCACATTCATCTGTCCCTTTGACACTTTTGCCTATAGGAGAATGCCTTTTGGCCTATGCAATGCACATGGTACCTTCTAGCGGTGCATGCTTAGTATCTTTTCATATTTCCTTGAAAATTGTATAGAGGTGTTTATGGATGATTTCACTGTGTATGGATCCTCATTTGATGCATGCTTAGATAATTTGGATAGAGTGCTTAATAGATGCATTGAAACTAATCTTGTTTTGAATTTTGAAAAATGTCACTTCATGGTAGAACATGGTATAGTTTTAGGGCATATAATTTCTAGTAAGGGTATAGAAGTGGATCATGCAAAAGTCTCTGTTATTTCACAATTGCCTTACCCCTCTTGCGTGTGAGAGGTTCGATCTTTTCTTGGCCATGTAGGTTTCTACAGGCGCTTCATTAGAGACTTTAGTAAGAAGGTCTTTCCACTATCCAATCTACTTCAGAAAGATATTGAATTTGATTTTGTTGATAGGTGTAAAAAGGCGTTTGACTGCCTCAAGGAAGCACTGACCACCACTCCTATCATCCAAGCACCTGACTAGACAGTCCCATTTGAGTTGATGTGTGATGCATCTAATTATGCATTGGGGTTGTCCTAGCACAGAGAGTTGATAAGCTGCCTCGGGTAATATATTATGCTTCTAGGACTTTGGACGCTGCCCAAGCAAACTATACCACCACTGAGAAAGAGCTTCTTGCCATTGTGTTTTCTCTTAATAAATTTAGATCTTATTTTCTTGGTTCTCGTGTTATTGTTTATATTGACCATGCCGCTCTAAAGTACCTATTGAAGAAGGCTGAGTCAAAGCCTCGATTGATCAGGTGGATGCTCTGGCTCCATGAATTTGATTTGGAGATCCGTGATAGGAGTGGAGCACAAAATATGGTTGCACACCATTTGAGCAGGATAGAGAGGTGTGTTGATGATGCTTCACCAATCCAGGATGACTTTCCCAATGAGGGTTTGTTTGCACTTTCTGCTTCTTTTCCATCACCTTGGTTTGCAAACATTGTTAATTATCTTGTAGCTTATGTTTTTCCTCCCTTAGCATCCAGAGCTCAATGTGATAAACTTAAGAGCGATGCTAAGTATTATATTTGGGATGACCCGTATATTGTGGAAGTTGTGCAGTGACCAGGTTACTAGGAGATGCATTCCAGACCATGAGATTGACTCGGTTCTGCAATTTTGTCATTCTTCTGCACCGGTGGTCATCTTGGCATTCAGAGGACAGCTCGCAAGGTGCTTGACTGTGGTTTCTACTGGCCCACCATCTTCAAGGATGCGTGGAGGATTTGCAACACTTGTGAGCAGTGTCAGAGAGCAGGAGGGTCCCTTACATGGAGACAGCAGATTCCCCAGCAACCCATGTTGTTTTGTGAGGTGTTTGATGTCTGGGGTATCAATTTCATGGGTCCCTTCCCTGTTTCTTTTGGTTTTTATTATATTCTCCTTGCTATTGACTATGTTTGAAAATAGGTGGAAGCCAAAACTGTTAGAAAAGTAGTTTTAAATCAAGAGGGGGGGTGAATTGATTTTTGAAAGTTTTTCGCAATACACAGATTATCTAATTCGAAAATTAAGATTACTTATCAATTCACAAATCACAAAGCAATCAAACAGTTTAAGTGCAGCGGCGAGAAATTAAAGAGAGAAAGGTTAGGAAAGATTTCACCTGGTAATTTTATACTTGGTTCACCCAATACCAGGGCTACGTCCGGACTCCAGGCTAAATTCCAGTGGGTTCCACTAGAATAGATGTTTTACGAGACTCACCCTCTTACACCTATTCTAACTCTCCACCAAGAACCAAATTCCAGCTCTTGGAAACCTCGCAACCAAATTCCGGCCGCGAGAGAAACCGGTGCCCAAATTCCAGGCACCACACACAAGAACCAAATTCCGGCTCTTGCTTTAACCTTTCCACCAAGAACCAAATTCCAGTTCTTGGCAACTTTCTACAACAGTACTGAGAAAACTTGTACCCAAATTCCAGGTACAAAACGGTACAAATGAATGAATAGAAATTTAAAAGAAGAAACAAAGAAAGCTCAAACCGGATTACACCAATCCACGGTCGAGTTTCTTCTTCAAAGAAATGCAAAGTGCCTCAAGAAAGATTTCAAAAGAAGTTCACAAAAACAGTTGTGTATCTTTCTTGAAAAATGCTAATAGTTGTTTGTATTGATTGCTTGAATTGTGTAAAAGCTGATATGTGATCTCTATCTCAAAGTTTCAAGCAAATGCTGTTTATAAAAGAGTATTTTCAAATCTGCTTGCATTAATTAATGCTGTTGAAAGTTTGTTTTAATGCTGTTGAAATAGCAGTTACAATCTGTTAAAAGTCCTTTCAACCCATTAATGCGTTCATGATCTTTAACGAGAAAATGTTTTAGTTGATACGACCACGTTTTTATCGGTTAAAACGTTTTACAAACATTTTCTAAGTATAAAACAATCGATTGAATCGCGTATTAATCGATTGATATGTTTAAAAACCTTCTTATAAAACTTTCTAAGTTATTTTAGGCGATATAAAGTCGTTTCAATCGATTGAAAAACTGCACATATATTTTCAAGTCATTTTAATCGATTGAAAGTTCGTTTTAATCGATTGAAAAGATTTTCTAAGTTATTTTAATCGATTGAAATACGTTTTAATCGATTGAAATAAGTCGATCGGTCATAATTCAATTCGATCGATCATAACCAACTCGATCGGTCATAATCTCATTCGATCGATCATCACGACATCAAAGTGATTTTAATCGATTGAAACGTGTTTTAATCGATTAAAATAATTCTAATCGCTCATATTTAAGATCTGATCGATTATATTGCATTCGACCTATTATATTCGAATTCTAATCGGTCATAAAGAGTTTTAATCGATTAAAAGGTTTTGTATCGATTAAAATATTGTAAAAACACTTTTTAAAACATTCTAAGTGTTTTTAATTGTTTCTTTCAAAACTATATCGAGTTAAAAACATTGTTAAGAAAGTTCTTTGTCAAAATGCTTTTGTTTTGATTTGTTTAAAACTATTTTTGAGGCATTTTGCAAATTGAGTGAAGAAGCTTTATGCGGTGGAAAAGGTAAAGTGGTTTTACCTAAGCTTTACGTTTAGACACACTAAGTCTTCGACTCCTTTGTTACGAGTGACTTGTTTGGCTAGCTGCGAGTTGACCCTTGACTTTATCTTTGACTTCATCAAATCAATGAGATCTTTGCTAGGATCACTTTCGGTCTCCCCTATTTGATGAAGACAAACACCATTTTGAAAAAACAATCTCTGCAAAATAAGTCACTTGATAATGCGGTTAGGTGAGAAATATAAGAATGTAATAAAGTTTTGTTTCTCCCCCTAAAACTTATTTCTCCCCCTAAAATGTTGCACTTAAATTTATCTTAAAGTGATGCAACTATTTCTCCCCCTTTTGACTTCATCAAAAATAGGGAATAGAAGAGAAAAGAATAAAATGTAAGGTTTCGAAAAATATGCTCAAGTTTTTGAAAATACAAAGTGAATCAATATTTCACTCATGAAAAGAATCAATTAAAGTTGATTCAAACTTATCTCCATTAACACGTTTGTAATGAATACAATTAACACGTGTAAAGATAAGGGAATCACGCTTTAGTAGCATGTTCTAGAAGCTTGACCATTAACTAAAGCCTTTAATCCTCTTTTCAGAATAAAAATCGATTAAAAACGAGCATAATCGGTTAAAATGATCTTGGTAAATTATTTTAATCGATTGAAAGAAAAGTTTAATCGATTAAAACATTTAAGATTTTGAAAACATGAAACTTTAGTAAAAATAATCGATTATTTCGATTTTGAATCGATTAAAACATGTTGAAATTTCTTTGTTTAAGTTTATTTAACCGATTAAAAAGTGTTTTTATTAACTAAAACAACTAGATTTTGAAAATCATGATATATCGATGTGAATATCTCGTATCTAATCTATTGGATATGTAGTGAACTGATTGTCTAGATCAATATCAACTATTTTTCAGCGATAATCTACCACTATCAGATTTAATTTTAAGTTTGGCTAATTTTACTGTTATAAGACAGTTTTAAAAGGTTTTAATCGATCAATGCCCGAGTTTTAAAAGAGATTCAGGGATCTATCATCTACTTCTATCTAAGCCGAGTTCAATCTAGATTTAGATCCTAAATCATATTTAACCAAAGCTAGATCAAGAGTCCCTGGTATAACACCGGTTAATATTACGAGTCCATGCAAAAAATATAAAGATAGAAATAAGCGAGAAGATAAAGATGATGAGGGGAACTAGTCATCCCAATTTCCACTGATTGAGCTGCTTATCCACCGGCTTGGTGATCATTCATTTGATCCCCACCAATATCAAAAGATAATAGGCTTTCCTTTTCTTTGGAACCAATTTTGCTCTATCAACTATTTGAGTCAACAAGCTGCTTGTCACTCATGTATCGGCAACGAGACACGAAACTTTTCACGAAAAGAAATCTTTTAGCAGTTCTTGTTACTATTGGCTGCATTACGAGTCCATGGTTGACACTCAATGGAATTAAATGTTTCTATAGGAACATCAACTATTACACATTTGAGGCATAATCATGTCTGTGACTTACTTTCGATGTCAAATCCCACACGAGAATGCATGATACCATAAATTGCATGAATCACAGATTAATGATGTCTTGAGATAGGAATTTCCTTTCAAAATAGCCAACCCATTTTGAACCACTGCAGTTATCATTATCCAAGCAAATAAGCTGTATTTTTATTAATGTAGTATGATGGGTGTTATTCTCACTTATAGTGAACCGAGTCATCATTATCTTTTGAGGAATGAGTCATTTTTAACTTTGTTGTTTCCGGTGGTATCATATGCACAAGTGATTAACAAAAAACTTATTACGGTAGAGTGGGCAATGATTAGTAATGAGGGCGGGTGATGACAATCAATCCGAGAATTCTAAAACAATATAAAATTTATCCATCTGTACCACGTTATTCAATTTTTGAATTTTTGTCCCAGATTGGTTCCCTTGCGAGTGTCACCTCGTGACATTGATGATTAAAGCAAATTATCGAGGGTTGCACAGTTCGATGAATTTCACCAAGAGTTTTGAACCAATGCATGCTCAAGATTATTTCAGAAATATTGCTAGGTAATATCAAGAAATCTAATGTAAACATTTGTTCATTGAACTTCCTAGTCATCAACAATTTATTACGAGAATCAACTATCACTGAAAAAATCTTTGATAAACTATGTTTTCGAGTCCTAATAGTTTGACTTTGTTTGTAACTAGTGTCTATAAGAAAAGTTACAGTCTATTCTTTGATAATTTCTTTGATTTTCGAGTGTATTACCATGCAGCATTCCATGTAAGGACATCTACGACTTGAATCATGACTATGTTAAAATAACATTTTCATCTATGGATAACTTTCCTACATGTAAAGTTTGCGGTATTTCAATCGGCAATAACTTTCCCACATTTATTCCACTAGTCTTAGTTTCTAATTAAAGATCTGTTCGGCATGTGCGACACAATTTACGGGACGGTGGGTGAATCGAGTTAATTTGTTCTTGGGAATAATGTTGATTTGGTCAAAGAAATCTTTAAAGATTTATTGCGAGATAATAGACAACTGAGTTTTTGTTTTGAATTTCCTGTCAAACTTCAATTAGATGTTATAAGTCTTGTTTACGAGATCCTAATCAATTGATTAATCAACTCATTATCTATTAATTTGATTCTTGTCATTAGAGTTGAAAACATCTACGATGAATTAATCGATTTGTTTTATAAAAGGATCGATTAGTTTAATACGAGAATGAAATCAATAACATGACACCAGAATTTAAATCGATTAAAACGTAAATGAATCGATTAATTTTGATACCTAAGTGTTTTTAGTTGATATAAATTTATTCTAATCGATTAAAACGACTAAACCAACATCCGAGATCAATTTAATCGATTATTTCGATATTTCAATCGATTAAAATGGTACGGACGGATATCGGTAAGTTATTTTAATCGATTAATATTGATTTATATCAATTAAAACAATTAATTTAAATACACAGAACCTGGTTTCGTGACTTCGATCTTCAAGGGATTCCCGAGACTTGTTCCTGCAAAACAATTAAGTATTTTTACGGTACCCTTTATAATTATTGGGTCCTGATCATGTTATTTGAAAAGAATTAATCTTTGGAACCCATTTCATTCTCCCTTTAGGAATGGCATACTTTCTTGATTACTGCAATATTTAACAGAATGCCCTTTCTTCATGCGGTAAAAACATTTGATAAATGGAGATGAAAGCTGTTTTACTATATGCAAAATAATTTTTGAATGCTCTGGTTTTCTTTCCAATGGTTGGTGTATAACCTATACCACCACGTTCAATAACTAACTTTTGGGAATCAAGTATCTTATCAAGATTATTCTTTCCTTGTGCTAATTTAGATGAAGTTTTTACTAGGTATGATACTTGTTTTACGTAACTCGGGACGAGTTTTGCAATCTTCAACATTACACATGCAATCAGTATTATTTTCTAATTCTAACTTTTCTTCATCAATTATTTTCTTTTCAAGAATAATGATCTTGTTTTCTAGTAACCTATTCATGCTTTTCAATTTTCTGTTTTCAGTTTCTAATTTCTTTGCTACTTCATGTATTTCAAAGAAAGCATCTTGTAATGAGCTATAGTTTATAGATTCGAGAACTTACCTTGGTTTTTGATGATTAGAGTTGACCATCAAGCATATTTACGGTGCTTCTTCATAGGTCTTTTCAAGGATCTTCCACATTTGTGCGGCGGTTTGGCGATGTGCAATCCTGAAAAGATCATCTACTGTTAAGGGCGGATAAGATGATGTTCTTGGCAATACAATCATCTTGGATTACGTTAGCAATATCGGTTTCTGTTCAATAACATTCCAAGCATTTATACTAACAGATTCAATGAAGATTTTCATCCTTATTTTCCAATATAGGTAATGCATGTTCCACTCAACGAGTGGAGGTCTATCAATGCACGCTCCCTCGAGAAAATGCCATGGATCGAAGTAACTTGATTAACTTTCAAGCACCTCGCTCGATGCCAATTGTTAGAAAAGTAGTTTTAAATCAAGAGGGGGTGAATTGATTTTTGAAAGTTTTTCGCAATACACAGATTATCTAATTCGAAAATTAAGATTACTTATCAATTCACAAATCACAAAGCAATCAAACAGTTTAAGTGCGGCAGCGAAATTAAAGAGAGAAAGGTTAGGAAAGATTTCACCGGTAATTTTATCTTGGTTCACCCAATACCAGGGCTACGTCCGGACTCCGGCCAAATTCCAGTTGGGTTCCACTAGAATAGATGTTTTACGAGACTCACCCTCTTACACCTATTCTAACTCTCCACCAAGAACCAAATTCCGGCTCTTGGAAACCTCTGCAACCAAATTCCGGCCAGCGAGAGAAACCGGTGCCCAAATTCCAGGCACCACACACAAGAACCAAATTCCGGCTCTTGCTTTAACCTTTCCACCAAGAACCAAATTCCGAGTTCTTGGCAACTTTCTACTAGCAGTTGCGAGAAAACTTGTACCCAAATTCCAGGTACAAAACAGTACAAATGAATGAATAGAAATTTAAAAGAAGAAACAAAGAAAGCTCAAACCGGATTACACCAATCCACGGTCAGTTTCTTCTTCAAAGAAATGCAAAGTGCCTCAAGAAAGATTTCAAAAGAAGTTCACAAAAACAGTTGTGTATCTTTCTTGAAAAATGCTAATAGTTGTTTGTATTGATTGCTTGAATTGTGTAAAAGCGATATGTGATCTCTATCTCAAAGTTTCAAGCAAATGCTGTTTATAAAAGAGTATTTTCAAATCTGCTTGCATTAATTAATCTGTTGAAAGTTTGTTTTAATCTGTTGAAATAGCAGTTACAATCTGTTAAAAGTCCTTTCAACCCATTAATGCGTTCATGATCTTTAACGAGAAAATGTTTTAGTTGATACGACCACGTTTTTATCGGTTAAAGCGTTTTACAAACATTTTCTAAGTATAAAACAATCGATTGAATCGCGTATTAATCGATTGATATGTTTAAAAACCTTCTTATAAAACTTTCTAAGTTATTTTAGGTGATATAAAGTCGTTTCAATCGATTGAAAAACTGCACATATATTTTCAAGTCATTTTAATCGATTGAAAGTTCGTTTTAATCGATTGAAAAGATTTTCTAAGTTATTTTAATCGATTGAAATACGTTTTAATCGATTGAAATAAGTCTGATCGGTCATAATTCAATTCGATCGATCATAACCAACTTCGATCGGTCATAATCTCATTCGATCGATCATCCTGACATCAAAGTGATTTTAATCGATTGAAACGTGTTTTAATCGATTAAAATAATTACGATCGCTCATATTTAAGATCTGATCGATTATATTGCATTCGACCTATTATATTCGAATTCTAATCGGTCATAAAGAGTTTTAATCGATTAAAAGGTTTTTGTATCGATTAAAATATTGTAAAAACACTTTTTAAAACATTCTAAGTGTTTTTAATTGTTTCTTTCAAAACTATATCGAGTTAAAAACATTGTTAAGAAAGTTCTTTGTCAAAATGCTTTTGTTTTGATTTGTTTAAAACTATTTTTGAGGCATTTTGCAAATTGAGTGAAGAAGCTTTATGCGAGTGGAAAAGGTAAAGTGGTTTTACCTAAGCTTTACGTTTAGACACACTAAGTCTTCGACTCCTTTGTTCGAGTGACTTGTTTGACTGCTGCAGAGTTGACCCTTGACTTTATCTTTGACTTCATCAAATCAATGAGATCTTTGCTAGGATCACTTTCAAAAACCACTAGGACTAATGATGCTCGGGTTATTGTGGATTTTGTCAGATCTAACATCTTCTGCAGGTTTGGAGTACCTAGAGCCATTTTTAGTGATCAAGGCACCCATTTCTGTAACAGGTCCATGCAGGCCTTGCTCAAGAAGTACGGGGTTATTCACAAAGTCTCTACACCTTACCACCCCCAAACTAATGGGCAGGCTGAAATCTCAAATGTGACACCTTTAATACCAACATTCACTTTATTATGATTTATCAATTATTATTGGTTCCTCTTAGTATTTGATTACCAATACAGTCTTGTAGAAGTAAAGTACACAATAATTAGAGCATACACTTAGTGATTAATATACATATCATTCATAAGTGTCAAGTATAACTAGATAGTAAATATACATAAAGTCATCCCAAAATACACCTAACAAGGGTTCACAATACCAGAGCAAACAAACTAACTAGACAAACTAATTATACAACCCAACTAAAGAGGAGATATATTTTGTACTTCCACTAAAATGAAGTATCTCTTGTAGCACTGTAGTGGTGTCCGATCAAGTCTTCTACTTAGTACTTGCAGTGATCGTATTTAAACTTTACTTGGAGATGATACCGGGGATGAGTTGTGTTCAACGTCACCTATGCAAACATTTCATAATAACAATACATGCACAGAAAGGGTAAGACAACTTTATATTCACTTAGAGCATGCAAATAACATTGGGTTAATTAGAAATTACATATACAAACATACTAGTAATCAGCACACAAATGATATGATATTATGAATGCAATGTATTCACTAATCTTTTCTAGGACACATCCTAGTATGCAAGACCATGGGGATCCCAAAACCACTTTCTCTTTTCTTTTTTTTTTTCTTTTCGAGAAGGATCAGGAGTTTCACTGGAACCTCTCACCGCCTTGCGGTAGTATACTCATAATTACTTGTCCAGCTCAACTGATCATGAGAAACCACGGGGCTTTAGTCGGGATAATCAAGCTTGGTAGTGAGAGTCTCACGGCTTAGGTAGCGAGCCTGAGCCACATATGAGCTCGATCACACTTAATCATCCTCGAGGTTAGCATGGAGCAGACCACGATTTTCCATATCCTCCTCATACACTCAATCTCTAACTCATGAACATGATGCATGACTTATCATAACTTCTTCACACTCTTTCAAATTTGTTTCACCTCATTATACTTAAATCACATCTTAACTTCTTCAAAATAATACTAGGTTATTTCTTAAGAAAAATCGACGAGTTTTCCACAGTAAATCGGACATTCCCAAAATTTTTAACACCTGTAAAATAACCAAAAACAGCCCAGAACACTTCTACTTTTCACCAAACCATCCTTCCACCTCATCATATTCATCATCACTCAAAATCATAATTTTCTCAATTTTAATTTATTTTTCTTAAATAATAATAATAATTGCAAATAATTTCCTCAAAATTATTAAAAATTCATTTTCACTTACAATTACTTGTTTTCTCCTAGATCAAAATTATTCCAATACTTTTGAAAAATATTTATTAATTAAATAAAAATATAAAAATTCACTTCATAATTAAATTATAAAATTCAATTTAATATATAAAAAAAATAGTTTTCTTTCTCACATAGTTCATTTCTCACACCTTTCCTCCATTCCACCAAATTATACAATGCAATTCTATATGCTAATCCATCTTAACAAAAACATTGCACAATAATTTTCTACTTATCATGCTTCATAACATACATACAATATATCTCAATAATCAATTTAAAGCAATTATCAGAATACTAAACATAGAAATAGGCTAATTCTCAATCTAAATTCATCAATAAATCATATAAAATTACTAATGATTAAGCAATCGATTCAAACAACATTCATGGATGCCTTATAATCATACAAGGTTCCATACACTCAAGTTGCTCCATTTAGAAGCCATAAATTTCACATAATCTTAAAACTTTAAAAATTCATCAAAAATAGAAATGATATTCAAATAATTCCAAATAAATTTCTAATTAACTTAGAAGTAAGGGACTTCTTCTCAATGCTATTTCAAGCAAAAATGAATTATAAAAGTTATCCTACCCCTTACCTTATGTTGTAACTTGGTGAAGAGTAACTCTTGATCAAATAATCTATCAAGTCTTTGGGTCTCCTCTTTGCAGCTCTAAGTAGTCTCCTACATGCCAATTAAATACCCCAATTAAATCCTTAATTCCAACCATATTAGACCTCTAAAATCTCACCTCCTTCATAGCCTAAAATTCTAAAATTCAAGACTATGGTTCTTTGAGTTATAAAATCAATTTTAGGGCCTAAATTGATGCTAATGGAATTAATACAAGTAGAAGAGAGTAATGGAAGTAATACACTTAGAGTAGGAAGAATCCTAATAACAAATATGGACAAGGTTCAATATTTCAGAATTTTATAGAGTTATATAAACTGTTTTGGCATGAGGTAAGAGCCAAATTTCAATAACTTAATTACCTACAATATTGATGAAGGAAATAAATTCAAATACCTTGTACAATAAATGCAGTTTTTCAGTTTACAGTGGTTGTTTCCAACATGGCTCAACTACAATAACACTCTGAACATGCCTTGGTAATTTGACTATAACTCATGCTATACATAAGGTATTGACATGAAATAAATTTCTAAATTTCGGAAATATAATTTCCTACAACTTTTATGAAGAAATCAAGTCCCAATTTCACACTTATCAATCCCAGTAATTCAAAAACCGAGGCTGTTGAAACAGGGCAACCTCTTAACTTCACAGCTATAGCACTTGACAGTAAAATGAACATAACTTGAGCTACAAATATCCGTTTGATGTGAAACAAGTTTCTAAATTTCTATAACTTAAAGGGATACAACTTTTATGAAGATACTAATTCCTAATTCTGTTCACAAACGTCCCAAAATTTAATGAACAGTGACTTACGAATTAGGGTGCTTAAGGTTTTTAGCTTAATCACTTCTAATCCTCAATTCTAAGTATTATTCTAGTGTCTTAGGTGTAAAACCTACAATAACACTCTTTTTACTCCCATTCAAGCTTAACCAAGTGAGGAAAAAAATTGAAAATGCACCGTTTTGAAAAATAAAACGGTAGAAATGTAGAGGAGATTGAGATAAACCAACTTACCTCTTGGAGTTTCTCAAGAAAATCAATATTTCCCCCTCAAAATCAAACTTCAAAGTGAGGAAGGTTTGAGAGAAAGCGAGAAATGAGAGAAAGGTAGAAGTCACGGGAAGTTGCAGAGTGAGTGTCTGTTTCAAAGTCAAAATCTAAATTTTAAGATATATTATTATTTTTTTATTATTTTATTATTATTTTTTTTTTAATTTTTTAAAAAAAAATTCCAAAAAATCACAAATAATCTAACAAACATAAAACTCTATAGTCACTTTCCCCAATTCCTAATAATTTAATTATTAAAATTTTGACAAAATTTTTAAAGGTACTAAGAATTAGGATGTTACAATTCTCCCCCACTTAAAAAAATTTCGTTCTCGAAATTTGCTTACCTTATGGGAAAAGATGAGGGTGAGATTCCCTCATTTTGCTCTCTAACTCCCATGTTGCATCTTCATCACCTATTCCACTCCATACGACCTTAACTAGAGGTATATCTTTTCCACGTAAGTGTTTCATCCTTTGATCCACGATACACGCAGGTGGTACTTCATAGGTTAGATTATCCTTCAATTGTACTTTATCAAGTTCAATGATGTGAGAAGGATCAGAAATATACTTTCTGAGTTGTGAGACATGAAAAACATTATGGAGGTTTGAAAGAATTGGAGGTAAGGCTATTTGATAAGCCACAAGACCAATCTTTTTCAGAATTTGGTAAGGACCAATAAATTTTGGGGTGAGTTTTCGAGATTTCGAGCTCTTCCAACTCCAGTAGTAGGCGTAACTCTCGGGAATACATGGTCACCCTCTTCAAATTCCAACGACTTTCTCCTCTTGTCATAATAACTCTTTTGTCTACTCTGTGCTTGTCTTCATCTTTTCTTGAATGATCTTTACTTTATCGGTAGTTTGTTGTACAATTTCTGGTCCCAAAATAAGATTCTCTCCTGAGTCATACCAGACATAAAGGTGTCCTACACTTCCTTCCATAAAGAGCTTCATATGGTGCCATCCCAATACTTGTATGAAAACTATTATTGTAGGTGAATTCAATCAAATGCAAAGACTTGTCCCAAGTATCTTTAAATTCCATAATGCAAGCTCGTAGAAGGTCTTCAAGAGATTGAATTGTTCTTTCTGACTGTCCATCCGTCTGCGGATGATAAGCTGAACTCAATCGAAGCTTTGTCCCTAATGCTTGTTGCAAACTTCCCCAAAATTTGGAAGTAAAACGTGGATCTCTGTCGGATACAATACTTGAAGGTACGCCAGTGTAACCTCACTATCTCCTTAAGATATACTTGTGTCAATTTTTCCAATGAATAACGAATGTTGATAGGTAGAAAATGTCTTGACTTAGTCAATCTGTCAATAATTACCCAAATTGCATCATATCTTGTAGGAGTTCTTGGCAATCCAGTTACGAAATCCATTGTTATGCTGTCCCATTTCCATTCTGGGATATCCAAAGATTGTAACATTCCCGTGGGCCTTTGATGTTCAACCTTTACTTTCTGACATACCAAACAAGATGCTACGTACTCTGCCACTGATCTTTTCATTCCTGACCACCAAAATAACTTCTTCAAATCTTGGTACATCTTGGTAGTTCCTGGGTGAATACTCAACTTACTCTTATGGGCTTCCTCTAAAATCATCTTCTTGATTTCATCATCTTGCGGAATACAAATTCGATCTACGAATCTCAAAATTCCACCTGTGTCTTCCTGAAAATCGTTTTCTTTTCCTTGAGATACCAAAGTCTTCTTGCCTTGCAAAAATTCATCCGTTAATTGTGCTTGCCTTAACTTGTTCAAGAAAATTGCTAGTTATCTTCAAAGTTCCAAACTTAAAACTTTTGGAAGTTATCTCCATAGCTAAATTCAAATCTCTCAATTTTTCCACCAAGTCCAATTCTCGACCATCATTGTTGACATATACAAAGACTTTCGGCTTAAAGCATCCGCCACTACATTGGCTTTCCGGGGTGATAATGAAGTTCAAAGTCATAGTCCTTCAAAAATTCTGTCCACCGACGTTGCCTCATATTCAACTCTTTTTGATCAAACAAATACTTAAGACTCTTATGGTCACTTGAAAACTTCAAATCTTGCACCGTATAGATAGTGTCTCCAAATCTTCAATGCAAACACCACAGTTGCCAACTCGAGATCATGTGTAGGGTAATTTACTTCATGCGGTCTCAAGCTGCCTTGAAGCATATGCCACTACATTTCTATTCTGCATTAATACACAACCTAACCCTTGCTTCGATGCATCACAATACACTTCAAAATTCTCATGAGGGTTTGGAAGTATCAATACTGGAGCAGAAGTCAATTTATCTTTCAACTTTTGAAAATTCTCCTCACACTCGACTCGTCCATACAAAGGGTTGTCCTTTACGAGTCAACTTGGTCAAAGGTAAGGCTATCTTTGAGAATCCCTCAATGACTCTCCTATAATAACCAGCTAGACCCAAAAAACTACGAATCTCGGTAATACTCTTTGGTCTTTCCCATTGCAATACAGTTTCCACTTTCATCGGATCTACAGAAATGCCATCTTTATTAATCACATGACCTAAATAACTCACCTTCTCCAACCAAAACTCACACTTTTCCAACTTAGCATACAACTGTTTCTCCTTCAAAACTTCCAACACTACTTGGAGATGTTCTGCATGTTCTTCCTTGGTCTTAGAATAAATCAAAATGTCATCAATGAATACTACTACAAACTTATCCAAATATGGATGAAAGATCCTATTCATGTAATCCATGAATATCGTAGGAGCATTAGTCACACCAAAAGGCATAACCAAATATTCATAGTGTCCATATCGGGTCCTGAGCGAGTCTTCGGTATGTCCTCCGGCTTAACCCTAATCTGATGATATCCTGACTTCAAATCAATTTTGGAAAATATAGTTGCACCTCTCAGTTGATCCATCAAATCATCAATTCTTGGTAACGGATACTTATTCTTGATTGTAACCTTGTTTAGTTGACGATAATCCACACACAATCTCATTGTTCCATCTTTCTTCTTCACCAACAGCATTGGAGCACCCCAAGGAGAAACGCTTGGTCTCACAAATTGCTTTTCCAACATCTCTTCTAACTGCTTCTTCAATTCTGATAATTCCAATGGTGACATTCTATATGGAGCTATTGAAATAAGTCCGACTCCAGGGATCAAATCTATTGCAAATTCAACTTCTCGTTCTGGTGGTAATCCAGGAATATCATCCGGAAATACTTCAGGGTAGTCACACACAATAGGCAAATTCTCTATTCTAAATTCCTTTTCTCCTTTTAGAGAGAGTAACACCATACATAACTGTGCTCCCTCTTTCAAAGAAGCATTAACTTGGCTCACAGTTAGAAATCTCAAATTCTCTGATGATGGGTTCAAGGATTCACCAAAAGTTATGGTTTTAGTGTGGTAGTCTAACAGAACATGGTTGGAAGATAACCAATCTAGTCCTAGGATGATTTCTAAATCGGGGAGAGGCAAACAAAACAAATTTGCGAGAAAGATTTCTACTTTCTACAACAATAGGACAATTCAAACAAGCCTTGGCAATAACTATAGGAGTACCGCCAGGAGTAGAAACAAACAAGTCATATGGCAAAGCAATAACGAGGCAATTGCAATTGTCTCACACAAGCTTCAGCAATAAAAGAATGAGATGCTCCAGAATCATACAATACATTTAGGATATTCCCATTTATGAGACATTTACCCTGTATCATAGAGTCAGATTGAGATGCCTTTTCGCCACTCATTGCAAAAACTTTTCCTTGTGTCCTTGGCCTCCCGGGTTGGTTACTTGTTAACCCTGCTGCCACTTGCTACTACCAGCATGACTCTTAAAGCTGTTGTTCTCCTTCTTCCACTCAGGACAATCACGAATAATGTGACCTTGCTTTCCACACTTAAAACAATTATAGTTCTTTTTCGGGCAATCTCGTGCAAGATGTGGTCCTTCACAAATAAAACATTTTCCACTTGAATCCACTTGATCTACTTGAACTTCCCACTGGTGGTTGATACCCACTTCCTCCATATGAGAATCTTTGCTGCCTTTGAGAAGGTTGGTAAGGTTTTCCTCTATCGGAGGATTGTCCTTTTCTCTGTAGAAAATTTCGCTGAGGTCCTGAATTTTTCCAATGTGCTTGTTTGGCCTTAGCATCATCCTCATAAATACGACATCTATTTACGAGCGTTGGAAAATGAGTAATCTCCTGGTATCCTATTGCCGGCTTGATGTCGAGGACGCAACCCACTTTCAAACTTAGTGCATCGTGAGCGATCATCACCATTATTGTTGAAATACGGACAGGTACTTGGATAATTCATCAAACCTTTCCGCGTACTCCCCCACAGACATACTTCCTTGCTTCAAATTTAGGAATTCCACTTCCTTCCTCCTTCTCAAATCTTCAGGAAAATACTTTTCTAAAAATCTCTGCTTAAATACTTCCCAATTGATTGCTCCTCCTGCCTCCTCCAATTGTTGTCTAGTGTACCTCCACCAATGTTCAGCTTCCCCTTGAAATAAATAAACTGCAAATGTAACCTTACTAGCATCTGGACAATTCATTGCTATGAAGATCTTCTCTAAATCTTCAATCCATAACTGGGCTCCATCTGGATCAAATCCACCTTTGAACTTTGGAGGGTTGTTCTTCATAAAACTTTCTAGACTATGAGTACCAACTTGTCCTGCTGGTTGTCTCTCTAACATTCCAACCATTCTTTCTAGCAATTCATTCAAAAGAGCATTACCACGTCCTCTACCTCTTCCTGCCATCACTTCCTGCAATCACAAATTCAATCAATCCCCTCTATATATGTGAAGTAAAACTAGATAAACTAAGAATTACCCCACATTACAAATTTCACATCACTACTTTCTGTCGAAAATAACAATACAAGAGCACACAAACAAGCATATTAGGCCTTTCTCCAGGCCTATAGGAAAGAACTGCTCTGATACCACTAATTGTGACACCTTTAATACCAACATTCACTTTATTATGATTTATCAATTATTATTGGTTCCTCTTAGTATTTGATTACCAATACAGTCTTGTAGAAGTAAAGTACACAATAATTAGAGCATACACTTAGTGATTAATATACATATCATTCATAAGTGTCAAGTATAACTAGATAGTAAATATACATAATGTCATCCCAAAATACACCTAACAAGGGTTCACAATACCAAAGCAAACAAACTAACTAGAAAAACTAATTATACAACCCAACTAAAGAGGAGATATATTCTGTACTTCCACTAAAATGAAGTATCTCTTGTAGCACTGTAGTGATGTTCGATCAAGTCTTCTACTTAGTACTTGCAGTGATCGTATTTAAACTTTACTTGGAGATGATACCGGGGATGAGTTGTGTTCAACGTCACCTATGCAAACATTTCATAATAACAATACATGCACAGAAAGGGTAAGACAACTTTATATTCACTTAGAGCATGCAAATAACATTGGGTTAATTAGAAATTACATATACAAACATACTAGTAATCAGCACACAAATGATATGATATTATGAATGCAATGTATTCACTAATCTTTTCTAGGACACATCCTAGTATGCAAGACCATGGGGATCCCAAAACCACTTTCTCTTTTCTTTTTTTTTTCTTTTCGAGAAGGATCGGGAGTTTCACTTGGAACCTCTCACCGCCTTGCGGTAGTATACTCATAATTACTTGTCCAGCTCAACTGATCATGAGAAACCACTGGGGCTTTAGTCGGGATAATCAAGCTTGGTAGTGAGAGTCTCACAGCTTAGGTAGCGAGCCCGAGCCACATATGAGCTCGATCACACTTAATTATCCCCGAGGTTAGCATGGAGCCGACCACTGATTTTCCATATCCTCCTCATACACTCAATCTCTAACTCATGAACATGATGCATGACTTATCATAACTTCTTCACACTCTTTCAAATTTGTTTCACCTCATTATACTTAAATCACATCTTAACTTCTTCAAAATAATACTAGGTTATTTCTTAAGAAAAATCGACGAGTTTTCCACTGTAAATCGGACATTCCCAAAATTTTTAACACCTGTAAAATAACCAAAAACAGCCCAGAACACTTCTACTTTTCACCAAACCATCCTTCCACCTCATCATATTCATCATCACTCAAAATCATAATTTTCTCAATTTTAATTTATTTTTCTTAAATAATAATAATAATTGCAAATAATTTCCTCAAAATTATTAAAAATTCATTTTCACTTACAATTACTTGTTTTCTCCTAGATCAAAATTATTCCAATACTTTTGAAAAATATTTATTAATTAAATAAAAATATAAAAATTCACTTCATAATTAAATTATAAAATTCAATTTAATATATAAAAAAAAATAGTTTTCTTTCTCACATAGTTCATTTCTCACACCTTTCCTCCATTCCACCAAATTATACAATGCAATTCTATATGCTAATCCATCTTAACAAAAACATTGCACAATAATTTTCTACTTATCATGCTTCATAACATACATACAATATATCTCAATAATCAATTTAAAGCAATTATCAGAATACTAAACATAGAAATAGGCTAATTCTCAATCTAAATTCATCAATAAATCATATAAAATTACTAATGATTAAGCAATCGATTCAAACAACATTCATGGATGCCTTGTAATCATACAAGGTTCCATACACTCAAGTTGCTCCATTTAGAAGCCATAAATTTCACATAATCTTAAAACTTTAAAAATTCATCAAAAATAGAAATGATATTCAATTAATTCCAAATAAATTTCTAATTAACTTAGAAGTAAGGGACTTCTTCTCAATGCTATTTCAAGCAAAAATGAATTATAAAAGTTATCCTACCCCTTACTTTATGTTGTAACTTGGTGAAGAGTAACTCTTGATCAAATAATCTATCAAGTCTTTGGGTCTCCTCTTTGCAGCTCTAAGTAGTCTCCTACATGCCAATTAAATACCCCAATTAAATCCTTAATTCCAACCATATTAGACCTCTAAAATCTCACCTCCTTCATAGCCTAAAATTCTAAAATTCAAGACTATGGTTCTTTGAGTTATAAAATCATTTTTAGGGCCTAAATTGATGCTAATGGAATTAATACAAGTAGAAGAGAGTAATGGAAGTAATACACTTAGAGTAGGAAGAATCCTAATAACAAATATGGACAAGGTTCAGTATTTCAGAATTTTCTAGAGTTATATAAATTGTTTTGGCATGAGGTAAGAGCCAAATTTCAATAACTTAATTACCTACAATATTGATGAAGGAAATAAATTCAAATACCTTGTACAATAAATGCAGTTTTTCAGTTTACAGTGGTTGTTTCCAACATGGCTCAACTACAATAACACTCTGAACATGCCTTGGTAATTTGACTATAACTCATGCTATACATAAGGTATTGACATGAAATAAATTTCTAAATTTCGGAAATATAATTTCCTACAACTTTTATGAAGAAATCAAGTCCTAATTTCACACTTATCAATCCCAGTAATTCAAAAACCGAGGCTGTTGAAACAGGGCAACCTCTTAACTTCACAGCTATAGCACTTGACAGTAAAATGAACATAACTTGAGATACAAATATCCGTTTGATGTGAAACAAGTTTCTAAATTTCTATAACTTAAAGGGATACAACTTTTATGAAGATACTAATTCCTAATTCTGTTCACAAACGTCCCAAAATTTAATGAACAGTGACTTACGAATTAGGGTGCTTAAGGTTTTTAGCTTAATCACTTCTAATGCTTAATTCTAAGTATTATTCTAGTGTCTTAGGTGTAAAACCTACAATAACACTCTTTTTACTCCCATTCAAGCTTAACCAAGTGAGGAAAAAAATTGAAAATGCACCGTTTTGAAAAATAAAACGGTAGAAATGTAGAGGAGATTGAGATAAACCAACTTACCTCTTGGAGTTTCTCAAGAAAATCAATATTTCCCCCTCAAAATCAAACTTCAAAGTGAGGAAGGTTTGAGAGAAAGCGAGAAATGAGAGAAAGGTAGAAGTCACGGGAAGTTGCAGAGTGAGTGTCTGTTTCAAAGTCAAAATCTAAATTCTAAGATATATTATTATTTTTTTTATTATTTTATTATTATTATTTTTTTTTAATTTTAAAAAAAAATTCCAAAAAATCACAAATAATCTAACAAACATAAAACTCTATAGTCACTTTCCCCAATTCCTAATAATTTAATTATTAAAATTTTGACAAAATTTTTAAAGGTACTAAGAATTAGGATGTTACATCAAACAGGGAGATTAAGAGGATTTTAGAGAAGATTGTCCAGCCCAACAGAAAGAATTGGAGCAACAGACTAGAGGATGCTCTTTGGGCGCATAGGACTGCTTACAAGGCACCTATAGGGATGTCTCCCTATCGGGTTGTCTTTGGTAAGCCATGCCACCTACCAGTGGAGATAGAGCACCGAACATATTGGGCTGTGAAATCATGCAACTTCTCACTTTATGAAGTTAGAGAGGAGAGGAAGCTATAGATAAATGAATTGGATGAGTTCCATTGGGAAGCTTATGAGAACTCCATGTTCTACAAAGAGAAAACTAAGAGATTCCATGATAGCTCCATAACTAGAAAGGAGTTCTTTGTTAGTCAGCAAGTTCTATTGTACAATTCCAGATTGGGTCTCATGGGTGGTAAGCTACGATCAAACTGGATTGGACCTTTTGTTGTTACTAATGTTTATCCTTATGGTGCATTTGAAATCAAAACTAAATCTACAGAAAAGAGCTTCAAGGTTAATGGACACCGACTAAAACCATTCCTCAACAATCCTTCTCTAGTGGATGCAGTTGTGGAGGAGATATCCCTGATTGATCCCACTTCTCTCCCACCATGACTTAGGGAGTTCTCTTTTTCCTTATTCTCTTTACTTTTTCTACACTTGTCTAATTCTATAAGTAATTTACTTGCCTCATCTTGTGTTTGTGCTACATTGGGACAATGTGTTGTTTAAGTGTGGGGGGAGACTACTTTAGGTGTAGTAATTTAGGTTTATGTTTTATGTACAATTTTGCATGTTTCTTTTTTTATCTCTAGGTTTTGTTTAGGTTATGGGCACTTTCTTCACTCTTGGATAGGAGTTGCTTTACGCTTTTTGGATTGAAATCTCTGTTTTTCTCTACTTGTCAAGTTGGTTATGATGTTGGAGAGGTTTAATTGAATGCGATAATCTTACCCTTTGTGAGGAATTGAGCCACTATTTGTTCTTTCTTGTGTGTTATGCCTCTTGATTGCTTGCGTAGTAGCCTTGGCTTGACTCTGATTGATTCTTCTTGATTCACATGCATGTTTGGAGATGATTAAGGCATTTTTGTTCTGATTAGCCTCTAGCCAAATGAGCCCACCTTAAATTAATTCCTTTGATAGCCCCTTTGAGCCTGTGTTTCCCTTTATTTCTTTTGAAGTTCATTAAAACCCTTAAGTGAAAAACCATGATTACCTTAACCTTAGGGATTTTTGGAGATTTGGAATTGTTTTGGGAATAAGTTATTGAATAAGTGTGGGGGGTACATTTTGTATTTCATTGGATGATGTATTGGCTAGTTGGTTATCTATGTTGTACAATTTTTGACGACACTCGAATGGAAGGTAAACAATTTAGGGTTAGGTTTTAAGAATTGATTTGATTAGAAATAGAAAACAGAAAAACATAAAAGATACCGTAGGCGCCACAAATAAGAATATTTGATAAGCCAAGAAGGATCGCCACAAGAATCGAATAATTCTTGATAAGATCAAGTGATGCAAGGAAGAACCCTAGCAGAGCAACAACTCACAAAGTAATCTGAATATTACGTACCTTCCTTCTGAATTCCCAAATGTTTAATACAACTCAAGTTTATGAGTTTGTCTCATTGCAGGAAATAAAGATAAATTAAAATCCTAATATCCCAAGCAAAGTTAAGTTGCCCAGATGGTTCAGTGAAGGCATTATAAGCTTTGGGTCTTGGGTTCAAATAATAATAATAATAAAAAACTAAATCTTTTAGTTGGGCCTCCTAGCTCTCCAAACATTCTATGCATGTGATAGGTCTAGACTCCTCCATGTTTGGATCTTTTAATAGTTGGGCCTTTAGCAAATTGGTCACTTTGTATTGCAATGCCTCTTGTGCTTTTCTGAGCCTGCCTCTTGTCATAGGTCCACCTAAGTCTTGGATTGGATCTTGGTCTTGATCCTTCTCGTTATGGGCTTGGGCCTTTATGTCCACATCATTCCCTCCTTCTTGGGCAGCATTTGTCCTCAAATCTATGAATTCATCTCCCTTGTTAGCTTGCCTCGCGTAGCTCTCATTCTCCTTTTCAATTTGAGTTTTTACTTGCTCATGCAGCTTCTTCACATATTCTGCTTTAGCCTGTGCTTCCTTATGTTTAAACATAGAAATGTTAGGCAAAGGAAACAAATCAAGAGGAGTCAAAGGATTAAATCCATACACAATCTCAAATGGTGAACAATTAGTGGTGCTATGGATAACCCTATTATAAGCAAACTCAACATGCGGTAAACATGCTTCCCAAGTCTTAAGATTTTTCTTTAAAATAGTCCTAAGCAATGTGCCCAAAGTCCTGTTGACTACCTCAGTTTGACCATCAGTTTGTGGGTGACAAGTAGTAGAAAACAATAATTTAGTACCAATCTTACCCCACAAGGTCCTCCAAAAGTGACTAAGGAATTTTGAATCCCTATCACTCATAATGCTCTTCGGCAACCCATGTAGCCTTACTACTTCCTTGAAAAACAAATCAGCCACATGACAAGCATCATCTACCTTCTTGCAAGGTATGAAATGTGCCATCTTAGAAAACCTATCAACAACAACAAACACAGAATCCTTTCCATTCTTTGTTTTAGGCAGCCCTAAAATAAAGTCCATAGAAATGTCAGTCCAAGGATATTCGAGGAACAGGTAAAGGAGTATACAACCCATGAGGCTTAACCTTAGATTTAGCCTTTTTACACACAATGCAGTGATCACAAAACTTATTCACATCACGTTTCATATGAGGCCAAAAGAAATGCTCTTGCAAAATTTCTAAAGTCTTTTGAATCCCAAAATGACCCATCAAACCCCCTTCATGTGATTCACTCACAAGCAACTCTCTAATGGAACACTTAGGCACACACAATTTATTTGCTTTAAACAAGAATCCATTATGCCTAAAGTAATCATTTTTAGAAAACCTTTCACATGCAGCAAAAGTTTCAGCAAAATCCACATCATTCACATACATGTCTTTCAAAGATTCAAGACCAAACAATTTAGTTTCAAGCATAGAAAGTAATGCATATCTCCTAGAAAGTGCATCAGCTACTACATTCCCTTTTCCCTTTTTATGCTTGATGACATATGGAAATTGCTCCAAGAACTCAACCCATTTGACATGCCTCTTGTTTAACTTACCTTGTCCCTTTAAGTATTTCAAAGATTCATGATCACTATGAATTACAAACTCTTTTGGTAAAAGGTAATGTTGCCAAGTTTGTAAAGCACGCACTAAGGCATATAATTCCTTATCATAGGTGGGATAGTTTAGGGCACCCCCATTCAACTTCTCACTAAAATAAGCAATTGGATGACCTTCTTGTAGCAAAACAGCCCCAATACCCACATTAGATGCATCACATTCAATTTCAAAAGATTTTGCAAAATTTGGTAATGCAAGAATGGGGGCATTAGATAGTTTGTGCTTAAGTTCAGAAAATGCATTTTCTTGTTTTTCACCCCATTTAAACCCAACATGCTTTTTGACTATTTCATTAAGAGGTGCAGCCAAAGTACTAAAATCTTTAACAAACCTCCTATAGAAACTAGCTAACCCATGAAAACTTCTCACTACACTCACATTCTTAGGGGTAGGCCACTCTTGGATGGCTCTAATCTTTTCCTCATCAACTTGTACCCCTTTAGAACTCACAACAAATCCCAAGAACACAACATGATCAGTGCAAAAGGTACATTTTTCAAGATTAGCAAATAATTTTTCCTTCCTAAGCACATTCATGACAGCACGCAAATGTTCAACATGCAAATCAAAGTTAGTGTTATATATCGAGAATATCATCAAAATACACCACTACACATTTGCCTAAAAACTCTTTCAAGACATGGTTCATCAATCTCATAAAAGTGCTTGGAGCATTAGTTAACCCAAAGGGCATAACTAGCCACTCATACAACCCATATTTAGTTTTAAAAGCTGTTTTCCACTCATCTCCTTCTCTAATTCTAATTTGATGATATCCACTTTTCAAGTCAATTTTAGAGAAGATACAAGCACCATACAATTCATCCAACAAGTCATCTAACCTAGGAATGGGATGTCTATACTTTACCGTGATGTTATTGATAGCTCTACAATCTGTGCACATCCTCCAAGTTCCATCTTTCTTAGGGACTAGAATGACTGGGACTGCACATGGACTCAAGCTTTCTTTAACCCACCCCTTTTGCATTAAGTCTTCAACTTGCTTTTGAATCTCCTTGGTTTCTTGGGGATTGCTTCGATAAGCTGGTCTATTAGGCAATGAAACTCCTGGAATAAGGTCAATTTGATGTTCAATACCCCTAAGAGGGGGTAGACCTATAGGCACTTCTTTGGGAAAAACATCTTCAAAATCCTGCAACAAAGAAGAAACCTCTTTTGGAAGAGAGTTAGTAAAACATGGACTGTTTGATTTACTTTCTTTACTCAAAAGTAAAAGTATTGGCTTTCTCAATTGCATAGCTCTTTTGACTTCTTTTTCTTTTATAAACAAATTTGATTTTTTTTTTCTCTTTCTCTTTTTCTTCCTCTTTTTCCTTTTTCTTTTCACTCTCTTTTTCTTTTCTCTTTTCTCTCTCTTTTTCTTTCATTCTTCTTTTCTTTTCTTTCTCATTTTCAGTTGATCCTCACTAACTTCTCTTGGAACCAAAGGTGCAAGAGTAGTTTTGCGTCTTTATGCATAAAAGAGAACTTATTAGTGAAACCATCATGCATAACTCTCCTATCATACTGCCATGGTCTCCCAAGAAGTAAATGACAAGCCTCCATAGGCACCACATCACACAAAACAGAATCTTCATATTTCCCCATGGAAAAACCCACTTCAACTTGCCTATTCACGGTCATCTCACCATCTTCACTAAGCCATTGAAGTTTGTAAGGTTGCGGGTGTGGCTTAGTCTCCAAATTCATTTTTGAAACCAACCGTGCACTAGCCACATTAGTGCAACTCCCACCATCAATGATCAAAGAGCACAACTTCCCTTGAATGAGGCACCTTGCATGAAAAATATTTTCTCTTTGACAATCATCCAATTCAACTGATTGACTACCCAACATCCTTCTAATCATGAACAAATCTCCTTCTAACTCTTTTTCATCTTCATGCTCATTTTCATCACCAGATGAAGAATCTGAAGAAGATTCACTAATTATTTGTCCATCCTCCTTAAGTAACATAGTTTTCTTAGTAGGACATTGAGAAGTTATGTGACCTCTTCCCAAACATTTGAAGCACTTAACCTCACTACTCCTTGTTTTCTTAAGTGCCTCATCAGACTTATTTTGATTTCTATGAGCTATAACATTGGAATTGCTTGTTGATGATCCACCCTCCTTCTTATTTTTGTCCTTCCAACTAGGAGAGTGAAAATTAGATGAAATCCTCCTCATGGCACTCTTTCTCTTCAATTGTTGTTCCACCTTGGAAGCTTGATGTACTAAATCCTCCAACTCAACATAATTTTGCAGCTCCACAACATCCCTTATATCACTATTTAGCCCATGTAGGAATCGGGCCATAGTAGCCTCCCGTGCCTCCATAACATTAGCCCTAATCATGGAAACCTCCATCTCTTTGTAATATTCATCAACACCTCTACTACCTTGTATGAGTCTTTGGAGCTTGTTGTGAAGATCTCTTTGATAATGAGAAGGAACAAATCTTCTTCTCATCAACCTCTTCATTTCTTCCCAACTTTCCACCAAGGGTTCTTCATATCTCACCCTTTCCCTTTGTAATTGGTTCCACCAAATAAGAGCATAATCGAGTGAATTCCATGGCTACCACCCTCATCTTTTTATCTTCCGTGTAATTATGGCATGCAAATAGTTGCTCAATTTTTATTTCCCACTCCAAATATGCTTCTGGATCACTCTTTCCTTGAAAAGAGGGTATGTTCAGCTTTACTCCTTCAATTCTGTTATCTCTAACATCACCTTCATTATTTCTCCTTCTCCTCCTTCTACCTCCACCATCATCATCATTTCCTTGATTTTCTAGTTGTTCAATTCTCCCATACAACTCCTCGGTATGTTCCGTCAACATTCTTTGCATTTGGGCTGTAATGGCATCAATCAATAATCTATTGTCACCCCTAGAGGAGGGGTACCACCACCGCACCTGCCATCTTTCAAGTAAAAAAAGAAGAAAGGACCAAACAAATGAAGTAATAGGACCTCACCACTCTTCTCACGTGTTTGCACTCAAAGATGTACCACTCGTGTTTACTCTCAATTTGGCTTTTGTATAATATGCACTCTTGCCTTTTTCCACTCGTTCTCCGACTTATGGTTCTTACAAGAATCAAACAATCTATAGTTCAAGAATCACTTTCAAGCTGTAGCAATCACAAGGAATAAAACAGAATGGTAGTACCAACAAAGGACAAGTAGCAAAGAACAATTTTACTACTAATAACAAGCAAGACAAATTTAAACTATGGAAAAACAAAGATTAAACAAAGACGTTTGACACTTAGGAATTTTATCAAACGGCTAATGTGCACTGAAATTTAAAGAACAAGCTGCCACATATATATATATATATAATTTTTTTTCTTTTCTCGATTCTTTTCTTCTTTTGATTCTTTTTTTTTATTCTTTTTTTTTTTTTTATTCTTTTCTCTTTTTTTTGTTGTTCTTTTCTCGAGAAAACTAATTTCAAACACAACTTTGATATATATATATATCTAAATGAAATTCAATATCAAAATTGCATAAACAATAATTTTTTTTGAACAATGATACTAAACGATGATGAACGAGTACACGTGAACGAGTATAATGAACGATGCGTGAACCGTGACAATGAATAGTACGTGAACAGTGACAATGAACAATACCCCCATGAACAGTAACAATGAACAGTACGTGAACAGTCACAATGAATAGTACCCCCATGAACAGTAACAATGACACAGTACGTGAACAGTCACAATGAACAATCGTGAATAGTGCCGATGAACAGTACCACTTTTGAACCCTGCTCTGAATACCAAATGACGACACTCGAATGGAAGGAAAACAATTTAGGGTTAGGTTTTAAGAATTGATTTGATTAGAAATAGAAAACAGAAAAACATAAAAGATACCGTAGGCGCCACAAATAAGAATATTTGATAAGCCAAGAAGGATCGCCACAAGAATCGAATAATTCTTGATAAGATCAAGTGATGCAAGGAAGAACCCTAGCAGAGCAACAACTCAAAAAGTAATATGAATATTACGTACCTTCCTGTAGACCCCAAATCTTGCCCGACCTCCAAACAAAGACCAGAAGACCTCCTATTTGAAGATGGACAAGCCTAACAAGCCATTAAGAGAGACTATTAGGCCCCATACTAGGATAGGAGGGAGTTTCTGTACCAAAAAATAAGTTTTCTCGCCTTGAAGGGACGAGACCGCCTTCTGGATAACCCAGACCGCTGTCTCGCCACCTACGAAGGACGAGACGGCGGTCTCGTTCACCCAGACGGCGGTCTCGCCATTTTGACAGGTCGAGACGGCGGTCTCGTTGGACGAGACGGCGGTCTCGACCCTGTCAGACGAGACCGGCGGTCTCCCCACCTGACAGCGCGAAAACCTATAAATAGGGGCTCTTCCCCCCTCATTTCCACACACCACAGCTGCATAGCTCTCCCTTCTCTCTAAAAACTTCTCTCTAGAATCCCTCCGACGCATTTCCGGAGCTTCTGAGTGCTTTCAAGAGTGATTTTCGGCGTTCGAGAGGTTTTTCGACGTCTTGTAGAGTGAAGGGCTGCCATAAAGCACCCTATTTTTTTTTCAGAGAATTAATATAAAAAGCGAGCTTCGGAGGTTCAAATTCTCTCCTTCCACCTTTACCGTTTTTATCTTAAATTATGCAATAGATAGTAGGGCCATGTAGTCATACTTTTAAAATTCCGCAGAATAAAAAGGGCAAAAGTGTATTTTTCTAGTTTATCAATAAAATAAGCTGGCCTCTCATAGGGAACCCGAAAGGGGCGTCGTAAAGGGACTAATACTCCCTTTGCACGTAACCAACTCCCTTACCCAACTCTGGTTCTAATGACCAAAGTTGGTTTTCGAAAACCAACGCCTTTTAAAACCCCTTTTCCGATGTTTCCGGTAAAAACATCGGTGGCGACTCCATAGAACCCAAAATAAATAAGTCCTTGGGTTAGCTCGGTTATCGGACAACCCAAGGACACTTTTCGAAAACCTCGCCCCTAGGTTAGCCTGGTTATCGGACAACCTAAAGGCGTTGTAACCATCCATAAAAAACGCGAAAACGGGAGAGTCGAAAAAACATCGCGTCGCTCCGACCGCGCCCCTTTTTGGGAGGCGGCGACAGATGGCGACTCCACTGGGGAAGCCTAGAGAGTTAATCCCATTTAGTGATGGGCCGGCTTAAACAATAAGTAAACCAAGAAAATGACACTTTTGCCCTTAACTTGTATTTGTAACATGCTTTATTGTTTGGCTTTCAAATAACTGTTGCTTGTTTATACTTACGCAATTGATTAAAATATAAATTGCACACAAAACCCTTGCACACTACAGTTCCCTCTATACCCGGGGGCAAGTGAGATAACCATAGGGAGTGGGTGGCAGGTACGGTTCGCTGCAGTTAGGGCCTTGTGCCCACCGGTGTGATCGGAAACCACCACTCAAGGTGATAACCTTCCTCTTTTGGCAACAAGACCGACTCTGGCCTTAGTGCTGAGCATGGTTGGACGGCTGGAGAGTGGGGACCCTATAATGGGGGCACCTTGGGGGCCTTAGCCTGGTGAGAACAGTTAGAACCTACCCTAACCAATGCACCTTTCTGCAGGAAAACCCTACCTCGTGATAAAAACGAAATCTCGCCTGTTCGGGGATGATCGAATTGTGTGTGCATATGTTTGTTGCATTTGTATGTTGCATAGCATAAACAAACAACAGAACAAAATCACAAAAAATTTTTACAAATAAACACCCTTATCTCGGACAGTCTGCCTTTTAGCTAGCCTGGTTTCAGGTTCTTTGTAAGCTAAGTAGCCACGCAGTTCCGACAGAAGAGATAAGGGACGCTAAATATTTCTTTCACATAAAGCCATATTTTATCTCGGACAGTCTGCCTTTTAGCTAGCCTGGTTTCAGGTTCTTTGCAAGCTAAGTAGCCACGCAGTTCCGACAGAAGAGATAAAAGGCTATAAAATAAACAAATGAAAAATAAAAATACAAATAAAAATTCATTTTTCCCAAAATTCACAAATAAGACCTGGTCCAAAAATATTGCATCCATAAAACATTCATATAGATAGTTTATTCTTCCAAAAAAGAAAATACATGCAAATACCATACATCATGTAAGAAAAAAACATGATAAAATAGCAAAATAAACACTCACATTCATTCAATAAACATCATCTTCATCAAATCATACATTTTGGTTTTAGAAAATGGAGGGAACAAGTAGACAAGTGGGGAAGGTGGATATTCTCCGAAGCCATACTGAGAAGCTAGAACGGCTTAGTACAACAGTGCCACCGGAAGTCCGCGCTGATTTCGAAAAGTCCTATGGACGAATTCTGGACCTCCTAAAGATCAGTATCGATCAAGTCTTCCTCAGGGTACTGATTCACTTTTGGAACTCTAGTCTGCGGTGCTTTGAATTTCCGCAGTTCGACATGGTACCTACTCTAGAGGAGTATGAAACAATGTTGAGATGGCCCAAGTCAGCCGGGGTTCATATCCGCCATGAGGCGTATACTCCTGCAGCACCAGTCGCTGCCCTTATCCATCTACTGTACCGACAAAGTACCCTGATAGGAAGGGGGAACACCCAGGGATGGAGAGTATCAATGTTAGAAGACCACCTGTCCTACCTGGCTGAAAGGGCAGAGTGGGTTGCCTTCAATAAAACCCCGGCGCTAATAATCTTCGGAACGATCCTGTTCCCCTTCCATCTCGACACGATCGATCAAGCCGTCATGGACGCTTTCTTCGCTTGGGACGTGAACTCGAAGAGTCCCCGCTCGCTATTCTTGCCGACACCTTGCTATCGGTGGATTTACGCCATCGAAGCAAGGGAGAACACTCCGTCGCTTGCTCCTCGTTACTTTTTGTGTGGAGCATCACGCACCTTTACGCCTCCGAGTCACATGGGGATATTCCCAGACCCTTTAAGAAGCTTCTCCAAAATCCCCCTCCGGCGACGCCGACTATAGAATGGAGGGATGAGTTAGAACAAAAGGACGCCAACGAGCATATCTTGGGTCCGCCCTTGGTTCCGAGCCGGCCCGGTTCTCGTCGGATGTGGGAGCTACCGAATGTACCCTTGATAGGACTCGGGGTTGCATAGCCTACTCACCTAGAGTAGCTATGAGGCAACTCATGAGGACTCAAACTACTATCTCCCAAGGGGAACTCGGAGGACTGTGCTTCTTTGGAGACCCATGCACAATCGCCAACTCACTGACCGTGAGGAAAGCATGGGAGAAGCCAGTCTACATGGGAGACAGAGAGCTAGGAAAAGCTCGGGTGACTGTCACCAGTGACTATGAGGCATGGAGAAGAAGAAGGGAGATGGCTCGACCATCCACCACACCCGCGCCAATTGCCAACAATGAAGAGCTGCAGGCACAAGTCAATGCCTTGACCCAGAGGGTAGAAATAATGGGAGCCCAGATATGGGCCCTTGAGGAAAAGGAACAAGCCTCTATCCTCACGATTGACGGTCTACAAAGGCAAGGCAAGAAAAAGGATCATGAAATAGAACGCCTCAAGGACCAATGTGCTGACGCTAACGAACAAGCTGTCCGAGCATCCAAAACTGCCAGAACCAGCTCGGACAACCAACTACAGGAAATAACCGCCAGGTCAGCACACCTTGAGGCGGAATCAGCTCAGCAAGCTCAACTGATCAAGGAGTTGTCAGAACAACTCCTCCAGGCTCGTCTAGATCTCCGCCAAGAGCGAGAGAACAACAGAAAACTTAGCTGAGGTCTCTATGAGCTACGCATTAAAGAGAAAAGTGGGCTAGCTCAATATGACCAAGTGCTACAAGAAAAAGACCGAGCTGTTGCAAGGCTCGATGAACTAGAAGCCTTGGTCATACATCAAGAGGCGAAGATCAAGGAGGCTCAACAATACAGCGAAGAAATGAGCCAAGCGATCCACAAGCAAAGCGAAGCGCTCGCTCACCACGTCCGGGAAGCCGAGAGAGAATTACAAAGAAAACAAGACCCGCCTGTGGGTTTCTTTAGGCTTTTCCGTTTTTGCCAAAAGACGCTTCGTAGTATGGAATAGGAGAATGTACACCTTCCAATGAATTAATGAAATCTTTTTCCTTATTCAACAGTTGTCTACTTGCATACATGAACATACATTTGCATATTTAGTTTCCCCTCCTTCACGCTTAATAAATAAGATAATAAAAAGGAAGGATTAACTAACACGTCTTCCAAATCAGAAGAATGGAGAGAAAGCCACTCCTAATAAAGCTCACCCCAACGGTCGAATCACCGCAAGAGGGAAATAAACCTCGGCTGTTGGTCCTCAAGAATAAAGAAGAGGGGGCAAGGACGCCAGTGCGACTATTTATGCCACGTCCTTTCCCCTACGAGTCAAATAAAGCTGTACCGTGGAGATATGGGGAATCTTCACCAATAAAAGAAGAAATAACAAACATAGCCGGCATTGGGGGCACAACTAGAAGTGGAAGAATCTACTCCCCCAAGGACACACAGGAAAATGTCCTTCAAAATAAAGGAAAAAATAAAAAGACCGAAGAAGAAAAAGAAAATAAAGAATCCAAGGAGGAGACAGAGGAATTACTCCAGTTTATAAGGCAAAGTGAGTATTCCATTATAGACCAGCTCAATCGTACACCTGCAAAGATCACGTTGCTATCTTTGATAACGAGCTCGGAACCGCACCGGAACGCCCTGCTGAAGGTCTTGAGCGAGGCGCATGTACCTCACACAATATCCCAAGAAAAGGTCGAGAGGATCGTCGGTCACATTACGGCAAACGATCACCTCACCTTCACAGAGGAAGAACTTCCCCTAGAGGGGTCAAAGCACAACAAGCCCTTGCATATCTCAGTCAAGTGCAAGGAATACCTCATTGCTAAAGTTCTTGTGGATAACGGGTCGTCCCTGAATGTGATGCCCAAGTGCACACTGGAAAAGTTGACTATCCAAGGAACCCGTCTGCGCCTAAGCAGCACCATCGTTCGAGCCTTCGACGGATCAAAACGGGAAGTAGTGGGAGAGATCAATTTGCCGATTCAAGTGGGACCCACTATCTTCGACGTCGATTTCCACGTAATGGACATTACTCCAGCATATAGCTGTCTCCTCGGCAGACCTTGGATTCATGACGCTAAGGCAATACCTTCAATGCTCCACCAAAAAGTCAAATTCATAGTGGGTGACAAACTGGTCACGGTCGAAGCAGAAGATGATATCCTGATCAGTGGACCGTCCACCCAACCTTATGTGGATGCGGCTGAAGAGGCCCTTGAAACATCTTTTCAAGCGCTCGAAATTGCCAGCATAGAGCGACTTCCCAGAAACACCAAAGTAGCCCGCATGATGTTGAAGCACGACTACCATCCTGGCCAAGGGCTGGGGGCAGATTCCCAAGGAATGAGGGAACCCCCAGAATTCAAAGACAATCCTCACAAATATGGCCTAGGATATAACCCTTTCAAGGGCCAAACGGGAAGAGCAAAAGGGAAGTCCCCCCTCCGCACACTCAAGCAGATTTTCCGAAGTGGAGGGGTGCAAGTGTCAAGAGCCACTCTAGTCATTAGGAAATCTCTTTCTTTGTTTAAGGGATGTAAACCCCATGATTGTTAGAGATTATCCCCCGGGGCGAGCCCGACCCCCGGGCATTTTAGGGCATATATTCCCTTATTAATTAATAAAGAATGATTCTTTCTATCTGCTTCTCTTCTTTCTACTTCTGACTAGACCACATAAATAACCATGTCTAAGTAAACAAAAAAAGAAAAGAAGAATAAGAAGCGCTTCCAAATAATCAAACTTTCATCATTGCTATCATCATCGAGTTAGCTGATTAGAAGCACATAAAAATAAGACTTCACTTAAGCCATGAAGAAAGTCACGCTTCGCCAATACTGTGAACAAAAAAATAAATCCACAAAAACAACAAAAAAAAAACAAAGAAAAAGCCCAGAGAAGCCAAAGGCCAAAGAAAAGGGCAAATTACCCGGTAGGAAACCCACTAAGGGGGCTACGCAAAAAATAGGGTCAACCCAGTAGGATACCCGAACAACAATAAAGGGTAACCTAGGCAAAAGTTAGGGTTACAAATAAGGTCCGCTAGGATTTCTCCAAAATTTTACAAGAGAGGGAACCTAGACAAAAGTTAGGGCCAACACACAGTATCCTAGATCGAAAACCTAAAGGGCGATCTAGGGAAATCAGCTAGCCATTTAAAAGCAATGGAGATAAAACCAAAGAGCGCAAATACAAAAAAGAAGGGAAAGATGTTTGCTTAGACAAAGCCTAAACACCCAGGCTTAACCTTAGCCAGCCATTCTTACAAATTCTTTATCAATAAAAATCAACCCTCTAAAACACAAACCATTGATTTTTACCTCCTTTATTTCTTTTCTCTTGACCCTCACGACAATATTCTAATAATTAATTTGGGAATATGGAGGCGTATAGTCAACAAGAGGATTGAAATCCCTAAAGCAAGGAAAAAGGGTCACTACATGACGAAAAGTGCTCTACACAAAAAAAAATGATGATGATAAAAAAGAAGAAGAGAAAAGCAAGAAACTACCCTTCGGTCACAAGAAATCCGGCATGGTACAACCAAGAATAAAACGCAGCGAATCAGAAGGCTTTCAGCGCAACAAGACACGTTGGTTAAATCCTTCTGAAAACTTAATCAAAATAGGCATTATAGGACATCAAAACATAAAAACATTGCATGCATAAAATGTTTTTTAGACCAGGTCCTATTACTTCTTTCAAAAAAAATAATAAATACAAAAAATAAAAATTTTTCTCTTCTGCAAAACGAGACCGCCGTCTGGGACATCCAGACTGCCGTCTCGTTTACCCGACAGGACGAGACCGCCGTCTGGACCAACCAGACCGCCGTCTCATCGCCGGCAAAAACGAGACCGCCGTCTCGGTCCACCAGACCGCCGTCTCGACCTGGAGGAGAAACGAGACCGCCGTCTCGTCCACCCAGACGACGGTCTCGATCTGGAAATTTTCCCTATATATAGGGGGCACGGCTTTGGGCTTCCTCACAACTCCCTTGGCCTCCAGAACCTCCTCTCTCTCAACTCCTGCATTCCCAAGCCTCCTCTAGTCAAGATGTTTGGTAGAAGCGCTTCCAGAAAGAGAAGGAGCACTGCTGGTGCTAGTAGTTCCGCAGCACCACCACCCCAGGACCCTTCCCAGCTAGCGCCCCAACACCAGGCCCGTCTTGAGAACATCCGGACCTACCAGTGGTACCCTATGCTCAGGCTGGATTTTAACATCCTGGCTGAGTTCGGATGGGAGGACGACGTCCGGGCCCATCTAGACAGCATTGGGTGGGGATTCCTGCTGCACCCACCACCTACACATGTGTACCCACAGGCGGTGCTGGAATTCTTAGCCTCCGTCTCCTACTCCGAGAGCCCCTCCACGGTCTCGGGCCTACAACCCACTAAGATGGTGACATATTTTATGGGTGGGCAGTACCAGACTTCCACCCTCAGAGAATTCAACGTGGCCATCGGGTTCGTCTGGCCCGAGGAGGCCATGACCCAGGAGTACCGTGACGCCATCTGCTCACGGCCCACCCACCTTACTGCTGCCGAGATGTGGCGTGAGCTCACGGGAGCCACCACGCTGCCCACGCTGATGAGGGGATCTGCGCTTCCCCCAGCACTCCGCATCTGCCACAAGCTATTGGCTGGAACTATACACGGGAGGAAAGAAAGTCAGGGCAAAATATCCCTCCCTGACCTCTTCATACTATACTGCATGAGCCAAAGGCGGCGCTGCAACCCCGGGTACTTCTTCCTGAGAGCCCTCAAGGACTTCGGGAACAGATCTGCGGGGGCCGTCCTCGTTGCTCCCCTCATCACCCCCTTAGCAGAAAGGTTTGGGTGCCCTGGCCGGGAAGAGCTGGCCCACAATCTGCGACCTGAATCCATCGGCGGGTCGATCTTGGTCAGCATGGGAATGCTGATCCGTAGAGGGAATCAGCTGGCTCTCCACCCCACCCTGGATTTCGCATTGGAACTCCAGGATGTGATGCAGGAAATGCCTACATCTCGTGACGTCCAGCAGCAACAGCAGCAGCAGCAGCAGCCGCCCCGGTATACGGACGACTTCGCTGGCATGCACCTCCACATGAGCGACCTATGCCAGCAGCTCAACAGTATGACTGTGAGGCAAGAACAGGTGTCCCAGAGGCATGAGCAGCTATCCCAAACAGTGGAGCAATTGTCCCAAAGGCAAGAGGCCTTTGACACCCGACTGGGGGAAATGTACCAGCACCAACAAAGCATGCGCCAGGATTGGGCGACTTTTCAGCAACAGTACCAGGATGAAGTCCAAGAGCAGGAGGACTTCAGATACCATATGTACCAGCATTACCCTCCCCAGGGATCGGGCCCAGAAGATAGCCCCTAGGGATAGTAGCTCCAAAAAAATAGGGATGTAATAAAATTTCCTCATGAAATGAAAATTTTATTTCATACATCTTTTTGCCATCCTTTCCAAAAGGCAGCGTAACAAAAAAAACTAAGAGTAAAAAGACGTACGCTCAAGAAAAAGCCAAAATCCTAAAATTGCGAGAAAAAAGAAATAAAACCGCGAGAAAAAGGCAGGATTAAGCCATCGCACCAACCAACAAAGTTTCGACTACCAAACAAGAGTCGAACAAAACCAAGATCCATCCGACCAACCAGCCAGGATCGGATGATCACTACCAAAAGAACAAAAACAAAGGATCCCCGGAAATCAACAAGGCCGGATGAACACCAACAAAATCCCCGGCGTGACCCGGATGACTATTCAAGAAATCCGAAAAGCAGTCAACTCAACACAAGAGGCACTCTCCAGAGAGCTGCGCCTGATCTGCGCTCGAGCCGGATCAGTAAGTCGCACTACCACCCTGATGGGGGGTTCATACCCATCCAGTCCCGCACAACGGACTATACCACCCTGATGGGGGGTTCATACCCATCCAGTCCCACACAACGGACTGTACCACCCTGATGGGGGGCTCATACCCATCCGAGTCCCGCACAGCGGATCGTACCACCCCGATGGGGGTTCATACCCATCCGAGTCCCGCACAACGGACTGTACCACCCCGATGGGGGATCATACCCATCCGAGTCCCACACAACGGACCGCAACTACCGGCCGATGGGGGTTCATACCCATCAACCGAAGGATCGGCTACCGTCGGAAGGAGCATCCTAAGGTTTCACATCGGCGCATGAGTTACCGAGCGATAAGCCGCCACCACCACCGGTCCCACGCAATGGACTGCAACTACCAGCCTGATGGGGGGTTTATACCCATCAACCGAAGGATCGACTACGTCAGAAGTAGTATCCGAAGGTTCTACCACGTGTTCACCAAAGGGATCGGCTACGTCAGAAGTAGTATCTCGGAAGTGCACGAACACCAAAGTCTTCCCCAGAAGATCAACCGCCGCAAGACGGGACGTCCGAAGGGCAACCGGGCAAGAGGGTCAACTCCTTTACCCCCCAGTCGATCATCCTGGCATAGTAGGCCAGCAGTCGACTGGACGGGTAAAGGGGGGGCAGCTGTAGACCCCAAATCTTGCCCGGCCTCCAAATAAAGACCAGAAGACCTCCTATTTGAAGATGGACAAGCCTAACAAGCAATTAGGAGAGACTATTAGGCCCCATACTAGGATAGGAGGGAGTTTCTGTACCAAAAAAAAAGTTTTCTCGCCTCGAAGGGACGAGACCGCCTTCTGGATAACCCAGACCGCCGTCTCGCCTCATGTAGGAGGCGAGACCGCCGTCTCGCTTAACGAGACGGCGGTCTCGCCACCTACGAAGGACGAGACGGCGGTCTCGTTCACCCAGACGGCGGTCTCGCCATTTTGACAGGTCCAGACGGCGGTCTCGTTGGACGAGACGACGGTCTCGACCCTGTCAGACGAGACCGGCGGTCTCGCCACCTGACAGCGCGAAAACCTATAAATAGGGGCTCTTCCCCCCTCATTTCCACACACCACAGCTGCATAGCTCTCCCTTCTCTCTAAAAACTTCTCTCTAGAATCCCTCCGACACATTTCCGGAGCTTCTGAGTGCTTTCAAGAGTGATTTTCGGCGTTCGAGAGGTTTTCCGACGTCTTGTAGAGTGAAGGGCTGCCATAAAACACCCTATTTTTTTTCAGAGAATTAATATAAAAAGCGTGCTTCGGAGGTTCAAATTCTCTCCTTCCACCTTTACCGTTTTTATCTTAAATTATGCAATAGATAGTAGGGCCATGTAGTCATACTTTTAAAATTCCGCAGAATAAAAAGGGCAAAAGTGTATTTTTCTAGTTTATCAATAAAATAAGCCGGCCTGTCATAGGGAACCCGAAAGGGGCGTCGTAAAGGGACTAATACTCCCTTTGCACGTAATCAACTCCCTTACCCAACTCTGGTTCTAATGACCAAAGTTGGTTTTCGAAAACCAACGCCTTTTAAAACCCCTTTTCCGATGTTTCCGGTAAAAACATCGGTGGCGACTCCATAGAACCCAAAATAAATAAGTCCTTGGGTTAGCCCGGTTATCGGACAACCCAAGGACACTTTTCGAAAACCTCGCCCCTAGGTTATCCCGGTTATCGGACAACCTAAAGGCGTTGTAACCATCCATAAAAAACGCGAAAACGGGAGAGTCGAAAAAACATCGCGTCGCTCCGACCGCGCCCCTTTTTGGGAGGCGGCGACACTTCCTTCTGAATTCCCAAATGTTTAATACAACTTAAGTTTATGAGTTTGTCTCATTGCAGGAAATAAAGATAAATTAAAATCCTAATATCCCAAGCAAAGTTAAGTTGCCCAGATGGTTCAGTGAAGGCATTATAAGCTTTGGGTCTTGGGTTCAAATCCCCACTGTAGCAAATAAAATATTAATAATAATAAAAATTAAATCTTTTAGTTGGGCCTCCTAGCTCTCCAAACATTCTATGCATGTGATAGGTCTAGACTCCTCCATGTTTGGATCTTTTAATAGTTGGGCCTTTAGCAAATTGGTCACTTTGTATTGCAATGCCTTTTGTGCTTTTCAGAGCCTGCCTCTTGTCATAGGTCCACCTAAGTCTTGGATTGGATCTTGGTCTTGATCCTTCTCGTTATGGGCTTGGGCCTTTATATCCACATCAATTTTTGTGTTTTCCTTTTAGTGTATTTCATGTTTAAAAAAAAAAAGAAAAAGAAAAAAAAAGAAAAAGGATATATATAGAAAAAAAAGATATATATATATATATATATAAAGTTGTGGTTGAGGCAATAGTGGAGGTTTGATATTAGAGGTTTTGGGCATGCTTCTAGTGCTTATTTTTTACTTATTCCCCATTGCTCCTCTAGTTCCTTTGGTTCATAGCTACTTATCCCATATGATATCCTCTACCTTGTCCCTACCCCCATTACAACCTGAAAAGACCTTTTGATCTTTTTGTGCATGTGCGTTCGGTGTTGAGTTTAGAGGCTTGCCAAGTCTTTCTATTATTTTATTTTCTTGAGTGTTTTGAGAGTATACAATAGCCTAGACACATGAGAGATACAATGCATCTTGTGAGGTTTTGTCACTTTGATTCACCTTTTGAACTGATTGACCTCTTGCCAGGTTTTGAAATGCTTGGATGATTTCCATGAGTATTTGGTTTCTCTGACTCTTTGTGTGTTGGATGTTGTCTACTCCTTTCTTTTCCCAGGATTCATTAAGGATTGTGTAAATTTGTTTGTGTTTTGTGTGTCTTCTTTTTCCTGCTCCTTTTTGTTATGTAACTCTCTTTGATATCTCTGGATTTGTTTCCTCGCTCTGCTTCATTTCATGATTCTGCCCAGGAGTGCAAAAGGCTAAGTGTGGGGGAATTTGATGAGCCATTATTTTCCCGCATTTTCTTATCTTTCTGTACTTATCTTAATTGGTGCATTGTGCTTAATTGTCTATTATTAGTGCATTTTCATTGATTGGGCTTCATTAGGCCATTATTCCGAATTTTGCATAATTTAGCATTAATTGGTCTAATTTTCGTTTCTAATTACTTTTAGGTATTTTTGGTGAGGCAATTTTGGAGCTTGGACATTAATCTTGAGATGAAGAGAGCTTCCACATCATTTCCACATCATTTCCATGTCATTTAAGTGATTGGGCCAACATTTGAGGCCCAGAATGGCATTTTTGTAATTATGGAGTGCTGAGATGAGGGGAATACGGGAGATGGTTTCATTTTTAGGAGAGGGGGCTTCTTCCAAACACTCAATTCTCCATTTTGTTGTTTGGGAAGCTCTCCATGGTGCCACCACTTAGGTTTTGTGTTTTCATTCTTGGATAGATTCCATTTTCATGTTTTCTTCTCATTTTCAGCTTGGAACAACTTCGTATTCTGTATTGACGCTTGGAACAGTGCCCATTTAGGGTTTTTCAATTTTTCTGCATATTTGGATCTTTGAGTTTCGATTTTTAGTTCTTTCATATATATGATAAAGCCTTTTCGTTCATTTCTGTAGTTGCAGTTCATTTCCATGGCTAGCTAAACTTTGAGTATTGATTCCTTGAGGAGAATGTGATGAACCCTTGAGATTTTTGTGTTATGTAGCGTTTCTGCCATGTCCCATTTTGGTCTTCATCTAATTACTTTGTGCTTGATGTAGGGATCACAAATTTGATGTATGCTTAATCTCATATTTGTGTTCTTGCATTTAAACAACCCCTGTTCATGCTTAATGGATGTGGGTTGCTACATGGTTGCTTAATCCGTGGCACCAAGGTTGAATGATGTATGCTTGCTTAATGCATATTGGACTCATTTTTAGTCTTCACTTAGTTGTCTAATTTTGGGTTTCAAGATTGAACAGGGCATTCATTTTGGTAATCTATGATAGGGTGGATTTAAATTTGAATTAAGGAATCAATACATTTTTAATCTCTATTTTTTTTGTCATTGTTGCTGTTTTGTAGAATTTAAATTGTGTCTATCTGTTTAATCTACAAACCAACCCCCCTTCATTGTTTTATCTGTTTGATGTGTGAATCTTTGATTGAAACTAATGGTCCTTGGGAGACGACCTAGGAGTTACTTCCTAGTATTGCATTTATCTGCATTTATTTGACCGAGTACGACACTGATCAACCTTATAACATCAATTAATTGTATAACATGATGTGAAAACTCAACTTGAAGATTTGATGAAGACAAGTGTCTTGTATGATTGTGTCTTGTGAATGAATGAGTGTGTGCATAGGTGAAGTCTCCTTGTAAGCATATTTCTCTACATAATTAATCACTTTTTGAATTTTGATGAAAGTCTCTTAAAAATATATTTTTCCTTAAAGGAGTTGTTTTAATTTGTCACATTTTGTATTAATCCATTAACATATTGTTGGGTAATTGAATTAATGGATTAAAGAGTCATTTTTAATCGATTAGAATCATTAAAAATCAATATTGTGTCTTGCTATTTTAATCTATTAAAATAAGCTTCTAATAAATTAAAATATTCTTGATGAAATTTGAACGTTTTGTGGTTCATAAATTTAATTTGTTAAAATTAATTTTAACAAATTAAAGTGTTCTTAGCACAAAAGAATGTTTTTTAAGCTTCACTGTTTTAATTTGTTAAATATGGCTTGAAAGATTAAATTTTTCATGGGTTTTTCAAGTGATTTTACCTAAGTTGTTTTAATTGATTAAATGTATTTTAATCCATTAAATATGGGCATTGCACTTAAATGAATTTTTAGAGGTATCTATTTTAATCTATTAAAGTGTTTTAATCTACTAACACCTCTTTCTCAAACCTCTTATTGACCATTTTGTTTTAATAGGTTAAAAAGCTGGTTTTAATCTATTAATTCACTCTTAAGTAAAATTAACAAATTAAGAGGATGAATTAATCGATTAAAATTGACAAAAGGTGTTATATAAGTCTTTAATTTCTCACTTTTTAAACATAAAATTTTTATCAATTCTTAAAGAAAAATGTGTTCCCACTTATGTGATATCTTTAACAACTAATCTTGAAGACTTTTCTTGAATTCCTTATGGTGGTCATACTTGAATTGAAATTTGCATTATACTTCTTCACCTGGTTCTTTCTTTTTTTGTACTAGTTTTGACGTTTCTAGGTGATATCAAATTTGTTTCTCTTGTAATTGTTGTGGTTAGTGGTATCCGTGATTGGGTTAATCTGGGTATTATGTTGGTGACCAGATAGGTTTCTCCTGTTGTAAATTGAATTATTATAGTAAAATTCTTGGCTGGTGTGATTGAGGACTAGATATAGTTTTGTATGAGTGAACCATTATAAACTTATTCAACCACATTTACTCTATGTTGCACTGGATTCTTATCTTTCTTGTTTACTACATCTATAAACTTATTCAATTGATAATTTGAAAGGCTCATTCTAGGTTCTAAGTCTTTGTTTTTAAAAATCTTTTAGTATTCAATTTAACCCCATCTTGAACTTAGTCATTAACTATAACATTAATATTATGCCTTTGATTGTAAACTCTTCTTCATCCCTTGATTCTATGTAAAACACAAGTGTAGTGATTCAGTTAGTCAATAGAAGCATAATGTAACCAGTTGGACTTGTAGAAGATGTCTTGGTGAGGGTGAACAATTTGAACAATCCAACTGATTTTTACAATTTGGACATCAATGATAAGTCTTCTTTTGAATCTCTTGTTATTATTATTGAAAGATCATTCCTAAAGATTGCTTCACTAAGATTGATGTATATGCTAGTACTTTGACTATAGAGTTTTGTGATAACATTGTCAAACTTTTTATGCTTTGGGACACCCTCAAGAGCATCATTCTAGGTTTAGAGTAGATATCATTAATAAACTTATTGTTAAACATGTCCTCAAGCTCTTAAACTTTGAAAACGTATGAAAAATTTCATGAAAATTTTACCAATACAATGAAATTCACTAAGCGAAAGTTGGATTTGCTCAACACAAATCAAGTCAATGCTTATGTTCAAAATTATTATTAAGTGGAAGCTAAATTTGTTCAATGAAAGTGAGTTCGTATAGTTTGTCAGAGTGATAGAGATGAAAACGCTAAGAGGAAGTTGAATTTGCGTAGCAACATACTTCTACTTATTCCGATGAAAAATGACACTTAGCGAAAGCTAAATTCGCTGAGAAAAATTATTCAAAAACTGTTGCAATTCTAATTTAAAAAAAAATGAAATGGATGTTGAGTGAAGGTTTAATTCGCTCAACAAGAAAATGTAGAACATCCAATCCAGTTAGTTGACACTAAGCGAAAACTAAATTTGCTCAACGAAAAAGTCACAGTGCTTCAAGTTGATTTCAAGAAAAACACTACGCAAAACTTAAAAATTTTAAAATTCATAAACATAAAGGATGACTAAGTGAAATCTCGATGCAATCAACAAAGAGAAAAAAAAAAACGAGAATATTGAGAGTAATCTATACAAAGATTTTTATTTTCTTAAAAATAAAGGGCCTAAATTAAACCTTCTTTTACCAATTTAAAACATTTACATTCTAATTTAAAATATGTGTGTTTTAGGAGATAATAATTTTTTGTTTGTAATTATTTCTAGTTTGTTGAATGTTGAACAAGAAAATAAATAAATTATTTTAATTAAGAAATATAAAAAGGCAATAAGGCTAATTAGATGATATTTCATGTATAAGTCATTCTTTATGTATGTGTCGCAACTAGAGTCACGACGGAATTGACGGAAAATCGTTTGAACATACAGAAAAGTCTCTACCATAGTTTATCAAGGAAAACTACAAAAAAACAATTAAACGGATAAAGCGATTTACAAAACCAAATTTAGGTTAGGGAGTTGACTACGCATAGGGAAGATATTAACATCCTACTATGTCTGTCCTAGGACAATTACCTTTAATTAAATGTGTAACATAAATATATATTTTTTGAAATATTTGTATTTCCCCTTAAGTTAAATAAAATAATGTGATTATCAAACTAATTCTAAATAATTATTTTTTTTATCATGAAAAATATTTGTGAAAATATTTATTTGGGCCCGACAAGGTGTGACCTTGCTCCTACGTATCTCCATTTGTGGTAGAAAATTAGGGTTACATACTATCTAGAAAATACCTATGTGTTGATGTTTTTAATTTTATTTTAAAATTTTGTAATTGTTTTAATCTTTTTAAGGATGGAAATATTAAATAACAAGCAAGTACTGAGACTTTACATGAGACTTAATAATTTTCAAAGCTATGTAGGGAGAAAAATATTAAATAATAAACAAGTACCGAGACTCAATGTGAGATTTAATAATTTTCAAGGTTTTTTAGGGATAAAAATGTTAAATAACAAGCAAATACCGAGACTCAACATGAGATTTAATAATTTTCAAGATTTTTAAGATAAAAAATTTATTATTATTATTATTATTATTATTATTATCTAAATTGATTTATTTAATTATACTATATGACTATATTTATTAAACCTAAATTTATAGGCTATAAAAAAAATACTATCCTCCAAAAAAAAAATCTTATTTTTATTACTTTATTATTAGTACTTATTATTTATTATTATTATTATTATTATTATTATTATTAGTAGTAGTATTATTATTATTTTATTATAAGCACAACTAAAATAGAAAATAAAAAAATAGCTCATCTTACATAAAATAAAAACATATACAGGTTTATTTTTATTTTTTAAAACATGATGGGATTGATAAGTCAGATGTTACTCATGTCTAGCTGTAATTTTAAATTCCTTAGTTATAGTGCAATAAACCCTGTCTATATAACTAGCATACATTGTATTGCCGAAATAGCGGAATACCTCTTTAGCCCATTTTACTCTTATACACTTTATTTTATTATGTTATGTCTTGTATGATCCAAAAATCTAATTGAACATTTTCGGGTTGGATTGGATACTATAGCCTCATTGAAATAATCTTAGGCGCACACAAAAAATCTAAATTATTCAATACTTTTTTTTAACTTATTTTTTTTTAACTTGATTTGTTTATAAATCTGCGCAATTAATATTTTTCATCAAGCAACTAGTTAATATCTAAATAAACAACACAAAAGTTTAAACAAACAACCATAAAATTACAATAATTATTTTATTTATTTATTTTAAAACATTTTTTTAGTTTACTAAATATTGTAAAAATTATATTAAAAATAAAATTAAATTTTAGCATATAATCTTATTTGTTTATTATTTTTGTCAAATATAAATTTAACAGTCACTAGTACAAAAAACACCTTTAACATCGGTTCTCAGCAGCTTTCTACATCGATTCTACAACCGATGTAGATACAACCGATGTAGAAACTTGGTGATTTTAACATCGGTTAAGAACCGATGTAGAAAGTCTGACTTTCCACATCGGTTCTAGCCATAACCGATGTGGAAAATCAGACTTTCTACATCGGTTATGGCCTAAAACTGATGTAGAAAGTATAAAAAAAATGACTTTCTACATCGGTTCTAGGCCATAACCGATGTGGAAAGTCATATTTTTTTTAAATACGAATTTTAGTTTTTGATTTTTCGAACTCGTACAACATTTTAAATATTTACAGCTACTCAGAACGTTAATCTATAAAGGACATGCATCGACACACAAGTAAACATAATGTATATTACATAATAACAAACAGTGAACATTATTGTATTCTAAGTTTATATATACAAAGAAAATAGTCCTAATGTTTCACAATTAAGTATTCAATCACGACTATAGTTCTTAATAACAAAATCTGCCCAAAGTCGTCTAATGTCATCAATCTCTCGCTTCACTTATTGGATGACCATCTTTGAATATCTACAAACAATAAAAAAAACATTTCAAAGAAGCACAAGTAGGCAAATATATGTCAATGACATAAATATAGTCATAACACATACCAAATTCCATGAATCTGTGATATTTGCTGTGATGATTGTTAACATATGTCTCATCACATAATATCCGCACTCCCAACTTCCTTTTTGCTTATTACACTATAAGAAAAATAAGAAAAAAAACATTAAATACAGAAAATGAGTAAATTAAAGTTAAGAATTTGAAAGATAGCGTCCTTACACGTGGAAGTATCCATGTGGATTTCTTTTTAGGCTTACCCTCCATGACTGAGCATGCTTCTATACACCTATAAAAGATTAAATGGAAATACTTCATATTAAGACATGTGGAACTTAAAATGAAATGAATGAAATATTATACAAGGGTGTTAGTATACTTACACATCATCTTAAACAATTGAATGTTGTCTGGATCGGGATTTGGGACTGGATGTTATGTATTTGTTATACAATTCATGTGCATTTGTATAATGATTACATCTTAGTTAAATACTTTAAGTGTATCAGTCCACGTGAAGCACAAAGGATACTATTTAAATGCTTTAAATCTGGATACTATTTAGCTCAAAGGAGTGAAACACAAATCTTTACACTTATCAAAGACAGATTGATATATAAGGGTGTTAGTATACTTACACATCAATAATTTGTTTAATTTCCTTTTTTGGGTTTATTCCATAAGGAGCATAACAAAATAACCTCATTACGTTTAGGACAAAGGATAAGCAGTTGCCAGTGACACCTACAAAAAATGTCACTCAATTAGCAATTCTTAAGAGATTCAAAGTTTGAGAGTAAGTAATTTAAAAAAACTTACCCATAATGATATGGTGCGAGATAAACTTCCTTTGATCCTTCACAAAATCTCTTTTGAATGTATGCTTGAATAGTAGTTGGTTTGTTCCCCAAACTCTGAATGTGGACAGGATCAATGAATCCATAGACATCTACTACTCCCTTTTCCACAACAGCTTTGTTGAGGTAACTAGGAATTGAAAATATCATGTTAATTGCATTTTAGACAAGTTGGTATCTAATACGGCATACAACCAATTGACTTAAATAAAAACATAAGACTTACATTAACTAGACTTGGAGAATTGTGACGCAAATCATGTCTTGACTCAAAACAACATCCATCATGTCCTTCTGACTCAAGTACAACGTGATGGGCTGCGGATTCCCAATCACATGAGGGTCCATCTGGATCTGGAAAGGTATATGCTTTCCTAGCTTGTAAGCTAAGAGGCATAACCTTTGTATCGGATCTGAGTCCAGTTCCTCTTGAACTTTCTCCTTCCCCTTCTCCTTTCCTTTTTGTCGGGCACAAATGTCCTATACACATTAAGGAATTAAATTAAAATTTATGATAAAATAATAAAATTATAAACATGTATCAAATTATTAAAGAAAAGATATAATACCCGATCAGTAGGAAGCTGGATAAGTGCTCTAGGCCACCGAATGAAATGACCGGGAGCCTCCCCACCTGTTCTAACCTCGTCGGATGGAACAAGAACAGGAGCTTCGAAACTTGCACCCGTTCAACCACAACACGAACGAGTGGAATCCATCATTTCTACGCCGTGTATAAGTGGCCCTAATGTATGCACAGTACCATAAGCCACTAGCAAGCCTTCCTGTGTGAACAACTTGCATAGAGGCCTAGGAGTGTCTTCACCAAGTGGAGTTGACTCATCATCAGGAAGGTCATTCGGTGCACAACTCCCTTTGGTGCTAACACGTTCCTCAGGGCGAGAAGCTTCGGGAACACACTGTTGACCCCCTCCTGTGTTCCCCTGAGATAAGCCTAAGGAGACAAGTTCCTGCCTTAGCTCCGCCCGAAGCTCTTCCCTAATTTGATCCCTGATGGCCTGCAACTCATCTCTAATTACCACACTTTTTGTGGTAAATTTAGGAGTGCCAAAATATTGACGGATGCCAATCCCCCATCCAGCTGCCCGCACACGACCTGGATGCTCTGGTCGTCCAATAGTAGTGGATAATATATCTTCTCGTCCACTAGGGGTAAAGGTCCCCTGTGAACTCTGCTCTAATAATTCATCCTACAAAGAAAATGTAATTGATTAGAGAAGACACAATATATAATTCTATCTCATTATGAACAATTTTTTAAATAAATACTTACAATTTTCTGTCCCACAACACAACTCTTATCTATAGTATAGTCACCTTTCTTGCTCTGTCGTGCCTTCTTCCACTTCTCATGACGAGAAGGAGGTGATGGAGGTGAAGTCACACCTGAGGGGTCACTTTGAGAGGCTTCTTGAGAAGCTTTACACTTCTCTTCTATTAGCTTCCTCTCAAGTAGCTGGTAACCCCCTCGGGACAGCCTGTGAGGATATACATTTTTTTCTTGAATTGCTTTTGCCTTTTGTCGTTTCTCCTAATAAAGATACATTCAAAGAAAAGGTCAGTTAAAAATATGGGCAAGTTAAAAGCAGGCAAGCACAATATTCTTAAAGCACACGAACCTGAAAAGAAGTATCCATTCGGCTCTCAACAAACTTATCCCATGTCTTAGTGTCTAGAAAGGAATATTGCTCACAAGGAGACACTCCTTTCTTGCTTCCAAACACATAGGTGGAAGTCAATTGGGTCTTGAAGGCCCTCCAACGCTCACCAGCGAATGATATCCACTTCCTCCTTAGCCCTTCAGTATTCAGAACATTATAAATGAGCTACAAAAAAGAATACAAGATTAGTGAATCCTACAAGAATTAACAATACAAGTAAATTTAATAAAAAATAATTCATACCAAGATGCTTTGCCAAATTTGTTCCTTCACACGCGTCTCCACATCATCCCAATCCTTCTTTATTATGCTCGCTTTGCTGCGGCCCAGAAGTGCAACATAACTTCTAAACTTTGTTGCGTGAGGCCCAATAGCATTTCCGGTCGAGTCATCAAACTCAATCGGTAACCTCTCATCAGCATTCCGACTTAGTGTCAACTCACTAAGTCGTGTTGCACGTCTCCCCTTCTTCGCGAACCTACTAGAATCGGCCATATTCCTGCCAAATAAGACAAATAAATAAGTTAGAATGCAAAGTAACTAATACAAAGACATGAAAAGTAAGTAATAGTGTAAAAATCATAATATACCTATTGTTTAACAATTTTCCCATATTCCTTCTTCATGATCAAATCGGGTGGCATATACATCATCTTGTTCATTGTCATCATTAGAAGGTAAAATGTGTGATGTTGAAGATGGACTAGTAAACTGTTGAAGTTGTAAATCTTCAAGGTCATCACTACCAGACATGGGTTTCCCTTGAAGCATTATTGACCAACTACTATTAACTGGATCGGAGATATAAAAGACTTGTTTTGCTTGAGTTGCCATAATAAAAGGTTCGCCTTTATAGCCAAGCTTGTTCAGGTTAACCAATGTAAACCCTAATTCATCCACCAAAACACCATTGTTACTGTCAACCCAATTGCACTTGAATACATCAATTCTAAATTTTGTGTAGTCAACCTCCCAAATATCTTGAATTACTCCATAATAAGAAAGGGATGCCATTACAGGAGAATTATCTTTTGAAGTAGCAAAGTGCATTGATTCAACAACTATCATCACACCACTGTTTTGCATTGTACTCTTGTCATCTTGAAGCTTAGTATAAAAGGAATAACCGTTTACATCATATCCACTCCATGTTATGACATCAAAGTTTGGGCCATGAGCTAACCATTTCAAAGTTTCAGATGCAGCATCAGCTGTAACGATCTGTTCTTCAAACCACTTCAAGAAATTTTTATTGTGTTCATTCAACAACCATTTTTCATTCATCCTTGGATATCTTTGCTTGATCATTTCTTTGTGAGTAGATAAGAAAGGTTGAACTTCATCGATGTTATTCAAGATGTACAAATGTGCTTGTAAAACTTCTTCTCGACTCATGTTTCTACCATTAACACCTCGGGTTCCCTTCCCAATTTGTCTTCCATCATGACGAAACATTGGAATCCCTATAGGACTTACTTCAGAAAGATATCGAACTCAATTGCTTCTTCTGCAATGTATCTTTCAACAATGGATGCTTCAGGCCTTGATGGGTTTTTAACATATCCTTTCAAGATTTTCATATAACGCTCAATTGGATACATCCACCTTAGATACACAGGGCCACATAACTTAATCTCTCTAACAATATGAACAATTAAATGCACCATTATGTCAAAAAATGAAGGCGGGAAAACCATCTCCAATTTGCATAATATCAACACAGCTTCAGCTTCTAGGTTATCCAAAGTCTCAAGGTCGAGTACTTTATTACAAACAGCATTAAAGAAAAAACACAGATGCGTTATAACATGTCTAACCTTCTTTGGAAAAATGTCCCGAATAGCAACTGGTAAAAAATGTTGCATTAATACATGAAAGTCATGGGATTTTAATCCAACTAACTTCAAATCTTTCATTGACACTAACCGTTTAATATTCGAGCAAAAACCCTGAGGCACTTTGATACCTCTAAGACATTCACAGAGGCTTTTTTTCTCCTTCTTAGACAAAGTATAACAAGCTGGAGGCAAATAAGTCCGCTTACCACGTGATTGGGGACCTAATTCTTGTCTTATGTTCATATGAAGCATATCTAAGCGAGAGTTCAAGCCATCTTTGGTCTTTCCTTGAATATTCAGGAGGGTTCCAATAAGACTGTCACACACATTCTTTTCTACATGCATAACATCAATATTGTGCCTTACATCTAGACTAGACCAATAAGGAAGCTCAAAAAATATGGATTTTTTCTTCCATTTTTCCTTTTCATGGGAAACTGTTTGGGTCTTTCCAAACAAACAATGAATGTCTTTCACCTTCGAATACACTTCCTCTCCTGTTTTAGGGTTAGGAGCGATTTGACTCTCTTGAAAGCCATTATAAGCCTTCTTCAACCTTCGATATGGATGATTAACTGGTAGAAATCTTCTATGTCCTAGGTACACTGTCTTCTTCCCATGTTTCAGTTGATGATAACATGTTTCTTCCATACAAATAGGGCATGCATTATGTCCTTTGACACTGTATCCACTTAGATTTCCATAAGCAGGGAAGTCATTTATCGTACAAAAGAGCAAAGCTTTCAATTTAAAGTATTCATTACGATATGCATCAAATATCTCAACACCCTCTTCCCAAAGAAGTTTTAAGTCTTCAATCAAAGGCCGTAAATAAACATCAATGTCATTTCCTGGTTGTTTGGGGCCAGAAATCATCATCGACAACATTACAAACTTGCGTTTCATGCACAATCGAGGAGACAAGTTGTAAATTACTAACAAAACAGGCCATGAACTATGTATACTACTTAAATTGCCATAAGGATTCATCCCATCTGTAGCAAGTGCTAGTCTAAGGTTTCTCCCTTCTTGACCAAATTCTGGAAATATGTCATCAATTTTTTTCCATTGCAGAGAATCGGCTGGATGTCGTATCTTCCCATCACAGTGTCTTTCATCTACATGCCACGTTAAGCTCTTTGCATCTTTGGCATTAGCAAATAGCCGCTTAAACCTTGAAATTATTGGAAGATACCACACTACTTTGACAGGGGTTCCTGATGAAATTGTCTTATCAAAATTATCTTCTCCATCCTTGACTTTAGACCGTGATGCACCACAAACAGGACAATTATGCAAACTTCCAAACTCCTTCCTGTACAGGATGCAATCATTACGACATGCATGTATCTTCTTATACTCCATACCCATCGGACATATTACTTTCTTTGCTTCATAAGTACGGCTTGGAAGTGTATTCCCTTCTGGAAGCATTTCCATTAATAATTGTAGCAACTCTGTAAAACTTTTATCCGTCCACCCATTTTTGGCCTTTAAGTTAAATAATTTTAACACTGCTGACAACCGTGTGAACTTAGAACATCCTATATACAGAGGCTTCTTACTATCTTCGCATAGTTCTTCGAATACATATCCTTTTTCAAATGGCTCTTCACCGATATCATGTATCAAATCTTCTAGTCGATCATTGGTTTCTTTCTGGATTTCAGTTGTCTCTGAAGCCATTGGGAAATCTACTACTTCCCCATGCCAAATCCACTTAGTGTAACTCTTGCAAAATCCATCACAAACGACATGCTCTCTTATATCCTTCACACTTAGTTGTCTTAAATTTAAGCACTTCACACAAGGACAATAAAAGAGACCTCTATTGTTACCCACATTTCTCTGTGCAAACTCTAAGAACTCTTCAACCCCTAATTCATATTCTTCTTCTATACGTTTGGCATTTATCCAACTCCGATCCATATCTATAGGTACATGACGTCTTTGCTTAGTGTGAAAATGGAATTACCTCTATTCAGAGGCAACAAACTTAAACAACTCAAACTCTAATCCAAACTCAAATAGTACTGGAACAACAGTAAAACTCCAGGAACAAAACAAACAACACAAAGAACAAACCTAAATCAACAACATAAGAAACAAACCCAAATGAAAAACAAGAGAACCAAATATAATCAATACCCCAAAGCCCTACACCCCAGCGTGGAAACCCATAGCCTTAACTCTTCCGCTAAGAGACTCGGACCAGAGCGACATCAACCAACCCAACAGGGCTTGGATAACACCAATCTCAACCCCACGAGAATAACCAAGTCAAAATCACATATTCAAGTCAAACTAAACGGAAATAATAATACAAAACCCAGAATAAACATGTTTACATACATTAAACCCAGGCAGAATCAGTCCACGACCAAACAAAACAATCCAGAATCAAGGAAAATGCATAAAGGTAATTGACAAAACAAGGATGCAGAAGCCAATAGGATAGACCCACGGCCCTGGTCCGAATCACCTCTGGTTTGCGATGAGATCGAAGGTGCGCAGGTGCAATGAGGAGGAGCTCCTAGAGGGTTTCAGAGAGGTGAAGACGAGGGTGGCGCGTCGCAGTTCTTGGTGCGCGTCGCAGTTCCTGGTGCGTGTCGCAGTTCTTGGTGCACGACAAGGGTGGTTTTCGCTTGGGGATTCGATTGGGGAAACAGAGGTTAGGGATTCAATTGAGGAAGGAGATGGGAGAGACGGTGGTTTTCGCTACTGCGATGGGGGCAAGGAGTAGGCGAAGAAGGTTTTGGTGCGGTGAAGGTGCACGAGAATGAATTTGGTAATGGCTAGGAGCAAGGGAAGAATTCCAGAGGGAGTCGAGTCTGTAATTGGGTCTGGGAGTCGAGTCTGTAAGGGCCTAGGAGTCGAGTCTGTAAGGGCTTGGGAGACGCTGTCTAAAATTTTTATTATTATTTTTTTAAATAAAAAGACTTTCCACATCGGTTCATGGGGGAACCGATGTAGAAAGTAAAATGGTATATCGATCAGAATGATGACCGATCAGAACTGGATATGATCGATCAGAATGAGTTTATGACCGATCAGAATTATTTTAAATCAGAGTAGAAAGTACTTTCCACATCGGTTCATGGGGGAACCGATGTAGAAAGTAAAATGGTATATCAGATGACCGATCAGAACTGGATATGATCGATCAGAATGGGTTTATGACCAATCAGAATTATTTTAAATCAGAGTAGAAAGTACTTTCCACATCGGTTCATGGGGGAACCGATGTAGAAAGTACTTTCTACATCGGTTCCCATCTGAACCGATGTGGAAAGTCTTTAAAAAATTTTCTACATCGGTTCTTTAACAACCGATGTAGAAAGTCTGATGTTAAAAGAGTTTTTTGTACTAGTGAGTGTGACATATGACTTGACAAAGACAAGTGGCATTATTTTTTTATTTTTATTTTTTAAAAAACCTAACATCTCATAGTAAACACACAAAAATTTCTACCCGACTATACAAAGCTAATAAGTGGAAAAAAGGTGTAACAATTCAAAATCAATACAGAGAATAATAAAATAAATAAATTGAATAAAAATAACATGCAAAATGTTATAGCTTTGTAACCTTTTGCTCTCTATTCTTACTCTCCTTTTCTCATCACTCTCAAAAAAAAAAAAAAACCGTGCCCTTTCTAGTGTTTTAAACCCTTTTATAGACTCAAAGTGATGGTACTGGGAAGTTAAAAAAAAAGAATGTGGGAAGAAGAGTGGGAAAATGAATTCTTTTTAACGTAAGTGAAAGTGGGAGAGTGAGTTTATTTGACGTTTGTGAAAGTGGGAAAGTGGATTTATTTAACGTGAGTGAAAGTGAAAGAGTGAGTTTTAAGTGGGAGGAGAAAAAATGGAGGAGAGATAATGGGATCAAAAATAGGAAAATAAAAATCTAAAATTCGAATATTGAGGAGAGATAATAGGAAGGTTAAAGTATTTTTATTTAAATTTATATATTTTTATGTTTCTATGAAAAACAAAAATATTTAATTTTATTTAATACACTTTTAATTTATATATATTTTTTAATATTCCAAAATTTTCCTCATCCCTTATATCTTTATTTTCATCTTCACAAAATTAATGTTAATTTATTTATTCATCAATTATTAGTATTTTTTTTATTGTTTTATTATTATTTTTTCTATTTATTTAAAAATAGGATTGTGTTACCCGGACGAAATTGGGTGTTGACAGAATGGATAAGATTTTGTTAGAAGATAATTCTAAACTTATATTAGACAATCTTAAAGGAGGGTTAAACCCAAATTTTTGATGTAATTAAGAATGAATTTACTAAATTATTGCAAGTAGGTATTATTTATCTTATTTCTAACAGTACTTGAGTAAGCCTTGTTAAAGTAGTTCATAAGAAATCTAGCTTAACTATTATTAAAAATGAAAAAAAGGTTAATTAATTCCATAAATAGTTCAAATAGTTTGAGAGTATGTATTCATAATAAAAGATTATATCAAGGAACAAGTAAAGACCATTTTTTCCTTTTTACCCTTTATTGATCAAATTTTAGAAAGATTAGTTTGTAAATCTCATTATAACTCTCTTGATTTTTTTGTATTATTTTCAAATACGTATTTAACTTAATGATCAAACTCAAAACTACGTTTACTTGTCCCTTTGACACATTTGCATATAGAAGAATGCCATTTGATTATGTAGTACTCCTAGTACATTTCTGATTTGTGAGAGCAATGTATTAAAGTATTTATGGATGATTTTTTTATTTCTGGTTTTTCCTTTAATAATTGCCTTGATAATTTAAATAAATTATTGAATAAATGAGTTAACAATAATATTATGTTAAACTATAAAATATGTCATTTTATGGTTGAGTTTGGTATTATATCAGTATATATTATTTCTAAAGAAGGTATTCGAGTTTATTTTACTTAACTAAATGTTATTTCTCAGTTACTTTATCCCTCTTTTATTAAAAATGTGTGTTAGAATATTTATTAAGGAATTTAGTAGAGTTGCTCTTCCATTATCTACATTATTACACAAAGAGGTAGTATTTAATTTTGATGAAAAATGTAATAATTATTTTGATTATTTGAAGAAAGCCTTAACTTTTACTCATGTTATTAAACCTCTTAATAAAACTATCCATTTGAAATTATGTTTGATGCTTCGAATTATGCTTTCAAAACTATACTTCGGACAAAGAATTGATAAAGCTTCTTAAGTAATTTATTATGTTTCTAAAACTTTGGATGTTATTAAATTAATTATAATACTATTGAAAAAGAATTGTTAGCTATTGTTTTTGCTTTTCATAAGATTATTAGAAGATGTGTTTTTAATGTTGAAATAAATTTTGTTTTAAAACTTTTTCATTCTTTCCTTGTTGGAGAACACTTAGGTTCCCAAAGGATTGCAAAAAAAAATTATTGATGTAGATTTTTATTGGTCCATTGTATTTAAAGATTATTGGTAATGTTGTAAATCTTGTGAAGTACCCACAAAGTAGGTGATAATATATTAGGAAGACATGTGCCAACAACCTTTATTATTTTGTGAAATATTTTATGCATGAGGTATCAATTTTAGGGGTTATGTTCCCTTATCTTTTGGATTTAATTATATTTTACTTGTTATTGATTATGTATCCAATTAGGTGGAAGCTAAAGCCATATGGACCAAGGATGCTAAAGTTGTCTAAATTTTGTCAAAACTAACATATTTTGCAAGTTTGAAATTTCAAGGACAATAATTAATGACTAGGGAACTCATTTTTGTAAAAGATCATTTGCTTTTTTATTGAAAAAGTATAGAGTTAGGCATAAAATACTCGTAGCTTATCATCCTCAAACTAATGATCAAGTTGAAGTATCAAACAAAGGTATAAAAAATATTTTAAAGAAAACTATTCAACACAACAAAAAAAATATTAGAGTATTAAATTAGATTATGCTCTTTGGACTCATGGGACACCTTACAAAAACACCTTTTGAGATATCTCCTTTTACTATTTTTTTTTGTAAGGCTTGTCATCTTCTAGTTAAAATAGAGCCTACAACTTATTAGGATTCTACAAATTGTAATTTATCTTTTGATGAAGTAGATGAGCATAAATTATTGCAGTTACAATAATTATAGGGATTAAGATTATAAGCTTTTGAAAATTCTAGAATTTATAAAGAAAAAACAAAAAGATTTCATGATAAAAATATTTTGAGAAAAGAATTTACTGTGGTACAAAAAGTTTTATTAAAAATTTTAGATTGAAGTAGTGGTCTATATATTATTATTGTATTCTTCCAATGTGGAGGAGTTGAAATTATGATGGAATTATAGGTAAATCTTTTAAAGTTAATAGTCATATATTAAAACATTTTCATGAAATTTCTATTCCTAATGAATCCTTGAATATTATTAAGTTATTACCTATTAATTTTACCTTGCCTTTGTTTTGCTTCCATTAAGGACAATGCAAATTCAAGTGTGGAGTTATAAAAGTGATTTTCTATGTGTTAGTTTTAAAACTTTATTTTACCAAATCTATAGGAATTCTAAACATTCATAATCCATTAATTAGATCAAATTTATTCATCGCATTCAATTAATCTAAAAACACAATTCAATTTTTAAAAGAAAAATTGAATAAATCTAAAAATTGATTTATGATATAATTAAAGAAATTCAACCATATTTTCTCAATTAAATTGATTATAATGGATTATAAACAAATAGAATCATGAAAAATCAAATCTAAACCATAAAAACATACATTGATTGCAAGAAGTCATAGCTTGATGGAGAAAATTAGAATCTTTAAAAGTTGAAAACTTTTTAACTTAGTTATTATATCAAGCAAAATGTTGAATTTGATTACAAGAAATCATAGAATGATGGAGAAAATTAGAACAACAAGGTAAAATTTACTAAAATTGAGAGAGGTTTGAGGGTAAGATAAAGAGAAGGGGAGTGTTACTGGGTATTTTTAAGACAATAAAGAGATGTATCAAAGATAATATTTACGAATTTTGAATAAAAAATAGATAATGCTATATATGGTACAATGTTAATAACACATATTTTGTACACACATTTTATAGTCTATTTTACAGTGAATTCACTTTTTATATGTTTTATTTTCACTTTTAAACTCGTTTCTAGTAAGTAGTAATAAATTGGGTTCATTGTACATATTTGTTTTAATTTGACATTTTTAGTTAATATGATCTTTTCTCACTTTTTTGGAAATAACTTTTTTTAAGACATTAGTTTTAGCTGATTCAAGTTGCATTAGATTCTAAATTTCTAAGGCTATTAAATGGATATATGGTTTAATGGATTTGGAATTTTATGTTACTTGCTACAATTTTTAAAAATTGAGTTCGATTTGTTGAAATTTTGTAAATAACCCATTCATATTTGATTTTCATTTGTATTAGTTTATGTTTTGTAATTGAGATTATAAACCTAATTAGAGGTCACATTTAGGCTCATATTTACTTTATTGAGAGCCTTTATATACATGAAGAGTACTATAAAGTTATATCAATAAATCATTTGTCTAGTTTTTCTCATTTTTGTGACTCATCCTCTCCTAAACCGAATTGCTTTTGTGTTATTCTTCCATGGATAAGAAATAAATTTTGAGGATCAATTCAAGGAATTAAGATTAAACCGTTGAATTGAGTTTTGCACCAATCGTTTCTCACTCTGAATTTGTTATTCTCTTCTCTAATATCAGTTTGCATCTTATGATATTAATTTCTAATACCGTGTTTAGAAATCAAATTAGAAATCTTAGTTTAATACTTAAATATGAATTAGATTGAATGATATTGAGATTTAATTCATATAACCAGTTAAATTGATTAATTGAATCAGTTAATTATGGATTGAAATTTTTAGAAAACTAGGATAAAAGGATGGTTTGGTTGAGAATTTGTAGATTGATTTTAATTTTCATTGCTTGAATTTCTTTCAGTTTTGTTTTAATTTCGATTTACTTTAGACATATGTGTTTTATAATTTCTAAAACCTAAATTCCCAAATTTAATTTTTATGAAAAGAATATTAAAAATTAAATAAATTTTAATATATATTTAAGAATAATGACTTAATATAGTCTATATTATAAAATATTTTGTAGAAACTTAATGTAGACCCCAAATCTTGCCCCACTAGGCTCCATGTAAGGATAGGAGGGCTTTCTGTACACAAAAAATAAGAAAAAAATAAAGGAAAATCTGTCAGAGGCTCGGGGCCGTCCCAGTTTTCCTTAAGTCCGAGACGACTGTCTCGAAATCCCAAACGGTCGTCCCACTTCATTAACCTTTGGGACGACCGTCCCACTTTTCCAGATGCCCGTCCCACTTTTCTTTGAGCCCAAGACAGCCGTCTCGAAATCCCAGACAACCGTCCCAACTGTCAGAAGTTCAGACGGTCGTCCCGACCTGTCTGGTGAAATTCCTATAAATAGGAACCTCCCCTCACCCATTTTCACACACTCTCACACCCTTCTCTCATTGTAGAAGCTCTCCTAAGACATCAGGATAACTCTGAACACTTTCCAGAATTCGAGTAAACTTTCCAATTTTTGTTTAAGGTAGAAATCAGTTAAGGAAGTCTCCTTTTGAGACATCCGACACTCGATGGGGAGGATATTTTCTCTTTTGCTGGTGAGGAGCGTGCTTGTAGAGCGAGTGGATTGCCAAAAAGTGTCCTCAAGTTTGAAGAGTTAATAAAAATCTAACTTCGGAGGTTCCTTTCTCTATTATCTCTCTTTTACTATTTTCTTTTATTGCTTTCCTTGTATGCATTAGATACTAGGGCCATGTAGACATTTAAATTCTGCCAGTAGATAAATAAAAAGGGTAAAAGCATAGTTTCTTTTAGTCTTTATTATATGAATTAGTCCATCATAGGGAACGCGAAAGGGGTGTTATGGGGTGCTAACACCTTCCCCACATGTAACTAACTCCCTTACTCAACTCTGGTTGTAACGACCAAAGTTGGTTTTTCTAAACCAACGCCTTCTTTTCTCCCTTTTCTGATGTTTATGGTAAAAACATCAGTGGCGACTCCATAGAACCCTTTACGAAAACCTCGCTCTTAGGTTTAGCCCGATTATCGGACAACCTAAAAGCGTTAACCACTTCTTTATAAAATGTGAGTCATCAAAACCATCGCGTTGCTCCGACCGCCTCTTTTGACGGCGGCGACAGATGGCGACTCCACTGGGGAAGCTAGAGAGTTGATCCCATTTAGTGATGGACTAATTCAAATAATAATGATTTGAGATTATGCTTTTACCCTTCCTTGTATTTACAACATGCTTTATTCTATGGCTTTAATAACTGTTGTATATTTATCTTCTGCAATTGTTTGAAATAACAACTGTACACAAACCTTTGCACACAACAGTCCCTTTATACCCGGGGGCATGAGGGATAAACATAGGGAGTGGATGGCAGGTACAATTTGTCGTAGTGATGGCCTTGTGCCCACCGGTATGGTTGGAAACCACCACTCAAGGTAATAACTTTCCTCTTTCGGTTTAAAGACTGACAAGGCCTTGGTGCCATGCATGGTCTAAGGGCTGAGAGAGTGGGAACCCTATAATGGGGGCACCTTAGGGGCCTGGCCTTGGTGAGAACAGTTAGAACCACCTTGAAAATGCACTTTTCTGCAGGATATCCCTACCTCGTGATAAAAATGTCGCACTCGGTTCGCGGATGAGTGAATTGTTTGTGCATATGTTTGTTGCATTAACATAGATAATCATGCAGCAAAAAAACAAAAAAATAAGAAATATAACCACCTTTATCTCGGACAGTCTACATTTTAGCTAGCTTGGTTTCAGGGTCTTTGTAAGCTAAGTAGTCACGTCGACCAACAGAAGAGATAAATGGTTCAAAAAAATATATACAAAAAACAAAAAAAATTTCTTAAAACAATAAAAGAAAATAAAAGTAACCAACTTTATCTCGGACAGTCTTCATTTTAGCTAGCCTGGTTCCAGGTTCTTTGTAAGCTAAGTAGCCACATTGACTAACAGAAGAGATAAAGTGTTGTAGACCCCAAATCTTGCCCGACCTCAAAATAAAGAGCAGAAGACTTCCATTCGAAGATAGGCAAGGCCTAAAAGGTCCCTAGAATTGATCAATAGGCCCCATATTAGAATATGAAGGATTTTTGTACACAAAAAATAAGAAATTCCACCCAAAGGGTCGAGACCGTCGTCTCGCCGTTAGCTAAGGGCAAGACTACCGTCTCGTTTGGCGAGACGGCGGTCCTGACCTGACAGGTGCAAATTTCTATAAAAGGGGGACCTTCTCCTTGTTTTCACACAATTCTACAACTTCTCCTACTACACAATTCTCAAAATACTCTCTGAAACATTTCTAGAGTTCTTAGGAAACGTTCTAAAGTGCTGCGAGAAAAGAGCGAGCATCATTGTAGAGCGTGAGGTTTGCCAAAAAGCGCCCTTTTCAAGAGTATTATATAAAAAGCTTGTTTCGAAGGTTCCCTCATATCCCTTCTTTTATCGGTTTTTACTATCTCTGTACATTAGCTATTAAGGGCCATGTAGTCAATAATTTAATTTTGCCAATGAATAAATAAGGGTAAAAGCATAGTTTTAAAGTTCTTATTTCTCTATAAAAAATAGTCCATCATAAGGAACCCGAAAGGGGCGTCGTGGGGAAGCTAATACCTTCCCCACACGTAACTAACTCCCTTACCTAACTCTGGTTGTAACGACCAAAGTTGGTTTCTCTTAAAAACTATCGCCTTCTTTTCCTTTTCCAATGTTTTTGGTAAAAATATTGGTGGCAACTCCTCGAACCCTTTCGAAAATCTCACCTTTAGGTCCAGCCCGATTATCGGACAACCTAAAGGCATTGAATCACACTTTAAAAAATGCTAGTCAAACAAAACCATCGCGTCGCTCTGACCGCCTCTTTTGACAGCAGCGACAGATGGCGACTCCACTGGGGAAGCTAGAGAGTTGATCCCATTTAGTGATGGACTAATTTTGAGAAATAAAACTTAAAATTGCGCTTTTACCCTTCTTTGCTTCATAACATGCTTTATTGTTTGACTTTAATAACTGTTGTATGTTTATTTTATGCAATTGTTTGAAATAACAATTGTACACAAACTCTTGTACATAACAGTTCCTCCTATACCCGAGGGCAAGTGGGATAACCTTAGGAAGTGGGTGACATTGTACGATTTGCCGTAGTGAGGGCCATGAGCCCATCGGTATGGTCGGAAACCATCACTCAAGGTGATAACCTTCCTCTTTTTGCCTAAAGACTGACAAGACCCTAGTGCCATGCATGGTCTAAAGGCTGGGAGATGTTAGAATCGCGCAGTGGAATGTTTGCATATCCGGACATAAACCAAGAGGGGGGGGTGAATTGGCTTCTTAACAAAAATTAGGGTTTTAAAAATTTTCCCAAATTTCACCAATTAAATTGCTGTGTAAAGTAAATAGATCAAGGATAGAGTCTTACACTGATGATTTATACTGGTTCGGATCAAAAGACCCTACGTCTAGTTGCTAATCACTCAAACAGAGGATTAACGCTGTCACTATAATCACAATTTTACAAACAGATAACAATTGAAAAGATAAGGTAACGAAAACACCTCTCTTGAGTCACACAAGAGATGAAGAACAACTTTCCCTAGAGACGACACAACACACAATCCACCAAGAAAACCCACTTAGTGATTCTTATTGCTTCTAGCCCACACTAGGTTCCAAAAGCCCCTTTTTCCTCCAACAAATAGTTCTCTGGCAGTCACATCTCTCAAATTTTGTTTGAAAAAGGTTGTTCTATTTGCAAAGAGCCTTAGAGAACCTTAAGTAGACAGATTAGGTTTGGGAATTGGGAATTTTCGAAACCTGGTGAATTGGGACTAGGGTTTTCGAAACTTGGTCCAATTTTGAAATTCAAAACACATATCTGACTGAGATAATCGATTATCTTGAGTGTTAATCGATTATTACAGAGCCAAATTCACCAGGAACCCATTACCACGCAGTTTAATCGATTATTTGAGCAGTTAATTGATTAACAGCCCTGTTAATTGGTTAACGGGGGCTTTAATTGATTATTCCAGAGAGCTGATATATAAAATGATTTTTCTCTCTGTAATAATCGATTATCCTGCCATTTAATCGATTAATCCAGTGTGTTTTTGATAAAAATGAGTTTTTGAAGCTTTTAAAGAGTAGACTATGTGCTGGCTATCTTAGACTCTAATATTACACACTCAAAATCATCAAAATAGAGTTATTACATAATATTTCAAGTCTTCAACTCTTTAAGTCCTTTGTTCTTGGATCATCATCAAAATCAACAAGCTTCATATTCATGTATGTTCAACATTCATATCCTTATGTTTCAACAGGAGAGTGGGGACCCTATAATGGGGGCACCTTGGGGGCCTGGCCTTGGTGAGAAAATTTAGAACTACCCTGAATACGCACTCTTCTGTAGGATACCCCTACCTCATGATAAAAACGTTGTCCTACTTTTCGCGGATGAGTGAATTGTGTGTGCATTTGTTTGTTGCATAACATAATCATACAACAGAAAAAATAAAAAGAGAAATCTCTCAAAAATCTTTTTACAATAAACACCCTTATCTCGGATAGTCTGCCTTTTAGTTAGCCTGATTTCAGGTTCTTTGTAAGCTAAGTAGCCACGCAGTTCGACAGAAGAGATAAGGGATGCTAAAACCATTCTTTTGTAATAAACCATTTTTATCTCGGATACTCTGCCTTTTAGCTAGCTTGGTTTCAGGTTCTTTGTAAGCTAAGTAGTCACGCAGTCCGACAGAAGAGATAAAAGGTTACAAAAATCAAATAAAACAAATAAATCAAATAAATCGAATAAATCAAATAAAAAACGGGACCTTGTTCATAAGCATTAAACTCATGAACATCCATATAGGTAGTTTCTCTTCCTTTTTGAAAATAAATAAATATATATATATATATATATATATATATATATATATATATATATATATACAAAAAACCAAACACTATCATGCATCATGTAGAAAATAAAACATGATAATGTTTAGGAAAAATAAACACTTGCATGCATGCCTGTATTAATAGCATATTCATATATAGCATGCATGCCCGCATTAACATCATATTCATATATAGCATGCATTTTTGGTTTCTAGAAAAATGGAGGGGTCCAGTAGACAATTGAAGAAAGTGGACATTCCCCAATATCATGTAGAGAAGATAGAACGGTTGTGTGCATTGATGCCACCTGAGGTCCGCTCCGACTTTGAAAAACCTTATGGACGGATTCTTGACCTATTGAAGATCTGTGTCGACCCCATTTTCATCAGGGTTTTGGTCCATTTTTGGAACTCCTGTCTGCATTGCTTCGAATTTCCGCAATTTCATCTGGTACCCACTTTGGAGGAATACGAGATAATGTTGAGATGACCCAAGTCAGCCGGGGTCCATATTCGTCACGAAGCATATATTCTTGCAGCCAAAGTTGTTGCCATCATCTAATTGCCACTTTATCAGATTGCCCTGATAGCAAAAGAGAATATCCATGGTTGGAAAGTTGCAATGTTAGAAGACCATCTGTCCTCTTTGGCTGATAGGGCAGATTGATTCGCTTTTAACAAAACCCTGGCTCTGATCGTGTTGGGACCATGCTTTTTCCCTTTGACCTCGACACAGTAGATCAAGCTGTAATGGATGCCTTTTTCTCCTGGGACATGCACTCGAAGAGTCCCTTGCCAACACTTCTTGCCGACACCTTGCTTTCGGTTGAGTTCTGTCACCAAAAGCAAGGAAGAACACTCAGATGCTGCTCTTTGCTGCTATTCGTGTGGGGTATCACACACTTCTATGCCTCTAGCCACATGGGGATGTTCCCTAATCCTTTAAAGAGCTTCTCGAAAATCCCTCTCCACCGACGTCTAACCATGGAGTGGAAGGTCAAGTTGGAACAATGGAATGTCAATCGCTTATCCTGGGCATGTCCTTGGTTCCGATCTGGCCCTATCCTCATCAGGTGTGGAGATTATCCGAGCGTACCATTAGTAGGTCTCAAGGGTTCCATAGCTTATTCTCCAAAAGTGGTTATGAGACAAATCATGAGAACCCAAACCGCGCTATCGCAAGAAGAACTCAGAGGGTTGTGTCTCTTCGGAGACCCATGCAATGATGCAAACTCACTTGCTGTACGGAGAACATGGGAGAAACCAGTCTTTATGGGAGATAGAGAGCTAGTCAAAGCTCGAGTAGTTGTTTTTAGTGACTATGAGGAACGGAGGAGAAGCAGAGGGATGTCACAACCATCCGCCCCACCTACTGCGCCATCAGCCAGTGGAGAGCTCCAAACCCAAGTCGACGCCTTGACCCAAAGGATAGAAATCATGGGAGCCTAAATGAGGGCCCTTGAGGAGAAAGAGCAAGAATCTATCCTTACCATAGATGGTCTACGAAGGCAGTGCAAGAAGAAAGATCAGGAGATAGAGCACCTCAAGGACCAATGTGTTGATTACAGTGAGCAGGTTATCCGAGCATCCAAAGTTGTCAGAATAAACTCGGATAATCAAGTCGAAGAAATAACCGCCAAATAAGTACACCTTGAGGCTGAATGCGCAAAACAAGCTTAGATGATCAAGGGAATGCTACAAGATCTTGCAAGGACTCGGTCTGAAATACATCAAGGAAGGGAGACCACCCATAGACTCAACAAAAGCCTTACTGAGGTACGCTGCAAAGAAAGAGACGGGTTAGCTCAGTACGACTAGATTCTACAAGAGAGAGACTGAGCCATTGAGAGACTCGACAATTTACAAGCCTTGGTCGTCCATCAAGAGGCGAAAATAAAAGAGGCTCAAAAGTATAGTGAAGATATGAGCCAGGCAGTCCACCAGTAGTCCGAAGCACTCGCTCATCATGTACGGGAAGCTGAAGAGGAATTACGTAGAAATCAAAACCTGCCTGTGGGTTTCTTTAGGCTTTTCCATTTCTGTCAAAAAGTGCTCGTAGCATGGTATAAGGGAATGTACACTCTCTCTAAATAAATAAAAATTCCCTTTGTTTATTCAAACAATTGTCTACTTACATTCATTTCATTCATAAGTGACATACTCGCACATCCCTCCTTCACTTTTAATAAATAAGATAATAAAAAGGAAGGATTAACCGATACGTCTTCCACAATCAGAAAGATGGAGAGAAAATCGTTCGTAATCAAGCTCTCCCCAACGGTCAATCCACCCCAAGAGGACAATAAGCCTCGGTCGTTGGTCATCAAAGTCGATAAAGAGGAGGGGGCAAGGACGCCTTTGCGACTATTTGTGCCTCGTCCTTTCCCCTATGATTCAAATAAAGCTGTACCGTGGAGATATGGGGAATCTTCACGCATTAAGGAGAATGTCTCCAATATAGCCGGCATTGGGGGCATGACTAGAAGCGGAAGAATCTACTCCCCCAAGGAGTCACAAGAAGATGCCCTCAAGAATAAAGGGAAAAATAAACAGTCTGAAAAAAAGGAAAATAAAGAATCCAAGGAGGAGACCGATGAGTTGCTCCAGTTTATAAGACTGAGCGAGTATTCCATCATTGATCAACTCAATCACACACTTGCAAAGATAACTTTGTTATCACTAATGATGAGTTCGGAATCGCATAGAAATGCCCTGATGAAGGTTTTGAGCGAAGATCATGTGCCTTATACAATATCCCAAGAAAAAGTTGAGAGGATCGTCAGCAACATCACAACCAGTGATCACCTCACCTTCACAGATGAATAACTCCCTCCTGAAGGGTCGGGCCATAACAAGCCCTTGCACATTTCCATCAAATGCAAGGAGTATCTCATCGCCAAAGTTCTTGTGGATAACGGGTCATCCTTGAACGTGATGCCCAAGTGCACACTTGACAAGTTGACCATTCAAGGAACCCGCATGCGCCGAAGCAGCACTATCGTTCGAGCCTGGATCCAAAAGAGAAGTAGTGGGAGAAATCAATATGCCAATCCAAGTCGGACCCACTATCTTCAACGTCGATTTCCACGTGATGGATATAACTTCAGCATACTGTTGTCTCCTTGGCAGACCTTGGATTCATGACGCTAAGGCAATACCTTCAACGCTCCACCAAAAAGTCAAGTTTATAGTAGATGACAAACTGGTCACGGTCCAAGATGAAGATGATATCTTGATTAGTGGACCGTCTACCCAACCCTATGTGGATGCGACTGAAGTGGCCCTTGAAACATCTTTTCAAGCACTTGAAATTGCCAATGTAGACAGACTTTCCGGTAATACGAAGGTAGCCCGCATGATGATGAAGTATGGTTACCATCCTGGGCATGGGCTCGGTGCAGACTCCCAAGGAATAAAGGAGTCCCCGGAATTCAAGGATAATCCTTTAAAGCATGGCCTAGGATATGACCCTATAAAGGGCCGAGCTGTGAGAAGAAAAGGGAAGTCTCCCCTTTGCACACTAAAGCAAATCTTTGGAAGCGGAGGGATACAAGCGTCGAGAGCAACTCTAGTCATTAGGAGTTCTTTTTCCTTTCTTAAGGGATGTAAACCCAATGATTGTTAGAGATTATCCCCTGGGGCTAGCCCGATCCCCGTGCATTTTTAGGGCACATATTCCCCTCTTAATTAATAAGAATACAATTCTTACTATTTTCTTCTCTTCTTTCTATTCATGTCTAGACCTCATAATAACCATGTTTAAGCAAACATTCTCAAAAGTGCATCAAAATAAACAAAACGCGCCATCGCCAAAAATAATAATCAAACTGATTAACTAGTGTAGACCCCTAATTTTGCCCGGCCTCTCAATAAAGGCTAAGAAGGCTTCCTATTTGAAGATAAAGCTTCGGTGGACGTCTATCGATATCAATCAACTTATGAATAAAGAAAGGAAAGCTTCCTGGGAGTCCCAGAACACAAAATCTGGCCAGAACAGTCGAGATGGCCGTCCTAGAAGTCGGGATGGCCGTCCCAGCCAGCCCAGACGGCTGTCCCACATGCCAGACGGCTGTCTCAGCCAAATTTGATGCTTGGGACGGCCGTCCCAAATCCCAGACGGTCGTCCCGGCTTCCCCAGACGCTCATCCCTATTTTTGAGGCCCCAGACGGCCGTCCCAAGCTGCCAGGCTGCGAAAACTATAAATAGGAGGCTCATTTGCCACTTTTTCACACTCCAGACACTTGTCTTCTCTCCCTACTTCGAATGAACTCTCCAATTGCCTTAAAAAGGTAACAATAGGTTAAGGAATTGTATTCCAGCATTCGATTCTTCTTTAAAATTTAGTAGAGTCGATCTTGTATTCGGGGAGGAGAGTCTTTGTAGAGCGGGGGATTGCCAAAACGCATCCTCACAGTTAAAAGATTTGCAATACAAAGCTTGCTACGGAGGTTCTTTTCACTTCTCTTCTCTTTTATTGCTTTATTTATTGCTTTATGTATACAATAGAAAATAAGATCATGTAGATAGCCATTTTTAAATATTGTATAAATAAAATAGGGTAATAGCGTAGTTTCTCGTAATCCTTACTTAATGAATTAATCCGTCATAGGGAACCCGAAAGGGGCGTTGTGGGGTGCTAACACCTTCCCCACACGTAACTAACTCCCTTACCCAACTTTGGTTATAATGGCCAAGTTTGGTTTTTATTAAAATCAACGCCTTTTTATCCTTTTCCAATGTTTATGGTCAAAACATTGGTGGCGACTCCATAAGAACCCCTTTTCGAAAACCTTGCTTTTATTAGAGGATAGTTCAGTTGTTGAGCACCTCGGAAGCAATGAACACATTTAAAAATAAAACGCGAGTCTAAACCATCTTTTCGCGACCGCTCGCATAAACGTTTGAGATGTCCCTAGACGTCGGAACGGATGGCGATGATAGATGGCGACTCTGCTGGGGAAGCTAGAGAGTTGATCCCATTTAGTGACGGATAAATTCAAACTAAGTAAAGATTTGAAATTACGCCTTTACCCTCTTCCGTATGTTTTATTGTATGGCTTTAATAACTGCTATATGATTATTTTCTACAAATTGTCTGAAATATAAACTACACACAAAAACCCTTGCACACTACAATCCCTCTATACCCAGGGGCAAGAGTGAATACCTATAGGGAGTGGGTGGTAGATACGACCGGCTTTTTGGCACATGGGGCTACAACCGTTGTCGGAAAGTCACCAACTCAAGGTGATAACTCTTTTCTTTTGGTCCAAGGATGTCGACACGGAGTTCCGTGCATGACCCAAGGACTGAAAGATTGAGAGGTCCCTATAATGGGGGCACCTTGGGGACCTTTGGCCTTGGTAAGAACAATTTAGAACCACCTAAACCAAGCACATTTCTGCAGGAAAACCCCACCTCGTAATAAGTGTGGCTCTGCTCGTGGATGTATGAATTGTGTGTGCATTCGTTTACTACATTTGTATTGATGCATTAGCATAGGGTAATCATACAACAAACAAAAAAAATAAAAATTCTAAAAACCATAAAAGTGATAAGAATAAACCAACTTTATCTCGGACAGTCTTCAGTTAAGCTAGCCTGGTTTCAGGTTCTTTGTAAGCTAAGTAGCCATGTTGACCGACAGAAGAGATAAAGGGTCATAAAAAACATAAAAACGATTAAAACCCATAAAAATGTCTTTTATAATAAAAATATTCTTGACAAAAGTTGTATCATTCATACCACATCATCCAATAAGTGGTAAAACTAAGAGAGAAAATAAATGCACTAAGAAAAGTATGCATAAACATCATCATAATAAAACCTCTCATACATAAACACATTTATTATAGGATGTATTAGATATCCTTATACAATAGCGAAAGAGACCCAAGTGCGTTTATAACCTTCCTAGAAGAGATAAGTGTGCTAAGGTGTGTTGGCAACCTTTGAAAAAAGGAAGTTAGCACACTAAGGTGGGTATGGTACCCTTAAAACATAGGCTTTTGAGAAGATACCAAAGCTATTGTCTAAGGCATATCTATTTCATACTAATCATTTGAAATAAAAAGCTATAATAAAAATCATTTAGAAAGTGGTTGGTCTTCCGCCCGTCCTCACTCGTGCTCAGAAAGCTAAAAAGATGGAGCAGTTAGAGGAGCAAAACCGAAAGCTCACCACCGAGCTTAATACGTTGAAAGAGCAAATGGCTCAAATGTTAGAAATGATGCGTCAACAAAATCTCCACAAGGAGGGTCCTCAGAGTGGACAAGCCTCTCACCAAGAAGAGGAAGAGGAACCCAATGATGAACACGCCCAATCTGATACAAGGGCAGTACATATTCATGCGCCGGAAATATCAAAACAACAGATTACTGCCCTAGAGGAGAGGCTGAGAGCCATGGAAGGGCATAACTTTGATGTTAAAGAGGCGGCTGATATGTGCCTCGTTAAAAACATCCAATTCCCTAACAAATTTAAAACTCTGGATTTCCCAAAGTACATGGGAATAACTTGTCCCAAAAGCCATCTTACAATGTACTGCCATAAGATGGCTGCATATGCTGACAATGAAAAACTCCTGATCCATTGCTTTCAGGAGAGTCTGGCTGAGTCAGCCCTAAATTGGTATATGCAACTGGAAGGAGGACAAGTCCAAACCTGGAGACATCTGGTGGATGCTTTTCTTTGTCGCTATAAATACAATATTGATCTGACCCCTGAAAGAGCAGATCTACAATTGCTAAGATAGAAAGACGATGAATCCTTTAAGGCATACGCCCAAAGATGGAGGGAATTGGCAGCACAAGTAGAACCTCCTCTGTCTGACAAAGAAACCACATCCATGTTCATCAATTCTCTAACTGGTCCCTATTATGACAAAATGATAGGGAACACATCAACACTCTTTGCGGATGTGGTAATTATAGGAGAAAGAGTAGAGAAAGGTCTGAAAAGCGGAAGAATTGCACATCATACTTCCTCCAATTCCTCTACTCCAAACGTTAAAAAGAGCTTTGGAAAGAAGAAGGAAGGAACCGTGAATGCAATCAACATTGCCACTCCTTCTTCCTCCTTGCAGCAGACCAAGTCACGCAAATCGGAAAGGAAATTCACTTCCATTCCAACCTCCTATGGAAGTCTGCTTTTAAAATTGTTGGATGCCAAACTCCTCGTGCGCATCCCTCCCAAGAAAATAGAGCCACCATATCCGGAATGGTACAAGTCTAATGAAAATTGTGATTACCATTCAGGCGCTCCGGGACACTCCGTTGAAAATTGTGTGGCCTTAAAGCATAAGGTCCAGAATCTAATAGATGCAGGGTGGATTACCTTTGATGCATCTACTACAAAAGTGGATGATCAGCCTCTATCTAAACTCAAATGAAAGATGGGATAAGGAAGATCAGCAAATTAGGGCTCATCATCTTTGTCATTTCAAAAAATACAATAAACATAAAAAATAAAAAAAATATATTGAAAAGCTTCCGATGTATTTCTCGTGATCCCTGCCCATGATTACGAGATTTTTGGTTAAAGTGGGCTTTGTAAATATTTTCTTTTTGTCAATACAATAAGGCATTCTCCATAATATTCATATTCTCTTTCATTCTTTTCTCTCTCACACATACTTAATAAAAAATCTAAAACAAAGCATAACCATACAGTCATGTCTGTGATTGAAAACTCTCTGGAGGATCCGAAAGCTGAAGACGAATGAATTGAGTCAGACAGTGAGGAGGGGACCATTTCCCCAGACATGCAAAGACTGTTGGAAAAAGAAGCTCAATCAATACAGCCCCATCAGGAAAAAACTGAGGCCATCAATTTGGGACAAGAAGATAATAAGAAAGAAGTAAATATTGGTACCCAAATTGACGATGATGTCAGGGAAAGGCTGATACAATTACTAAGAGAGTATGTAGACGTGTTTGCATGGTCCTACCATGATATGCCTGGAATTGATAAAAGCATAGTGGAGCATAGATTACCACTAAAAGAGGGATTTCGGCCAGTTAAGCAGAAGCTCAGAAGAGTAAAGCCAGAATGGTCCTTCAAAATTAAGGAAGAAGTATAAAAACAGTTGGATACCAATTTTCTAATCGTGTCAAAATACCTTGAATGGTTGGCAAACATCGTGCCAGTTATAAAGAAGAATGGAAAAATCAGAGTATGCGTAGATTACAGGGACTTAAATCGTGAAAGTCCAAAAGATGATTTTCCCTTACCACATATTGATATGCTGGTAGATCACACCGTTACAAATACTCTCTATTCTTTCATGGATGGATATGCAGGGTATAACCAAATTAAATTGGCTGTTGAAGATAGAGAAAAAACTTCCTTCATTACGCCGTGGGGTACATTCTGCTATAGAGTAATGCCTTTTGGACTTAAGAATGCAGGGGCTACTTATCAAAGGGCTATGGTTACATTATTTCATGATATGATCCACAAAAAAATTGAAGTATATGTGGATGATATGATCGCCAAGTTCAAAAATGAGATGGATCACCTCCAATACTTAAAGAAATTATTCAATCGGCTTCGGAAATACCAGATTAAGCTCAATCCGGCTAAATGCACATTCGGAGTACGATCAAGAAAACTCCTTGGGTTTATTGTCAGTAAAAAAGGAATTGAGGTAGACCCTGATAAAACAAAGGCAATCGTAGAAATTCCCCCACCAAGAACAGAAAAAGAAGTCAGAGGGTTGTTGGGCCGAATAAACTATATCGCATGGTTCATCGCGCAATTAACGGACAAGTGTACTCCCATCTTCAAGTTATTGCGTAAAAACCAACCGAAAGTTTGGAATGATGAATGTCAACAAGCTTTCGAAAGGATCAAAATGTGCCTAACCAATCCCCAAGTATTGGTACCACCTGTGGAAGGAAAGCCCCTGATTTTTTATCTTTCGGTACTCGACGAATCCATGGGATGTGTGCTCGGTCAACAAGATGATACGGGTAAGAAAGAACAAGCCATATATTACCTCTGTAAGAAATTTCTAAACTATGAGACCCGTTATACACCACTCGAAAAAACATGTTGTGCATTGGTGTGGGCAACTCAGCGCCTTCGACAATATATGGTCAGACATACAACTTGGTTGATTTCCAAAATGGACCCAATCAAATACCTGTTTGAAAAACCCGTCTTGACCGGAAGGATAGCCAGGTGGCAGGTACTCCTCTCAGAATTCGACATTGTTCATGTCACTCAGAAATCTATCACAGGTAGTCCTTTAGCAGACTACCTGACACATGGACTAACTGACGAATATCAATCCCTCCAAGATGATTTTCCAGATGAGCACATAATGCATATCCAACATGAAGAACTTGAAAATAATAAGTGGATTATGTTCTTCGATGGAGCTTCAAACTTACTAGGACATGGGATCACATCTATCTTAATATCTCTCGAAAAGAAGTATATCACAGTAACAACTAGATTAAACTTTGATTGCACGAACAATATGGCGGAATACGAAGCCTGTTCTCTAGGTATTCAAGCAGCTCTGGATCATGGGGTGACTAGACTTAAAGTATTCGGTGACTCATCCCTTGTCATTTACCAACTCAAAGGCGAATGGGAAACTAGAAATTCCAAATTAATTCCTTATCTGGAGCACATCCGTAATATGACTTCGAAAATGGAAAACATCAGTTTCGAGTACATCCCTCGGGAAGATAACCAGATTGCAGATGCACTTGCAACATTATCATCCATGTTCGCGTTAGGACAAGAACATGAGATGCCCATCATCCAAGTCAAAAGGCACGACAAACAAGCCTTTTGTATGATGGTAGATAGTGAAAGAGATAAAAACCCTTGGTATCATGATATAAGGCGATACTTGACAAAGGGTGAATACCCCGAGGGAATCAGTGACAATGACAAAAGGATCATTCGGAAAAGGGCCATAGGGTTTATGTTGATAGGAGAAACCCTTTATAAAAAGAACTTTGATTCTACTTTGCTAAGATGCGTCAATCTCGAAGAAGCCCAGACATTAATTAAAGAAATACATGAAGGAACCTTCGGGACGCACGCACCAGGGCATATCATGGCTAGGAAAATCCTCAGAGCAGGATATTTTTGGTCCACAATGGAAAAGGATTGTCATCAGTATGCCAGAAAATGTCACAAGTGCCAGGTACATGCGGACAATGTACATGTTCCACCGATACCTCTCAATGTTATGGCTATCCCTTGGCCATTCGCTATGTGGGGCATGGATGTTATCGGACCTATTGAGCCTAAGGCATCCAATGGCCATCGATTCATTTTGGTGGCCATCGATTACTTCACTAAGTGGGTAGAAGCTGCATCTTATGCACATGTGACTAAAAAGGTAGTGGTCACCTTTGTTAAGAAAAATATCATATGTCGATATGGCATCCCACATCATCTTATTACTGATAATGGAACCAATATGAATAATAAGATGATGGAAGAGCTATGCTAGGACTTCAAAATTCAACACCATAATTCCTCTCCTTATCAACCCAAAATGAACGGCGCAGTAGAAGCGGCCAATAAAAACATCAAGAAGATCGTTAAAAGATGGTTAAGACCTATAAAGATTGGCATGAAATGTTGCCTTTTGCTCTTCATGGTTACTGAACGTCTGTACGGACCTCAACAGGAGCTACTTCATTCTCCCTGGTATATCGTATGGAGGCCGTATTGCCAATAGAGGTCGAAACACCTTCCTTGCAAATTATAATGGAAGCAAAATTAACAGAAGCTGAATGGGTTCAAAGTCGATAGGATCAATTAAACCTTATCGATGAAAAGCGGTTGAATGCTATATGTTATGGACAAGCCTATCAAAAGAAGATAAAAAAGGCTTATGATAAAAAGGCCCACCCTCATACTTATCAAAAAGGGGATCTAGTGATAAAGAAACTGCTTCCAGCCCAGAAGGATAAAATTGGAAAATGGGCAGCAAATTACGAAGGACCCTTTGTGGTCAAACGAGCTTTCTCAGGAAGGGCACTTATCCTCACTAATATGGATGGAGAGGAACTTCGACACCCAATCAATTCTGATGCAGTAAAGAAGTATTATGCTTGAAGACATTGCTCAAGACCCGTCAGGAATGAAAACCCGCAAAGGGCATCCCTGGGCAAAAGATAGGGTCTATATCCCTTGCTAGGATACGTCCTAGGCAAAAAGTAGAGGTAAAAAAAAAAAACTAAGAGCAATGGTTATTTTAGTCAAAAACCGAAAAGGCGGCTAAAGTAACATTCTTCCAGAAGCAAGTAGTCTGCATAGTCTTCGCTCTGAGCTCAGGCATCTCAACTGAAGCAATTAGGAGAACTAGGGGGCAGATATCATAGACATGACTGTATAACTAAATAGTACAGCCAACCTTGACCACCCATTCTTCTAAACATCCTTGAAATCCTTTTATAAAAGAAATAAACTTTTGCTCATTTATCAATAAAATTCCCTTTCATTTCCTTTCTCTTGACCAAATATTATGGAAATGCCTCTTTATTGATAAATCATAAATATGCGCAAAGACCTTTAATCAAAGATCAAGCATGCATTTAAAAAAAGGGAAGCATAAAAAAATAATAATAAAAGAATAAAAGCCTGCTAGGATATTCTTCGGAAAAAACTAGGGTAGCCTGCTAGATCGGAAACCCCAAAAGAACGATCTAGGCAAAAGATAAGGCAAAAGCCCCCTAAGATATTCTAGGATAAAATTAAGGCAGCCCGCTAGATCGAAAACCCGTAAAGGGCGGTCTAGGCAAAGGATAGGGCTAAAACCAAAAGATGAATAAAAGAGGAGCCCATCATCATGGTCATAAAGGAGGAGTCCATCGGCGTATTCATAAGAAGCCAACGGGAGAAGGCCGGTTACTTTCTAAATGCATAAAAAATAAATAAACAAATAGATTGCATTTAGGACATCCACACACAAAGTAGTTGCACAAAACGACTTTGTCAAAATCAAGAAAAAAATAATTTTCTTTAAATAAGAATAATAAACATGCATATAAGGAGGCTAGGCTCCATACTTGTGATTAATTAAAAATTCCCTCAAGAAAGGGAGGGCGAAATCAAAACCATTCCAGCATGTAGACCCCTAATTTTGCCCGGTCTCTCAATAAAGGCTAAAGAGACTTCCTACAAACAAGATAGAGCTCGCCTGACATCTCAATAAAGGCCAGAAAGACTTCCTATATGAAGATAAAGCTTCAACGAGCGTCTATAGGTCTCAACCGACGTCCAAATAAAGAAAGGAAAGCTTCCCAGGGGTCCCAGAACACAAAACCTGGCCAAAAATAGGTCGAGACGGCCGTCCCAACCTTCCCTGGCCAAGTGGGATGGCCGTCCCAAATGGGACTGCCAGTCCCAGCCTTTCAGGGGGTCTCAGTCTTCGTAAATCATGCAGTTGGGATGACCGTCCCAACCCAGACGACCGTCCCAACCCAGACGGCCATCCCAAATGTGCAGGCAGCGAAAACTATAAATAGGAGGCTCATTTGCCACTGTTTCACACACCAGACAACTCCTAGTACTTGTCTATCCTCTTCCCTCTTCGAATGAACTCTCTGATTGCCTTAATAAGGTAACAATCAGTTAAGGAATCATATTCCAACATTCGATTCTTCTGTAAAATCGAGTTGAGTCGATCTTGTATTTGGAGAGGAGAGTCTTTGTAGAGTGAAGGATTGCCAAAACGCATCCTTGCGATCAAAGATTTGCAATATAAAGCTTGCTACGGAGGTTCTATTCAATTATCTTCTCTTTTACTGCTTTATTTATTGCTTTCTGTATGCAATGTAAAATAAAGTGATGTAGATAGCCATTTTTAACATTATGCAATAAAATAGGGTAATTGCGTAATTTCTCATAATCTTCACTTAAATGAATTAATCCGTCATAGGGAACCCGAAAGGGGCGTTGTGGGGTGCTAACACCTTCCCCACACGTAACTAACTCCCTTACCTAACTCTAGTTATAATGGCCAAGTTTTGTTTTTAATAAAATCAACACCTTTTTATCCTTTTCCAATGTTTATGGTCAAAACATTGGTGGCGACTCCAAAAGAACCCTTTTCGAAAACCTTGCTTTTATTAGAGGATAGTTCAGTTGTTGAGCACCTCGGAAGCAATGAACATAATTTTAACATAAAACGCAAGTCTAAACCATCTTTTCGCGACCGCTCACATAAACGTTCGAGATGTCCCTGGACGTCAGAACGGACAGCGGCGACAGATGGCGACTCCACTGGGGAAGCTAGAGAGTTGATCCCATTTAGTGACAGATAAATTCAAACTAAGTAAAGATTTGAAATTACGCCTTTACCCTTTTCCGTATGTTTTATTGTATGGCTTTAATAAATTGCTGTATGATTATTTTCTGCAAATTGTTTGAAATATAAATTGCACACAAAACCCTTGCACACAACAGTCCCTCTATACCCGGGGGCAAGAGTGAATACCTATAGGGAGTGGGTGGCAGATACGACCGGCTTGTTGGCACACGGGGCTACAACCGTTGTCGTAAGCCACCAACTCAAGGTGATAACTCTCTTCTTTTGGTCTAAGGATGTCGACATGGAGTTCCGTGCATGACCCAAGGACTGAGAGATTGAGAGCTCCCTATAATGGGGGCACCTTGGGGACCTTTGGCCTTGGTGAGAACAGTTTAGAACTACCCAAACCAAGCACGTTTCTGCAGGAAAACCCTACCTCGTGATTAAATAAGCGTGGCTCTGCTCGTGGATGTATGAATTGTGTGTGCATTCGTTTGTTGCATTTGTATTGATGCATTAGCATAGGGTAATCATACAACAAAAATGGTGAAAAACCCTAAAAATCATAAAAGTGATAAGATAAGCCAACATTATCTCGGACAGTCTTCAGTTAAGCTAGCCTGGTTTCAGGTTCTTTGTAAGCTAAGTAGCCACGTTGACCGACAGAAGAGATAAAGGGTTATAAAAAATATAAAAACGAGTTAAAGCCATAAAAATGCCTTTATAAAATAAAAATCTTATAATTCATACAACCTTTGTTGATAAAAATAAAAGAGAAGAAAATAGGACTCTCTTCATCAAAATCCATAAACATCCATATAGATAGTTTTCTTTTTAAGAAAAACCAAGTATTACCATGTATCATATTAGGAATAAAACATGATAATACTTAGAAAAACAAACACTTGCATGCATGCATTTACAAGGACTCATCCTCATATCATGCATTTTTCATTTCTTTTAGATAATGGAGGGATCCAGTAATAGACAGTTAAAGAAAGTGGAAATCCTTCTATGCCGTGTAGAGAAGTTAAGGCAGTTGAGTACATATATGCCGCCGGAGTTCAGTGCCAATTTTGAGAAATCTTATGGAAGAATTCTTGACCTCCTGAAAATCAGCATCGATCCAATCTTTGTTAGAGCATTGGTCCACTTCTGGAATCCCGATTTACACTGCTTTGAGTTTTCGCAGTTTGACTTAGTACCAACCTTAGAAGAATATGAACTCATGGTTAGATGACCTCAGTCAGTCGGGGTCTATGTCTGCTCAGGAGTATATGTGGCCGTGAGTAAGGTTGCTACTATCATACGACTGCCTCCTCATCAATCCATCCTAGAGGGAAAAGGGAACATCCGAGGTTGGAAAATGTCCATAATAGAAGACCACTTAATCTCTTTGGCTGAAAAGAAAGATTGGTCTACCTTCAACAAAACTCTAGCATTGGCAATGTTCGGAATCATATTATTCCCATTTCATGTGAACATTGTGGATCATGCTGCCATAGATGCATTCTTTGCCTGGGATGTATATTCTAAGAGTCCTATACCTGCAATTCTTGTTGATACCCTGCTTTCAGTAGATTTTTGCCGACAGAAACAGGGGAAAACACTTAGATGTTGCACTTCATTACTATATGTATGGGGCGTCACTCACTTCTACGCTTCAAGCCATATGGGCATATTCCCTGATCCTTTAAGAAGTTTTGCAAAAATACCTCTTCAGCACCGTCAAGCTTTAGAATGGAAAACCGAGTTAGAAAATTGGAACATAGAGCATGTATCATGGGTTTGCCCTTGGTTACGACCCGGTTATATTCTGGTACGATGCGAAGATTACCTGAGCATACCACTACTAGGCCTCAGGGGTTGCATAGCTTACTCTCCTAAGATAGCTATGAGACAACTCATGAGAACCCAGACTGTGCCAACCCTAGAAGAGCTCAGAGGGCTGAGTCTATGCCATTACTCCCATAGCTTTGAAGAAGTATCCGCTGTTCGGAAAGCATGGGAAAGACCAGTCTATATAGGGGATAAAGAACTTGGAAAGGTTCAGGTGTCTACATCCCACGAATATGAAGAATGGAGGAAGAGTAGAAGGATACCCCAACCATCTGCTACATTCACTACAACATTAGTCAATGAAGAGCTACAATTGCAGGTTAATGCCTTAAATAAAAGGGTAGAAATCATGGAAGCTCAGCTAAGGGCCTTTGAAGAAAAAGAGCAAGAAGCAACCCTTACAATAGATGGTCTAAAAAGGCAATGTAAAAAGAAGGACCATGAAATAGAGCGCCTTAAGAATGATTGTGCTGACTATCAAGAAGAAACTAAACAAGCACTGAAAATTCCGAGGCTTGAACAAGATAGTCTATTCCGGGACATGAGTGATGAAATAGCACATCTTGAGAGTGCGCTTGCAGAACAGACAAAAACGATCAAGATAATACAGGATGACCTAACAAAAACTCGGTTAGAAGCACAAAAGTGGTGGGAAACCGCTGAAAGATACAGAGAAGACCTAGAGGAGCTACATGATAAAGAAAGAGATGGAGTAGCTCAGTATGGTCAATTACTTCGTGAAAGAGACCAAGTAATGGAGAGGTCTGACCAACAACATGCCTTGATCGTTCATCAAGAAGAAAAGATAAAAGAGGCTCGTCGATATAGTGAAGATATGAGCCAGGTGGTACATGAACAAATCAAGACGCTCAGAAATCATGTGAGAACAGCTGAAGATGAATTACGAAGAAAACCTAATTTACCTTTAGGATTCTTCAAGCTTCTCCATTTTTGTCAACACTTGCTTCAAAGCATTGTATAGAAGGATAAACACTTTCTAGTTGAAATAAAAAGCATTTTTTTTCTTAAACTGTCTATTGCATTCATAAGTTGCATACATTCATACATCCCTCCTCATTTTAATAACAAAGATAATAAAAAGGAAGGATTAATTGATGTGCTTTCCACAAATCAGAATAAATGGAAAAGAAGCCTTTCGTCATCAAAATCTCTACAACGGTCGATAGACCCAAAGATGATAATAAACAAGCACCGTTGGTTATTCCAATCAATAAAAGGGAAGAGGCAATAACGCCTGTACGTTTATTCATGCCTTGTCCTTTCCCTTATTCATCAAATAAAGTTGTACCTTGGAGATACTCAGAAGAATCATCAGTTAATCAAGATATCTCCATCATAGCCGGTATTGGGGGCATGACGAGAAGTGGAAGAATATACTCCCCCAAGGAATTGCAAGATAATATTCCTAAAGATAAAGCAAAAGATAAGGCAAAAGATAAGGCCGAAGAGGAAAAAGAATTCAAGGAGGAGGCAGACGAGTTACTCCAGTACATAAGACAAAGTGAGTACTCCATCATAGATCAACTCAATCGCACTCCTGCAAAGATAACCTTGTTATCACTCATAATGAGTTCGGAACCACATCGAAACACACTGTTAAAGGTTTTGAATGAATCATTCGTCCCGCATGTAATATCCCAGGACAAATTTGAAGGAATTATTGGTAATATTACAGCCAATAATCATCTTACCTTCACAAATGAAGAACTCCCTTTAGAAGGGTCAAATCACAACAAGCCCTTGCATATTTCTGTCAAATGCAAGGAATATCTCATTTCCAAAGTCCTGGTGGATAATGGGTCGTCCTTAAACGTCATGCCTAAAGGTACACTTGATAAGATAACAGTACAAGGAACCCACATGCGCCCGAGTAATACAATTGTTCGAGCCTTTGATGGATCAAGACGTGAAGTAGTAGGAGAAATTAGTCTACCAATTCAAATTGGTCCTACTATCTTTAATATAGACTTCCACGTGATGGATATCACGCCGACATATAGTTGTCTCCTTGGTAGACCTTGGATTCATAGCGCTAAGGCAATACCTTCAACGCTCCACCAGAAAGTCAAGTTTGTGACAAATGATAAACTCGTCACAGTTCAAGCTGAAGAAGACTTTCTAATTAGCAAACCGTCTGTCCAACCATATGTGGATGCGGCTGAAGAGGCTCTTGAAACATCTTTTCAAGCACTCGAAATTGCCAACATAGAAAGACTTCCTGGTAATACAAAGGTGGCCCATATGATGAAAAGATATGGATATCGCCCAGGACAGGGGCTCGGAAAGAATACTCAAGGAATAAAAGAGCCACCAGAATTCAAAGATAATCCTTTAAAATATGGTTTAGGGTATGACCCCACGAAAGATCAAACCATACGAAAAACAGGGAAGTCTTATCCCTCAAAGACGATATTCCGAAAAAGAGGGATATTAGCGCAAAGCGGTAGCATTAGTCATTAGATGTCCTTCTTCCGATTTTAAGGGATGTAAACCCAATGACTATTAGAGATCACTCCTCGGGGTGTTCCCGGTCCCCGAGCATCTTTAGGGCACACATTTCCCTTTGAATTACAAAAGAATGCTATTCTTACTATCTGCTTCTTTTCTCGCTAATCATGTCTATACCCCATTAAATAACAATGTTTAGACAAACGTTTTGTTCCAAAATGCGTCAAAATAATCAAAACGCCATAGATAAAATGAAGCCAAAGTTAACATGATTGATTAGCTAGAGACACGAATAAGAAAATCGTGTTTAAACAATGTTTGAGAAAATAAATTATTATTAAAAGAAGCCCGTCAAGGTCAAAGGCCAAGACAAAAAGATAAAAGGGCAAAATCCTAGGCTGAAAACCCAAAAAGACGAACTAGGAAAGTTAATCAGTCACAAATAGGCGCCATAAAGTAATCAGTTGAAGACGCCACCTCATTAAAACAAAATGTTTGTTTAAACTAGCCTGAACACCGACCAACCTTGGCTAGCTATTCTTACAAAAACTATTATTTCAAAAAAAAAAATCCCACTAAAACACAAGCCTTTGCAATAAATCCCTTTCTTTCTCTTCTCTTGACCCTTCACAATAAAGCATTCAAGTAATTAACTGGGGAATGTGAAAATATAGTGATCAATAGGAGGATTGAAATCCCTAAAGGAAAGGAAGAGGGGCATTGACATGACAATTGCTCTACATTCAAAATGATTACTCTTCGGTTAAAGCAAAGATCCGAGACGACAAATCGGTACAACTAATCATGTTGATAAAAGCACATGACGATGGAAGCAAAACTAACAGAAGCTGAATGGGTTCAAAGCCGATATGACCAGCTAAACCTTATTGATGAAAAGCGGTTGAACGCTATACGTCATGGACAAGCCTATCAAAAGAAGATAAAAAAGGCTTATGATAAAAAGGTCCACCCTCATACTTATCAAGAAAGGGATCTAGTGATAAAGAAACTGCTTCCAGCCCAAAAGGATAAAATTGGAAAATGGGCAGTGAACTACGAAGGACCCTTTGTGGTCAAATGAGCTTTCTCGGAAGGGGCTCTTATCCTCGCCAATATGGATGGAAAAGAACTTCGACACCTAATCAACTTCGGTACGGTGAAGAAGTATTATGCTTGAAGACATTGCTCAAGACCCGTCAGGAATGAAAACCCGCAAAGGGCATCCCTAGGCAAAAGATATGGTCTATATCCCTCGCTAGGATACGTCCTAGGCAAAAAGTAGAGGTAAAAAAAGAAAAAAAACTAACTAAGAGCAATGGTTACTTTAGTCGAAAACCGAAAAGGCGGCTAAAGTAACATTCTTCCAGAAGCAAGTAGTCTGCATAGTCTTCACTTTGAGCTCAGGCATCTCAACTGAAGCAATTAGGAGAACCAGGGGGCAGATATCATGGACATGACTGTTTAAACCTATACAGCGTAGCCAACCCTGACCACCCATTCTTCTAAATACCTCTTGAAATCCTTCTATAAAAGAAATAAACTTTTGATCATTTATCAATAAAATTCCCTTTCATTTCCTTTCTCTTGACCAAATATTATGGAAATGCCTCTTTATTGATAAATCATAAATATGCGCAAAGACCTTTAATCAAAGATCAAGCATGCATCTAAAAAAGGGAAGCATAAAAAAAATAATAATAAAGGAATGAATGCCTGCTAGGATATTCTTAGGTAAAAACTAGGGTAGCCTGCTAGATCGGAAACCCCAAAAGAACGATCTAGGCAAAAGATAAGGCAAAAACCCCCTAAGATATTCTAGGCAAAAATTAAGGCAGCCCGCTAGATCGAAAACCCGTAAAGGGCGGTCTAGGCAAAAGATAGGGCTAAAACCAAGAGATGGATAAAAAGAGGAGCCCATCATCATGGTCATAAAGGAGGAGCCCATCGGCACATTCATAAGAAGCCAACGGGAAAAGGTCAGTTACTTTCTAAATGTATCAAAAATAAATAAACAATAGATTGCATTTAGGACATCCACACACAAAGTAGTTGCATAATACGACTTTGTCAAAATCAAGAAAAATAATTTTTCTTCAAACAAGAATAATAAACATGCATATAAGGAGGATAGTCTCCATACTTGTGATTGAAAACAGGAGGCGCCAGAATCCAGTCTCCATTTGAAAATCAAAATCGCGAAAGGCGAAAATCAAAACCATTCTAGCAGAATAAAGAGCTTCAAGGAAACTAGCTCTAACCTTTTACACCAATAAAATAAGGTACATCGAAAAAAGAGGCCAACGGAAAGGCTCGATAATCCCCATGCGGATCCTTGCCTACTCCAGAGGCAAAATAAAAATTACTTCATGACTCAGCACCACCACATGAGCCGTCAAAAAGAGTCTGTTGAAGATTCAATCAACATCCTTCCATCTAAGGAAAAGGAAGTCATCAATATGAAAAAGCCAACGGAAAGGCTTGATCATCCCCAAGCGGATCTTTGCCTACTCCAGAGGCAAAACAAAAAGATTACCTCACGACTCAGCTGTATCACCACATGAGTCATCGAGCACACTCATGCAAGAGTCTCCGCTTCATTTCCCAAAGGAGAATAAGGACTTCACAAGAGTCCGTCAAAGAAAATAAGGAGTCAAATCCTCCATATCACCAGGGGGCAACGAAAAAGAAAGAAAAAGAAAAACTTTCATTCCTCAATAGAGGCCACAACGAAAAAGGGCCAAATAAAAATCTCCAAGTAGAGTATATCAAGAAAATCTACAAAAAGAGGAAAACAAGAAAATTTTTCCATCTTCATCCAGCTCAAATAAGAGCTTCGCAAAACCAGGAGCCAGGACTCCATCATCAAAATTTGGATCCCCAGGAAACCGACAGACTCCTCGGTGAATCCCAAAAAAGGGAAAAAGAAGAAAATCTCTTCATACCGCTCAATAAAGGGCCTCACAAAGTAAGGAGCTCAAGGCTAAAACTAATCAAGGATTCGATCCCCAAGAAGAAAAATTCCCCAGGGATCACCAAAAAGAAAAGAGAAAAAAGATATCTTTTCAACCAAAGAAAAAGCCAATGTGCATAAAAGGCGCACATATAAACCCATTCCCCAGCAGAATAAGAGCATAGGCAAAGCCAGCTCAAACAACCAGCATCCAACAAGGAGTCAAAAACTCCATATCCCCCTAGGGGGCAAGTCAAAATAGATCTCCGGGAAAACAATCAAATCCCCGACAGATAACGAAAAAGAAAAATTATCCCCCAGCGAGCCTACCGACAAAGGCAAAATACAAATTCATATCCTCAGGGAGTTAATCGCCTATAACACCCAATATGAATATCCCCAGCGAAGTGCAAAGCCTTCACTCCCAAGAAAAGCCTCTGCCGACTCAAAGGCAATCAAAGAGCCAATATCCCCAAGAGACAGGAAATCAACCTATGCAAGAGGCAATACAAGCACAAAGCTTTAAAAAAATCATCTGCCTACTTAGAGGTATTATCAAGAGCAAATATCCTTAAGTGGAACATCAGCCTATTCAGAGGCGAAAAAACAACAAAGCCTTCACCACTATTGAAGCATTTGCCTAAAGACAAGAGGCACAATAAAAAAATCAACAAATCCCCAATGGATTCCCGCCTAAATAAGAGGCAACCAGCAAACAATCCCCGGCAAAGCCGGATGGCTAAACAGAAAAGCCAAAAATCAGAATCCCCGGCAAAGCCGGATGGCTAAACAAAAAAGCCAAAAACAAAGAATCCCCAGTAAAACCGGACGACTAACAAAAAAAATCAAATCAAATATTCCCCACGGAATGGGCGCATGAACAGAAACAATAAGTCGCCAACACATCTCCAAAACCAGATGACCACAGGATCGACTATCAAAAAGTCATCCTAAAAGCCTTGCAGAATGGGGCTTATTCAGAGCCTTGCAGAACGGGGTTCGGACCAGGTGGGGGTAGGTACCCATCAGAGCCTTGTAGAACGGGGTTCGGACCAGGTGGGGGTAGGTACCCATCAGAGCCTTGCAGAACGGGGTTCAGACCAGGTGGGGGTAAGTACCCATCAGAGCCTTGCAGAACGGGGTTCGGACCGGGTGGGGGTAGGTACCCACAAGAGCCTTGCAGAACGAGGTTCGGACCAGGTGGGGGTAGGTACCCATCAGAGCCTTGCAGAATGGGGTTCGTACCAGGTGGGGGTAGGTACCCATCAGAGCCTTGCAGAACGGGGTTCATACTGGGTGGGGGTAGGTACTCATCAGAGCCTTGCAGAACGGGGTTTGTACCAGGTGGGGGTAGGTACCCATCAGAGCCTTGCAGAACGGGGTTCATACCGGGTGGGGGTAGGTACCCATCAGAGCCTTGCAGAGCGGGGTTCGTACTGGGTGGGGGTAGGTGTTGAACATTCAAGGACTTGATGTTGCAAATAATGATCATGAAGAATGTTGATTTTGATGATGATCCAAGAGCTTAAAGACTTAGAGTATTGAAGATTGAAGATTGATGATTTTTGTATTGTAATAACTCTGTTTTAGTTTGATTGAGTCTGTAATTATAGAATCTAAGATAGTCGGTACATAGTCTGTAACTTAGAAGCTTCAAAAAGCTCAAATTTATCATTCGAGCTCGGCTTTAATCGATTAAACAGACAAAATAATCGATTATTCCAGTACTGCAGTTCAAGTACAAATAATCGATTATTTCACCAAATAATCGATTAAACTAGAGAGTATTGGGTTCCGACGTATTTGGCTCTGTTTTAATCGATTATTACTCCAAATAATCGATTATTCCGATCTGTTTCGATTTTAAACTTCAAACAAACCCTATTTTCGAAAACCCAATTACCAAGAACCCTAGTTTCGAAATCCCCAAATCCTAACCCCTAATTTCCCTACTTAAACTCTCCTTTGGCACTCAGAAAGAAGAACAACTCTTTCCATACAAAAGTTAAGTGTTGTGAGTGCCGGAGAACTGTTTGTTGCAAGGAAAGGGGGCTTTTGGAACTTGGTGTGGGCTAGAAGCGATAAGAATCACTAAGTGGAGTTCTTAGTGGATTGTGTGTTGTGCCGTCTCTGGGGAAAGTTGTTCTTCATCTCTTGTGGGTTTCAAGAGAGGTGTTATCTTTAACTTTATCTTTTCCATTGTAATTTGTAATAACTTTGTTTATAGTGACAACATTAATCCTCTGTTTGAGTGATTAGCAACTGGACGTAGGGTCTTTTGATCCGAACCAGTATAAATTTCCTGTGTAAGACTCTATCCCTTTCTCTATTTACATTTACACAGTTTTTAATCGGTAAAATTTGGGGAAAATTTTGAAAACCTAATTTTTATTAAGAAACCAATTCACCCCCCCTCTTGGTTTTTGTCCGACCACGCGATCATTCTGCTGCGCGATTCTAACAAGTGGTATCAGAGCTTGCTTTGATAGTCATTCAAATTTTCGAAAATGGCTGGGACAAAATCAAACTTTTGCTGAAGGTGCATCTATCAACGAGACCCCCACTTTTTGCGGGTCAAAATTATCCTTTACTGGAAGGTACGTATGCAAATATTTTTAGAGTTTGTTGATAGAGGCGTTTGGGACGCTATTTTAAACGGTCCATTTGTTCCTAAAACTACTGAGAACGGTGTTGACGTTCTTAAACCTTTTTCTAGATGGACTGCAGACGAAAGTCGAAAAGCACAATTTGATGTTAGGGCTAGAAACATTATTTCATCTGCTCTAACCCTTGATGAGTTTTATAGAATTTCAGTTTGTAAAAGTGCACAGGAAATGTGGGAAATGCTTAGAGTGACCCACGAAGGAACTGACGACGTCAAAAGAGCGCGTAAAAACTCCCTAATCCAAGAATACGAGATGTTCCGGATGCAACAAGGAGAAACGATTTTCGACGTTCAAAAGCGTTTCACTCATATTGTGAATCATCTCACCGGATTAGGTAAAGTATTTGACGTTGATGAATTAAATGTTAAAATTTTGAAATCTCTAGATAGGAAATGGCAACCTAAGGTGACGGCCATCTCGGAGTCACAAAATCTTGCCACTATGTCTATGGCGGCGTTATTTGGAAAGCTAAGGGAGCATGAGCTTGACCTTGGAAGGCTAAATGAGGAAGAGGGTCAATATCAAAAGAGGAACCTAGCTTTCAAGACCGAGATTTCAAAAGGCAAAAATAAGAAAGAAGAAGAAGAAGAAGACTCCAAAAATGATGAAGAAGAGATGAGTCTTTTCATAAGAAAATTCACCAAGTTCATGAAAGCAAAAGGAAGACATCCTTTCAAAGGTAAGGGAAAGGTAAAAGAAAATTCTTCCGTTAATATAAAATGCTATGGTTGTGGTGAAGCAGGGCATATGAAGACCGAATGCCCAAACAAGAAAAATGATGAACAAAAGGGCAAAAAGCAATTCAAGAAGAAAGCCTATATTGCTTGGGATGACAGTGATTCAAATTCAGGATCAAGCGACTCGGAGATAGAAGCAAACATTTGCTTGATGGCAAATGACAACATATCATCTGATTTTGAGGTTAGTGATTCCGATTCATCCTCTAGTGATGAAAATGACCATGATGAATTGCAAAATGCTTATAATGAGTTATTTACTGCCTTTAAGAATATGAAAGACGAATTTAAAATTGTAAAGAAGAACCTAAGAAGATCCGAAAAGGAAAATGAGTCATTAAAAATGAAAATTGCATGTTTAGAAGAAAAGGAGGTAGCCAATATGAAAATTGTATGCTTAGATGAAGATAAGGACTTAGCATGTGCAAATTGTAAAGAGCATGAATATGACATAGATATTCTTAACCATTTGCTTGACAAAGCCGAAAAAGAAATTGATGATCTTAAGAAGCATGAAATGGGAATTGCTCAAAATAATGTAAATCAAAGAGTTCCTTTGAAAAAGAGTAAAAATAAAAAGAAAAGAGTATGGGTAGAAAAAGGAACTAGAGCATGTCATGTTAATAATGTATCTTGTTCTAAAAATGCATGCTTCTATTGTATGAAACAAGGTCACACTTCAAATAGGTGTAAAATTAAACATTTTGGTGTTCCTAAAGGAAAATATATTTGGGTTCCAATTGTTAAATAAATTTGTTTGTCTCTAACCCCAAGGACCCAAAAGTTATGGGGACCTAAGTTTACTATGTTCTTGTTTTGTAGGAAACTTCCAAATCAAAGAAGTCTATGTGGTATCTTGATAGTGGATGCTCAAAACATATGACTGGAGATAAAACGAAATTTGTAAGTTTCAAAGCCAAAGAACAAGGATATGTGACTTATGGGGATAACAACAAAGGAAAGATTCTCGGAATTGGAAACATAGGTGGTGCAAACACATTGGAAATTAAGGATGTGCTTCTTGTTGATGGACTAAAGCATAACCTTCTTAGCATAAGCCAATTGTGTGACAAAGGATTCAAGGTAACTTTTGAAAGCAAATTATGCACCATACATTTAATAGATTCCGAAAAAGTAGAATTAAAAGGCATTAGGCATAATAATATATATTTGATTGATTTGGATTGTTTACATGAGTCTAGTATAACATGTTTAGTTGCTAAGGAAGAAAACCCTTGGTTATGGCATAAAAGAGCGGCTCATATAAACATGCATCACTTGAATAAATTGATATCAAAAGACTTAGTTATTGGATTGCCTAAGTTAAAATTTGAAAAAGATAGATTGTGTGATGCATGCCAAAAAGGTAAACAAGTAAAATCATCTTTTAAATCAAAGAATGTGATTTCCACTTCAAAACCCCTAGAATTATTACATTTAGATTTATTTGGACCTTCTAGGATAAAAAGCTTTGGTGGAAATTATTATGGACTTGTAATTGTTGATGATTACTCTAGGTATACTTGGACATTTTTCTTAACTACGAAAAGTGAAGCTTTTAAGGTCTTTAGAAAGTTTGCTAAACAAATTCAAAATGAGAAAGACCTAAGAATTAAAGTTTTAAGAAGTGACCATGGTGGTGAGTTTCAAAATGAAAAGTTTGAGAATTATTGTGAGGAAAATGGTATATTACATAACTTTTCTGCTCCTAGGACTCCCCAACAAAATGGTGTAGTTGAGAGGAAAAATAGGTCATTAGAGGAACTTGCAAGAACTATGTTAAATGAATCTAATGTTCCTAAATATTTTTGGGATGATGCGGTTAGTACGGCATGTTATGTTTTAAATAGAATGCTCATTAGGTCAATTATTAAATCTACTCCATATGAATTGTTTAATGGTAGAAAACCTAATGTTGCACATTTAAAGATTTTTGGAAGTAAATGTTTTGTGCTAAATAATGGAAAGGACAATCTAGGAAAATTTGATTCAAAAGCTGATGAGGGCATTTTTCTAGGTTATTCTCTAACTAGCAAGGCATATAGAGTGTTTAATAGGAGAACTTTAAATATAGAAGAATCTATTCATGTTACCTTTGATGAGATTGTAGACCTTGGGGGAAATCCTCTTGAGTCAAATAAAAGACTTGCAGGTGATGATGAATATATAAGGGAGGCTCTTGATGAACTGTATTTAGAAGATAATGAGCCTTCTCAAACTCCTCAATTAGCAAAGGAATGGAAATCACCTAGAGGACTCTCAATGGACAATATCATAGGTGATATCTTAAAAGGGGTAAGAACTAGAAATATGACAAATTTCTGTATGTCTGTTGCTTTTGTGTCACAGATTAAACCTAAAAACATTGAGGAAGCACTTAAAGATGATCAATGGTGCATAGCCATGCAAGAAGAACTTAACCAATTTTAAAGGAATCAAGTCCGGGAATTAATCCCAAGAGAAGAGTCACATCAAGTTATTGGAACTAAATGGGTATTCAGAAATAAGCTTGATGAAGATGGAAACATAACAAAGAATAAAGCCAAACTTGTTGCAAAAGGGTATTGTCGGGGAGGAAGGTATAGATTATGATGAAACTTATGCTCCTGTTGCCAGATTAGAGGCTATACGCCTACTTCTTGCTTATGCATCTATGATGAAATTTAAATTATATCAAATGGATGTTAAAAGTGCATTTTTAAATGGTTTTATTAAAGAAGAAGTGTATGTAGAGCAACCCCCTGGATTTGAAGATTTTAATAATCCTAATCATATTTTCAAATTAAATAAAGCATTATATGGGTTAAAACAAGCTCCTAGATCTTGGTATGAAAGATTAAGTAGTTTCCTAGCTGCAAATGATTTTTCAAGAGGAAAAATTGATTCTACACTTGTTCATTAAGAAAGTAAAAGAACATATCTTATTGGTCCAGGTATATGTTGATGATATAATTTTTGGATCAAGCTGATAATTCGTTATGTGTAGAATTTGCCAAGATTATGCGGGGAGAGTTTGAAATGTCTATGATGGGAGAATTGACATTCTTCCTTGGACTACAAATCAAGCAACTTAAAGATGGCATTTTCATCTCTCAAACCAAATACTGCAAGGAGATTCTCAAAAAGTTTGGTATGGACACCTCAAAAGAAGCCAACACACCCATGGGAACTTCATGCTATTTAGACAAGGATGAATCGAGGTTTGGAAGTTAATCAAACTATGTATAGAGGTATGATAGGATCACTATTATATTTAGCTGCTAGTAGACACGATATTATGCATTACGTGCGTGTGTGTGCTAGATTTCGAGGCTTGTTCTAAAGAATCTCACCTAATTGCGGTAAAACATATTTTAAAATACTTAAAAGGAACTACTGGGTTTGGCTTGTGGTATCGGTCGATGCTTGTATTAGTTTATTAGGATATTCGATGCTTGATTATGGTGGATGTAAAATTGATAGGAAAAGCACTAGTGGGACATGTCATTTGTTAGGTTCATCCTTAATATCTTGGCATTCCAAGAAACAGGCATGTATTGCTTTATCTACCACTTGAAGTTGAATATATTGCAGGTGGTAGTTGTTGTGCTCAAATTGTGTGGATGAAACAACAATTAGAGGATTATAGCATATATTTAAATGACATTCCATTAATGTGTGATAATACGAGTGCAATCAATCTAACTAAGAATCCGATAATGCACTCTAGGACTAAACATATTGAGATTAGACATCACTTTTTAAGAGATCATATCAGCAAAGGAAGCGCAAAATAGAGTATGTAGACACTAAACGTCAATTAGCAGATATATTTACTAAGCCTCTACCCAAGGATAGATTCTATAATCTTAGAAGAGACTTAGGGATATTAGAAATAGCTTAAAATCTGCTTAATTTGACTGTTTATGGATGATTGTTATGTTAAAATTCGTGGTGTAGCATGTTAAAATTCGTGGGATATTAGAAATAGCTTAAAATCTGCTTAATAGCCTCTGGAATAATCGATTACTGGAAGTGATAATCAATTATTTTCCCTCAAAACGTCCAAAACAGGGTATTCTCCTCTGGAATAATCGATTATTTCGTGAAATAATCGATTAAATGCCTCGAATAATCGATTATTTGCTAGAAATAATCGATTAAAGCTATACGATATAAAGATAATCGATTATTTTGAGATATAATCGATTAAATGCGACTCGATCTTGCCTCCTAGCCGTTGCCAATGGATATTTTGCCATGGAATCTCTTCTATATGACCGTTGGAAGTATTTTCCCTATATATATAGAGACCTCTAGTTCAATTATACTCACTTCTAACTCTTGCAATCAAGTTTTTCTTGCAATCTATACTCTCTTTGCCTCATTATTCCCTCACTTGTCTCCAAATCTTCTTCATACTTCATCTATTCTTTCAAATGGCCTCATCCTCTCGCCCTAAGATTCCTACAAGAAGAAGATCTGCACCTTCTTCTCATTCCAGTCCTAATTACGTTGAAGGATGGATTTACGATACGGAAGGTCAACGGGAATTTCGATGTCTTGGAAGGAACGTGCAGTCATTTCTCCTAAATTCCTAATTGGTGAGCAATTCATTCATAGAGGATTTAACTTTCCTAATCTTCTTGAATTTCAAGGAGTTCTCCCATTTATCCAAATGCAAGGTACATACTATCCGACTTAGTTAGGGTATTCTATTCTAGATTTAAGTTTAGGATCAAATTGCTACATCCAGTGTAAAAGGGGTTACCATAATTCTAGATGATGATATTTGGGAAAACGTTGCCCACTTCCCCATTAGAGAAGATGCTATTAACGTTTATGGTGAGCTAGATGACTTTGATAGGTTCTTAGCTTATCGATCTTTTTTGCAGAATCCCTCTATGGAGATTGGGCGTATTCTTCATGCTGGACCTTTGAAGAAGGAAGAACGCATGATTCTTCATTTGCTTGTCTGGATTTTATGTCCCAGGGCCACAAATCATGCCCAATGCTCTTCTATTGATCTTCGCATTATTCATGCCATAATGAATAATGAACCTTTAGATTGGGGTGTTCTTGTCACAATGACAATGTTAAAGGTCAAACGTCATCCAACATTCAAAATTCCATATGCTCTTCTTGTATCCCGAATTCTTGAATATAAAGGAGTCAATGTCGAAGGTGAACAAGTTGTCCGAACTAATAACTTGAACTGCATGCTAGACAGCACATTGATTCATCTCTAAATGGTGCGGGTAAATGACATCTATGTTCACAAAGATGACGTCCAAAATGAAGGTGATGCAATTGAAGACTCTGATGAAGATATGCCTCCGGTAGCTGAGTTTCCCTCTACCCAAATCCAAAGTGTTGGAACATCCTCTTCGCATCAAGAAACAAGACAATCCATGGAAGATATGTTATCGACATGAATCAAAGGATGCAATCGTTCTTCACTCTTTACGGTGTACGGCATGAGGAGTTAATTCGCCGTATATCGGATGTAGATGATAAAGTGTGTAGTTTAGAGAATAGATTTGATGCACACTTTAATGATCATAATAGTGAAGAATTTTAAATTCTGTTATGTATTTTCTTTTGTTATTGTCTTGATGTTGTAATGGATGAATGATTATGAAATAAAATATGATGCTTCTTTCATGCTATGATTAAGGGGGAGCTTTCTCTAAATTATGCATATTTTGAGGGGGAGATCTAATGTTTGTTCTTTCGAGTTCTTTTTGATTATAATCAAAATAGGGGAGAAAAATTTAAAGCCTATATTCAATTTTAAATTTTATCTGGTATGTTTAATGTGTTTGTTAGTATGACAGATAAAACAGGTTATTACAAGGGCTTTAAAAAGATAATTTTGATCATCATCAAAAAGGGGGAGATTGTTGAACATTCAAGGACTTGATGTTGCAAATAATGATCATGAAGAATGTTGATTTTGATGATGATCCAAGAGCTTAAAGACTTAGAGTATTGAAGATTGAAGATTGATGATTTCTGTATTGTAATAACTCTGTTTTAGTTTGATTGAGTCTGTAATTATAGAATCTAAGATAGCCGGTACATAGTCACGTAACTTAGAAGCTTCAAAAAGCTCAAATTTATCATTCAGAGCTCGGCTTTAATCGATTAAACAGACAAAATAATCGATTATTCAGTACGATTCAGATCTGAGATAATCGATTATTTCACCAAATAATCGATTAAACCAGAGAGTATTGGGTTCGACGTATTTGGCTCTGTTTTAATCGATTATTACTCCAAATAATCGATTATTCCAGATCTGTTTCGATTTTAAACTTCAAACAAACCCTATTTTCGAAAACCCAATTACCAAGAACCCTAGTTTCGAAATCCCCAATTCCTAAACCCTAATTTCCCTACTTAAACTCTGCTTTGGCACTCAGAAAAGAAGAACAACTCTTTCCATACAAAAGTTAAGTGCTGTGAGTGCCAGAGAACTGTTTGTTGCAAGGAAAGGGGGCTTTTGGAACCTGGTGTGGGCTAGAAGCGATAAGAATCACTAAGTGGAGTTCTTAGTGGATTGTGTGTTGTGCCGTCTCTGGGGAAAGCTGTTCTTCATCTCTTGTGGGTTTCAAGAGAGGTGTTATCTTTAACTTTATCTTTTCCATTGTAATCTGTAATAACTTTGTTTATAGTGACAGCGTTAATCCTCTGTTTGAGTGATTAGCAACTGGACGTAGGGTCTTTTGATCCGAACCAGTATAAATTTCCTGTGTAAGACTCTATCCCTTTCTCTATTTACATTTACACAGTTTTTAATCGGTAAAATTTGGGGAAAATTTTGAAAACCTAATTTTTATTAAGAAACCAATTCACCCCCCCTCTTGGTTTTTGTCCGACCACGCAATCATTCCGCTGCGCGATTCTAACAGTAGGTACCCATCAGAGCCTTGCAAAACGGGGTTCGTACCAAGGTGGGGGTAGGTATCCACCAAAGCCTTATAAAATAAGGTTAATACCGGATGAGGGTAGGTACTCATCAGAATCTAGCAAAAATGCAGATTCGTACCAGGTGGGGGTAGGTACCCACCAAAGCCTTATAAAATAAGGCTTATACCGGATGAGGGTAGGTACTCATCAGAATCTAGCAAAAATGCAGATTCGTACCGGGTGGGGGTAGGTACCCACCAAAGCCTTATAAAATAAGGTTTATACCGGATGAGGGTAGGTACTCATCAGAATCTAGCAAAAATGCAAATTCGTACCAGGTGGGGGTAGGTACCCACCAAAGCCTTATAAAATAAGGTTTATACCAGATGAGGGTATGTACTCATCAGAATCTAGCAAAATGCAGATTCGTACCAGGTGGGGGTAGGTACTCACCAAAAACCTTATAAAATAAGGTTAATACCAGATGAGGGTATGTACTCATCAGAATCTAGCAAAAATGCAGATTCGTACCAGGTGGGGGTAGGTACTCACCAAAAGCCTTATAAAATAAGGCTTGTACCGGATGAGGGTAGGTACTCATCAAAACGTAGCAGGATGCATTAGGTGGAGCAAAATACTCACCTAAGCATTACAAAAACGGGTTGCAAAGACCTTACTTCTATTAGAGGATAGTTCAGTGTTGAGCACCTCGGAAGTAAATACCCACAAGAGTTTAGCAAAATGCGAACTCATACCGGGTGAGGTAGGTACTCACCAAAGCCTTGCAAAACAAGGTTTATACCTAGGGGGGGTAGGTACCCACAAGAGTCTAGCGAAATACAGACTCATACCGGGTGAGGGTAAGTACTCACCAGAGCCCTACAAAGTAAGGCTCAAACCAGATAGGGGTTGGTACCTATCAAATATATTTATCATCCGGAGGATCAGCAAAGAAGCATCTGAAGGATAACCGGGCAAAAGGGTTAACTCCTTCCCCTACCAACTAATTTTGTCAGCATATTAAGCCAGCAAATTAGCTAGGCAGGTGAAGGGGGGGCAGCTGTAGACCCCTAATTTTGCCTGGTCTCTCAATAAAGGCTAAAGAGACTTCCTACAAACAAGATAGACCTCGCCTGGCATCTCAATAAAGGCTAGAAAGACTTCCTATATGAAGATAAAGCTTCAACGGACGTCTATAGGTCTCAACCGACGTCCAAATAAAGAAAGGAAAGCTTCCCAGGGGTCCCAGAACACAAAAGCTGGCCAAAACAGGTCGAGACGGCCGTCCCAAGGTCGAGACGGCCGTCCCAAGGTCGAGACGGCCGTCCCAAGGTCGAGACGGCCGTCCCAACCTTCCCTGGCCAAGTGGGACGACCGTCCCAAATGGGACTGCCAGTCCCAGCCTTTCAGGGGGTCTCAGTCTTCGTAAATCATGCAGTTGGGACGGCCGTCCCAACCCAGACGGCCATCCCAAATGTGCAGGCAGCGAAAACTATAAATAGGAGGCTCATTTGCCACTGTTTCACACACCAGACAACTCCTAGTACTTGTCTATCCTCTTCCCTCTTCGAATGAACTCTCTGATTGCCTTAATAAGGTAACAATCAGTTAAGGAATCATATTCCAGCATTCAATTCTTCTGTAAAATCGAGTCGAGTCGATCTTGTATTTGGAGAGGAGAGTCTTTGTAGAGTGAAGGATTGCTAAAACGCATCCTTGCGATCAAAGATTTGCAATATAAAGCTTGCTACGGAGGTTCTGTTCAATTCTCTTCTCTTTTACTGCTTTATTTATTGCTTTCTGTATGCAATGTAAAATAAAGTGATGTAGATAGCCATTTTTAACATTATGCAATAAAATAGGGTAATCGCGTAATTTCTCATAATCTTCACTTAAATGAATTAATCCGTCATAGGGAACCCGAAAGGGGCGTTGTGGGGTGCTAATACCTTCCCCACACGTAACTAATTCCCTTACCTAACTCTGGTTATAATGGCCAAGTTTGGTTTTTAATAAAATCAACACCTTTTTATCCTTTTCCAATGTTTATGGTCAAAACATTGGTGGCGACTCCAAAAGAACCCTTTTCGAAAACCTTGCTTTTATTAGAGGATAGTTCAGTTGTTGAGCACCTCGGAAGCAATGAACATAATTTTAACATAAAACGCGAGTCTAAACCATCTTTTCGCGACCACTCGCATAAACGTTCGAGATGTCCCTGGACGTCGGAACGGACGGCGGCGACACAACAGAATAAAGAGCTTCAAGGAAACTAGCACAAACCTTCTACACCGATAAAAGAGGGTACACCGAAAAAAGGCCAACAGAAAGGCTCGATGATCCCCAAACAGATCTTTGCCTACTCCAAAGGCAAAATAAAAAAATTACTTCATGACTCAGCATCACCACATGAGTCGTCAAACATAGTCATTTGAAGCTTCAACCACCATCCTTCCATCCAAGAAAAAGGAAGCCATCAACATAGAAAAGCCAACAGAAAGGCCTGATCATCCCCAAGCGGATCCTTGCCTACTCCAGAGGCAAAACAAAAAGATTACCTCACGAATCAGCTTCATCATCACATGAGTCATCGAGCACACTCATCCAGAATCTCCGTCACTTCCCCAAAGGAGAATAAGGACTACACAAAGATTAACCAAAGAAGATATAGAGTCAAAATCTCCATATCCCCAGGGGTTCAACAAAAAGAAAAAAAATCTTTCATTCCCCAATAGAGGCACGAAAAAGGCCGAATAAAAATCTCCAAGTAGAGCATATCAGAAAAGTCTACAAAAAGAGGAAAACAAGAAAATTTCCATCTTCCAGCTCAATAAGAGCTTCACAAATCTAGGAGCCAAGACTCCGTCATAAAAATCAAAGTTGGATCCCCAGGAAGCCAACAAACTCCTCGGGATAGCCAAAAAGAAAAGAGAAAAAGAAGAAAATGTCTTCATCCCCAGCAGATAATAAAAAAGCCTGCGTGCATAAAAGAAATTAAAAAAAAGGCACACCAATTTAAGAATGCCAAATATCAAAATCGCGAAAAAAAGATAAAATCACGAGGAAAAGATAAAAACCCATTCCCTAGCGGAATAAGAGCATAGGCAAAGCCAGCTCAGAATAGCAGCATCCAACAAGGAGTCAAAAACTCCATTCCTCCCTAGGGAGCAAGACAAAATAGATCTCCGGGAAAGCAATCAAATCCCTGATGGATCATCAAAAAGAAAAAACTACCCCCAGTGAGCCTACGACAAAGGCAAACTACAAATTCATATCCTCAGGGAGTTAATCGCCTATAAACGCCCAATATGGATATCCCCAGTGAAATGCAAATCCTTCACTTTCAATGAAGCCCCTTCCTACTCAGAGGCAAGCAAAGAGCCAATATCCCCAAAAAACGGGAAATCAACCTATGCAAGAGGCAATATAAGCCCAAAGCATACAGTCTTCACCACTATTGAAGCATTTGCCTAAGTCAAGAGGCACAATCAACAGAAATCAACAAATCCCCAGGGGATTCCTGCCTAAAACAAGAGGCAATCAACAAGAAATCACCGGTAAAACCGGATGGCTAAACAAAAACGCCAAAACAAGAATCTCCGGCAAGATCGGATGGCTAAAAAGAAAAGCCAAAAACAAAGAAACCCCGGCAAGACCGGATGGCTAAAAAGAAAAGCCAAAAACAAAGAATCCCCGGCAAGACCAGATGGCTAAAAAGAAAAGCCAAAAACAAAGAATCCCCGACAAGACCGGATGGCTAAAAGGAAAAGCCAAAAACAAAGAATCCCCAGCAAAGCCGGATGGCTAAACAAGAAAATCCAAAAACAAAGAAATCCCCGGTAAAACCGGATGACTAAAACTGAAAAGTCAAAAAGAAAAATCAATCGCTCCCCATGGAATGGGCGCATGATCAAAGATAGTAAGTCGGCAACACATCTCCAAAAACCGGATGAGGGTTTGTACTCATCAATCAAAAGATTGAATGCCAAAAAAGAGCATCCCAAGAGCCTTATAGAATAGGGTTCGTACCAGATGAGGATAAGATACTCATCAGAATCTAGCAAAATGCAGATTCGTACCAGGTGGGGGTAGGTACCCACAAGAGCCTTATAGAATAGGGTTCGTACCAGGTGGGGGTAGGTACCCACCAGATCCTTATAGAATAGGGTTCGTACCAGGTGGGGGTAGGTACCAACAAGAGCCTTATAGAATAGGGTTCGTACCAGGTGGGGGTAGGTACCCACAAGAGCCTTATAGAATAGGGTTCGTACCAGGTGGGGGTAGGTACCCACAAGAGCCTTATATAATAGGGTTCATACCAGGTGGGGGTAGGTACCCACAAGAGCCTTATAGAATAGGGTTCGTACCGGATGAGGGTAGGTACTCATCAGAATCTAGCAAAATGCAGATTTATACCAGGTGGGGGTAGGAACCCACCAGAGCCTTATAAAATAAGGTTTGTACCTAATGAGAGTAGGTACTCATCAGAATCTAGCAAAATGCAGATTCATACCAAGTGGGGGTAGGTACCCACCAAAGCCTTATAAAATAAGGTTTGTACCAGATGAGGGTAGGTACTCATCAGAATCTAGCAAAGTGCAGATTCGTACCAGGTGAGGGTAGGTACTCACCAGAGCCTTGCAGAACAAGGTTCATACCAGGTGGGGGTAGATACCCACTAGAGCCTTATAAAATAAGGTTTGTACCGGATGAGGGTAGGTACTCATCAGAATCTAGCAGAATGCAGATTCATACCAGGTGGGGGTAGGTACCCACCAGAGCCTTATAAAATAAGGTTTGTACCGGATGAGGGTAGATACTCATCAGAATCTAGCAAAATGCATATTCGTATCAGGTGGGGTAGATACTCACCAGAGCATTACAAAATGGGTTGCAAAAACCTTACTTTTATTAGAGGATAGTTCAGTTGTTGAGCACCTCGGAAGTAAGTACCCAAAAAGAACCTTGCAGAACAGGGTTCATACCAGGTGGGGGTAGGTACCCACAAGAGTTTAGCAAAATGCGGACTCGTACCAGGTGAGGATAGATACTCACCAGAACCTTGCAGAACAAGGTTCATACCAGGTGGGGGTGGGTACCCACAATTCATGCCAGATCAGAATACTAGCGAAGAGCAGATTCATACCTAGTGGGGGTAGGTACCCACAAGAGTCTAGTGAAATGCAGACTCATACCTAGTGAGGGTAAGTACTCACCAGAGCCTTATAAAAGAAGGCTCAAACCAGATGGTGGTTGGTACCTATCAAAAATATTTATCATTCGGAGGATCAGCGAACTTCAAGCGAAGGAGCATCTGAAGGACAACGGGGCAAAAATGGTTAACTCCTTCCCCTACCAACTAACTTTGTGGGCATATTAGGCCAACAATTAGTCAGGCAGGTGAAGGGGGGGCAGCTGTAGACCCCTAATTTTTCCCGGCCTCTCAATAAAGGCTAAGAAGGCTGATATCCTCCAGTTGATTATCCTCCAGCTGTTGAAGATATCCTCCAGTTGATTATCAATGTGCTGAAATCTGGCAATGGAGTCTTCATAGAGTCGATGTTGGTGAGCTTGCAGAGAAAATGTCATCTCCATGTGCCTCCTTTGATTTGTTTGCATTTCATTCATCTGATGCAGCATAGTCCTTTCAAACTGTGAGAGAGGCGTGCCACGGTTAGGTTGTGCCACAAAAGGAATCACTTCCAATGGAGACTGCTCTTCCATAACATCTTCCATAGGGTCTGTTTGTCTTGCTTCAGCAGCACTTGGAGCACCAGTATTCTCATCTTCTACCTCTTTTTCTTCTTCTTCTACTTCTTCTTCTCTCCCAGCTTCTTCTTTCGAAATCCAATCACCATTAATCTTGATGAATCCCATTTTATGAAGGATGGAGTTGTTAATCTCATTTGTGGGGCGAATGGTTTTAGCCAATTCTCCTTCTAAGTCAACACCAAAATGAGTTAGAAATTTAGAAATCAAGATTGCATAAGGATACCTAAAATCACTTAGCCTTTTTGCTTTGATCATATGATCCTTGATGAAAAATACCCAGTTTACTCTGATTCTGTGGTGGATACAGTACATCAGTACCAAATCCCCTTCATTCAGTACTGCATGATTTCTCCCCCTGGGAGTAAGCTGCCAGGCAACTATGAACGCAGGAATTCTTTCTTCAAGGTTAATCTTTCCAATGTTGAAGGAACTCACAGAGTCATGCTTATTTCTCAAACACGAGCGAAAGTATTGAACTTTGTTGAATTCTTCTACATCAGAGGTATATCCTTTAGTGACTTTTACTCCTTCATCCTTGAGTCCAGCAACATTTTTCTAGACAGTGGGAGTAATCTCTATTTCCACTCCTTTAACTTGAGTTTTGAGTGTAGAACCTTCAAATGACAGATTAGTAAAGAAAACTTTGATAAAGTCAGGATAGATTCTACCATTGAGCTCAAGGAACTTCTGAAGTTTCTGGTGTTGCAGCAGCTTTCGAACACCTCTGAACCCTTATGCATCCAACCACGAGAATTTCAGAACTTTGGGAATATTAATCTGTTTCCTGCTCATTTCGTGAATGAATAAGTCCATCTTTTCTTGGTTCCCATTGAACCAGGTTTCAATGCGCCCTCCTCCTGATGTTTCTTGCATAGCAGCTGAGGATTCTCCTTTGCTGAACTTCCTCCTCCCAGACTTGGTGCGCTTGAACATGTTGTTTGAGAGATGAACCAGATACAGAGAAGAGAAAAGAAAAGAGTACAAGATTTTTGAATCGTTATTGCATGTTAAATGCCAAAAGAGGAAGGTTATCACCTTGAGTGGTGGTTTCCGATCACACTGGTGGGCACAAGGCCATCACTACAACGAACCGTACCTGCCACCCACTCCCTATGGATTTCTCACTTGCCCCCGGGTATAGAGGGAACTGTAGTGTGCAAGGGTTTGTGTACAGTTTGTATTTCAAACAATTGCATAAGTATAAACAGACAACAGTTATTAAAGCCAAGCAATAAAACATGTTATAATACAAGTTAGGGTAAAAGCGTAATTTTCTAAGTTTATTTATTTTTAAGCTGGCCCATCACTAAATGGGATCAACTCTCTAGGCTTCCCTAGTGAAGTCGCCATCTGTCGCCGCCGTCAAAACGAGGCGGTCGGAGCGACGCGATGGTTTTGACTTTCCAATTTTCGCGTTTTTATTGGTGTAGTTACAACACCTTTAGGTTGTCCGATAACCGGGCTAAACCTAGAAGCGAGGTTTTCGAAAGGGAGCTCTTGGGTTGTCCGGTAACCGGGCTAACCCAAGAGCTAATTTTTGAAGGGTTCATCTGGAGTCGCCACCGATGTTTTTACCGGAAACATCGGAAAAGGAGTGAAAAGGCGTTGGTTTTCGAAAAACCAACTTTGGTCATTAGAACCAGAGTTGGGTAAGGGAGTTAGTTACGCGTAAAGGAAGTGTTAGTTCCTTTACGACGCCCCTTTCGGGTTCCCTATGATAGACCCGCTATTTAAAAATAATTAAACCGGTGAAAATACGCTTTTACCTTTTTATTTGCGGAATTTTAAACTATGACTACATGGCCCTAATGTCTATTGCGTAATTTAAAATAAGGCAGTAAAAGATAGAGAGAGAAAGTATAAACCTCTGAAGCAAGCTTTTCTACTAATTCTTTGAGTACTAGGGTGCTTTTTGGCAGCCAGCTGCTCGTTACAATGCCGAAAACACTCAAAAACGCTCTAGAAAGCTCTCAGAAACTCCAAAAATGCTTCGGAGGGGGTCTAGAGAGAAGGAGGAAGAACTGTGGTAAATGAAGGGAATGGAGCTCCTATTTATAGGGATTCGTGCCTGTTAGGTCGAGATGGGCTGTCTCGTCTGACAAGGTCGAGACGGCCGTCTCGCCAATCGAGACGGCCGTCTCGCCTTGCAGCAATGGCAAGACGGCCGTCTCGCCAAACGAGACGACGGTCTCGAATCTGAGAAGGCGGTCTCGACCCTAAAAGGCGAAAATCCTTATTTTTATGCCAAAAATCCCTCCTATCCTAGTATGGGGCCTAATAGTCTCTCCTAGTGGCTTCTTAGGCTTCATCCATCTTCAAAAAGGAGGTCTTCTGGTCTTTATTATGAGGTCGGGCAAGATTTGGGGTCTACACACCACAAGATAGACTCTTGAATTAACCACCCAGTAACCAAACCCAGTTACTGTAACCAGTGCAGATTCAAACCCAATCTACACAATTAAACTTTGTACAAGTATATGAAAAGAATAAACCTGGACTGTAGGTTTAACAATATAGAAGTCCAGAAGCAATTTTCCTAACTCAGAACTTTCTCTCTTGATGATATTTCAACAATCTGGATCTAAACGCCTTATGATATGAAAAGTTTATGAATGCTCAGAGAAAGGCACGAATATGAGAGCTCTAAGATTGCTTTCAAATGTTTTCCAAATTGTATGTTCAAAAGAGAAATCAAAACTGTATTTATAGAGTAAAAGAGAGAGACTGATAGATTCAATCGATTTAAAATGACGTTTCAATCGATTGATTTCATTTAAAACTCATTCAATCGGTTGTTTCGAGCTTTCAATGGATTGAAACAATTTAGAAAAAAATGGTATCTCTCTGTTTCAACGGATTAAAATATATTTCAACAGATTGAAATCCTGTGATACCTTAGAATGAAAAAATGATCTCTCTGTTTCAACAGATTAAAACTTATTTCAATAGATTGAAATCTTGTGATATCTTAAAATGAAAAAATGATCTCTCTGTTTCAACAGATTAAAACTTATTTCAACAGATTAAAATCCTGTGATATCTTAGAATGAAAAAATGATCTCTCTGTTTCAACAGATTAAAACTTATTTCAACAGATTAAAATTGCGAAACCTTTAATATGAAAAAAATCATTAAGAACATTTTAACCTGTTGATTCTGCGATTCAATCAATTAAAATTTTGAGTGTATATGAACATTTCCTATGTTAAGTGATTTTAATAGATTGAAACTTCTTTTTAACATATTAAAAAACTCAGTTTGTTCTTTTAATGCTTAAAGATTGGTTTTTCATGTAGTAAAATAAGTTCTATGAAATGCATCATTTATAGGCGTTTATCACAAGATCTATTGAACTATCAAGAGATTAAATTCTAACCTATAACCTATCTATCTACACACCCACAAAATAAACTCTATAAACTCTATATGTCTTCATCAAATCCAACAAGTGCTTCATTTTTCACCCTCTCTGAAGTACGGCATGAGAAAATCATTCGTTGTATCTCTGATGTAGATGATAGGGTTTGTAACCTAGAGGATAGGTTTGATGCTCAGTTTAATAGCGATGCAAGTGAAGATTTTTAATCTCTTCCACCTATCTCTTTTTTTGTAAAGATGTTTCTTTATGAAATAAAATTTGTATTTTTTGCTTTGTTTGAGGGGGAGTTATTTATAAATTATGCATCTATTGAGGGGGAGCTTTCAATTTTTTTTATCATAATCAAAATAGGGGGAGAAATTTATTTAAAGAGTCTTATGTTTATTAAATTTAAATATTATCTGGTATGTTTCATGTTTGTTAGTGTGACAGATAAAACAAGTTATTACACAGGGCTTTAAAGGAAAATTTTGATCATCATAAAAAAGGGGGAGATTGTTGAAACATAAGGATATGAATGTTGAACATACATGAATATGAAGCTTGTTGATTTTGATTATGATCCAAGAACAAAGGACTTAAAGAGTTGAAGACTTGAAATATTATGTAATAACTCTGTTTTGATGATTTTGAGTCTATAATATTAGAGTCTAAGATAGCGAGCACATAGTGTACTCTTTAAAAGCTTCAAAAACTCATTTTTATCACAAACACACTGGATTAATCGGTTAAATGGCAGGATAATCGATTATTACAGAGAGAAAAACCATTTTCTATATCAGCTCTTTGGAATAATCGATTAAAGCCCTTGTTAATCGATTAATAGGGTTGTTAATCGATTAACTGCTCAAATAATCGATTAAACTGCATGGTTATGGGTTCCTGGTGAATTTGGATCTGTAATAATTGATTAACACTCAAGATAATCGATTATTTCAGTCAGATATGTGTTTTGAATTTCAAAATTGGACCAAGTTTCGAAAACCCTAGTCCCAATTGTCGTTGTCGTCAAAAGGAGGTGGTCGGAGCGACGCGATGGTTCCGACTTCCGTTTTTCGCGTTTAATATGGGTGAGGTTTCAACGCCTTTAGGTTGTCCGATAACCGGGCTGAACCTAAGGGCGAGTTTTTTTTAAAGAGCGTTCTTAGATCGTCCGATAACCAGGCTAACCTAAGAACAAATTTAAAAGTGTTCTTATGGAGTCGCCACCGATGTTTTTACCAGAAACATTGAAAAAGGGAAGAAAAAGGCGTTGGTTTCTTAGAAAAACCAACTTCGATCATTAAAACCAGAGTTGGGTAAGGGAGTTAGTTACGTGTAAGGGAAGTATTAGTTCCCTTACGATGCCCTTTCGGGTTCCCAATGATAGGCCAGTTATTTTATAAATAAAATTTTGAAATGACACTTTTACCCTTTTATTTGAGGAATTAAAATGATGACTACATGGCCCTAATAACGATTACAAAAATTTAATATAAGTAAAAAGAACAATAAAAGAGAAGGAGAGATTGAAGAAACCTCTGGAGCAAGCTTTTGATTGATTCTCGAAAAATAGGGTGCGTTTTGGCAGCCCTTTGCTCTTACAACGTCAAAATCTCGCTCGAAAACGCTATAAAAAGCTCTCTTAAACACTGAGAAACTCCGAAAATGCTTCGGAGGGGCTCTAAGAGAAGAATTTTGAGAAATTGCAGGAGGAGAAGTGAAAGAACTGTGTGAAATGAAGGGGAGAGTGCCCCCTATTTATAGGGATTCGCGCCTGTCAGGTCGAGACGGCGGTCTCGAATGGCAAGGTCAAGACGGCGGTCTCGACTGGCAAGGTCGAGACGGCGGTCTCGACTGGCAAGGTCGAGACGGTGGTCTTGCCATTCGGGACGACAGTTGATAAGTGGTGAGATGGCAGTCTCGACTTGCCAAGTGGCGAGAAGGCCTTCTCGCCAAACGGGACGGGGTCTCGCCAATGGTAAGGTCGAGATGGCGGTCTCGCCAAACGAGACGGTGGTCTCGACTTACCATTGGTCGAGACGGCGGTCCCGAAAAGCGAGACGGCAGTCTCGACCCCTGAAGGCAAAAATCCTTATTTTTGTACAGAAAATCCTTCCTACTCTAATATGGGGCCTAATAGTCTCTCCTAGTGGATTTTTAGGCTTCGTCCATCTTCGAATAGGAGGTCTTCTACTCTTATTTTGAGGCCGGGCAAGATTTAGGGTCTACACCAATTCACCAGGTTTCGAAAATTCCCAATTCCCAAACCCTAATCCGTCTACTTAATGTTCTCTAAGGCTCTCTACAAATTGAACAACCTTTTTCAAACAAAAGTTGAGAGTTGTGACTGCCAGAGAACTGTTTGTTGGAGGAAAAAGGGGCTTTTGGAACCTAGTGTGGGCTAGAAGCGATAAGAATCACTAAGTGGGTTTTCTTGGTGGATTATGTGTTGTGTCGTCTCTAAGGAAAGTTGTTCTTCATCTCTTGTGTGACTCAAGAGAGGTGTTTTCGTTACCTTATCTTTTCAATTGTTATCTGTTTGTAAAATTGTGATTATAGTGACAGCGTTAATCCTCTATTTGAGTGATTAGCAACTGGGCGTAGGGTCTTTTGAACCGAACCAGTATAAATCATTTGTGTAAGACTCTATCCTTGCTCTATTTACTTTACACATCAATTTAATCGGTGAAATTTGGGAAAATTTTTAAAACCCTAATTTTTTTTAGAAACCAATTCACCCCCCCCCCCCCTCTTGGTTTTTGTCCGGATATGCAAAAATTGTGCTGCGCGATTCTAACACTCATTGCGAGAAGCACGATCGCCATGAGTCTCACCCTTGTTGAGGTTCTGCTGGCACATTAACTCCATCATTTGTGCCATTTGTTCTCTTAAGGAATTGACCTCAACAGTGAGTTTACGGTTCTGCTCCTCCAGCTACTCCATCGCTTTGGCTTTTTGTGCACGGGTTCAGACCATAGGAAGACCAGCCACTTTTCTAGGATGCCAAAATGAATTTTATTACTTAAAATTAATGATTGGTGTGGGATAGATATGCCTTAAGACAATGACTTTAGTATCATCATAAAGCTTACGCTTCACGGAGCACCATACCCACTTTGGTATAATGGTTCCTTCCCCATGATAGATTTGACAAGTGTAACGAAGGTCACCATATACCTTAGCACACTTGTCCCTTCCTTGTGGAAGATTACAAACACACTTGGGTCTCTTTCGCCTTTGTCTTAGGGATATCTAATGCCCCCTAGCATGAATGTATTTATTTATACATGAAAGGTTTTATTAGGATGATGTGTATGCATTCTTTCCTTTATGCATTTATTTTCTCTCTTGATTTTACCACTTATGAGATGATGCGGATATGAATGGCTGACTTTGTCAAAAATAATTTTATTGTAAAAATTATTTTTATTGTTTTAGATTGTTCTTATTATTTTTTTCAACCCTTTATCTCTTCTATCGGTCCACATGGCTACTTAGCTTACAAAGAACTTGAAACCAGGCAAGCTAAAATGCAGATTGTCCGAGATAAAGTTGTTTATTATGAAAATTTGGTTTTATATCCCCTTATCTCTTCTGTCAATCTACGTGGCTACTTAGCTTACAAAGAACCTGAAACCAGGCTAGCTAAAATGTAGACTGTCCAAGATAAGGTTGTTTATTATAAAAAGGTTTTTGTGATTTTGTTTTTTTTGGTGTTGTATGATTATGCTATGAAACAAACAAATGCACAAGCAATTCACTCATCCACGAACCATGTGATGACATTTTTATCACGAGGTAGGGGTATCTTACAGAAAAGTGCATATTCAAAGTGGTTCTAATTATCCTCACCAAGGCTAGGCCCCTAAGGTGCCCCCATTATAGGGTCCCCTGTGTCTTCCAATCCTCAGACTATGCATGGCACTAAGGCCGTGTCAATGTCTTATGGATCAAAAGAGAGGGTTATCACCTTAAGTGGTGGTTTCTGACCATACCGGTGGGCTCATGGCCATCACTACGACAAATCATACCTACCACCCACTTCCTAAGGTTATCCCACATGCCCCCGGGTATAGAGGGAACTGTTGTGTGCAAAGTTTTGTGTACAATTTTTATTTCAAACAATTGCAAAAAATAAACATACAACAGTTATTAAAGCCATAGAATAAAACATGTTATAAAAGTAAGGAAGGGTAAAAGCATAATTTCAAGTTTTTATTTACTGAACTAGTCCATCACTAAATGGGATCAATTCTCTAGCTTCCCCAGTGGAGTCGCCATCTGTCGACGCCATCAAAAGAGGCAGTCAGAGCGACGTGATGGTTTTATATGACTTGTGTTTTTTAAAGAAGATGTTCAACGCTTTTAGGTTGTCCGATAACTGGGCTAGACCTAAAGGCAAGGTTTTCGAAAAGGGTTTTATGGAATTGCCACCAATGTTTTGACCATAAACATCGAAAAAGGAAGAAAATGTGTTGGTTTTAGAAAAACCAACTTTGGCCGTTACAATCAGAGTTGGGTAAGGGAGTTAGTTACATATGGGGAAGGTGTTAGCACCCCACAATGCCCATTTCGGGTTCCCTATGATGGACTAGTCTATAAAATAAAGATTGAAAGAAACTATGCTTTTAACCTATTTATTTATCTACTTGCAGAACTTAAATATCTACGTGATCCTAGTATCTAATGCATACAAGGAAAGTGGTAAAGAAAGCAGTAAAAGAGAGAATAGAAAAGGAACCTCCGAAGCGAGGTTTTATATTAACTCTTCAAAACTTGAGGACGCTTTTTGGAAATATCCTCACTCTAAAAGCACGCTCCTTTCCCGCAATAAAGAAAAGAATCACTCTACCAAGGGTCAGACATCTCAAGAGGAGACTTCCTTAACCAATTTCTACCTTAACGGAAATCAGAAAGCTCACTCGAACTCTAGAATAATGCTTAGAGTCACTCTCAAGTGTCAAAAGACTTCCAAGAGAGTAGTAGGAGTGCTAAGGATATGAGAATGTGTGAGAATTGTGTGAAATGAGGGGGGGAAAGGTCTTATTTATAGGAATTCACGCCAGACAGGCCGGGATGGCTGTCTGGGCTTCTAACAGGCGAGACGGTTGTCCCGACCTTTAGGAAGGTGAGACGGCCATTTGGCCAAACGAGACGGTCGTCTCGATCTTCAGGGAAGGTGAGACGGTTGTCTAGCCAAATGGGACGGCCGTCTCGGGCCTCTTGTCAGATTTTCCTATTTTTTCCTTTTTTTTTTTGTACAGAAATCCCTCCTATCGTTACATAGAGCCTAGTGAACATGCCTAGGGGCCTAAAGAAGCCCTGTCCATCTTCGAATGGAGGTTTTCTGGTCTTTATTGGGAAGTTGGCCAAGATTTGGGGTCTACAACAGGGCTTCATTGGGCCCCTAGGTATGTTCACTAGGATCCATGTAAGGATAGAAGGACTTTCTGTATGCAAAATAATAAGAAAAAATAAAGGAAAATTTGTCAGAGGCTAGGGACGACCATCCCACTTTTCCTTAAGTCTGAGATGGCTGTCTCGAAATCCTAGACGGTCATCCCACTTCATTAACCTTTGGGACGACCGTCCCACTTTTCCAGACGGCCCTCCCACTTTTCTTTGAGCCCAAGACAGCCGTCTCGAAATCCCAGACGACCATCCCAATTGTCAAAAGTCCAGATGGTCGTCCCGGCCTATCTAGCGCAAATTCCTATAAATAGGAACCTCCCCTCACCCATTTTCACATACTCTCACACCCTTCTCTCATCCTAGAAGATCTCCTAAGACTTCAGGATAACTTTGAGTACTTTTCAGAGTTCGAGTAAGGTTTCCGATTTCTGTTTAAGGTAGAAATCGGTTAAGGAAATCTCCTTTTGAGACATCTAGCACTCGTTGGGGAGGATATTTTCTCTGTTGCTGGTGAGGAGCATGCTTGTAGAGCGAGAGGATTGCCAAAAAGTGTCCTCAAGTTTGAAGAGTTAATAGAAAGCTTGCTTTGGAGGTTCATTTCTCTATTCTCTCTTACTGCTTTCCTTGTATGAATTAGATACTAGGGCCATGTAGACATTTAAATTCTGCTAGTAGATAATTAGATAGGGTAAAAATATAGTTTCTTTTAGTCTTTATTATATGAATTAGTCCATCATAGGGAACCTAAAAGGGGCTTTGTGGGGAGCTAACACCTTCCCCACACGTAACTAACTCTCTTACTCAACTCTGGTTGTAACGGCCAAAGTTGATTTTTCTAAACCAACGCCTTCTTTTCTCCCTTTTCTGATGTTTATGGTAAAAACATTGGTGACGACTCCATAGAACCCTTTACGAAAACCTCGCTCTTAGGTTTAGTCAGGTTATTGGATAACCTAAAAGCGTTGACCACCTCTTTAAAAAATCCCAGTCATGAAAACCATCGTGTTGTTTCGACCACCTCTTTTGACAGAGGCGACACTTAATATTTTTAATTTCATGCCAGGAAAATCAAATGTCATGCGGTGGAGATTCCTGTGTTACTTGTTAACATGGTGTACTAAAGGGTGTGACTTATGCTTATAAAATGTTATTTAAGTTCCGCCCAAGTTCTAGATTAAAACATTTTTTAAAACTATATATGATTTTGAGTATTGTGCTCAGATACTTTTGGGAACCAATGTCATGCCCAACTTATTTCATATGGTTTTTTTGTATTAGTCTAATCATCTTTTTATTGGAGAGAGAAACTGTGTATCACCCGATTTGAGATATGTTGGTCCATATCTCATCATGATTTTTCGATTAATCTCATCATCTATACTCAAAATTAGGAGGTTGTATATCATGTGATCCCTCTTTGAGGAATTAGCTATTGACGGGTGTCGCCGCTATCTCCCGTGGAGGGGAAACGAAAGGTGCGAGCAGTTGCGACGCGATGGTTTGTGACTCACATTTTCGTAAAATTAATTTGGTCATCAATTTTAGGATGCTCGTTAACCGAACTATCCTTAAAAGCGAGGTTTTCGCAAAAAGGGTTCTATGGAGTCACCACCAATGTTTTAACCATAAACATTGAAAAAGGAAAAAAAAAGAAGGAATTAGTAGAAAAAACCAACTATGGCCATTATAACCATAGTCGGGTAAGGGAGTTAGTTACGCGTGAGAAAGGTGTTAGCACCCCACAGCGCCCCTTTCGGGTTCCCTATGATGGATTAATTCATAAAATAAACATATAGAAATTATGCTTTTACCATATTTATTTACTTGCAGTATTTATTTAAATATCTACATGGCCCTAATTCCTAATGCATACAAAAGAAAGCGATAAAAGAGTAAGGGATTGAAAAGAACCTAAGAAGCGAGTTTTTATAAATATTTGAACTTGAGGACACTTTTTGGCAGTCCCCTCACTTTACACGAGCACTCCTCCCTCGAACAGTAAAATTATTAAACTGTCGAGAGCTGGATGTCTCAAAAGGAGACTTCCTTAATCAATTTTTGCCTTAATGGACTATTGAAAAGACTACTCAGTGCCTAGAAGTGTCTAGGAACGTCTCTAGGTGTGAGAAGGTGTGAAAAGTTTTGAGAAACAGTGAGGACTAACATCCTATTTATAGGCTTGCTACCAAGGAGATCGGGACGGTCGTATCTGAAAGTAATGAAGATCTTATTGAATTACATTGGCAAAGATCTTGTTGATTTGATGAAGTCAAGAATGAAGTCAAAAGCTACTTTGTGGCAGTCAAAGGTCACTTGGATAAAAGAGTAGAAGGATTAGTGTGTCTGCAGCTCCGCTTAGGTATAATCATGTTTATCTTTCTGCTGCATGAGGTTTCTTCATTTAAAAGATTTTGCAAATGCCTCTAAAAAATGTTTTAACGGTTAAAAATAAAGCATTTTGACAAAAGCTTTCTTAATCAACTATTTTAACTAATAGAATATAAGCTTTATCAACTAAAATGTTCTTCACACTTTTATAACAGGATTTTAACTAATATAACTTCGAAATAACTGATTGTTTTCATTAAAGGAAGTTTTGAAAACCTTCAGTCAGTATTTTAACTGATACAGTTTCGAAATAACCGATTAAAATCACTTAAAATGTTCAGAGAAGTGTTCTGGCAGTATTTTAATCGATACAACTTCGAAATAATCGATTAAAACCACTTGGAGTACTGTTTATGACTGAATGGGTTTATGACCGATCATAACCAGATATGATCGATCAGAATTGAGTTATGACCGATCAGAACCGGATATGATCGATCAGAATTGGGTTATGACCGATCAGAACTATTTTAATCGATTAAACCACGTTTCAATCGATTAAATCAACTTAAGAAAATTTGAACTAAGCATTTTAATCGATTAAAACGATTTTTTATCAGTTAAAATCACTTGAAAAAGTTTATAAGAATATCTCGCAGTATTTTAATCGATTGAAACACGAAACAATCGATTAAAACAAATTAGAAGATTTTTTACAAAAAGTTTTAATTGATATAAACGTTGTCGTATCAGCTTAAAACAAATCTGAAAAATAATCAAGAACGCTTTAATGGATTAAAAGAATTTTTAACAGATTAAAACAAGACTTTTAACAGATTAAAAGATTATTTTAACAAATTAAATAAACCAATGAGCTTTGAAAATCTTCTATATAAACAGAGTTGCTTGAACTTTTTGTACATCATCTGAAATACATCTTTTGGAAAACAATCAAGCAATCTAAAGTGCTACTTTCAAGAAAGAATCACGCTAGTTTTTGTGAAGTTCATCAAAGTTCTTTCTTGAGGCAAAATTGCATTCTTTTGAAGAAACACATATTGCAGAACTGCATAAAACTAGTTTGAGCATTTTAGTTTCTTCTGTTTGTTTCTTTACTTTCTTTTACTGTATTGTGGGTGCCTGGAATTGTGGGCACTGGTTTCTGTAGCTGGAATTTGGTTGCAGTGGTAGGTCAAGAACTGGAATTTGGTTCTTGGTGAAAGGTTAGGTGCAGGAACTGGAATTGTGGTTCTTGTGGTAGATTGAGTGTGTGATTAAGGTTGTAATCTGTAAAACATTCAATCTAGTGGAACCCAACTGGAATTTGGCTAGAGACTCGGACGTAGCCCCGGGATTGGGTGAACCAGTATAAACTTTGGTGATATCTTTCTAAACCTTTCTCTTCTTTAATTCTGTGACTGCATTTATTTTTTATTGCTTGCTGTGTGATTCAAGAATTGGTCAGATTTCTTAATCTTTGAAATAGATAATCTGTTAATTGTAAAAATCTTTCAAAGATCAATTCACCCCCCCCTCTTGATCTCAGCCTCTATTTCTAACAATTGGTATTAGAGCAAGGTTCTTGAAAATTATTCAAGTTGGTCCAAATCTTTAATGGCTGAAAACAAATTACCTTTTTCTGAGGGAGCTTCTATTAATAGACCTCCACTATTTTATGGAACAGATTATCCTTTTTGGAAGATTAGGATGAAGATCTTTATTGAATCTATTGATAGAAATGTTTGGGATGTAATTGCTAATGGTCCATTAATTACAGAAAAAGAATGGTCCAACTTAAATGATGAAGAAAAGAAAAGACTTCAAAGTGATTGTACTGCTAAAAACATAATTACTTCTGCACTAAATATGGATGAGTTTTTCAGGGTCTCCCAATGCAAATCTGCCAAGGAAATGTGGGAAGTTCTTGAGGTTACTCATGAGGGAACAACTGATGTAAAGAGAGCCAGAAAGCATACTCTCATAAGAGAATATGAGCTGTTCAAAATGCAAACTGGAGAAAGTATTGCAGATGTGCAGAAGCGCTTCACTCATATCATCAATCATCTAATGGGCTTAGGTAAAACTTTTGATAAAGAAGAATTAAACATTAAAGTCTTGAAATGTCTTCACAGGTCATGGCAGCCCAAGGTCACAGCTATTTCAGAATCAAAAGATTTATCAGTCATGACAACAACCTCCTTGTTTGGCAAACTTAGAGAACATGAAATGGAAATTAACAGATTCAATGAGCAAGAAGTCTCTGAGAAAAAAGGTAGAGGCATAGCACTCAAGGTTGAAGAAAGAAGTCAAGAATCAGAGGAGGAAAGGGAAAATCTTGGACTACTTGTCAGAAAGTTCAACAAATTTCTCAAGAAAAAGATCCAAGATAAAGAAAAACAAAAAAGGTATGAAAAGAAATTTGACTCTTTTAACTATAAATGTTATGGTTGTGGTAAGCAGGGTCATGTAAGAATGGAGTGCCCAGAAAAGAACAAATACAATGATAAGAAAGAAGAAAAAGTCAAAAGAAGAGCATATGTAGCATGGGATGATAATGATACCTCATCAACAGAGAATTCTGATAATGAAGAAGCTAACTTGTGTCTAATGGCAAATCAGAATCATCAAACCAGCAGTGTAAGTTCTAACTCTTCTTCAAATTTGGTGAATTATAATTCATTACAAGAAGCGTTTAATGAAATGCATGAAGAAAGTAAGAAACTGCAAAAAGAAAATGATTGGCTAAAAGGATTAAATAATTGGTTAGTAAATAAAATAGATTCTCTTGAAAAGAAATTTCTTGAAGATGAAACTGATTCTGACTTTTTAAAATTAATCCATGATAATTCTGACTGTGTATGTAATAAACCATGTAATAAGTGTTCAGAATTACAGAAGAAGATTTATTTTTTATCACAAACTGTTTCAAAATTTACACAAGGTCAAGCTAATCTTGATCTTCTTCTTGGGTCACAAAAACTTATTTTTGACAAATCTGGAATTGGATTTACATCTAACAAATTCAGGAAAACAAATATGAAATCATACTCTGTGATTAAATGTTTTTACTGCATGAAAAAAGGTCACTCTGTGAAATATTGTAGAATTAAGAAGTATGCTATTCCTAGAGGTAGAATGAAATGGATTCCCAAAAATTCATTTCATATAACATGATTGGACCCAGTAATTATAAAAAGGGGACCAGAAATATGCTAAATCTGTTTTGCATGAACAAAATCTGGAAGTCCCTTGATGTTCAAAACAGAAAATCAGGTTCTGGTTTCATAAACTGAATGTTTTAATTGATATAAAACAATTTTAATCGATTAAAATCACTTATTGAGAATACCAGAAAAGTTGTCCGTGCAGTTTTAATCGGTTAAAATTCGAATTAATCGATTCAAAAACTATCAGGAATTTTAGTTTAGCTGTTTTAATCGATTAAAAAGGAGTTATATCAACTAAAATCACTAAGATGTAAAATTTAATCGATTCTTTTTCGTTTCAATCGGTTAAAATTCTGTTATCATTTTATTAATTTCTCCAGTACAAAATTAATCGATTCTGTTATGTATTAATCGATTACTTCACTATTACAGTCTCAAAACCTAATATTAAAAATCAAATTAATAGGTTAATTTGTTGATTAATCGATTAAATTGTTCCTGAAAACCATTTTTACAACTTCCAATTGAAAATTGGTCCGTAAATCAAAGTTAAAACTTCAAGTTTGTGTGTTAATCGGGATCTGCATAAAACACTTAAAAATATTCTTTGACCAAGTCAAACTTATTCCAATAACACTTTAGCTGATGTACCCATTGTCCAGAAATTTGCGCCTCTGCCTTCAGTCAAGGGGACATGTGCAATTAAAGCTGTTTTTCTACAGGTTTTGTCAAATTGAATTGCTATTCATGAAAATTAACATCCGTGACTTTTCATTATGCTCACTTGAAATCCATTATTCTCATTCTTGAGTTTCTGGTTCAAATTTCTTCTCTCTTCTTTCTTGTACTCACGTTTCAAAAACTCTTTTCTAAACTATACAACAACATGCTGAGGAGATCAAAGTCAAGAAAGAAGCAAAAAGGGGAATCCTCCTCTGCTGCTAATCCTGGTGGTCATTTAGAAGCATGGTTTGACGGGGATATTGGAAAAATGAACACTTTCATTACTGAGTTTAGTAAAAAACAGATTGTAATTCCAAAGTTTATTAGATTCAAGTGGCTAGATGAAGAAGGATTTACGGGGTTAATAAGAAAACTGATAAGTCAAAAGCTGAGAACCTTCATGGAGTTCATAGGGAATATTCAACCTGATCTGGTTCGGGTCTTCTACTCAAATTTAACAGTGAATGGTTCAACAATCAGATCTCAAGTGAAGCGAGTGAATATGGAAATTACTCCTTCTGTGTGGGAACAAATTGCTGGTCTAAGAGATAGAGGTGTCAAAGTGTCCAGAGGGAATATTTCTGAAATACCTGACTTCAACAAGATACAGTTTTTCAGGTCTTGCCTTAAGGATCCAAGTGATTCGGTAAGAATTTTAAATGCTGGAAAACTCTTACTTGAACATAGACTGCTTGCTTTTATTGTGGCATGGATGCTTACTCCAAGAGGAAGTAATCATGCAATACTTAATGAGGGAGATCTTGCCCTCATGTACTGCATCTCTAATAATATTAAGGTAAATTGGATTTATGTGATTAAATATCACATGTTGAAGGACAAAAGGTTGGCAGATTACAAACTGCCGTATGCCATGTTGATTAACAATTTCTTTAGATATTTTGAAGTTGATCTTACAGGGGAAAGCATAGAAACTCCTAAGGCATCAAATGAGATTGATGACTCCACTTTGAGAAAAATGGGGTATATCATAATTGATGATGAATGGATTTCTAAGGTTGATGCTGGAATGTCTGAGGATGAGGAAGACAATGATGAAGAAGATGAGCAAGGTCAAATTCCTTCCTCTCCAGCTACTGCAGAGGTTCCCGAATCTACCAGTGGTCAAGCTTCGTATGAAAATATGGAGATCATTCCCTACATGGAGCAGCCTGACCGTGGGACTCCTCTGTCTCAATTTGAAAGGACAATGCTTTCTCAAATGGCTACAATGCAGGAAAACTAGAGAAAGCACATGCAGATGACATATCAACATTTTCAGCAAACCAATAATCAGTTCACCAACCTTGGAAACCATATTGCTGATATCTACACCAAACTGGAAGATATGCAGCTCAACCAAGGAAACTGGGATGATTGAATTTGTGGATAAAAAGGGTCCCTTCCTATCTTTTTCTTATGGCTTATTTCTTTTACTACTATTTTTCTGGTCTGTAATATTAACTGGTTTTATACCAGGCACAATCTTTTTACTTTGCTTAATATGATTAAGGTTTTAAGTTGAAGTAAGATAGCCTAGGTAAAATTAAACATAAATCTCAGATAATTTTAGCTGATGCAATATAGATTTAATCGATTAAAAGAACCTTACATAGGGAATTCACATCAAAACAATCGATTAACTAGCGTATCAATCAATTTAAACCTATATGTCATATGTTTGTATCAACTAAAACCAGTTTACATCAGTTAAATGAGCAGATAAGATACTACTCTGATTTTTATAGTTCCATTGGTTAAAACCTAATCAATGTAGTTGATATTATCATAAAACATTTTCCTAAATGATCGGTTTTACAAAACTCGTACTCAAATAGGTATGATAAATGCATCAAACATTGCTTGTTTTCAAACCTGGTTGTTTTAATCGATAAAAACAAACTTTAAATCGATTAAAAGCACTTATACATAATTTTTCTTTTTGTTTTAATCGATTAAATGTCGATTTAATCGATTAAATCAACTTACGTTTCAAACTTTCAAAATTCATCACTGTTTTAATCGATTAAAACATAATTTCAATCGATTAAAACCATTAACAAGAACTTTTTAATCGATTTTGTCCTATTTTTAATCGATTTTTACTCTGGGAAGAAAAATTAAAGGCTTTAGTTAATGACTGTTCTTGTAACATGCTACTAAAGCATGGTTCCCTTATCTTTACACGTGTTAATTGTATTCATTACAAACGTGTTAATGAAGATAAGTTTGAATCAACTTTGATTGGTCTTTACATGAGTAAGGTATCGTATCCATATTTTTTACTGTTTTTCAAAATCTAAAAAATGATACATACCATGCATAATTTTTTTTTCTCTGTTCCCTATTTTTGATGAAGTCAAAAGGGGGAGAAATAATTGCTTTACTTTTGATCGATTTAGGGGGAGAAATAATTCCTTATTTAGGGGCAGCAACAATTTAGGGGGAGAAATGAATAAACTGATTAACTTTTTGATTAACTAATATATTTTATCAAGTGACTTCTTCTACAGAGTTATTTTTCAAAATGATGTTTTTTTTCATCAAATAGGGGGAGACTGAAAGTAATGAAGATCTTATTGAATTACCTTGGCAAAGATCTTGTTGATTTGATGAATTCAAGAATGAAGTCAAAAGCTACTTTGTGGCAGTCAAAGGTCACTTGGATAAAAGAGTAGAAGGATTAGTGTGTCTACAACTCTGCTTAGGTATAATCATGTTTATCTTTCTGCTGCATGAGGTTTCTTCATTTAAAAGATTTTGCAAATGCCTCCAAAAACTGTTTTAACGATTAAAAACAAAGCATTTTGACAAAAGCTTTCTTAATCAACTATTTTAACTAATAGAATATAAACTTTATCAACTAAAATGTTCTTCACACTTTTATAACAGGATTTTAACTAATATAACTTCGAAATAACCGATTGTTTTCATTAAAGGAAGTTTTGAAAACCTTCAGTCAGTATTTTAACTGATACAGTTTCGAAATAACCGATTAAAATCACTTAAAATGTTCAGAGAAGTGTTCTGGCAGTATTTTAATCGATACAACTTCGAAATAATCAATTAAAACCACTTGGAGTACTGTTTGACCGATCAGAATGGGTTTATGACCGATCAGAACCAGATATGATCGATCAGAATTGAGTTATGACCGATCAGAACCAGATAAGATCGATCAGAATTGGGTTATGACCGATCAGAACTATTTTAATCGATTAAACCACGATTCAATCGATTAAATCAACTTAAGAAAATTTGAACTAAGCGTTTTAATCGATTAAAACGATTTTTTATCAGTTAAAATCACTTGAAAAAGTTTATAAGAATATCTCGCAGTATTTTAATCGATTGAAACACAAAACAATTGATTAAAACAAATTAGAAGATTTTTTACAAAGAGTTTTAATTGATATAAACGTTGTCGTATCAGTGAAAACAAAACTGAAAAATAATCAAGAACGTTTTAATGGATTAAAAGAAGTTTTAACAGATTAAAACAAGACTTTTAACAGATTAAAAGATTATTTTAACAGATTAAATAAACCAGCAGTTTTGAAAATCTTCTATATAAACGAGTTGCTTGAACTTTTTATACATCATCTGAAATACATCTTTTGGAAAACAATCAAGCAATCTAAAGTGCTACTTTCAAGAAAGAATCACGCTAGTTTTTGTGAAGTTCATCAAAGTTCTTTCTTGAGGCAAAATTGCATTCTTTTGAAGAAACACATATTGCAGAACTGCATAAAACTGGTGTGAGCGTTTTAGTTTCTTCTATTTGTTTCTTTACTTTCTTTTACTGTATTGTGGGTGCCTGGAATTGTGGGCACTGGTTTCTGTAGCTGGAATTTGGCTGCAGGGTAGGTCAAGAACTGGAATTTGGTTCTTGGTGAAAGGTTAGGTGCAGGAACTAGAATTGTGGTTCTTGTGGTAGAATGAGTGTGTGATTAAGGTTGTAATCTGTAAAACATTTAATCTAGTGGAACCCAGTTGGAATTTGGCTGGAGACTGGACGTAGCCCTGGGATTGGGTGAACCAGTATAAACTTTGGTGATATCTTTCTAAACCTTTCTCTTCTTTAATTATGTGACTGCATTTATTTTTGATTGCTTGCTGTGTGATTCAAGAATTGGTCAGATTTCTTAATCTTTGAAATAGATAATCTGTTAATTGTAAAAATCTTTCAAAGATCAATTCACCCCCCTCTTGATCTCAACCTCTATTTCTAACAGTATCGAATTTTGTCAGGTGAGACGGGTGTCCGGGATTTTGGAACGATCGTCTCGCCACAAAGAATGCCTTAGGACGGTCGTCTAGATTTTAGGACGGTCGTCCCAAGCTACCAAATAAGGTGGGACAGCCGTCTCGAGCCTATAACTTAGTTGGGACGCCGTCTAGGATTTTGGACGGCCGTTCCGACTTTTCTGACAAAATCCTATTTTTTATTTTCTAAGAAAATCCTCCTTTTCTTAAATGCAGCCTAATAGACACTGCTAGGGGCCCTACGAAGCTTTGTCCATCTTCAAAATGGAGGATTTCTGAACTTGTTGTATGGCCAAGCAAGATTTGGGGTCTACAACTGGTCGCCATGAGAACCGATTCATGGCTAACATATTTTGAGTATTGACTTAGATAAAACAGATTGGCTTGTTCAATCTAGAAATGTGAAGACTTCGGTACCACCTTTGAATGCCTTAACATAAGGTTTGTGTTCCTCTTAAATTACATAACTTACTTGATATTTGAGGAAATACAAAACTTAACTAACTTGCAAAAATATCTAGATTGATACTAACATGACTTTTGTGCAATACTAACTAATAAGAGAATATTAGTCGATATTATTAGAGTAAAGTGTTTGGGAAGTCTTCAAACAATATATTATAATCATGATGGTATAAAGTATAGATGCTTGTCCATTGTTCATTCATATAGTCATGGAAAATATCCGAATTTATTATGTGTGAAACATACCACAAATATGAAAACTACTGAAAAGCTTTTGTAGCCTTCATATGTTGAATGATCTTTGTGTTTGGGGTCACAACACTAACTATCAAGAGCTTTTCTCATCGTTGTTTTGGATCTAGATGCTATCAAGGTATGATCTCCATCGGAGTTCTCTGGAGAGGTATCCCCTATAGTATTTGGGTACATCAATTATTCTTAACACTGCTGGTCTCTCTGGAGTAACAAGGCTTGGTGTTGGACCTAAATTTACTTCCATGCCAGGATTGAAAAATGAGGTTATGGATAGTCTTTTCCTCTTCCATTTTCACTATTGCTCGGTGTTGTATACTTGGATTCATTTCATTTGTCATTATCTATCCCCAATTGGTTTGGTAAGGACCAGATTAAATGTTAACCCCCTAATCATATATACTTGTAATTCAAATTTTATAAGCTCATATGTATATCCCAATTAATAATTTGATCATAATTAGCTGCTTCAAACTAGATTGGATATATTTTACTTTAAGATTATAATGGATGGAATACAAAAAATTATTAGTCCATATTTATTTCAGTACAACAGAAAGAGGCTTTCATGACGACACTTTAGATAACAGTTAACAAAAACCGCTTTAAAAAATACATATTAGATAGCGGTTAGGAGTACAATGCTTTCTAAAGTATGTCTTAATAGTGACTCAGAAAGAACCACTTTCTAAAGTAATTTATAATAGAAGTTGTGTGATAACCGCTATCTAATGTCATACCTTTAAAGAGTGGTTGACATGTGGAACTGCTATCATAAATTTAGACAGCAGTTACTTCGTGGAACTGCTATAATAAGTATAGTTTAGATAGCGGTTATTTGGCGAACTGCTATCTAAAGTCATATTTTTAAAAACCCTAAACCCCCTTTCTTTAACCTCGCGCTCTTTGTTTCTGCGTTTTTTGCCACTCTCTGCGTCTTCCATTAAACTCAAGGTATGTTCTCTCCTTCTCGCTCACTTTGTGCTCTCCCACTTGCTCTGGGTTCTCTCTATTTCCCTCCGTGTCTTCAATCTCTCTCATTCTCTTGCTCTCACTACTCAGTTGGGTATTACAACTCCATTGAAGCATATTTGTGTGTCGACAAGTTCGTGTTAAAGTCTCCATTCGCCATTGTTGCTGTAGGACACGCTTGGGAAGTCTACAATAGGTTAGTGAATTATATTTTATTAGGCTTTTCACACATAGAGTAAATCACTTGAAAGCATTAGGAAAGAGTTTTGACAATGAGGAGTTGAACACAAATATCTTGAAATCCTTAGACAGGAATTGGCAACCAAAGGTCACTGCTATTACGAAATCAAAGGATCTCACAGAAATGAATATTGCTACTCTATTTGGAAAGTTGCGAGAACATGAGATGGAGCTATAAAAGTTAAAGAATGGTGAACAAAATCAAGTCAAGACGATAGCTCTAAAAGAAGAAAAATCTTCATAAGATGAAAACGAAAATGAAGGTAAGTTTTCAAATTCCGATATATCTCTTTTAGCTAAACAGTTTTCTCGTTTTATGAAGAACAAGAAAAAGAGACAATAAAGAAAAGAGAAAATCAATAGGTAAGAGTGTTATGGATGTGGAAAGCTTGGCCATATCAAACCAAATTGTTCGGAACTTAAGAAAGAGTAGAAAGATGTGAAAGAGAAGAAGAAAAAGAAGAATGGTATCTATGAGAAAAAAATGGAAAGCTTATATTGCTTGGGAGGATAATGATTCTTCCACAACACAAGAGAGTTCTTTCGAAAGCAGTGATGGAGAAGAAGAAGCAAATCTTTGCTTTATGGAAAAATGTGATGATGAAGCCTCATCACAAGAAACCTCATCACAAGTAAGCAGTACAAAATCCTTAAATGAATAGGATGAGTTGTTTAAAGATTATCAAGATATGTATGAAGGTTTTACCAAGTTATCTAAGAAATACAATGCACTTAGACAAAGGTTGAATGCATTAGAAAATACTATTGGTATTCTTGAAAAAGAAAATGAGTGCTTAAAGAAAGATGTTGAGAAATTTAAAACTTTGTCAAAAAATAAAGAAGTTTCTAAACCTTGTGAAAATTGTAATCATTTGGAAAATGAAATTTTCAAGTTAGAGAAAATAATAAACAAGTTTTCAAAATCTTCTGAAAATCTTGATTCTATATTAGGTTATTAAAGAGGGAATTCTAGCAAAGCTGGACTTGGTTACAAACCCAAAGAAAGTCTAGAACCTCATAAAACTATTTTTGTGAAAGAGTCAAGGAAAATTGATGTGAATCTAGTTTTAAGAACTTTAAGAAATTCATTTAGACCTCTTCAAAGAAAACCAACATGTTTTTATTGCATGAAATTAGGCCATACATCAAATAGATGTTACATAAAACATTTTGGCATATCTAATGGCAAATATGAATGGGTTCCTAAAGGAACAAAGCATTTATACATATCTAGATGATAGTTTGAGCATCTAATAGATTATAAATTTTCAGAAAAAAAAAAAATTTCTTGCTGTCATAATCAATTATGTTGATTCTGAAGGTGCTGTGATAATCGATTATTATATGATGGTTCTATTCTTTTATCCTTAGTCTTTTGGAAGAGACTTGTGATTCTACTAACCTTCTTAAGGACCCAAAAATAATTAAAGGGTACCTAGATTTGTATGCTGATGTTGCAGGTGATTATCAAGGATAAGAAATCAATACAGGTTATTGGAGCTAAATGGGTGTACAAGAATAAGATGGATGAATAGGAAAATATCACAAAGATAAGTTTATTCTTGTTTCTCATGCCTCTGCATTGAATATCTACACTTATCTGTCACATAAATTCGATTGTTGACCAAGTTTGAAATTTGAAAGTTTGAATTTTAAAAATTTGAAATTTGAAAGTTTGAATTTTAAAAATCCGAATTTATGAAAATTTGAAATTATTAAAGTTTGAAATTTGAAAGTTTGAATTTTAAAAATTTGAAATTTGAAAGTTTGAATTTTGAAATTTGAATTTATGAAAAATTGAAATTATTAAAGTTTGAAATTTGAAAGTTTGAAATTATTAAAATTTGAAATTATTAAAGTTTGAAATTTGAATTTGAGTGAAATTGGAATTTGTTAGAATTTGAATTTGAAATTTGTTGCAATTTGAAATTTGGAATATGAGTGAATTTGAATTTGAATTTGAATTTGAAAGCTACCTTAATAAGAAGATTGCAATTAGGGGAAATTATCGCATTCCATTCCATTATCTCTCGCAATCATTCCATTCCCCTGTCTTTCTCTCTCTTCATTTGCCTTGGGTATCCTAGATATTGCCTCCTTAATATAATGTTCTTCTCTATGACATTTTATGATGCATTATCTTCTCTGCCTTGTTTTATATGCTAATATGTGCAAATTTTTGCTCAATTTCTATTGCAATATTTTTCATAATTATCAATAAAATAGGGAGAGATTTTGATGATATTAATCTGTGTGAAAAAAAAGGAGATTTTTTTTCTCTTATAATATTTTTTTATCAATGAAACAAGGGAGATTTTTTTCTCTTGAAATAATTTTTTTTATGATTATCAATGAAACAGGGGGAGATTTTTTATGAATTAAAATCTTTATGAAATTCATTCCTAATTCTGAATTAAACAGGGGAGTTTGAAAGTGATGAAGATCTTATTGAAATACTCTGGCAAAGATCTTGTTGATTTGATGAAGTCAAGAATGAAGTCAAAGGAAACTTTGTCGCAGTCAAGAGTCACTTAGATAAAAGAGTAGAGGGATTAGTGTGTTTGCAGCTCTGCTTAGGTATAATCATTTTTATCTTTTCTACTGCATGAGGTTTCTTCACTTAAAAAGATTTTGCATAATGCCTCTAAAAGTGTTTAAACGGTCAAAACCAAAGTATTTTGACAAAAGCTTTCTTAATCAACTATTTGAACTAATAGAATATAAGCTTTATCAACTAAAATGTTCTTCACACTTTTATAACAGGGTTTCAACTGATATAACTTCGAAATAACCGATTGTTTTCATTAAAAGAAGTTTTGAAAACCTTCAGTCAGTATTTTAACTGATACAGTTTCGAAATAACCGATTAAAATCACTTAAAAATGTTCAAAAAAGTGTTATGGCAGTATTTTAATCGATACAACTTCGAAATAATCGATTAAAACCACTTGCAGTACTGTTTGACCGATCAGAATGGGTTAATGACCGATCAGAACCAAATATGATCGATCAGAATTGAGGTATGACCAATCAGAACCGGATATGATCGATCAGAATTGGGTTATGACCGATTAGAGCTATTTTAATCGATTAAACCACATTTCAATCGATTAAATCAACTTAAGAAATTTTATACTACGCGTTTTAATCGATTAATACGAGTTTTTATCAGTTAAAATCACTTTGAAAAGTTTACAAGAAAGTTTTGCAGTATTTGAATCGATTGAAACACGAAACAATCGATTAAAACAAATTAGAAGATTTTTTACAAAGAGTTTTAATTGATATAAACGTTGTCGTATCAGTTAAAACAAATCTGAAAAATAATCAAGAACGTTTTAATGGATTAAAAGATGTTTTAACAGATTAAAACAAGACTTTTAACAGATTAAAAGATTATTTTAACAGATTAATTAAACCAGTAGTTTTGAAATCTTTTATAAAAATAGTGTTGCTTGAACTTTTTAAAAATACATCTGAAATACATCTTTGAGCAATCAATCAAGCAATCAAAAGTGCTACTTTCAAGAAAGAATCACGCTAGTTTTTGTGAAGTTCATCAAAGTTCTTTCTTGAGGCAAAACTACATTCTTTTGAAGAAGAAACAACATATTGCAGAACTGCATAAAACTGGTTTGAGCGTTTTAGTTTCTTTTGTTTGTTTCTTTACATTCTTTTCTGTATTGTTGGTGCCTAGAATTGTGGGCACTGGTTTCTCTGCAGCTGGATTTTGGTTGTAGAGGTTGTCAAGAACTGAAATTTGGTTCTTGGTGAAAGGTTAGGTGCAGGAACTGGAATTGTGGTTCTTGTGGTAGATTGAGTGTAAGGTTAAGGTTGTAATCTGTAAAATATTCAATCTAGTGGAACCCAGCTGGAATTTGGCTGGAGACTGGACGTAGCCCTGGGATTGGGTGAACCAGTATAAACCTTGGTGATATCTTTCTAAACCTTTCTTTTCTTTAATTCTGTTACTGCATTTATTTTCTTTGATTGCTTGCTGTGTGATTCAAGAACAGATCTGAAATCTTATTTTTTGAAATAGATAATCTATTAATTGCAAAAATCTTTCAAAGATCAATTCACCCCCCTCTTGATCTCAGCCTCTTTTTCTAACAGAGTTAAGAGAAGTTTTTCTCAGATGAATTAGGGGGAGCTTTGTTATTTACATATATATGGGGAGTTTAAATATACTGTGTTAATCTGTGCTACACTATACTTTACTAATCTTGAGCTAGCTATATAGAGTCAAACATTTTAATTCATTTCAGGTGTTTCCTTGATCATCATAAAAAAGGGGGAGATTGATAACAATGTGAAACATGTCCCTACCTTGCTAAGAGATGATTTTGATGATGATTCAAGTTAACAACATTCAAGACTCAATCAAGCCGAAGATATGATTTTGATAAAGATTCTATTTAACAACATTCAAGACTCAATCAAGCCGAAGATATGATTTTGATAAAGATTCTATTTAACATTCAAGCAAGTCCAAGATGATTCCTGAACACTAGATAGAGTCTTAGAATACTAGATATGAAGGTACAAGTTGATGAAGTAATATTATGCATAAGCCTTCGAAGCACAAGTGTGATAAAATTTCATAACATGACATTGTTCACTGTCATAATTGATTATGATGCATTAGAATTGAGAAATTAGTTTTTACCTCGACATAATCAATTATGCTGAGGAGATAATCGATTATGGCAGTTTGAAATTCAAAAATATATTTGTTTTGAAGAATAAATGTTTTTTAATATATCCTGATTTTTATCCACGAAAATATTAATATCCAACGACCATTTTCTGATGCTATTTTTCTATTTAATTAAGTTTTGATGGAAAATAAAAAAACACACAATTACAAAATTCGAAAATACAATTTACATTCAATCAATTTTGAGAAAAGAATTCTGAGTAAGGCAACATAGATATTTTACATGTTTTGAGAAAACCCTCTTCTCCATTATCACAGAGATATTTTACAAAAACCCTCTTCTCCATTTCCTACTGTGCTTTCATTGTTAATCACACTTGTTCTTGGAGGTTGACATTCTACAGGCTTCTACAATTTGTTGTCTCCATTAACCAGGTGTGACTGTTCTTATTTTATTAACTTCATCCTTTGTGGGCTTAAGTGGTTGATTGCTAAATTCCCTGTTTAAGCTTTAAGTAATCACTGTCATTCTATTGTGTTTTTTTAGGGTTTCCTATGTGGAAATTGTTCATCCCATTGATTTGTTGAGGGAGGTGGTTTCATCCTTTGATTTGTTTAGAGGAGGTGTTCATCCCTAGTGGGATTCTAGGGAGGTGTTCATCCTTAGTGGGATTCTAAGGAGGTGTTTTCATCCTTTGATTTGTTCAGAGGAGGTGTTCATCCTTAGTGGGATTCTATGGAGGTGTTCATCCTTAGTGGGTTTCTAAGGAGGTGATTGTCTTTTGAATTAGTTTGCTTTTTGCTAAGTTATTGTAATTTGTAAACTAAATTTAAAAGATAGTGAATTGGGGTCACTCTTGTGTTAAGAGTTGATTGGGAACTGGATGTAGGGTCGACTATACCTGAATCAGTATAAACCACTATGTGCTCTTCTCTTTCCCTTATCTCTTTTTCACTACATTACTCTCCTTACACCCCTTATTTTTATCTCTATCTTTCTTTATCTTATTGATATTTTATCTCTCTAATTATATCATTTTCACTTTATCTTTGTTCAATTTGATAATTAAAATTAAATTAATAAATATTAGAAATCTTAAAATAAATTTTTAATTTGGCATCTATTTTAATTTGTGCATCTATATTCAGCCCCTCTAGATGCCATTTGTCTAAGAAGTGGTATCGGAGCATGGTTAGATAAGATATTTCTAAACGATCTGTTAAGATGTGTATGCAAAATAAGGTTTACAGGGAAAGAGCCTCAATAAACAGACCACCACTATTTGAAGGAGAAGACTATCAGTTTTGGAAAGCGAGAATGGAAATATTTTTACAAACACTTGATTACGGTGTTTGGGATGTTGTACTCAACGGTCCCTACATTTCGATGAGAACAACGAAATCTGGAGTTGTTCTAAAGACTTTTGACCAATGGACGTCGGATGAAAACAAGCGTGCCCATTATGATGTAAGAGCCCGAAATGATACTGTTTTTGCCTTAACTCGTAATGAATTTTTTAGGGTCTCACAATGCAAGACGGAAAAAGAAATATGGGACACTCTTGAAGTGACACATGAAGGAACAAATGAAGTAAAGCGAGCACGTAAGAACACACTCATCCAAGAGTATGAATTGTTTCAAATGTAGCAGAATGAAAGCATCACAAATTTCCAGACACGCTTCACACATATAGTAAATCACTTGAAAGCATTAGGAAAGAGTTTTTTTGACAATGAGGAGTTGAACACAAAGATCTTGAAATTCTTAGACAGGAATTGGCAACCAAAGTTCACTACTATTATGGAATCAAAGGATCTCACAGAAATGAATATTGCTACTCTATTTGGAAAGTCGCGAGAACATGAGATGGAGCTACAAAGGTTAAAGAATGGTGAACAGAATCAAGCCAAGACGATAGCTCTAAAAGCAGAAAAATCTTCACAAGATGAAAGCGAAAATGAAGGTAAGTTTTCAGATTCCGATATATCTCTTTTAGCTAAATAGTTTTCTCATTTTATGATGAACAATAAAAAGAGACAACAAAGAAAAGAGAAAATCAATAGGTACAAGTGTTATGGATGTGGAAAGCTTGGCCATATCAAACCAGATTGTTCAGAACTTAAGAAAGAGAAGAAAGATATGAAAGAGAAGAAGAAAGAGAAGAATGATATCTATAAGAACAAACACAAAGCTTATATGGCTTGGGAGGATAATGATAATTCCACAACATAAGAGAGTTCTTTCAAAAGCAGTGATGGAGAAGAAGAAGCAAATCTTTATTTTATGGCAAAAAGTGATGATGAAGCCTCATCACAAGAAACCTCATCATAGGTAAGCAGTACAAAATCCTTAAATGAATAGGATGAGTTGTTTAGAGAATATCAAGATATATATAAAGGTTTTACCAAGTTATCTAGGAATTACAATGCACTTAGACAAAAGTTTAATGCATTGGAAAATACTGTTAGTATTCTTGAAAAAGAAAATGAGTGCTTAAAGAAAGATGTTGAGAAATTTAAAACTTTGTCTAAAAATAAAGAAGTTGCTAAACCTTGTGAAAATTGTAATCATTTGGAAAATGAGATTTTCAAGTTAGAGAAAATAATAAGCAAGTTTTCAAAATCTTCTAAAAAATCTTGATTCTATATTAGGTTATCAAAGAGGGAATTCTAGAAAAGTTTGATTTGGTTACAAACCCAAAGAAAGTCTAGATATTTCTTGAGTTAATGTGTAACAAGATGTTTATTATAGTATAATTACTTGAATTAATGTGATATTGGATACAATTTGCACCCCTATTTTGATTCTAATACATTTAGATAAATTTTAGGGTGAGTGTGAATTAGAAATTACAATTTAAAATTAGTATGTTGATTGATTAAAATCTTAGTTTGGTCTGAATTGTTTATTTTTGCCTACATTGTGATTCTCAAATTGTGTTTTGAAATAGAATATAGGCTGGTTAGGATATATACATGATTTAGTGTGACCCTGAAATATTTTGTATTAGAGATTATGTAAGATGTTTTTGCTGATAGTTTTAGTAATTTTAGATGCTTGTTAAATGGTATTATTATATATGAACTTGAATGAACCTTTAGTTTCCCATTTGAGTCTCTAAATAATGATTTATGATCATAATTTTGAAATTCAAATTGTCCCAATTTGGACAGTTTGGGAAAAAAGTTTTCCTTAGCCAATAATTATCTAGGTAGTTGATTAAACTGTTATTTGTTATAGTTGGTAAAATTTTGATTTGTTATTCGTGTCATTGTCTCTTGGTGCATGGTTGAATGAGGTTAATTTTACCAAATTCAAATTGTGGACTAAGAGACTAATGCGAAATGCTGCAAAAATTTTATTAAGTATACAGTATAATGTTTAATTAACAAATGATAATTATGACATGGAAAACTTTATTCTCAAATGGGATAGGGTCATACCCTGTGAGACAAAAATAGTAGACAACATATGGACGTAACAAATTTAGTGTGCCTCAGGCAAATATGGATCGAAGTTGGATGAAAGTTGGTCGTTTGAGCAAAGTATATGAAGATGGAGTGAAGGAGTTTATTCAATTTGCAATTGACCATAGTCATGACCGAAACCTCATCTCTTTCCCTTGTTGGTGTTGTTTGAATATGATGCGAGTAAATGTTGAAGAATTCGAAGAACATCTAATGTGTAATGTAATTGATGATAAATATATAAAATGGACTAAGAGATTGATGCGAAATGTTGCTGAAATTTTGTCAAGTATACAATATAACGTTTAATTAACAAATGATAACTATGACATGGAAAACTTAGTCAAGTTGTGGACTAAGAGACTGATGCGAAATGCTGCCAAAATTTTTATTAAGTATATAGTATAATGTTTAATTAACAAATGATAATTATGACATGAAAAACTTTATTCTCAAATGGGATAGGGTCATACCCTGTGAGACAAAAATAGTAGACAACATATGGACGTAACAAATTTAGTGTGCCTCAGGCAAATATGGATCGAAGTTGGATGAAAACTGGTCGTTTGAGCAAAGTATATGAAGATGCAGTGAAGGAGTTTATTCAATTTGCAATTGACCATAGTCATGACCGAAACCTCATTTCTTGCCCTTATTGGTGTTGTTTGAATATGATGCTATTGAACATTCAAGGTCTTGATGTTGAACTTACATGGACATGAAGCTTGTTGATTTTGATAATGATTCAAGAACACAAGAACTTAGAGAGTTGAAGACTTGTTTTATAGTGTAATAACTCTGTTTTGATTAGTTTGAGTCTGTATTATTAGAGTTTAATATAGCCGGTACATAGTCTGCACTTTAGAAGCTTCAAAAGCTCAAATTTATCAAAGTGCCTCGGCTTTAATCGATTAAATGGTCAAATAATTGATTATTACAGTGAGAAAAACCATTTTCTGTATCTGTTCACTGTAATAATCGATTAACACATTTGTTAACCGATTAACAGGCCTGTTAATCGATTAACAGGGCTTTTAATCGATTAAAACAGTGAGTTTGGGGGTTCTGTTGATTTTGGCTCTGTAATAATCGATTAACACTTCATTTAATCGATTATTTCAGTCAGATTTTGATTTTCAACTTCAAATCAACCCTATTTTCAAAAACCCTAATCCCAAGACTCCTAGTTCCGAAATTCCCAATTCCCAAACCCTAATTTCTCTACTTAATCTTATCTATGGCACTCAGAAAAAAGAACAACCTTTTTCAAACAAAATTTAAGTGTTGTGAGTGCAATAGAACTGTTTGCTGGAGGAAAAAGGGGCTTTTGGAACCTGGTGTGGGTTAGAAGCGATAAGAATCACTAAGTGGAGTTCTTAGTGGATTGTGTGTTGTGCCGTCTCTGGGGAAAGCTGTTCTTCATCTCTTGTGGATTTCAAGAGAGGTGTTTTCTTTACTTTATCTTTTCCATTGTAATCTGTTTGTAACAACTGTGATTATAGTGACAACGTTAATCCTCTATTTGAGTGATTAGTAACTGGACGTAGGGTCTTTTGATCCGAACCAGTATAAATCTCCTGTGTAAGATTCTATCTCTACTCTATTTACGTTTACACAGTATTTTAATCGGTAAAATTTGGGGAAAATTTTTAAAACCTAATTTTTGTTAAGAAACCAATTCACCCCCCTCTTGGTTTTTGTTCGACCACGCGAACATTCCGCTGCGCGATTCTAATAAGTGGTATCAGAGCTTACTTTGATAGTCATTCAAACTTTTCGAAAATGGCCGGACAAAATCAAACTTTTGCCGAAGGTGCGTCTATCAACAGTCCCCCACTTTTTGTGGGTCAAAATTATCCTTTCTGGAAAGTAAGAATGCAAATCTTTTTAGAGTCTATTGATAGAGGCGTTTGGGACGCTATTTTAAACGGTCCATGTGTTTCTAAAGTTACTGAGAACGGTGTTAACGTTCCCAAACCTTTTTCTAGATGGACAATAGAGGAAAATAGAAAAGCACAATTTGACATTAGGGCTAGAAATATAATTTCATCTGCTTTAACCCTTGACGAGTTTTACAGGATTTCTGTTTGTAAAAGTGCTCAGGAGATGTGGGAAATGCTAAGAGTGACCCACGAAGGTACTGACGATGTTAAGAGAGCACGAAAAAATTCCTTAATCCAAGAATACGAGATGTTTTGGATGCAACAAGGCGAAACTATATTCGACGTTCAAAAGCGTTTCACTCATATTGTGAACCATCTCAACGGATTAGGTAAAATCTTTGACGTTGATGAATTGAATGTTAAAATTTTAAAATCTTTGGATAGGAAATGGCAACCTAAGGTGACAGCCATTTCGGAGTCACAATGTCTATGGTGGCGCTCTTTGGAAAACTAAGAGAGCATGAGCTAGAGCTTGGAAGGCTAAATGAACAAGAAGGATTGTAGACCCCAAATCTTGTCCGACCTCCAAATAAAGTCAGAAACCTTCCTATTTGAAGACGGCCGAAGCCTAACAAGCCACTAGGAGAGACTATTAGGCCCCCGTACTAGGATAGGAAGGTTTTTTGGCCCGAAAATAAAGTTTCTCGCCCTGAAGGGACGAGACCGCCGTCTGGAAGGACCAGACCGCCGTCTCGTCTCAACGCCAGGACGAGACCGCCGTCTCGATTGTCCAGACGACGGTCTCGTCTCCTGCAAAGGTTGAGACGGCGGTCTGGATTTTCCAGACGGCGGTCTCGATTCTTGCAAAGGTTGAGACGGCGGTCTGGATTTTCCAGATGGCGGTCTCGATTACTGCCTAGTCGAGACGGCGGTCTGGATTATCCAGACGGCGGTCTCGACCCTCTGCCATGAACGAGACGGCGGTCTGGACTATCCAGACGGCGGTCTCGACCCTGTCAGAGGAAACGGCGGTCTCGACCTGTCAGGCGCGAAAAACTATAAATAGGGGCTCTCCCCCCCTCATTTCCACACAGAATCAACATAACTCTCCCTTCTCTCTAGACTTTCTCTCTCTAAGAATCCCTCCGAGGCATTTCCGGAGTTTCTGAGTGTCTCTAGGCATAAACTGAGCGTTCTAAATCTTCTTTAGAATCCCTCCGAGGCATTTCCGGAGTTTCTGAGAGTTGTAGAGTGAAGGGTTGCCAAAACGCACCCTCTCTTTAAAGAAATATAAAAGCTTGCTTTGGAGGTGCATATTCTCCCTCTCCATTTTTATTACTGCCATTTAAATTACGCAATAGAAGCTAGGGCCATGTAGTCATAAATTTAAATACCGAATAATAAAAGGGTAAGAGCGCATTTTTCCAGTTTAATTATTTATTCAAAGTAGTCGGCCTATCATAGGGAACCCGAAAGGGGCGTCGTAAAGGAACTAACACTTCCTTTACACGTAACTAACTCCCTTACCCAACTCTGGTTCTAATGACCAAAGTTGGTTTTTGAAAACCAACGCCTTTTTAAAACCCCTTTTCCGATGTTTATGGTAAAAATATCGGTGGCGACTCCATAGAACCCAAATTAAATAAGTCCCTGGGTTAGCCCAGTTATCGGACAACCCAGGGATACTTTCAAAAACCTCGCCCCTAGGTTAGCCCGGTTATCGGACAACCTAAAAGGCGTTGTAACCACCAATAAAAAACGCGAAAATACAAAGAGGGTCGAAAAACCATCGCGTCGCTCCGACCACCTCCTTTTTTGACGGCGGCGACAGATGGCGACTCCACTGGGGAAGCCTAGAGAGTTTATCCCATTTAGTGATGGGCTGGCTTAAAAATAATTAAACCAAGAAAATAGCGCTTTTACCCTGCCGTGTATTATAACATGCTTTACTGTTTGGCTTTCAAATAACTGTTGCTTGTTTCTACTTACGCAATTGATTGAAATATAAATTGCACACAAAACCCTGGCACACTACAGTTCCCTCTATACCCGGGGGCAAGTGAGAAAACCATAGGGAGTGGGTGGCAGGTACGGTTTGCTGCAGTTAGGGCCTTGTGCCCACCAGTGTGATCGGAAACCACCACTCAAGGTGATAACCTTCCTCTTTTGGCAACAAGACCGACTCTGGCCTTAGTGCTGAGCATGGTTGGACGGCTGGAGAGTGGGGACCCTATAATGGGGGCACCTTGGGGGCCTTAGCCTGGTGAGAACAGTTAGAACCTACCCTGACCAATGCACTTTTCTGCAGGAAAACCCTACCTCGTGATAAAAACGAAGTCTAGCCTGTTCGGGGATGATCGAATTGTGTGTGCATATGATTGTTGCATTTATATGTTGCATAGCATAAACAAACAACAAAACAAAATCACAAAAAAATATTTTACAAATAAACACCCTTATCTCGGACAGTCTGCCTTTTAGCTAGCCTGGTTTCAGGTTCTTTGTAAGCTAAGTAGCCACGCAGTTCCGACAGAAGAGATAAGGGACGATAAATATTCTTTCGCATAAAGCCATATTTTATCTCGGACAGTCTGCCTTTTAGCTAGCCTGGTTTCAGGTTCTTTGCAAGCTAAGTAGCCACGCAGTTCCGACAGAAGAGATAAAAGGCTATAAAATAAACAAATAAACATCAAATAAAAATACAAAAAGATCAATAATAAACAACTTCTGACAAAGTCAACTCATTCATACTGCATCATACCATGAGTAAAGAAAGACCAAGAGAGAAAATAAAAAATGAGAGCACATTTAGCATCATTCAAACAGAATCTCTCATGCATAAGCATACCCATGTTAGTTTAGGCACTTAACATGCATTAATAAAACTTTTTCGGGAATTCTAGAAAGTGGCTGGTCCTCTCCCCGCTCGTACTCGTGCACAAAAAGTAAAGGCGATGGAAAAATTAGAGGAGCAGAACCGAAAACTTTCTGCGGAAGTCGATACCCTCCGGGAGCAGGTAGCCCAACTGATGGAGGTCATACGCCAAGGCCAGAGCAAGGACGGCGAGGGCCAAGCTGAAAATGTCCCTCCTCATGAGGAAGAGGAGGAGGAATACTTCTTCGGCGGGAAGGATGCTAAGACTGCACGCATCCTTACTCCAGAAGTGTCCAAACAACAACTCTCCGCCCTAGAGGAGAGGCTGAAGGCGGTCGAAGGGCATAACTTCGACGTCAAGGAGGTGGCCGACATGTGCCTCGTGAAGGACATCCGCTTCCCTCCCAAATTCAAGATCCCGGACTTCCCCAAGTACGCCGCGATGACCTGCCCTAAGAACCATCTTACGATGTATTGTCGTAAGATGGCCGCCCATGCTGACAACGAGAAACTCCTGATCCATTGCTTCCAGGAGAGTCTGGCGGACACGGCTCTCAACTGGTACATGCAGTTGGAGAGAGGGCAGGTCCAGAACTGGAAGCAGCTGGCAGACGCTTTTCTTCGTCATTACCGTTATAACATCGATCTGACACCTGACAGGTCAGATCTTAGAGCGCTGAGCAAGAGGAACGACGAGCCCTTTAAAGCGTATGCCCAAAGGTGGAGGGAAATGGCAGCCCAGATAGAGCCTCCTTTGACGGACAAGGAGACAGTGGCTATGTTCATCGACTCACTGACTGGAGCGTACTACAATAAGGCAATATCCAGTACCTCCAACCTCTTCTCGGACATAGTCACTGTGGGCGAGAGGGTGGAGCAAGGACTGAGAAGCGGGAAGATAGCACAATCTTCCCAAGCTGGCGCCTCCTTTAGGAAACCTGCTGGCAAGAAGAGGGATGAATCTGTGCACGCAATCAATTTTGCCACTCCTTCTTCTACCCTGCAAACGCCCAGGCAGCCCCGCAAGAAAGAAAGGAAGTTCACTCCCATCTCCACTTCCTACGGACTGCTGCTACCTCAACTGCTGGAGGCTAAGCTCCTGACCTGCGTCCCTCCCAAGAAGCAATTGGAGCCTCCCTACCCCGAATGGTATAAGCCAAACGAAAAATGCGCTTACCATTCGGGCTCACCCGGCCACTCTACGCAGAATTGCTTGACCCTTAAGTATCAAGTTCAAGAGTTAATCGACGCCGGTGGATTACTTTTGACGCCTCGCTTCCAAAGACGGATGACAAACCTCCGTCGAAGCCGGAGTAGCGAGAGGGAGGACTCGGGAGGATCAGCCTTAGGGTCTTTTCTTTTTTAAGCTTTTCTCTATATCTCCTGCGGTCCCCGCCCGTGGCCGCAGGAATTTTGATTAAAAAGGGATTGTACATACATCTTCATCTTCATTAATATATGAGGCATTTTGTCATATTCTTTCTTTTCCCTCTTCTATTTATTATTCTTTCAAAAATAAATTGAATAATAAAATCTATGACTAAAAAACAGAACCTAGAACACATCATGCCTGTGATTGATGAATCTCCGTGGACCTCGGAAACGGAAGGTGAATGGACTAAGTCCGACAGTGAGCAGGAGACCATTTCTCCGAATATGCAAAGAATGTTGGAAAAAGAAACGCGCATCATACAACCGCATCAGGAGGAAATAGAAACTGTCAATTTGGGGAAAGAGGATGAGGAGAAAAAGGTGAACATCGGCACCCAAATGGAAAGTGACATGAAAAAGGGATTGATACAGCTTCTGAAGGAATATATAGACGTATTTGCTTGGTCGTATCATGACATGCCTGGGCTTGACACGAGCATAGTGGAACACAGATTGCCACTGAAAGAGGGGTTCCGACCTGTAAAGCAAAAGCTCAGGAGAATTAAACTCGACTGGTCCTTAATGATAAAGGAGGAGGTACAAAGGTAGTTGGATGCCAATTTCCTGGTAGTTTCCAAATACCCAGAATGGTTGGCCAACATAGTACCCGTCATCAAAAAGACCGGGAAGGTCAGGGTCTGCGTGGATTATAGAGACCTCAATCGAGCAAGTCCAAAGGACGACTTTCCCCTACCACACATAGATACACTGGTAGACCATACCGCTACTAACACGTTGTATTCCTTCATGGATGGGTACGCAGGGTACAACCAGATCAAGTTGGTCGTTGAGGATAGAGAAAAAACCTCCTTCATTACACCATGGGGTACCTTTTGCTACCGAGTGATGCCATTTGGACTGAAAAATGCGGGGGCAACATATCAAAGGGCTATGGTCACACTATTCCACGACATGATCCACAAGAAAATAGAAGTATATGTGGACGACATGATAGCCAAGTCCAGAAACAAAATGGACCACATTCAATATCTCCGAAAACTTTTTGATCGGCTTCGGAAGTATCAACTTAAGCTAAACCCGACAAAATGTACTTTTGGAGTACAATCAGGAAAACTCTTAGGGTTCATTGTCAGTAAAAGAGGAATCGAGGTGGACCCCGACAAAACAAAGGCAATTTTGGAAATGCCTCCACCAAAAACGGAAAAAGAGGTCAGAGGCTTTCTAGGCCGAATCAACTACATTGCCCGTTTCATCGCGCAGTTAACAGATAAATGCATCCCCATCTTTAAACTGTTGCGCAAGAATCAGCCAATGGTGTGGAACGAAGAATGCCAACAGGCATTTGATAAAATCAAAACCTGTCTAACCAATCCACCAGTATTGGTACCACCCGTTGAAGGGAGACCTCTGATCCTATATTTATCAGTTCTCGAAGAATCAATGGGATGTGTGCTCGGCCAACATGATGAAACCGGAAGAAGGGAACGGGCCATTTATTATCTCAGTAAGAAATTCTCGGATTGCGAAACCCGTTATACACCATTTGAAAAGACTTGTTGCGCATTGGTGTGGGTCACTCAACGTCTCAGACAGTATATGGCCCGACATACAACATGGTTGGTCTCCAAAATGGATCCAATCAAGTACCTATTTGAGAAGCCCATTTTGACTGGAAGAATAGCTAGGTGGCAAGTTCTCCTCTCAGAATTTGACATTATCCATGTCACCCAGAAAGCTATTAAGGGAAGTCCCCTAGCGGATTATCTAGCCCAGGGATCCACAGATGAATACCAGTCCTTACAAGACGACTTTCCCGATGAGCATATCATGCACATCGAACACGAAGAGACCAAAGAAGAGATGTGGACCATGTTCTTCGATGGGGCTTCCAACATGCTTGGACACGGGGTAGGAGCTATTTTGATATCCCCCGAAAAGAAACACATTCCTGTGACGGCCAGGCTTAATTTCGATTGCACCAATAACATGGCCGAATATGAAGCATGTGTGCTGGGAATCCAAGCGGCTTTAGATCATGGGGTCACTAAGCTTAAAATATTCGGTGATTCATCCCTCGTCATCTACCAACTTAAGGGCGAATGGGAAACCCGAAACTCCAAATTAATCCCATATCTAGAGTACATCCGCGAGCTGGTCTCAAGAATGGAAAGCGTGACTTTCCAATACATCCCTCGGGAAGACAATCAAATTGTCGACGCCCTCGCCACTCAATCATCCATGTTTGCCCTGGACCAGGAACATGAGATGCCAATCATTCAAGTCAAACTGCATGATAAACAAGCTTTCTGCATGGCAGTAAATGACGAGCGCGATCAAAACCCCTGGTACCATGACATCAAGCGGTACCTCATGAGGGGCGAATACCCCGAAGGGATCAGTGACAATGATAAGCGAACCATTCGCAAAAGGGTCGTAGGGTTCACGTTGATTGAAGGAACCCTCTACAAAAGGAGCCCCGATTCCACTCTCTTAAGGTGTGTGGACCAAGAAGAAGCCCAAACACTGATAAAAGAAATCCACAAGGGGACTATTGGAACCCACGCACCCGGGCATGTCATGGCAAAGAAAATCCTCAGGGCAGGGTACTATTGGTCCACGATGGAAGCTGATTGTCACCAATATGCCAAGAAATGTCACAAGTGCCAAGTATACGCCGATAATATTCATGTGCCACCCGCACCTCTCAGCAACATGGCTACACCATGGCCATTTTCTATGTGGGGCATGGATGTCACCGGACCCATCGAACCCAAAGCATCCAACGGCCATCGTTTCATACTGGTAGCAATCGACTATTTCACCAAGTGGGTTGAGGCAGCGTCATATGCACACGTAACTCGGAAAGTGGTGACCACCTTCATCAAGAAAAACATTATATGTCGGTACGGCGTCCCTCATAAGCTCATTACTGACAATGGGACCAATCTCAACAATAAGATGATGGAGGAATTATGCCAAGACTTCAAAATCCAGCACCACAATTCCTCTCCGTACCGACCAAAGATGAACGGTGCAGTAGAGGCAGCCAATAAAAATATCAAGAAAATCATTCAGAAAATGGTGGTTACCTACAAAGACTGGCATGAAATGCTTCCTTTTGCCTTGCATGGTTACCGAACGTCAATACGGACCTCCACAGGGGCTACCCCGTTTTCCCTCGTATACGGAATGGAGGTCGTGCTACCAATAGAGGTTGAAATACCCTCTCTACGAGTTGTCATGGAAGCCAAATTGACAGAAGCCGAATGGGTCCAGAACCGGTATGATCAATTGAACCTAATCGAAGAAAAACGACTGGACGCCATATGTCGGGGGCAAGCTTATCAGCGGAAAATCAAGAAGGCCTACGACAAGAAGGTTTATCCCCGCACTTTCCAAGAAGGAGATCTAGTAGTAAAGAAACTGCTCCCAGCCCAGAAAGATAAAATCGGGAAATGGGCAGCCAACTACGAAGGACCCTTTGTGGTCAAGCGAGCCTTCTCAGGAGGAGCCCTTATCCTCACCAACATGGATGGAGAAGAGCTCCGATATCCTATTAACTCTGATGCGGTGAAAAAATACTACGCCTAAAGACATTGCTCATGACCCGTCAGGATGAAAACTCGCAAAGAGCGTCATGGGCAAAAGATAGGGTCTATATTCCTTGCTAGGACACGTCCTAGGCAAAAAAAAAAAAAAAAAAAGAGAGAGAGAGCAATGATTACCTTAGCCGAAAACCGCAAAGGCGACTAAGGTAATACCTCCACAATAGCAAGCAGACTTCGCATAATCTTCACTCCGGACTCGGGCATCTCAACTGAAGGGACCAGGAAAAACGGGGAAACAAAGATCACCGACATGATTGTGGCACCCTCACACAGTTTAGCCAACCTTGGCCAACCATGCTTACAAATTCTTTTGTAAACCCCCATGTAAAAACAAAACCATCTGTTTATATCAATAAAATTGTCTTTTCTTCTCTTTACCTACTTGCGTAAATGCCTTTGTATTAATGGAATATGAGCATGCATAAAACAAGCAATTCGAGAAAGCATAAAAACAAAAGACGCACATCACCAACCAGGGTCGTCCCAAGTAAAAAGTACAGGGTAGCCTGCTAGATCGAAAACCCGCAAAGGGCGGTCTAGGCAAAAGATAAGGCTTTCGTAAAAAGGAAGAAGCCCATCAAAATGTCTCACACAAAGAATTAAAAAACCCGCTAGATCGAAAACCCGCAAAGGGCGATCTAGGCAAAAGAAAGGGTTAAAAACAAAAAGTACAAAAAGAATAATCATGAGAGAACAAAAAGAAGGAAGTACCGGTCACTTTCTAGATGTCCTTAACCAAAATAAAATTGCATTAACGGCATCGACACACAAGTAGTCGTACAAAAATGACTTTGTCAAAAGTAAAACAAACAAATAAAAGGCATTCAGCCTCATACTTGCATTCACATCCCGGTATGACTTCGCCGACCTTTTGCCACCCTTCGCAAAAGCCAGCGTAACAGAAAAGAAGCTTAAAAAGAAAAAAGGCACACGCTCAATAAAAAGCCAAAATCCAAAATCGCAAGAAAAAAAAAAGATAAAACCGCGAGAAAGAGGCAGGATTAAAACAACTACCTTAACCAAACAAAATTTCGACTATCAAGCAAGAGTCGAACGCAAACAAAGTCCACCCTACCAACCAGCAAGAGTTGGGTGATCACCATCAAAAGATCAAAAACAAAGAATCCCCAGCAACCAACAAGGCTAGATGAACACCAACAGAATCCCCGACACAGACCGGACGACCAAATCAAAAACAAAGAAAGCACATCTCAACAACGGCGCATGAGCCACCTGAGCTGTAAGACGCCACCACCACCAGTCCTAGGCAACGGACTGTACCAGCCTGATAGGGGGTTTATACCTATCAACCAGCACCCAAAGGAGTGCCTAAACGGCGCATGGGCCACCCGAATAGTGAGCCACCACTACCACCCCGATGGGGGGATCATACCCATCCGGTCGCATACAACGGACCGTACCACCCTGATGGGGGGTTCATACCCATCCGGTCCCACACAACGGACCGTACCACCCTGATGGGGGGTTCATACCCATCCGGTCCCACACAACGGACCGTACCACCCTGATGGGGGGTTCATACCCATCCAGTCCCACACAACGGACTGCAACTACCAGCCTGATGGGGGGTTTATACCCATCAACCAAAGGATCGGCTACGTCAGGAGTAGTATCCGGAGGTTCTACCACATGTCAACCAAAGGGATCGGCTACGTCAGGAGTAGTATTCCAGAGGTACACAAACACAACATCTCCCCAGAGGATCACCTGCCACAAGACGGGACATCCGAAGGGTAGCTGGGCGAGAGGGTCAACTCCTTTACCTTCCTGTCTACCTGTCTGGCACAACAGGCCAACAGTCGACTAGTCGGGTAAAGGGGGGGCAGCTGTAGACCCCAAATCTTGCCCGGCCTCCAAATAAAGTCAGAAAGCTTCCTATTTGAAGACGGCCGAAGCCTAACAAGCCACTAGGAGAGACTATTAGGCCCCCGTACTAGGATAGGAAGGTTTTTTGGCCCGAAAATAAAGTTTCTCGCCCTGAAGGGACGAGACCGCCGTCTGGAAGGACCAGACCGCCGTCTCGTCTCAACGCCAGGACGAGACCACCGTCTCGATTGTCCAGACGGCGGTCTCGTCTCTTGCAAAGGTCGAGACGGTGGTCTGGATTTTCCAGACGGCGGTCTCGATTCCTGCAAAGGTCGAGACGGCGGTCTGGATTTTCCAGATGGCGGTCTCGATTCCTGCCTAGTCGAGACGGCGGTCTGGATTATCTAGACGGCGGTCTCGACCCTCTGCCATGAACGAGACGGCGGTCTGGACTTTCCAGACGGCAGTCTCGACCCTGTCAGAGGAAACGGCGGTCTCGACCTGTCAGGCGCGAAAAACTATAAATAGGGGCTCTCCTCCCCTCATTTCAACACAGAATCAACATAGCTCTCCCTTCTCTCTAGACTTTCTCTCTCTAAGAATCCCTCCGAGGCATTTCCGGAGTTTCTGAGTGTCTCTAGGCATAAACTGAGCGTTCTAAATCTTCTTTAGAATCCCTCCGAGGCATTTCTGGAGTTTCTGAGAGTTGTAGAGTGAAGGGTTGCCAAAACGCACCCTCTCTTTAAAGAAATATAAAAGCTTGCTTTGGAGGTGCATATTCTCCCTCTCCATTTTTATTAGTGCCATTTAAATTATGCAATAGAAGCTAGGGCCATGTAGTCATAAATTTAAATACCGCATAATAAAAGGGTAAAAGCGCATTTTTCCAGTTTAATTATTTATTCAAAGTAGCCGGCCTATCATAGGGAACCCGAAAGGGGCGTCGTAAAGGAACTAACACTTCCTTTACACGTAACTAACTCCCTTACCCAACTCTGGTTCTAATGACCAAAGTTGGTTTTTGAAAACCAACGCCTTTTTAAAACCCCTTTTCCGATGTTTATGGTAAAAATATCGGTGGCGACTCCATAGAACCCAAATTAAATAAGTCCTTGGGTTAGCCCGGTTATCGGACAACCCAGGGATACTTTCGAAAACCTCGCCCCTAGGTTAGCCCGGTTATCGGACAACCTAAAAGGCGTTGTAACCACCAATAAAAAACGCAAAAATACAAAGAGGGTCGAAAAACCATCGCGTCGCTCCGACCGCCTTCTTTTTTGACGGCGGCGACAAGGACAATATCAAAAGAAGAACTTAGCCTTCAAAACCAAAATTTCCAAAGGTAAAAATAAAAAGGAAGAAGAAGACTCGGAGAATGAAGAAGAAGAATTGAGTCTTATGATAAAGAAGTTCACCAAATTCATGAAAGCAAAAGGAAGGCATCCATTCAAAGGTAAGGGAAAGGTAAGAGAAAGTACTTCCGTAAATATAAAATGTTATGGTTGTGGTGAAGCAGGACATGTAAAGACTGAATGCCCAAACAAAAAAAATGATGAAAACAAAGGCAAAAATTTCTTCAAGAAGAAAGCCTATATTTCTTGGGACAACAGTGATTCAAGTTCGGAATCAAGTGACTCGGAAGTTGAAGCTAATATTTGCTTAATGGCAAATGACAACATATCTTCCGATTTTGAGGTAAATGATTCTGACTCATCTTCTAGTGATGATGATAATAACTATGATGAACTGCAAAATGCATATGATGAATTATTTAGTGCCTTTAAGAACTTGAAAGATGAATATAAAGTTGTGAAGAAGAGTTTAAGTAGATCCGAAAAGGAAATTGACTCATTAAAAACGAAAATCACATGTTTAGAAGAAAAGGAATCCTTAGAAACGAAAATTGTATGTTTAGATGAGAATGATGATAAGAACTTAGCATGTGAAACTTGTAAGGAGTATGAATATGACATAGATATTCTTAACCATTTGCTAGACAAAGCCGAAAAGGAGATAGGTGATCTTAAGAAGCATGAAATTGTGTTAGCTCAAAATAGTGTAAATCATCAAGTTCCTTTGAAAAAGCCTACAAGGAAAAACAAAAGAGTATGAGTAGAAAAAGGAACTAGAGCATGTTTTGTTAGTAATGCATCTTATTCTAAAGCTACATCAAAAGCATGTTTTTATTGTATGAAACAAGGTCACACTTCAAATAAATGTAAAATAAAACATTTTGGTGTTCCTAAAGGTAAATACATTTGGGTTCCTATTGTTAAATAATTTGTTTGTCTCTAACCCCAAGGACCCAAAAGTTATGGGGACCTAAGTTTACTATGTTCTTGTTTTGTAGGAAACTTCCAAATCAAAGAAGTCTATGTGGTATCTTGATATTGGATGCTCAAAGCATATGACCGGTGATAAATTGAAATTTGTGAGTTTCAAAGCTAAAGAACAAGGATATGTAACTTATGGGGACAACAACAAAGGGAAAATTCTTGGAATTGGAAATATAGGTGGTGCAAACACTTTGGAGATTAAGGATGTGCTTCTTGTTGATGGACTAAGCATAATCTCCTTAGCATAAGTCAACTATGTGACAAAGGATTTAAGGTAATATTTGAAAGTAAATTTTGCACCATACATTTGATAGATTGCGAAAATGTAGAATTAAAAGGCTTTAGGCATAACAACATATACTTGATTGATTTGGATTGTTTACATGATTCTAGTATAACATGTTTAGTTGCTAAGGAAGAGAACCCTTGGTTATGGCATAAGAGAGCGGCTCATATAAATATGCATCATTTGAACAAATTGATTTCAAAAGACTTAGTTATTGGTTTGCCTAAGTTAAAGTTTGAAAAAGATAGGTTATGTGATGCATGTCAAAAAGGTAAACAAGTAAAATCATCATTTAAATCAAAGAATGTTATTTCCACTTCAAAACCCCTAGAATTATTACATTTAGATTTATTTGGACCTTCTAGGATAAAGAGCTTTGGTGGAAATTATTATGGTCTTGTGATTGTTGATGATTTCTCTAGATATACTTGGACATTTTTCCTAACAATGAAAAGTGAAGCTTTTAAGGTCTTTAGAAAGTTTGCAAAGCAAATACAAAATGAGAAAGACTTAAGAATTAAAGTTTTAAGAAGTGACCATGGTGGTGAGTTTCAAAATGAAAAGTTTGAAAATTATTGTGAAGAAAATGGAATATTACATAACTTTTCTGCTCCTAGGACTCCCCAACAAAATGGTGTAGTTGAAAGGAAAAATAGGTCATTAGAGGAACTTGCTAGAACAATGTTAAATGAATCTAATGTTCCTAAATATTTTTGGGCTGATGCAGTTAGTACTGCTTGTTATGTTTTGAATAGAATGCTCATTAGGTCAATTATAAAATCAACTCCCTATGAATTGTTAAATGGTAGAAAGCCTAATGTTGTTCATTTGAAAATTTTTGGATGTAAGTGTTTTATGTTAAATAATGGAAAGGACAACTTAGGAAAATTTGACTCAAAAGCCGATGAGGGCATTTTCCTAGGTTATTCATTAACTAGCAAGGCTTACAGGGTGTTTAATAGAAGAACCTTAAATATTGAAGAATCTATTCATGTTACTTTTGATGAGATTGTAGACCTTGGGGGAAATCCTCTTGAGTCAAATAAAGAACTTGCAGGTGATGATGAATATATAAGAGAGGCTCTTGATGAATTGTATTTGGAAGAAAATGAGCCTTCTCAAACGCCTGAATTAGCAAAAGAATGGCAATCACCTAGAGGACTCTCAATGGAAATTATCATTGGTGATATCTCAAAAGGGGTAAGAACTAGAAATATGACTAATTTATGCATGTCTGTAGCTTTTGTGTCATAGATAGAACCCAAAAATGTTGAGGAAGCGCTTAAAGATGACCAATGGTGCATAGCAATGCAAGAAGAAGTTAACCAATTTGAAAGGAATCAAGTCTGGGAATTAATCCCAAGAGAAGAATCACATCAAGTTATTGGAACCAAATGGGTGTTTAGAAATAAACTTGATGAAGATGGAAACATAACAAAGAATAAAGCCAGACTTGTTGCCAAAGGCTATTGTCAGGAGGAAGGTATAGATTATGATTAAACTTATGCTCCTGTTGCCAGGTTAGAGGCTATACGCCTACTTCTTGCTTATGCATCTTTGATGAAATTTAAATTATATCAAATGGATGTTAAGAGTGCATTTTTGAATGGTTTTATTAAAGAAGAAGTTTATGTGGAGCAACCCCCTGGATTTGAAGATTTTAGTTATCATAATCATATTTTTAAATTAAAGAAAGCATTATATGGGTTGAAACAAGCTCCTAGATCTTGGTATGAAAGGCTAAGTAGTTTTCTAACTTCAAATGATTTTTCTAGAGGAAAAATTGATTCTACAGTGTTTATAAAGAAAGTAAAAGAACATATCTTATTGGTCCAGGTATATGTTGATGATATTATTTTTGGATCAACTGATAATTCGTTATGTGTAGAATTTGCTAAGATAATGCAGGGAGAGTTTGAAATGTCTATGATGGGAGAATTGACATTCTTCCTTGGACTTCAAATCAAGCAACTTAAAGATGGCATTTTCATCTCTCAAACCAAATACTGCAAAGAGATCCTTAAAAAGTTTGGAATGGACACCTCAAAGGAAGCTAACACACCCATGGGAACTTCATGCTATCTAGACAAGGATGAATCAAGTTTGGAAGTTAATCAATCTATGTATAGAGGTATGATAGGTTCACTGTTATACTTAACTGCAAGTAGACCTGATATTATGCATTCTGTCTGTGTGTGTGCTAGATTTCAGGCTTGTGCAAAAGAATCTCACCTAATTGCAGTAAAACATATTTTAAAATATTTAAAAGGAACTACTTGTTTTGGTTTATGGTATCCATCTGATGCTTGTACTAGTTTAATAGGATATTCTGATGCTAATTATGGTGGATGCAAAATTGATAGAAAGAGTACTAGTGGGACATGTCATTTGTTAGGTTCATCCTTAGTATCTTGGCATTCTAAGAAACAGGCATGTGTTGCTTTATCTACCACTGAAGCTGAATATATTGCAGCTGGTAATTGTCGTGCTCAAATTTTGTGGATGAAACAACAGTTAAAAGATTATAGTATATTTCTGAAAGACATACCTTTGATGTGTGATAATACGAGTGCAATCAATCTTACTAAGAATCCAGTTTTGCACTCTAGGACTAAGCATATAGAAATTAGACATCATTTCTTAAGAGATCATTTAAATAAAGGAAACTGTAAAATAGAGTATGTTGATACAAAGCAACAATGAGCAGATATTTTTACTAAGCCTCTTCCCAAGGATAGATTCTATGATCTTAGAAGAGACTTAGGGATATTAGAAATAGCTTAAATTCTGCTTAATTAGACAGTTTTTGGATGATTGTAAGGATATAATTCATTATACAGGATGTTAATAGATTATCATGTGTATAAACCTCAAAATTTTGTTGTACTCTCTAGAATAATCGATTAATTGGAGTTATAATCGATTATTTGCATCCAAAACACCCAAAACATGACATTCCTCTCTGGATTAATCGATTAATTCGCCTATTAATCGATTAAAATCAGTATTAATCGATTAACAACTCAAATTAATCGAATAAATGGGTCTGGCACTGGTTTAATCGATTAATTTGAGTTTTAATCGATTAAACCTGGCAAGTTTGGATTCCTAGTCGTTGCCAACGACTCTTTTGACCCTTATTCACTTTCATATGACCATTGGAGATGCATGGTTATAAATAGGGACCTCCATTTCACTTCTACTCACTTTATCTCTTGCATTCAAGCTTTCTTGCCTTATTCTATCAATCTTGCCTTCTTCTCACTTAACTTGTCCTCTTAAATCTTCTTGTTACTCTTATAATCCTTCAATGGCCTCATCTTCTCGTGCAAAAATCCCCACTAAAAGAAGATTTGCACCCTCATCTCATCCCCGTCCTAATTCTGTAGAAGGATGTATCTCTGATGCAGAAGGCCGACAAGAATTTATGTCCTATTGGAAGGAACGTGGTATTATTTCTCCTAAGTTCCTTATTGGTGAGCAGATCATCAATAGGGGATTCAACTTTCCTAATCTCCTTGAAATTTAAGGAGTTCTCCCTTTCATCCAAATGCAAGGTACGTATTATCCTGACTTAGTTAGGGTATTTTATTCTAGGTTCAAATGTAGAGATCAAATTGCTACCTCTCGAGTAAAGGGGGTCACAATTATTCTTGATGATGATATTTGGGAAAACGTTGCCCACTTTCCTATTAGAGAAGATGCTATTAACATGTATGGTGAGTTAGATGATTTTGATAGGATTATGACGTACCGTTCTTTTCTGCGAAACCCCTCCATGGAGATTGGGCGTCTCCTTCTAGCTGGACCTTTGAAGAAGGAGGAACGCATGATTTTACATCTACTTGTCTGGATCCTATGTCGCCGGGCTACAAATCATGCTCAATGTTCTTCAATTGATCTTCGTATTAGTCATGCCATAATGAATAATGAGCCTTTAGATTGGGGCGTTCTTGTCACCATGACTATGTTAAAAGCCAAACACCATCCCACCTTCAAAATTGCATATGCCCTCCTTGTCTCTCGCATTCTTGAATACAAAGGAGTAAGTGTTGAAGGTGAACAATCAGTACGAACGAATAACTTAAATCGCATGCTGGACAACACATTAATCCAACTTCAAATGGTGCGTGTCAACGATATTTATGTTCACAAGGATGACGTTCCAAACGAAGGTGACGATAATGCAGATTCTGATGAAGATATGCCTCCTGCTGCTGAGTTTCCCTCTAATCAAATCCAAAGTGTTGGAACTTCCTCTACTCATCATGAAACCCGACAATCTATGGAAGACATGTTATCTGATATGAATCAGAGGATGCAGGCATTCTTCACTCTTTCTGGAGTACGACATGAGGAAATAATTCGTCGTATATCTGATGTAGATGATAAAGTGTTCCATTTAGAAAATAGATTTGATTCACACTTTCATAGTATAGCATAAAAGGACAATGTGCATGCCCTGTATGTGGTAATAATACTGATTATATTAGACTTGGTAATTGTCATAAGAATGTTTTTATGGGTCATCGGAGGTGGTTGCCACGTAATCATCCTTTTAGAAGAATGAAAAAGGCATTTAATGAAGATAATGAAGAGAGAATATGTCCCTATTTGAAAATTGGAGACGAAATCTTTGAAGAGGTAGAACATGTTAAAACGAATTTTGGTAAACCGTTTTTCAAAGAATTGCCTACTGGAGGTTGGAAGAAGAAGTCTTTTTTTTTTTTTAGTTACCATATTGGAAATCACTTTATGTTAGGCATTTTATTGATGTTATGCATGTTGAAAAAAATATATGTGATAGTCTTCTTGGTACGTTATTGAACATGCCAGGAAAGAAAAAAGATGGCATCAATGCGAGATTAGACTTGATGAATATGAGAATACGATCTGAATTAACACCAATTAAGAAAGGAAAGCGAACATTTTTACCACTAGCAACATTTACTCTTTCTGGAAATGAGAAACGTGTCTTTTGTGAATGCCTTTATTCAGTGAATGTTCCTAAAGGTTACTCATCAAATTTGAAGAGTATTGTATCATTAAAAGATCTTAAGTTAAAGGGTATGAAGTCTCATGATTGTCATATATTAATGGAGAATATCGTACTAATAGCAATACGATCTATTTTACCCAGAAAGGCTTGTGTGTCAATTACCAAGCTTTGTTTCTTCTTTAAGACAATATGTAGCAAAGTCATTGACCTCGCAAGATTACCAGCATTGCAGAACATGATATGTGAAACCTTGTGTGAGCTTGAAATGTATTTCCTACCTTCTTTCTTTGATATTATGGTTCATTTGACAATTCACTTGGTTGAAGAGACAAAATTGTGTGGCCCTGCATATATGAGATGGATGTATCTCGTTGAGCGATATCTGAAGATATTAAAAGGGTATGTGAAGAATAGAAGTAGACCAGAGGGTTGTATTGCTGAAAGATATTTAGTTGAAGAAGCAGTTGAATTTTGCAATGATTATTTTTGAAATGTAGAACCAATCGGTCTACCAAGATCCTGTCACACGAGAAAAATCTTAGGGGAAGGTGTTTCTGGTTGTCAAGTTGTAGAGATCCCAAGACTACAATGGGAGCAAGCACACTTGTATGTCTTACAAAATACTCTAGAAATTGACCCTTACATTATCAAGCATATACAACTTGTGAAGGTTAGTAATCCTAGCAGAGGTGAAGCCTGGATTACAAAAGAGCATAATCAGAAGTTCATTTCATGACTAAAGAATCATGAATCTGAGGAGAGTGTTGAAGACAAACTTTGATGGTTATCAATCAGTCTTTGTGTTGATGTATTTTCTTACACTGCATACTTGATTAATGGGTTCACTTTCTACACAAAAGAGCATGATGAACAAAGCACAGTGCAGAATAGTGGTGTAACTCTTGTTGCTCAATCCTTACATATTTCAAGTGCAAAGGATAAAAATCCCATATATGCCAAGATGTCTTACTTTGGTTGTATTGAACAAATATGAGAATTATATTATGTGGGTTTTCAAGTTCTTGTGTTCAAATGTAAATTGGTTGAGAATAATAGTGGGGTTCAATGTGATGAGTTAGGCTTCATAAGGGTTGATTTCAAGAAGATTGGTTATGAGAATGACTCATTTATCGTTTCATCGCAAGCTCAACAAGTATTTTATGTCTCAGATCCTAATGACCATGCATGATCTATTGTGTTATTATCAAATAAATTCAATGCTTTCACTGACACCGAAAGCATGGAAGAAACACCATTTGTAGTGGAAAACGATCCTTTTATGAGCATGGACTCAACATTTTTTGGTAATTCTGTAGTGGATGATGGAGATTTTTATGCAAGAAATGACAATAAAGAGGGTGTTTGGTTAAATCCATCATTTCATACCACGAAGGGAATTAGAAAACATGGAAGTGGTTCAAAGAAACGACGAAGATGTGACAAATATGTATTTTAATTATTATTTGTATGTTATAATCTCAATAACGTGCACTAGAGAATTCATTTTATGTTATGTTTTGCTAATTGTCTTCTTTTTTTTTTGCAGAGATTACATCTTCAGATAACATGGAAGGGGTCGAGTCTCCTAAATTTGCTAAGTTGAAGACGAAGAATACTAGAGGATTGACCAAAATGAAATCGGTGAGCAAATCAAGGAAGTTAGGACAGAAACTACCGGTAAGGATAAGATGTGATTGTTTGATAATGTCTTTTCTTGTTGTTTTCATTTTCTAACAACTTGCTTCATATTGTATAGGTTGGATGGAACTCCAAGGGCCAGCCAGTAGATCCTAACAAATCTAAATTTGCACACGTCATAGGATATGTGACTAGAAGTGCAGCGTCGATTAGTTATCCTGATTAGAGTAATGTACCTAGATTTCTCAAGGATAATATATGGGATCAAGTTGAGGTAGCTAATCCTTTAAATATTATTTATTTATATTTAATTACCCAATTTCATAGTGCTAGTGTTATGATATTGTGCATGGTTTATTGTGTTTTTTGTAGCAAAGCTTTGAGGTACAATTGGAGCATAAGGAGTTTGTTTTGTCTTTAGCTGGACAAGATTTACGTTCCTTCCGGACACGATTACAAAAGGAAATCCGTGGTACGGATGGGAACTGTGTTTCTCAACCTCCTGAGAAGTATCAGCGGTTTGCTACGGTAACCGAGCATTGGGACGAGTTTGTTCGGCAATCCACCACTGCCGAGTTTAAGGTAATTTTCATAAAACTAGTCTCTTGGATCTGTGAAAAATAGAAAAATAATTATTTTTGGTATGTGGAATTGTAAAAAGAAAGTGAGGCTAATGCTGATAGGGCAAAGGGAATGTCCTACAGATATCGGAGGGCCTCAGAGAGATATGCTTAGTTGGAGCAAGAGCTGGTACAATGTCTATTCTTTGTCTTTATTATGCTTCTTATTCTCTTTTTCAATGGGAGCTTTCTAAGTTGTTTTGTATTTTTGACAGATTGCTTCATCTGAATCCTCCCTCACTTTTGTACCTAGACATGTGTTATGGAAGGCTGCAAGGGTTGACAATAAGGGTGGCTATGATGACCGAGTCCAGAAAATGGTCAATCAATTTTTAAGTTGATATAGAAATAACAAGCACTAGTTTCTCCATGAATGTCTTTATTAAACAACTTATGTATTTGATTTGATCTTACCCTTGTTGTCTTGTTGTATTGTTATGTGTAGGAGACTTTATCACAGAGTACCCCAAAGGCTGAGTCATACTTAACTGGGAGACATGATATTTTGTCTCAAGTGTTGGGTGTACCGGAGCATATAGGTAGGGTTAGAGTTGTCGGGTTTGGAGTGAATCAGAAACTTGCATTTGGGCCATCACCATCAACTCCACATCCATCATCTACTGAGTGGCAAAATATGAAGTCTCAACTAGCCCATTTGACACAAGTAGTGGCCCAATTGACTGGGGGTCAAGGAATGCCCCCCTTCATGCCTAGTTAGGTGCCTCCACCCTTCATGGATCCACATGCAATGTCACCACCCCTTGCAGATAGCCATAGAGGTAGTTGCACCCCAGTTGGATCTGCAAAGATCCCACAAGTATGATTTATCTTTATAATTAACAACAATTAAGCAATGTCAATATGTATGTCTTATAACTTTTATTTTCATGTAGGGTGATCATGATTGCATGTTACATTTGAACAACCCCTACCACATAGTTGCACGAGGAAGAGTGCATCAACCACTCGAAGGGCATACCTTGCATTCACGACCCCTTCCTCCAAACCATGCAAAGGTCTCGATAGAGGTAGTGCAACGTCACGAAGAAGAGACAACATTGCCCATTCCAGTTGTAGAAGCATCCTTATTATGCCTAAGAGATGCTATTGGGACCTATGTTGCTTGGCCTTTGTCATTAATCACTTTATGGCCAAAGGTATTGCATTTAATTTATTATACCAATTACACATTTAACTTTGATTTAGTGATAATTAATTGAAAATTTGCATGATTAATTTTAGGTTCAAGTAGCATCAACTAAGGGCAAGGAAATAGAAACAGGCCACACAAAGGAATCAATTGTTGGTCCACAGAAAAAGGGTGTTGTGTCTTCATCATAACTTAGTGACATGGTTTTGTCTCAAGGTGGTGCATGCTTAGACATGATGAAGCTATTTGTTAGGAGCGATCAGGCAATTGAATATGATAATATTCAATTACCTGAGAAGTATTGGGGAAAGGAGTTTCATGATGTTGTGGGGAAGGAGAACATACTAGAGGTTATCTGTCGTCACTGGCTAAGTGTCTCTAGCATTTGCTTGTACATTAGGTAATAATAAATACTTAATTTTTATTTGCTTAGGTTGGTTACTTTATGTTGATATATTGAACTTAATTCATTGTTCACCTTCAATTATATTATAAGGTATTTGTGTGACACCTACTTGCATGGTACTGATCAATAAAGTAGGTTCTCCTTCATATCTCCATATGAGCTAGGTGAGAAGCTCAATGTCAACCCACATCAACATATAGCAGACATGTTGAAGCTTCATTTGGGTCAAGATCACTTGGTATTTGCTCCTTATAATGTCAGGTAAGTTATTCTTGTGTGATTGATCAATTCCCTTCACATATTCTAAAATTTGTTGATTATATCTTTTTATTCCTCACTTTGTATTGTGTTCAATAATTTTAGTTCACGTTGGATTCTAATTGCTATCAATACTCGGGATGAGACATTGTATTATTTTGATTCATTACGCCATCACTATAAGAGCATAACACATATGCTCAACGTTTTTAACAAGTAAGTAAACTCATATGACTGTTTCACATGTGAATATCCAATACGGTAAGATATTTATATTAACTTCTTGCTTTTTCAGTGCCCTACTTGCATATAGAGCTTAAAGGAGGCTTCAAACGCCAAAGACAAAGATGAATCAAACAAGATGGGTTAGTGCATAGGTATCAAGTGTACCCAGTTCATGTTTTCATACATGCTTATTTTAATTGGCGGTTATTCAAAGCTATCTTTATGTTTTTTCGTCTACAAAGTGTCCTAAGCAAATGAACTTAGATGATTGTGGATATTACGTAGCCTTGTTCATTGGAGATGCACTGCAGCATCGACAAACTTCTTTTCCAGTTAACATAAGAACCATTTTTGCATTATGGCTATGTTTATATGAAAGAATAATGTATTGTGATTATTTATCTAATTTGGTATTTAACTTTTGTGATTCTTTTCTATCTATGTTTGCAGTATTTTCCAGAATCTCGCTTTGCTACCTTTCCAGACCTTAGAATTGAGCAGCTACAAAAGGAATGGTGTGCATATTTCTACCATACAGTTTTGAAGGACAAAATCAGCACCATAGACTCTTAGGGATTTTTTTTAATCATTTCAATTATTTGATGTATATGTGCCAATTTTGTTTCATACAAATTTTAGTTCTAATTTGTCAAATTTTGAATTGTTTTTCTATAATTCTGTGAATATATATTGTATGCTGGCTGGATTTTGTATGATTAATTTGATATATACCCTGAAATTGTGGTCTATCACGACAAATTATTAAGAAAAAATTTTGGATTTAAAAATTTAAATTAAATTATTTTTTATTTGGGACTTTAGATAGTGATTCCTAGAAACGTTATCTAAACATACTAAAAGAGAGCGGTTCTAGAACTAAACACTATTAAAAGTATATTTTAGATAACGATTGTTGTTTTAACCGTTATTATATGTGTAATTTTTAAGAGCGATTCATCATTCCAACCGCTATTATAAATACAACTTTGCATAGCGGTTCCACGTTAATTACTATTATATCTTATTTACGATAGCGGTTAGTTAACCGTTATCTAAACATCATTCTTTTATTAGCACCTCATTTAATAGAGTTTTTAACCGCTATTATAGAGCATATGGAACCGTTATTACATGTCTTTTATGTTGTAGTGTTTATAAAAATACTTAAAAAGACTTGTTGATTTAATAAAATTTCAATCTAATTTTTCATGGGTAGAATATCCGATCCATTCATAAAATTAATTCTAAAATTATGATTTTGAAAAAGTTTTCAAAAGTAAATTTTGTAAAAATTTAGAAATATGTTTTTGAATTTTTTAAAAATATAAATTTAAGAAAGATTTTAAAATTAAAGTTAATATATTGGAGGGTCCATTAAATTTTGAGAAACAATGGAGGGATCATTGATGATTGAATTTTTAAACACTTTTGTAGTGAATATGGATTTATACGTGAATGAACATGATGATGGGGATAAATAAATTATTTTTGTAACTAATTACGTCCAGCATGTCTCCAAGGTTGATGATGAAAGCATTAGGGAGGGTTTTATAGGAACCCATAAACCATCTTTCTTAATTTGAAGCATCTTTCTTAATTTGAAGCATCTTTCTTAATTTGAAGCGCTTCAACTTCATTGACTTTAGATGACAATTAAACCCGTATATATTGGGATTGATTCATCCTCGCCTTGAATTTGACAGGAAAAAACTGAGTTAATAGAAGGCAGAGCATGCAGTGGCAGATCTTCTTGGGAGCTGAGGGGGGCCGTGGCCCCCCCAAAGTTTTGTAACTCCCATGTAATTTATGATTTTGGCCCCCCCAAACATAATGAGCATTTAATATATTTACTTGTATATTTACAATTTTATCCTCCCAGCCCCTCCTAACTCTCATGTAATTTATGATTTTGTTTCCCTCAAACTTAATGATCATTTAATATATTTAAGTATATATTCACAATTTTATCTTTTCAACCTTTCATATTCTCTCTTCCTTTTATATTTATTTATTATTTATTAATAATATATTATTTGGCCCCCCCAAGATCAATGGTCAAGATCCGCCACTGAGAGCATGTTTAAGTTTTCTCTACTTTAAAAAGTCGGGGGCAGGGATGGAGATGGATAATGCAATCTCCACCTCAACCTTGACCTCGTTCTTGCCCAACTTTATATTAAAATTTAAATTTTGAAATATTAATATTTTAAAAGTATTTTTTATTTTTTCATTATGTATATGATACTTTTTTTTATATTTCATTATTTTTAATTTTTTTCTACCCGTTTTTTAATTCTTTTATCTTTTTTAATCTTTTATATCAATTAATTCATTATATTATTATCTTTTTCTTTTATTTCACTTTTTCACATTTTCTTAATCTCTCCAATCAATTTGTTTTTTCAATCAATTTAATGAACACAAAGTTAATTTTTCTTCCTTTTTATCTTTTTTTTAAATATGTTACATAAATTTTAGTAACAACTAATATTATTTTATTTATAATTTATCCTTATTAGGTTTAATTATGTCATATTTTTAGATCTTATTATTCTTATTTGTCATATATCAAATTTTATCTTAATAAAATAATTGTATTTTAAAGGATTAAAAGAATTGATAATTTAAACTTTTATTACTTTGAATTAATTAAATAAAAATTAATTTATTGAGTATTTCCTTATAAATTATATATTTCATATTTTTAAATGACAACTTAAAAAAATTAACTTATATATATAATCAAATGTTTGAATACAATATTATAATAATAGTAATGTTATAAATATTCAAATATTTAATACAGTATTATAATCATAATAATAATAATAATAATAATAATAATAATAATAATAATAATAATGTTATGTATAAAGAAAAAATGATTAAATATTTTTTTACATACATATTTTATTTATATTAAAATATATATTGAATTGATAATAGTTACAAATTGTAAAATTATAAATATTTATTTATGTATAAATAATACATAAAATAATAAAATTAATTTATTATAAATATAATTATTATTTTAAAAATAATGTAGACCGAGAATGAGGCGGAGGCGAGAAAAAACCCAACAAAGACGGAGGTGAGGACTTAATTTTAACCTAGCGATAATCCGGGGTGGAGAAGGTTAAGAAAGTCGGGGACGAGAAATGGGAAGGCAAAACCCGTCCCCTTCCCCGTCCCTGCCCCGTTGCCATGCCTAGCTTGGAGAACGATGGTGATGCCCTCACCCCAAAACTAGCTCTGGTTGGGGACATGGAGGATAGTAATTCATCCTCATTGATTGAACCCCTTCACCAAATAACTCTCTAATTTCCTTCTTCTCCACTTTGAGGGCATTTCCCACAAGGCCAAATAGTTTGATCATAAGGTTTTTCAATTCGCTACATTAGCTCTCTAAAGCATATATGCAAATGAAGATTGTGGTATTAAATTACTAAAAAAAGAAAAAAGAGATAAAAATAGTATCAGAGTGATTTTCTTCTATCTTCTTGTTGGGTCATTCGAGGGGTTTATTGAAGGAGATACAACATCAATGAGATATGAGCTCAACCCACATAAGATATTGACACCATCTTCTACCCAAAGCCTAAATTTCCCTCGAAAGACCCAATAGTGGTATCAAAATTGATGGTTTGTATGGTGACTGATTATTTAAGAGTGATCCTTGTATTGAAAGTCTTCATGACAGTGGGTCAAGTAAGCATGTCCTGTTATGATGAACGATGGTACATGAGAAAGATACTAGTGAGTTTGAGGGGATATACCAATGTGAAGACACTAACACTTGAAGAGGAAATTGTTGAGAAATTCAAATGTGAGTGTAAGTATGTAAGAATGAGAAAATTTAGCAACATATAAGGAAGAAAAACCTATAACCCAATGCTTTAAGATTTTGGGTAGAAGGTAACGTCAATTTTTTATATGTTAGACTCGTGTTTCTCCCAATTAAACCCCTCAATAGGCCCAACAGAGATTTATTGATTTTCAAAGTAAATAGTGTGCTCCTTTTATAACAAGAAAAGTAAGTATCAACATATAACTTTTCTGATGTAAAACTTCTCTTCTCACAAAAAATATCTCCTTGCAGTACTATGATCGTTGTGGTTGTCGGAGAGATGGAGTCAGTTGTACTGTCATTGACCTGCATCACGCCTCCCTTGGCTTGTGTCGCTCTCTTGGTTGGGTTGTTGTTGTCATCGATGTTGTCTTCTCTCCCTTATTGTTGCCCTCTATTCTTGGTTAATGTTAAGCGTGTTATTCAAGTCCTTCACATCCAACTGGGAAAGTCTCTGAAATTTTGGGAAAAATGCTATAGCTATTGTGGATTTGATTGTCCCTAATGTATATGGCATGCTGGGTTGTTTGTTCATATTAGTGTTCCTTTATATGGTAAGACTAGATTGTGAATGTTTTTCATGCTTAGCGTATTTATAAAACCATGCTTACTAAATATAGACACCAATTCATAATTTATTTGTACTGCATCCATTCCCGAAGAAGGTTGTATTGCATACTACTAGAACAAGAGTGCCTCTATAAGCATCACAAACATATCGTGTAAAATTTTCATTTCCTGAATTAACACAATTGATAACAGTATTTGCTCTTTATTTATGGTATCATCACAAGAATATGTAAAATATACAACTGATATGTGTGTCAGTATGAGTGTGTTCAATTATGTGAATGAGGGGAAATTTTGTGTGATGACATATAACAGTGGTGACGCAAAGATTAGCCAAAACAATAGACATGTACACTATTTTCTAGTTGAGGAGGAAAGTTAGAGAAAGAACCAACCTTTCCAATTGATTGAATGTTTACCATTACCGAAGGCAGAAATTCGTGGGGTGGGCAAAATTTGCAGTTTCATTTATATACTTTTGTCCAATCTGCAAAGTTCTATGCTAAAGATCATAAACACTAGTGCAAAGAAGGGCTTCTATGTCACCCAATTGTCGTCGCATGTAAAAATATTCGACGTAAATAAAATGCGGTGACAATTTTGTAAATAAGAGACAAAAGTTTTACGTCGCACATCCCAGCACGCGACGTAAAAAGCCTCTTTTAAGTCGCACCTGGGTGGCGCGACGTAAAAGAAGGCTTTTTACGTCGCGTGCTAGGGTGCGCAATGTAAAATGTGATAGCTTTTTACGTCACGCCCCCCAGCACGCGATGTAAAAAGCTTTCTTTTACGTCGCGCCACCCAGGTGCGACGTAAAAGAGTGCTTTTTACATCGCGTGCTGGGATGCGCGATGTAAAAAGTCCCTTTTATTCCCCCCAGACCCACTCCCTCATCTCGCGCAGCCAGGGTTTTTGAGAACGATGACGAGAATGACGACAACAACTACCTCTGCACACCATTTTCGATCAGTTTGACAGTGAAAAACATCAACATTGTGTGTCATTTTACGAACTTGATATTTCTCCCCGATTGGATTCGAGTTTGAAATCATTTTTCGTCTACACTCGAGGTTAGTGTTCTATGTCATTGCTATAAGTCTAAATTGAATCCGTGATTGTTTTTGGGGATCTCAATCACGTTATAGTATGAATGTCTCCACTGGATTGTTATTAGAATGTAATTATTTGTTTGAGTGCATTTTCGGTTTACACACTCCATTGTTGTTGGAACGTGCTTTGTTGTTTGTATATTAATTTCTTTTTACATATAATTTTTAAATCTCTAGGAGTGACGAAACTTTATAACATAATATGAATCGAAGTTGGATGAATGCACGTCGTATTAGTGAAGAGTACGAAGAGGGAGTTGAGGAATTTTTGAAATTTGCTAGTGAAAATGGAAAAGCTATGAAAGGGACATATTATTGTCCATGTGTTCGTTGTTTTAATCAAATTTGTCATAAACTTGAGGATATACGTGATCACTTGTTTGTTTATGGTATTATTAAGAGTTATACAATACGAACATGGCATGGAGAAATATTAGACATCCCAACTGTGTCAACTACAGACAATTTTGATGAAGGGATGGATGATAATCTAGAGGATATGATATGTGATATTGGTGAAGAAAATTTTATAAAAGCACATCTATATGATTCTTTGAAATCTGATTTTGCGCAACAATTGTACATAGAATGTAGTTTTACAAGATGATCAGCAACTTTAAAATTGTTTACTTTAAAAGCAAGAAATGGATGGACTGATAATAGTTTCACCGAATTATTGGAGTTGTTGAAGGAGATGCTTCCTGAAGATAATACATTACCTATTCGTAACTATGAGGCAAAGAAAATATTATGTCCAATGGGTTTAGAGTACAAGAAGATACATGCATGTCCTAATGATTGTATATTGTACAGAAACGATTTTGCTAAATTAAAGATGTGTCCGACATGTGGTTTGTTGAGGTTCAAAAACAAAGTTGAGGAAAGTAGTGGTGAGGAAGAACTAGATGGTCCCCCTGCTAAGGTGTTATGGTATTTGCCAATTATACCTAGGTTTAAAAGATTATTTGCCATAAAAGAAGATGTAAGAAACTTCACATGGCATGCAAATGGTAGAAAATGTGACAATCTTCTTCGACATCCAGCTGATTCTCCACAATGGAAAAGGATTGATGAAACCTTTCCAGAATTTGGTGCAGAGCCAAGAAACTTGAGAATTGGATTAGCTACAGATGGGATGAATCCTTATGGAAATTTAAGTAGTAAACATAGTTCATGGCCAGTTTTGTTGATCATTTACAATTTGCCTCCTTCGTTATGCATGAAGAGAAAATATATGATGTTATCTATGATGATTTCAGGACCTCGACAACCAGGAAATGACATAGATGTATATCTTAGTCCTTTAATTGATGATTTGAAGATGTCATGGGAAACAGGAGTGGATGTATTTGATTCATATCACGAAGTGAATTTCAGGTTGCGTGCAATGTTATTTTGTACTATAAATGATTTTCCAGCATATGGTAATTTGAGCGGTTATAGTGTGAAAGGTCATTTAGCGTGTCCTTTATGTCAAGAAGACACAAGTTATATCCAATTGAAACATGGACAAAAAACTGCGTACAATAGGCATAGAAAGTTTCTAGTTGCTAATCATCCATATCGTAAAATGAAAAAAAGCATTTAATGGATGTCAGAAGAATGCAGTTGCATCAGTACCACGCTATGGTGAACAAGTATATGAGCAAGTAAAAATATTAATATTGTGTTTGGAAAGACCCAAAAGAAATCCAATGAGAAAACATTTGGAAGAAATAGTCTATATTCTTCAATCTTCCTTATTGGTGTAAGTTGGAAGTTAGACACTGTATAGATGTGATGCATGTTGAAAAAAATGTTTGTGATAGTATAATTGGGACATTGCTTAACATAAAAGGAAAGACAAAAGATGGAATAAAAGCAAGACAAAATTTGGCAGACATGGGTATACGTTCTGAATTACATCCACAATCAGTTGGAAAACGCACTTACTTACCTCCAGCTTGTCATACTCTATGAAAGAAAGAAAAGAGAAGCTTTTGTGAGTGTTTACGTGAGGTCAAAGTGCCACAAGGATACTCCTCAAATGTTAAGAGTCTTGTGTCTATGCAAGAGTTGAAATTAGTTGGTTTAAAGTCTCATGATTGTCATGTGTTGATGCAACAACTTTTACAAGTGGCTATTCGAAACATCTTACTAACTTCTGTTAGAATTGCTATTACTCGGTTATGTTTGTTTTTCAATGCCATTTGTAAAAAGGTAATTGATCCAAAAAAGTTAGATGAATTAGAAAATGAAGCAATTGTAATAGTGTGCCAGTTAGAAATGTATTTTCCCCCTTCATTTTTTGATATCATGGTGCATTTGATAGGCCATTTGGTAAGGGAAATTCGGTTATGTGGTCCAATTTTTCTTAGATGGATGTATCCTGTTGAGAGATACATGAAGATCTTAAAAGGATATGTGAAGAATCAGTACAGGCCAGAAACTTCTATTGTGGAAAGGTACATTTCAGAAGAAGCCATTGAGTTTTGTTTAGGATACATGTCAAAATCAGAACCAATAGGTATTCCTAAGATGAGACATGATGGAAGATGTGAAGGTAAGGGTACTCGAAATTTAAACATTAAAAATGTTAGTCGGAAAGAAGTTGACCAAGCACATTTATACATATTGAACAACACTGATGAAGTAATCCCTTACATATCACAACACATAACTGAAATAAAGGCAACACATCCACAAATGAATGAAAAATGGGTATTGAATGAACATAACAAAAGTTTCCTTTCTTGGTTTAAAAAAAGGGTATATGTTGAGATTAATGTTTCAGAAACACTTTTGAGACTTGCTCGTGGGCCTAATAGTGATGTCATTACATTTGGTGGGTATGACATTAATAATTATTGTTTCTACTCAAAAATAGAAGATGATAAAGGTAGAGTACAAAATAGTGGGGTCACAATTCAAGCTGAATCTGTGCATTTTTCTAGTTCTAAAGACAAAAATCCTATCACAGCTTCTATGAGTTATTTTGGGGTCATACAAGAGATATGGGAAATTGATTATGTTACTTTTAGGGTGCCTGTCTTCAAGTGTAAATGGGTTGAAGGGAATACGGGTGTGCGAACAGATGACCTAGGATTTACTTTGGTTGATTTGAGTAAAGTTGGGTATAAGGATGAACCTTTTATTTTGGCATATCAAGCGAGACAAATATTTTATGTCAAGGATCCATGTAATGAGAGATGGTCAATTGTCCTTGAAGGAAGAAGCATGCACGGAATTCATGAAGATGAGTCTCTAGATATACATGAAACACCTTCATTTTCAAGTAGACCATTTGATGACATAGTTGACAATGAAGTTGATGACATACATGCAATTCGAAGTGATCATGATGAAGGGATATGGGAAAACATACCAACATAATAGGTGTTTATCTTCACATTTTCTAGTTCTTTTTATTCAAACTTATAAAGTATGTTGACTTCATATTGTTTTGTTTTTCAGGATATGTCGGATTCCACATCTGGTACTGGTAGTGGTAGTGGCAGTGGCAGGAGCGGAAGTGGAGGTAAAGGTAGATCTGTCACTCGGTTAAAGGGGTTGACAGCAAGGAGGGTAGCTAGAGAGAAAACTCAAGTTGAAGTTGATCCACGTTCTGGTAAGGCATCTGGCCCAAATGCTGCTAAGTTTAAGAGCTATTTGGGACTACTAGCTCGACACCATGTTCCGATTACTACTCCATCTTGGGATGATGTAGAGGAAACCGAGAAGAACCTCATGTGGCAGGATGTTCAGGTATTTCTAAATTTGTTGAATACTTTATATATCATTATTAATTGAGTTTAACATTTATTGGTCATTTCACAGCAAAATTTTGATGTTCCTAACACTGAGGTGATGAGGAAGAATATTTTATCCTCCATTGCCATTAGATGGAGGGACTTTAAGACTTTCTTGACACGGGAGTATGTATTTGGAAAGTTTCAAGATGAATCTCCCTGTCTAAAGTATCAAATTAGTGAGGAGGATTGGTTACAGTTTTGTGCCAGCCGAATGGACCCCTCTTGGCAGGATAAAAGACGTGCTGCCCAACAACGTCAGATGTTGAATGATGCACCCCATGTATTGTCACGAGGAGGGTATGCATTATTGGAGCAACGTCTCATGAAAGCTAGAGAAGAGTCAGCAGGAGTTGAGTCTACTGACCTTGCATCTCCACCCCCTCGCTATGAGATGTGGAAGGCAACCCGGACAAAATCTGATGGACAAATGACTTCTGAGTCTGCACGAATCATTGCTCAGAAAATTGTAAGTTATAATGTCAATTTGAATTGATTCTAATGTGAAAGTTAGTGTATGACTTAATTATTGTTAATGTGTTGTAGGATGATTTAGTTGAGCAGAGCACCCAAGGATCATTTATTCCTCATGGTTGACAAGATATATTGGCGACAACCATAGGAAAACCAGATTACTAAAGACGTGTGCGTGGTGCTGGTGGATCCTGGGGCCTTCGTGATTACTTTGGTCCAACATCACGAAGGACCACTACTGACTCTTGTAGCCAGGAGGCCTTGCATAAAATGGAGATGCAGTTTGAAGAAAAGTTAAATCAAATAAGGCAGTCCTTGCAACAAGAGTTTGATGAGAAAATTAAATCTCTCGCCCGCTCTCAGCAACAGACTCAAAGAACACCTCAAACAATTGAACATGATGTTGTTCGAGTCAGCACTAAAGGGAGTTGTGCTGCTACTGTTGCTGATCCTTCAGGAGAATATACTCAGACTGATGCATCACACCAGTGTGAGTTATATGTTGAAGATGACCCCCCGCGTCTAGTGGCTATTGGTCGAGTTTTTGAGGGTGGTTTAACCATCCATGGTGTCCCTCTACAGGCAGACTGGACACGAGTAGTAGTTGATGAAGTTCATGATGCTAATGCTCTAATGCCTTTTCCTAATGAAGAGATTCAATTAGTGGGGCAAGCAAGCGGGACATTCTTGGCTTGGCCAAGACGTTTGGTTATGCCACTATCAGCTCAGACCAAGGTAATATATATATATATATATATATATATATATATATATTGTCTATTTTCTCTTTTCTAGTATTATAATTATATAAATGTTTAATTAATTGTTATCATTTGTTTAGGAGGACTTGCGTCGTGCTAAGCATAAAAAACAACCTATTATTGATCAGGATTTGACAGAATGTGATGATGATCCCATCCTTATGTTGTTGACCATATTATCACGGTTGAGGAAGAGACTGTGTCAGATACAATGGGATGTTAGAGTGTTTGGAATTGACAATTCCAGTGTTCCATTATACATTTCCTTGCCCGATGCTTTAGAAATTGCTAGGGGAAATTGCATGTTAAACATTTCCATCATACAATTGTGGGCAATGTAAGTCATTCTCATTTATGTTTGTAAGATTATAATAATTATATTCAACTTATAATTAATTGTTTTAGGTACATTGACAAATTGAGTGTGGAACAAGAAAAATTCGAAGTATATGGATTTATTGAGCCTCAATCCATCCAAAAATCTGGAAATACAAAGGTTGGAATCCAACAATATATGCAAACATGGATGAGTGACTCAAAAAGACATATATATTTGGCTCCATACATTGAAGGGTTATTATTTTAATTTGTATTTTAATTTATATTTTTGTAACTAATTTTTATGTCATACAATGTAGGTCCCATTGGCAGTTAATTGTAATCATACCCCGGGATTACACTATGGTGTGGTTTTGTTCATTACATCGGAAACCGAGTCAAGAAATGAAAAGTTTATTACAAGGGTAACTTTATCTTTTATTCATTAATTATGTTTTTAAATTGTAAATACATATTGAATAATATATGACTTTTTTTCACTTAGAATCTCTGTCTGGAACTAATGTTCTAAGTGGAAAACCTAGAACAAAGACTTTGCAGTTCATTTATCCTAAGGTTAGAAACTTATTTATATAAGTGAATACCATAATTATTGTTTGTATTTAAATTTTGAAAATAACACTATGTTTTTTTCATCATTTCAGTGTAATAAGCAAACAAACTCGTTTGAATGTGGTTACTATGTTATGTATTGGATGAGAGCCATAGTTTGTGCGGGTATAATTGATTCTTGGACGGAGGTAATTGCTTTTAACATTAGTTAAGTTTATTTAACTTTATTCATGTTGCATGTTTACAAGAGTCAAATTAATGTTTCAGGTATTTCAAGATTCATCTCCATTACCAGAATATGATATTACTCAAATTAGAGAACAATGGGCAAAATATTTTGTTCAACAATTCTAGTACATAATTTTTTAAGTTCTTGTTCATATTATATTGTGTGTATTATATAATTTAGGTAGCTTAGTTTGTATTAACTTTTAGTTTGTAATAGATTTTTTAGTTTGTATGTTTGTATTATATTGTTTTATTATGTAGTTTGAATTATATAATATTATATTTTTAATTTACTAGCTAAAGAAAATTGAACCTCTGGACTGTCTGGTTGTAATATATATTTGTAGGTTTTAGTTGTAAAACAGAATCAACCCAATTTAAAAAAACAGCAAATTTACGTCGCATATACCATATGCGACGTAAATGTATGTCTATACCATATGCGACGTAAATTTGCTGTTTTTTTTTTAATTTCCAAAAGTTTTTACGTCTGTTTAGTGGTATATGCAACGCAAAATTACGTCGGGTCTTGATAACTGACGTAAATTTACGTCGGGCTAAAGGGTCCGACGTAAATTTATGTCTCCCATTTTAACGTCAGTCTTAAATACGACGTAAAAAGCCCTAAATACCTGACGTAAAAGCCCCTTTTTGTACTAGTGAAAGCACAGTTCATAAAGTACAAAATCAATTACATAAAAGGTTGTATTTATAAGGCTAATGCAGCATATGTAATTTTTCATATAATTATGATTAGGTTTATCTATGATATGATTAACAATCAATTTTTAGTTTATTGACTTCAGTAATAAAGTAAGAAAAAAATAAATCTTTTGGTAAGGTTTAGTTAATTGTAGTTATATGAATGTACATTAAAATAACCTCCATTCCATTTCCTCTGATATAACAACTTAGAACAAGTTCCTTAGGCAAGTCCAATTGGCTGAAACAGTCTTGCCAATTCTTGTGCCTTCCCTCAAATGCCAGAAACTCAGAGCAGTAGATCAGAGCATAATGATATCAAAGGTTTTGTATAAAAAAATTAAGTTCACCCCGTCTGAGATCAGATTGCTTAGTTCTACAAAGAACTCAGCAAGGCACTCACTTGCCACATCATTCCAAACGTTCAGGGCACAAGCTTCCAATGAATTTGGCCATTTTGCAATTTATAATGGAAGTACAAGGTTTAATTTGGAAGATAATCACCATTATATATATATATATATATATATATTCATATCATTGGAGTTGAAACAAGATTCATGCACTTGATATATTTCTGATTTATATGCTTCTATATATTGATATCATTGGATAAACTTTGAGATTGAGCTCGATGATTTGACTTCGATGATTATGAACAATAAATGCATCAAAGACATTTTAAACATAAGTATCATCATCCAATCATAAAAAACATTTTAACCCGTGACTGGATCAACATATTCATGCCTATTTTGTTGTTGGTATGAATGACTTAAGTACATTTATTACCTCTTTAAGGGTATTCCCGAATGAAATGCTATTTTCATTCTTTGATTAGTTATCTCAGGGCTCCCCTTCTTGGTGCAATTGAAACCATTCTTTGATTATATTTTCATTCTTTGATTATATTTACTGGTGAGCTTGCTTGGTAATTGTCTGGGTTGATTGATGTATATGTTGATACTTTTCCTGGTAGGATAAATTAATAATTGATTGAAGAACGTTTCTAATAGTTAGATAGTTTCAAAACGTTTAGAAAGTGAACTTATTGAGGACCATTATTGTAGAACATTTTAGATTCTACAGAGTTATTGTTTTGCTTTCTAGAGAGATATTAGGAATGTTTAAATACACAGTTGTAATCCTGATTTCATTATGACAAAGAATAAATAAAAGTTAGTGTAGACCCCAAATCTTGCCTGACCTCAAAATAAAGAGTCGAAGACCTCCAATTTGAAGATGGGCAATGCCTAAAAGGTCCCTAGGATAAACTAATAGGCCCCATATTAGAGTAGGAAGGTTTTTTGTACAGAAAAAAATAAGGAATTCCACCTGGAAGGCCGAGACCACCGTCTCGCCATCAGCAAAGGGCGAGACCGCCGTCTCGTTTGACGAGATGGTCGTCTCGCCACTCGCCAATGGCGAGGCCGCCATCTTGTTTGGCGAGATGGACGTCTCGCCACTCGCCACGGCAAGACCGCCGTCTCGTTTGACGAGATGACCTTCTCGCCATTTACGAAGGGCGAGATGGCTGTCCCACTTGGCGAGACGATTGTCTCGACCTTACCAGGCGAGACGACCGTCTCGACCTGACAAGCGTGAATCCCTATAAAAGGAGGACGTGTTCCCCTCCTTTTGACACCATTCTCCAACTTTTCCTTCTACAATTTCTTCTAATTCTTCTCCTAGGATCCCTCCGAAGCATTTCCGGAGTTTCTTAGCTTTCTTAGAGGGTATTCTGTAGCGTTGCGAGGAAGAGTGACCAACGTTGTAGAGTGAGGGATTGCTAAAAAGCACCCTACTTCAAGAATTTTAAACACGAAAGCTTGCTCTGAAGGTTTTCGTACTTTCTCTCTTACTTTTACCGCTTTTTCTTTATATTTATCCGTATATTAGATGTTAGGGCCATGTAGTCAATATTTTAAATTTCGCAAATAAATAAAGGGTAAAAGCGTCATTTTTAAGGTTTATTTATAAAATAAATGGCCTATCATAGGGAACCCGAAAGGGGCATCGGAAGGGAAGCTAATACCTTCCCTACACGTAACTAACTCCTTTACCCAACTCTGGTTATAATGCCAAAGTTGGTTTTTCAAAACCAACGCCTTCCTTTTTCTTTTTCCAATGTTTCCAGTTAAAACATTGGTGGCGACTCCAGAACCCATTTCCTAAAACCTCACCTTTAGGCCCAGCCCGGTTATCGGACAACCCAAAGGCATTGTAACATCACTTTAAAATGCGAGTCGAAGTCGGAAATCATTGCGTCGCTCCGACCGCCTCTTTTGACAGCGGCGACAGATGGCGACTCTACTGGGGAAGCCTAAAGAGTTGATCCCATTTAGTGATGGGCCAGTTTAATAAATGAACTTAAAAATTTCGCTTTTACTCTACTTTGTTTTATAACATGTTTTATTTGTTTGGCTTTAATAACTGTTGTTTGTTTATTTTATGCAATCGTTTGAAATACAAACTGTACACAAACCTTTGCACACAAAAATCCCCCTATACCCGGGGGCAAGTGGGAAACCCGTAGGGAGTGGGTGGCAGGTACGATTTTCCGTAGTGAGGGCCATGAGCCTACCGGTATGATCGGAAACCACCACTCAAGGTGATAACCTTCCTCTTTTGGCATAAAGACTGACTACGGCCTTAGTGCCATGCATGGTCGGAAGGCTGGAGAGTGGGTACACTATAATGGGGGCACCTTGGGGGCCTGGCCTTGGTGAGGAAAATTAGAACTACCCTGAATATGTACTCTTCTGCAGGAAAACCCCACCTCATAATGAAAACGTCATCCTGCTCATTCGCGGATGAGTGAATTGTGTGTGCATTTGTTTGTTGCATTTGATTGCATAGCATAACCAAACAACAGATAAAAAATAGAAAAAACCTCAAAAAATATTTTTGCAATAAACACCCTTATCTCGGACAGTCTGCCTTTTAGCTAGCCTGGTTTCAGGTTCTTTGTAAGCTAAGTAGCCACGCAGTCCGACAGAAGAGATAAGGGATGTTAAAATTATTCTTTTGCAATAAACTTTTTTTATCTCGGACAGTTTGCCTTTTAGCTAGCCTGGTTTCGGGTTCTTTGTAAGCTAAGTAGCCACGCAGTCCGAAAGAAGAGATAAAAAGTTGTAAAATAAACCAAATAAAAAAAATAATAATAATGAATAAAATGATTTTTGACAAGGTCAAAAGATTCATATCGCATCATGTCATAAGTGGAAAAACCAAGAGAGAAAATAAAAGCATAAGAAAAGTATGCATACGCATCATCTTAATAAATCCCTAAAAAATGGGTCTTAGGAGCATTTTTTGGGAAAATTGTTGGGCCAAATTCCCTTGGGGTGGTTTTAACCTATTCTTCACCTTTTTCTCTTCGTTTTGATATGTTGTGCATCTAAATCCGACGTCTCAGTCAAAAGTTATATCACTTTGAACATCTACCGCCTTCTTGCACTAATGCATGCATAAACACATTCATGCTAGGGGGCATTAGATATCCCTAAGACAAAGGAGAAAGAGGCCCCAAGCACATTTGCAACCATCCATAAGGAAGGGACAAATGTACTAGGTATATGGTGACCTTCGTTATACTTGTCAAATCTATGATGGGGAAGGAACCATTATACCGAAGGGGGTATGGCACTCCGCAAAGCGTAAGCTTTAAGAATGATACCAAAGCCATTGTCGTAAGGTATATCCCATAATAATCAATCATTTAAAAAAAACATTCTTAAATTCATATGCATTCTAGAAAGTAGCTGGTATTCTTCATGCCCTCACCTGCATACAAAAAAAAGGAAAATCCCAAATACTATCATACATCATGTTAGGAAATAAAACATGATAATGTTTAGGAAAAAACAAACACCTGCATGCATGCATCCACCAAACTTCATCCTCATAACATGCATCTAGTAATAGGCAGTTGAAGAAAGTGGACATACGAGAAGTCAAAAGAGGAAATACATAGAAATTTTAACCCGCTTATGGGTTCCTTTAGGCTTCTCCGCTTTTAAAAGTATATACTTTAAAACATTGCATTGAGGAATGCACATTGTCCGGATGAAATAAATAAAATAGTTTGTTTTCATCATCTCTTCAACCGTCTATTACATTCATAAATTGCATTCATTCATTCTCACTTTAATAATAATAAGATAATAAAAAGAAAGGATTAATTGATGTGCTTCCCATTAATCGGAATAAGATGAAGAGCAAACTTTTTGTCGTCAAGTTCTCTCCAACGGTTGATTCGCCTAAGGAGGACAATAAGCCTCAACCGTTGGTCATCCGAGTAAATAAATGAGAGGAGGCAAGGACGCCATTGCATTTGTTCATGCCTTGTTCGATATGTCAAATAAAGTTGTACTATGGAGATACACAGAAACATCGTCCATCAATGAAGATATCTCCAGCATTGGGGGCACAACAAGAAACGGAAGAATATATTCCCCCAAGGAGCTATAAGATGATGCTCCTAAGAATAAAGGAAAAAATAAAAAGATCGAAGAAAAACATAATCTAAAGAGGAAATTGAGTAGACTTTGGATTCACGATGCTAAGACAGTTCTTTCAACGCTCCGCCAAAAAGACAAACTCACAGTAGGCGACAAACTGGTCACAATTCGAGCTAAAGACGACATTCGGATCAGCAAGCCATCTGCCCTACCTTGAATGGATGTGGCTGAAGAAGACCTTTGAAATATCTTTTGCCAATATGAAAAGACTTCCCCAACAATATGAAGGTGACCCACATGATGAGGAAATATGGATGCCGCCTAAACCAATGGCTCATTAGAAACCCTAAAGGAATAAGGGAGCCACCAAATTTTTAAAGACAACCCTTTGAAGCATGACCCTATAAAGGATCAAGCTGCACAGAGAAAAGGGAAGTCTCCCCTCCGCATCTCGAATCATATTTTCCCAAACGAAGGGGTCCAAGCGTCGAGAACGACTTTAGTCATTAGGTGTTCTTCTTCCAATTTTAAGGAGTTGTAAATCCAATGACTATTAGAGATTACTCCTCAGGGCTAGCTCGACCCCCGAGTATCTGTAGGGCACATATTTCCCTATTAATTATAAAGAATTTCATTCTTACTATCTTCTTCTCTTCTTGCTATTAATGTTTAAACCTCATTAATAACCATGTCTTAAGCAAACATTTTCAAAAATGTGTCAAAATGCGCCATCGTTAAAATAATCAAACCGCTCATCATCACTGATTGACTACAAACACAAAATAAGGTTTTACCTCATCATAATAAAGTTGTGTTTTGCCAATGTTGTGCAAAGATAAAACAAAAATCAAAAGAAGCCCATAGAAGCTAAAAGCAAAAAAGAGAGGGCAAGATACCTGGTAGGAAACCCACCAAAGGGGGCTATGCAAAAGTTAGGGTAAACCCGCTAGGAAACCTAAACAACAATAAAGGGTGGCCTAGGCAAAAATTAGGGTTACAAAATAAAGTCCGCTAGGATTCCCAAAACAAGAAAAAAGGAAACCTAGACAAAAGTTAGGACATAACACAACATCCTAGGCTGAAAACCCAAAGGGCGGACTAGGGAAGTCAATCAGTCATAGCAAGCGTTATAGAATAAGACGTCATTCCATAGACAAAACGTTTGTCTAAACTAGCCTAAACACTCTAACCAACCTTGGCTAGTCGTGCTTACAAAAACCATTTTTGTCAAAATAAAACAATTCTAAAACACAAGCCTTTGATTTAAATATCCTCTTCCTTCTTTTCTCTTGACCCTTATCACTACAAAATTCTAGTAATTAGTAGGGAAATGTGGAGATAGTAATCAATAGGAGGATTTACATCTCCAAGGAAAGGGAGGGGCGCAGTGACATGGCAAGTCACTCTGCAATCAACACAATCATTCTTCGGTCATGGAAAAATCGAGATGGCAAAATCGGTACAGCCTATCTTGTTGACGAAAGCACATAACGTCAGAAGTTCATCAGAAGTAAAAGCACATTTGATTAATCCTTTTGAAATATTAATTGAAATAGCATTGTAGGATGCATATCACAAACATTGCATGCATATGATAAGGTCCTATCTCTAAAAAAAAAAGAAGAAAAGAAAAAATGAAAATAATGTCTGCTAGGAGATTCTTAAGCAAAAGTTAGGGTAGCCCGCTAGATCGAAAACCCGCAAAAGGCGGTCTAGGCAAAAGTTAGGGCATTCATAAAACAGGAAAAAGCCCGCTAAGATATCTTAGGCAAAAATTAAGGCAATCCGCTAGATCGAAAACCCCAAAAGGGGGGTCTAGGCAAAAGTTAGGGTTAAACCAAAAAATAAATAAAAGAGAGGGGCCCATCAGCATATTCCAGCATGAGAATGCCGGTTACTTCTCTAGAAACATCAAATAAAAGGATAGATTACATTTAGGGCATTCACGCACAAGTAGTCGCACAAAACGACTTTGTCAAGGTAAAAAATGAAAGAAATAAAAATTACTTCAGATAAATAACAAAAAATGAAAAGCATTCATGCATATAAGGAGACTAGCTCCATGTTTGTGATTGAAAACAGGATCACCGAGACCGAGTGTCCAAATAATGCCCTCAAGAAAATGGAGCAAGTCATCAATCAAGCGAATCAGCATAATAAGAGCTTCCGAAAATCAAGATCCTTCTACCCAGAAAAGAAGGCACGGAGAAAGTAATAAGTCTCCAAACATTGCTCTCCCTCAAGAATGAAGAGCAAGTTGTCATCACCAAATAAGTTCAGAAGAAATAAGAAGCTTCCAGAAGCCAAAGCTCCAGTCACCATTTTTCTACCCAATAAAAGAGGGCACAATCGTCAGTCATCATAAAAGAAAAGCCAACGAAAAGGCTTAGTTATCCCCAAGCGGATCCTTGCCTACTCTAGAGGCAACACAAAATGTTACCCCACGGCTTAGCATTACCACACGAGCACACTCACCCAAAGTGTCCTCCGCACTCCCTAATGGAGAATAAAGGCTTCAAGAGCCCATCATCATCAACAGTAAAAAGAGTCCAATCTCCATACAATCAAGGGCTCAACAAAAAGTGGAAAAAAGAAGAAAACCCTCGCATCCCCAACAGATATCCAAAACAAAGGGCTGCAATAGAGGAGGCCAAATAAAAATCCCCAAGTGGATCTCCCTAGAAAAGTCTACAAAAAGAATGAATCAGAAATTCTCATCCCTTAGTAGAATAAGAGCTTCACAAGTTTAGCTCGCATTGACATCAATCAAGGAGCCAAGACTTCATCCCTAGAAAACCAAAATCAGATCCCTAGGAAATCGACAATCCCCTGGTGGATCACCAAAAAAAACTATATCCCTTGTAAAGAAGGAAAAACCTTGCGTGTATAAAAGAAACTAAAAAGTGAAAAAGCACACGCATTATCCCCATAAAAAAGCCAGATTTCAAAATCGCGATAAAAAAGAGATAAATCACGAAAAAAGATGAAATTAAAATCCAAACTTTTAGGTAAATAGAATGCCCATTCCCCGATAAAATAAGAGCGTCGCAAAGCCAGCTCACACTAGTACCTAACATGGAGTCAAAACTCCAGGGGGAAAACCAAAATCAGATTCCCGGGAAGGAAATCAATCCCCAGTGGATCATCAAAAAGATCATCCTCAATGAGCCTACGACAAAAGAAAATTTCAGACTCACATTCCTAGAAGGGTCATTTGCCTATGCGTAGGCAAGATCTGGCAAATAAAGAGCCAACATCCCCAAAATGGGATATCAGCCTATTCAGAGGCAAAATAGTGCAAGCACGAAACCTCCACCTCTAGTTGAAACATCTGCCTACTCAGAGGCACCATCAACAAATCCTCAAATGGATATCTGCCTACTCAAGAGGCATCATCAAAACCAACAAATCCTTAGTGAATTTCTGCCTACTTCAGAGGCATTTAACAAAGAATCCCCAGCAATCAACAAGTTGGATGACTATCAGGAAAAGCCAAAAATCAAAGAATCCCCAACGCACCAGAAGACTTTACCAAAAAAGTCTAAAAAACATTCACCAAAGCAAAACTCACTCCCCATAGAGTTGGCACATGAGCTAGAGTAGTAAGCCGCCACCACAACTTCAGGACAAGGAAAGCCCCGAAGACAAAATACTTGCGTGTGAGCCAGAGTAGTAAGTCATAACCAGTCCTATGAAGTGGACTCACACACCAGATGGGGGTGCGTACTCATTGGGCCTCACAACAGGGGGCTTACCAGGCGAGTGTTCATACTCATCAAACATCAGATGGGGGTGCGTAGTCATCGAGCCTTACAAAAGGGGGATTACCAGGCGGGGGTTCATACTCGTCACACACCAGATGGGGGTGCGTACTCGTCGAGCCTTACAAAAGGGGGCTTATCAGGTGGGGGTTCACACTCGTCAAACACCAGATGGGGGTGCGTACTCATCAGGCCTTACAAAAGGGGGCTTACAAGGAGGGGGTTTGTGTTGAACATTCAAGGACTTGATGTTGCAAATAATGATCATGAAGAATGTTGATTTTGATGATGATCCAAGAGCTTAAAGACTTAGAGTATTGAAGATTGAAGATTGATGATTTCTGTATTGTAATAACTCTGTTTTAGCTTGATTGAGTCTCGTAATTTTAGAGTCTAAGATAGCCGGTACATAGTCCGTAACTTAGATGCTTCAAAATGCTCAAATTTATCATTCGAGCTCGGCTTTAATCGATTAAATAAGTATATAATCGATTAAAAGAGTGAGAAAACCATTTTCTCGTCTAAAACTCACTCGCTTTAATCGATTAAACAACAAAATAATCGATTATTTCGTACAGTTCAGATATGATAATCGATTATTTCATCAAATAATCGATTAAACCAGAGAGGATTGGGTTCTGACGTATTTGGCTCTGTTTTAATCGATTATTACTCCAAATAATCGATTATTCCAGTTTGTTTCTGATTTTAAACTTCAAACAAACCCTATTTTCGAAACCCAATTACCAAGAACCCTAGTTTTGAAATCCCCAATTCCTAAACCCTAATTTCCCTACTTAAACTCTGCTTTGGCACTCAGAAAAGAAGAACAACCTTTTCCATACAAAAGTTAAGTGCTGTGAGTGCCAGAGAACTGTTTGTTGCAAGGAAAGGGGGCTTTCTGAACCTGGTGTGGGCTAGAAGCGATAAGAATCACTAAGTGGAGTTCTTAGTGGATTGTGTGTTGTGCCGTCTCTCGGGGAAAGTCTGTTCATCATCTCTTGTGGATTTCAAGAGAGGTGTATACTGATCTTTATCTCGTTCATTTGTAATCTGTTTGTAACAATTTGTTCTTAGTGACAGCGTTAATCCTCTTTTGAGTGATTAGCAACTGGACGTAGGGTCTTTTGATCCGAACCGAGTATAAACCTACTCGTGTAATCTTCTCTACTCTTCTCTATTTACATTTACGCAGCTTTTAATCGGTAAAATTTGGGGAAAATTTTGAAAACCTAATTTTTATTAAGAAACCAATTCACCCCCTCTTGGTTTTTGTCCGACCACGCGAACATTCGCTCGCGCGATTCTAACAAGTGGTATCAGAGCTTGCTTTGATAGTCATTCAAATTTTCGAAAATGGTCGGACAAAATCAAACTTTTGCCGAAGGTGCGTCTATCAACAGACCCCCACTTTTTGCGGGTCAAAATTATCCTTTTTGGAAGGTACGTATGCAAATATTTTTAGAGTCTGTTGATAGAGGTGTTTGGGATGCAATTTTAAACGATCCATTTGTTCCTAAAATTACAGAGAACGGTGTTGACGTTCTTAAACCTTTTGATAGATGGACTGCCGAAGAAAGTTGAAAAGCACAATTTGATGTTAGGGCTAGAAATATTATTTCATCTGCTCTAACCCTTGATGAGTTCTACAGAATTTCTATTTGTAAAAGTGCACAGGAAATGTGGGAAATGCTTAGAGTAACCCACGAAGGAACTGACGACGTCAAAAGAGCGCGTAAAAACTCCCTAATCCAAGAGTACGAAATGTTCCAGATGCAACCTGGTGAAACGATATTTGACGTACAAAAGCGTTTCACTCATATTGTGAATCATCTCACCGGATTAGGTAAAGTATTTGACGTTGATGAATTAAATGTTAAAATTTTGAAATCTTTGGATAGGAAATGGCAACCTCTCGGAGTCACAAAATCTTGCCACTATGTCTATGGCGGCATTATTTGGAAAGCTTAGAGAGCATGAGCTTGACCTTGGAAGGCAATACCAAAAGAAGAACCTAGCTTTCAAGACCGAGATTTCAAAAGGCAAAAATAAGAAAGAAGAAGAAGAAGACTCCAAAAATGATGAAGAAGAGATGAGTCTTTTCATAAGAAAATTCACCAAGTTCATGAAAGCAAAAGGAAGACATCCTTTCAAAGGTAAGGGAAAGGTAAAAGAAAATTCTTCCGTTAATATAAAATGCTATGGTTGTGGTGAAGCAGGGCACATGAAGACCGAATGCCCAAACAAGAAAAATGATGAAAACAAAGGGAAAAAGCAATTCAAGAAGAAAACATATATTGCTTGGGATGACAGTGATTCAAATTCGGAATCAAGCGACTCGGAAATAGAAGCAAACATTTGCTTAATGGCAAATGACAACATTTCTTCGGATTTTGAGGTTAGTGATTCCGATTCATCCTCTAGTGAAGAAAATGACCATGATGAATTGCAAAATGCTTATAATGAGTTATTTACTGCATTTATGAATATGAAAAACGAATTTAAAGTTGTAAAGAAAAATCTAAGAAGATCCGAAAAGGAAAATGAGTCCTTAAAATTGAAAATTGCATGTTTAGAAGAAAAGAAGGTAGCTAATACGAAAATTGTATGCTTAGATGAGAATAAGGACTTAGCTTGTGCAAATTGTAAAGAGCATGAATATGACATAGATATTCTTAACCATTTGCTTGACAAAGCCGAAAAGAAATTGATGATCTTAAGAAGCATGAAATGGTAATTGCTCAAAATAATGTAAATCAAAGAGTTCCTTTGAAAAAGAGTAAAACTAAAAAGAAAAGAGTATGGGTAGAAAAAGGAACTAGAGCATCTCATGTTAATAATGTATCTTGTTCTAAAACTACTTCAAATGCATGCTTTTATTGTATGAAACATGGTCATACTTCAAATAGATGTAAAATTAAGCATTTTGGTGTTCCTAAAGGAAAATATATTTGGGTTCCTATAGTTAAATGAATTGTTTGTCTCTTGTATTTATTCAAAGAAAATTGATCATTTAGTATGTTTTGAATAGGATGCTCATTAGGCCAATTATGAAATCTACTCCCTATGAATTGTTTAATGGTAGAAAGCCTAATGTTGCTCATTTGAAAATTTTTGGATGTATGAGCTTTGTGTTGAATAATGGAAAGGATAACTTAGGAAAATTTGACTCTAAAGTTGATGAAGGCATTTTCTTAGGTTATTCATTAACTAGCAAGGCTTATAGAGTATTTAATAGGAGAACCTTAAATATAGAAGAATCTATACATGTTACCTTTGATGAGATTGTAGACCTTGGGGGAAATCCTCTTGAGTCAAATAAAAGACTTGCAGGTGATGATGAATATATAAAGGAGGCTCTTGATGAATTATATTTGGAGGATAATGAACCTTCTCAAACTCCTCAATTAGCAAAAGAATGGCAATCACCTAGAGGACTCTCAATGGACAATATCATAGGTGACATCTCAAAAGGGGTAAGAACAAGAAATATGAATAATTTTTGTATGTCTGTTGCTTTTGTGTCACAGATAGAACCTAAAAACATTGAGGAAGCACTTAAAGATGATCAATGGTGCATAGCCATGCAAGAAGAACTTAACCAATTTGAAAGGAATCAAGTCTCGGGAATTAATTCCAAGAGAAGAGTCACATCAAGTCATTGGAACTAAATGGGTATTTAGAAATAAGCTTGATGAAGATGGTAATATAACAAAGAATAAAGCCAGACTTGTTGCAAAAGGCTATTGTCAGGAGGAAGGTATAGATTATGATGAAACTTATGCTCCTGTTGCCAGGTTAGAGGCTATACACCTACTTCTTGTCTATGCATCTATGATGAAATTTAAATTATATCAAATGGATGTTAAAAGTGCATTTTTAAATGGTTTTATCAAAGAAGAAGTATATGTAGAGCAACCCCCTGGATTTGAAGATTTTAATAATCCTAATCATATTTACAAATTAAAGAAAGCATTATATGGGTTAAAACAAGCTCCTAGATCTTGGTATGAAAGATTAAGTAGTTTCCTAACTGCAAATGATTTTTCAAGAGGAAGAATTGATTCTACACTGTTTATTAAGAAAGTTAAAGAACATATCTTATTGGTCTAGGTATATGTTGATGATATTATTTTTGGATCAACTGATAATTCGCTGTGTGTAGAATTTGCTAAGATTATGCAGGGAGAGTTTGAAATGTCTATGATGGGAGAATTGACATTCTTCCTTGGACTTCAAATCAAGCAACTTAAAGATGGCACTTTCATCTCTCAAACTAAATACTGCAAGGAGATTCTCAAAAAGTTTGGTATGGACACCTCAAAGGAAGCTAACACACCCATGGGAACTTCATGCTATCTAGACAAGGATGAATCAGGTTTGGAAGTTAATCAAACTATGTATAGAGGTATGATAGGATCACTATTGTACTTAACCGCTAGTAGACCCGATATTATGCATTCTGTCCGTGTGTGTGCTAGATTTCAGGCTTGTCCTAAAGAATCTCACCTAATTGCAGTAAAACATATTTTAAAATACTTATAAGGAACTACTGGGTTTGGCTTGTGGTATCCGTCTCGATGCTTGTATTAGTTTATTAGGATATTCTGATGCTGATTATGGTGGATGTAAAATTGATAGGAAAAGCACTAGTGGGACATGTCATTTGTTAGGTTCATCCTTAATATCATGGCATTCTAAGAAACAAGCATGTGTAGCTTTATCTACCACTCGAAGCTTGAATATATTGCAACTGGTAGTTGTTGTGCTCAAATTCTCGTGGATGAAACAACAATTAGAGGATTATAGCATATATTTAAATGACATTCCCTTAATGTGTGATAATACGAGTGCAATTAATCTAACTAAGAATCCAAGTAATGCACTCTAGGACTAAACATATTGAGATTAGACATCACTTTTTAAGAGATCATATCAAGCAAAGGAAACTGTAAGATAGAGTATGTAGACACTAAACGTCAATTAGCAGATATATTTACTAAGCCTCTACCAAAGGATAGATTCTATGATCTTAGAAGAGACTTAGGGATATTAGAAATAGCTTAAATTCTGCTTAATTTGACTGTTTCTGGATGATTATTATGTTAACATTCGTGGTGTAGCATGTTCATAGGTTATTATGCATATAAATCTCAAAAACTTGGTATAGCCTCCGGAATAATCGATCATCGGAAGTGATAATCGATTATTTTCCCTCAAAACGTCCAAAACAGGGTATTCTCCTCGGAATAATCGATTATTTCGTGAAATAATCGATTAAATGCCTCAGATAATCGATTATTTGCTAGAAATAATCGATTAAAGTCGTTCTGATATAGAGATAATCGATTTTTTTGAGATATAATCGATTAAATGCGACCAGCTCTTGCCTCCTAGCCGTTGCCAACGGATATTGAAGTGTGTCGTATAGAGAATAGATTTGATGCACACTTTAATGATCATGATAGTGAAGAATTTTAAATTCTGTTATGTATTTTCTTTTGTTTTTGTCTTGATGTTGTAATGGATGAATGATTATGAAATAAAATATGATGCTTCTTTCATGCTATGATTAAGGGGGAGCTTTCTCTAAATTATGCATATTTTGAGGGGTGATCCAATGTTTGTTCTTTCAGAGTTCTTTTTGATTATAATCAAAATAGGGGGAGAAAAATTTAAAGCCTATATTCAATTTTAAATTTTATCTCGGTATGTTTAATGTGTTTGTTAGTATGACAGATAAAACAAAGTTATTACAAGGGCTTTAAAAAGATAATTTTGATCATCATCAAAAAGGGGGAGATTGTTGAACATTCAAGGACTTGATGTTGCAAATAATGATCATGAAGAATGTTGATTTTGATGATGATCCAAGAGCTTAAAGACTTAGAGTATTGAAGATTGAAGATTGATGATTTCGTATTGTAATAACTCTGTTTTAGCTTGATTGAGTCTCGTAATTTTAGAGTCTAAGATAGCCGGTACATAGTCCGTAACTTAGATGCTTCAAAATGCTCAAATTTATCATTCAGAGCTCTGGCTTTAATCGATTAAATAAGTATATAATCGATTAAAAGAGTGAGAAAACCATTTTCTGTCTAAAACTCATCGCTTTAATCGATTAAACAAGAAAATAATCGATTATTTCGCATCAGCTTCAGCATGCATAATCGATTATTTCATCAAATAATCGATTAAACCGAGAGGATTGGGTTCTGACGTATTTGGCTTCTGTTTTAATCGATTATTACTCCAAATAATCGATTATTCCAGTTTGTTTCGATTTTAAACTTCAAACAAACCCTATTTTCGAAACCCAATTACCAAGAACCCTAGTTTTGAAATCCCCAATTCCTAAACCCTAATTTCCCTACTTAAACTCTGCTTTGGCACTCGAAAAGAAGAACAACCTTTTCCATACAAAAGTTAAGTGCTCGTGAGTGCCGGAGAACTGTTTGTTGCAAGGAAAGGGGGCTTTCTGAACTCTGGTGTGGGCTAGAAGCGATAAGAATCACTAAGTGGAGTTCTTAGTGGATTGTGTGTTGTGCCGTCTCTGGGGAAAGTTGTTCATCATCTCTTGTGGATTTCAAGAGAGGTGTATTCTGATCTTTATCTATTCATTTGTAATCTGTTTGTAACAATTTGTTCTTAGTGACAGCGTTAATCCTCTTTTGAGTGATTAGCAACTGGACGTAGGGTCTTTTGATCCGAACCAGTATAAACCTACTGTGTAATCTTCTCTACTCTTCTCTATTTACATTTACGCAGTTTTTAATCGGTAAAATTTGGGGAAAATTTTGAAAACCTAATTTTTATTAAGAAACCAATTCACCCCCGCTCTTGGTTTTTGTCCGACCACGCGAACATTCCGCTGCGCGATTCTAACAGTTTGTAGACCCCTAATTTTGCCCGGTCTCTCAATAAAGGCTGAGAAGACCTCTCATAACAAGATAGAGTTCACCCAATCACCCAACAAAAGCTAAGGAGACTTCCTACATAAAGATAAACCTCGCCTGGCATCTTAATGAAGGCCAAGAAGACTTCCTATATGAAGATAAAGCTTCAACGGACACATATTAGCATCAACCAACGTCCGAAAAAAGCAAGGAAAGCTTCCCGGGGTCCCATAATGCAAAAACTGGACAAAACAGGTCGAGACCCCCGTCCCAACTAACCTAGGACAAGTGAGACGCGCGTCCCACATGTGGGATGCCCGTCCCAAGTCCCAGGGGGGCTGGCTCTGTGTTAAAAATGCAAGTGGGACGGCCGTCCCACCCCAGACGGCCGTCCCGGCCCAGACGGCCGTCCCAAATGAGCCAGGCAGCGAAAACTATAAATAGGAGGCTCATTTGCTCATTTTTCACACCCCAGACAACTCAGAGCACTTGTCTACTTCTCTCTCTCTTTCGAATGATCTTTCTGATTGCCTTAAAGAGGTAACAATCAGTTAAGGAATTATATTCCGGCATTCGATTCTTCTATAAAATTTTAGTCGAGTCGAGTTTATTTGTGAGGAGAGTCGTTGTAGAGCGAGGGACTGCCGAAACGCGTCCTTATTGTAAAAGAGTTGCTATATAAAGCTTGCTACGGAGGTTCTTTTCAAATCTCTTCTCTTTTACTGCTTTATTTATTGCTTTATATATGAAATGTAAATAAAATCATGTAGATAGCCATATTTAAATATTGTACGAATAAAATAGGGTAATAGCGTAATTTCTTGTAATCTTCACTTAAATGAATTAATCCGTCATAGGGAACCCGAAAGGGGCGTTGTGGGGTGCTAACACCTTCCCCACACGTAACTAACTCCCTTACCCAACTCTGGTTATAATGGCCAAGTGCAGTTTTTATTAAAATCAACATTTTTCCTTTTCCAATGTTTAAGGTCAAAACATTGGTGGCGACTCCAAAAGAACCCCTTTTTCGAAAACCTTGCTTCTATTAGAGGATAGTTCAGTTATTGAGCACGTCGGAAGCAATGAACATATTTTAAACATAAAACGCGAGTCTAAACCATCTTTTCGCGACCGCTCGCATAAACGTTCGAGATGTCCCTGGACGACGGCGACAGATGGCGACTCCACTGGGGAAGCTAGAGAGTTGATCCCATTTAGTGACGGATAAATTCAAACTAAGTAAAGATTTGAAATTACGCCTTTACCCTCTTCCTTATGTTTTATTGTATGACTTTAATAATTGTTGTATGATTATTTTCTGCAAATTGTCTGAAATATAAATTTCACACAAAAACCCTTGCACACAACAGTCCCTCTATACCCGGGGGCAAGAGTGAATACCTATAGGGAGTGGGTGGCAGATACGACCGGCTTGTTGGCACACGGGGCTACAACCGTTGTTGGAAACCACCAACTCAAGGTGATAACTCTCGTCTTTTGGTCTAAGGATGTCGACACGGAGTTCCGTGCATGACCCGAGGACTGAGAGATTGAGAGGTCCCTATAATGGGGGCACCTTGGGGACCTTTGGCCTTGGTGAGAACAGTTTAGAACCACCCAAACCAAGCACGTTTCTGCAGGAAAACCCTACCTCGTGATTAAATAAGCGTGGCTCTGCTCGTGGATGTATGAATTGTGTGTGCATTCGTTTGTTGCATTTGTATTGATGCATTAGCATAGGGTAATCATACAACAAACAAAAATAGTGAAAAACCCTAAAAATCAAAAAGTGATAAGATAAGACCAACTTTATCTCGGACAGTCCTCAGTTAAGCTAGCCTGGTTTCAGGTTCTTTGTAAGCTAAGTAGCCACGTTGACCGACAGAAGAGATAAAGGGTCATAAAAATGTAAAAACGATTAAAAGCCATAAAAATACCTTTTGTAATAAAAAGATTCTTGGCAAAGTCGTATCATTCATACCACATCATCCAATAAGTGGTAAAACCAAGAGAGAAAATAAATGCATAAGAAAAGTATGCATAAACATCAATCTCTCATACATAAACACATTCATTCTAGGACGTATTAGATATCCTTAGACAATAGTAAAAGAGATAAGTGTGCTAAGGTATGTTGGCAACCTTTGAAAAAAGGAAGTTAACAAATTAAGATGGGTATGGTACCCTTAGAACATAAGCTTTTGAGAAGATACCTAAGCTATTGTCTAAGACATATATATTTCACACTAATCATTTGAAATAAAAGGCTATAATAAAAATTGTTAAAATCATTTAGAAAGTGGCTGGTCTTCTGCCCGTCCTTACTCGCGCTCAGAAAGCTAAGAAGATGGAACAGCTGGAGGAACAAAACCGAAAGCTCACTACTGAGCTTAATACGCTAAAAGATCAAATGGCTCAAATGTTGGAAATGATGCGTCAGCAAAATATCCATAAGGAGGGTCCTCAAAGTGGACAAGCCCCTCACCAAGAAGAGGAAGAGGGACCCAATAATGAACAAGCCCAATCTGATACAAGGGCGGTACATATTCATGCTCCGGAAGTATCAAAACAACAGCTCACTGACCTTGAAGAGAGATTGTGAGCATGGAGGGCCATAACTTTGATGTTAAGGAGGCGGCTGATATGTGCCTCGTCAAAAATATTCAATTCCCTAACAAATTTAAAACTCCAGACTTCCCAAAATACATGGGAATGACCTGCCCCAAAAGCCATCTTACAATGTACTGCCGTAAGATGGCTGCGTATGCTGACAACGAAAAGCTCCTGATCCATAGTTTTCAGGAAAGCTTAGCTGAATCCGCCCTAAATTGGTATATGCAACTGGAAGGAGGGCAAATCCAAACCTGGAGGCATCTGGCGGATGCTTTTCTTCGTCGCTACAAGTACAATATCGATCTGACCCCTGAAAGATCAGATCTGCAACTATTAAGTAAGAAAGACGATGAATCCTTCAAGGCATACGCCCAAAGATGGAGGGAACTGGCAGCACAAGTGGAACCTCCTCTATCCGACAAGGAAACTACGTCCATGTTCATCAATTCCTTGACTGGTCCCTATTATGACAAAATGATAGGGAACACCTCAACACTCTTTGCGGATGTAGTAATTATAGGAGAAAGAGTAGAGCAAGGTCTGAAAAGCGGAAGAATTGCACAACAGACCTCCTCCAATTCCTCTACTCAAAACTTTAAAAAGAACTTTGGAAAGAAGAAGGAAGGATCCGTAAATGCTATCAACTTCGCCACTCCTTCTTCCTCCTCGCAGCAGACCAGGCCGCGCAGACAAGAAAGGAAATTCACTCCAATACCCACTTCCTATGGAAGCCTGCTGCCAAAATTATTGGACGCTAAGCTCCTCGCACGCATCCCTCCCAAGAAAATGGAGCCACCATATCTAGAATGGTATAAGCCAAATGAAAAATGCAATTATCATTCGGATGCTCCGGGACACTCTGTAGATAACTGTGTGACCTTAAAGCATAAGGTCCAAGATTTAATAGACGCGGGATGGATTACCTTTGACGCATCTACTCCAAAGGTGGATGACCAACCCTTCTCAAATCCCGAATAAAAGACGGGATAGGGAAGACCAGCAATTTAGGGCTCATCATTTTTGCCATCTCTAAAAAATATATAATAAACATAAAAAAATATATAAAAAAAAATATATTCAAGCTTCCGATGTATCTCTCGTGATCCTCGCCCTTGATCACGAGATTTCGGATTAAAGTGGGCTTTGTAAATATTTCCTTTTGTCAATACAATAAGGCATTTTTCATAATATTCATACTCTCTTTCATTCTTTTCTCTCTCACACCCTTAATAAAGAAATCTAAAACAAAGCATAACCATACAGTCATGTCTGTGATTGAAAACTCTCTGGAAGATCCGAAAGCCGAAGACGAATGGATTGAGTTAGACAGTGAGGAGGGGACCATCTCCCCGGACATGCAAAGACTGTTGGAAAAAGAATCTCAATCAATACAGCCCCATCAGGAGAAAACTGAGGCCATCAATTTGGGACAAGAAGATAATAAGAAAGAAGTAAATATTGGAACCCAAATTGACGACGATGTCAGGAAAAAGTTGATACAGTTGCTAAAAGAATATGTGGACATATTCACATGGTCCTACCATGATATGCTTGGAATAGATGAAAGTATAGTGGAGCATCGATTGCCACTAAAAGAGGGATTTCGGCCTATTAAGCAAAAGCTCAGAAGAGTAAAACCAGAATGGTCCTTAAAAATTAAGGAAGAAGTAGAAAAACAGTTGGATGCCAATTTTTTGATTGTGTCAAAATACCCTGAATGGTTGTCCAACATTGTGCCAATTGTAAAGAAAAATGGAAAAATCAGAGTATGCGTAGATTACAGGGATTTAAACCGTGCAAGTCCAAAAGATGATTTTCCCTTACCGCATATTGATATGCTGGTAGATCACACCGCTACAAATACTCTCTATTCTTTCATGGATGGATATGCAGGGTATAACCAAATTAAATTGGCCGTTGAAGATAGAGAAAAAACTTCCTTCATTACACCGTGGGGTACATTCTGTTATAGAGTAATGCCTTTTGGACTTAAGAATGCAGGGGCTACTTATCAAAGGGCTATGGTTACATTATTTCATGATATGATCCACAAAGAAATCGAAGTATATGTGGATGACATGATCGCTAAGTCCAAAAACGAAATAGATCACCTCCAATACTTAAAAAAGTTATTCAATCGGCTTCGAAAATACCAGATTAAGCTCAATCCTGCTAAATGCACATTCGGAGTACGATCAGGAAAACTCCTTGGGTTTATTGTTAGTAAAAGAGGAATTGAGGTAGACCCTGATAAAACAAAGGCAATCGTAGAAATGCCCCCACCAAGAACGGAAAAAGAAGTCAGAGGGTTCTTAGGCCGAATAAACTACATTGCACGGTTCATCGCGCAATTAACGGACAAGTGCACGCCTATCTTCAAGTTATTGCGTAAAAACCAACCGAAAGTTTGGAACGACGAATGTCAACAAGCTTTCGAAAAGATCAAAATGTGCCTAATCAATCCACCAGTATTGATACCACCTGTGGAAGGAAAACCCATGATTCTTTACCTTTCAGTACTCGACGAATCCATGGGATGTGTGCTCGGTCAACAAGATGATACAGGTAAGAAAGAACAAGCCATATATTACCTCAGTAAAAAATTTCTAAACTATGAGACCCGTTATACACCACTCGAAAAAACATGTTGTGCATTGGTGTGGGCAACTCAACGCCTTTGACAATATATGGTCAGACACACAACTTGGTTGATTTCTAAAATGGACCCAATCAAATACCTGTTTGAAAAACCCGTCTTGACCGGAAGAATAGCCAGGTGGCAAGTACTCCTCTCAGAATTCGACATTGTTCATGTCACTCAGAAAGCTATCAAAGGTAGTCCTTTAGCAGACTACTTGGCACATGGGCCAACTGACGAATATCAATCCCTCCAAGATGATTTTCCAGATGAGCACATAATGCACATCCAACATGAAGAGCTTGAAAATGATAAGTGGATCATGTTTTTCGATGGAGCTTCAAACTTACTAGGACATGGGATCGGAGCTATTTTAATATCTCCCGAAAAAAAGTATATCCCAGTAACAGCCAGATTAAATTTTGATTGCACAAACAATATGGCGGAATACGAAGCCTGTGCTCTAGGTATTCAAGCAGCTTTGGATCATGGGGTGACTAAACTCAAAGTATTCGGTGACTCATCCCTTGTTATTTACCAACTCAAAGGTGAATGGGAAACTAGAAATTCCAAGTTAATCCCTTATCTGGAGCACATCCGTAATATGACTTCAAAAATGGAAAACATCAGTTTCGAGTACATCCCTCGGGAAGATAACCAGATTGCAGATGCACTGGCAACATTATCATCCATGTTCGCATTAGGACAAGAACATGAGATGCCCATCATCCAGGTCAAAAGACATGACAAGCAAGCCTTTTGTATGATGATAAACAGTAGAGAAGGTGAAAACCCTTGGTATCAGGACATAAGGCGATACTTGACAAAGGGTGAATACCCTGAGGGAATTAGTGACAATGATAAAAGGATCATTCGGAAAAGAGTCATAGGGTTTATGTTGATAGGAGAAACCCTTTATAAAAAGAACTTTGATTCTACTTTGCTAAGATGTGTCAATCTCGAAGAAGCCCAGACATTAATTAAAGAAATACATGAAGGAACTTTCGGGACTCATGCACCAGGGCATATCATGGCTAGGAAAATCCTCAGAGCAGGGTATTTTTGGTCCATAATAGAAAAAGATTGTCACCAATATGCTAAAAAATGTCACAAGTGTCAGGAATATGCAGACAATGTACATGTCACGCCGGCACCTCTCAATGTTATGGCTATCCCTTGGCCATTTGATATGTGGGGCATGGATGTTATTGGACCTATTGAGCCCAAGGCATCTAATGGCCATCGATTCATTTTGGTGGCTATCGACGTGTGACTAAAAAGGTAGTGGTCACCTTTGTTAAGAGGAACATCATATGTAGATATGGCATCCCACATCGTCTTATTACTGATAATGGAACCAACCTGAATAATAAGATGATGGAGGAACTATGCCAGGACTTCAAAATTCAACATCATAATTCCTCTCCCTACCGGCCCAAAATGAATGGTGCGGTCGAAGCGGCTAATAAAAACATCAAAAGGATTGTTCAAAAGATGGTCAAGACTTATAGGGATTGGCATGAAATGTTGCCTTTTGCTCTTCATGGTTACCGAACATCTGTGCGAACCTCAACAGGAGCTACTCCGTTTTCCCTTGTATATGGAATGGAGGCCGTATTTCCAATAGAGGTCGAAATACCTTCCTTGTGAATCATAATGGAAGCAAAATTAACAGAAGTTGAATGGGTCCAAAGTCGATACGATCAGTTAAACCTTATCGATGAAAAGCTGTTGAATGCTATATGCCATGGACAAGCCTATCAAAGGAAGATCAAAAAGGCTTATGATAAAAAGGTCCACCCTCATACTTATCAAGAAGGGGATCTAGTAATAAAGAAACTGCTTCCGCCCGTAAAGATAAAATGGGAAAATGGGCAGCAAATTATGAAGGACCCTTTGTGGTCAAAAGAGCTTTCTCGGGAGGGGCACTTATCCTCACCAATATGGATGGAGAAGAACTTCGACACCCAATCAATTCTGATGCGGTGAAGAAGTATTATGCTTGAAGACATTGCTCAAGACCCGTCAAGAATGAAAACCCGCAAAGGGCATCCCTGGGCAAAAGATAGGGTCTACATCCCTCGCTAGGATACGTCCTAGGCAAAAAAAAAAAAAAAAAAAAACTAAGAGCAATGGTTACTTTAGTCGAAAACCGAAAAGGCGGCTAAAATAACATTCTTCCGAAGCAAGCGATCGCATAGTCTTCACTCTGAGCTCAGGCATCTCAATTGAAGCAATTAGGAGAACTGGGGGGCAGATATTATAGACATGACTGTTCAAGCCTATACAGTATAGTCATCCCTGACTACCCATTCTTCTAAATATCTCTTGAAATCCTTCTGTAAAAGAAACAAACTTTTGCTCATTTATCAAATTCCTTTTCATTTCCTTTCTCTTGACCAAATATTATGGAAATGCCTCTTTATTGATAAATCATAAATATGCGCAAAGACTTTTAATCAAAGATCAAGCATGCATCTAAAAAGAGGAAGCATAAAAATAAGAAAATAATAAATGCCTGCTAGTATATTCTTAGTTAAAAATTAGGGTAGCCTGCTAGATCGCAAACCCCAAACAAGACGATCTAGGCAAAAGATAAGGCAAAAGCCCCCTAAGATATTCTAGGCAAAAATTAAGGCAGCCCGCTAGATCGAAAACCCGTAAAGGGCAGTCTAGGCAAAAGATAGGGCTAAAAACCAAAAGATGAATAAAAGAGGAGCCCATCATCATGAAGGAGGAGCCCATCATGGTCATAAAGAAAGGAGACCATCGACATATTCATAAGAAGCCAACGGGAGAAGGCCAGTTACTTTCTTAATGCATCAAAAATAAATGAACAATAGATTGCATTTAGGACATCCACACACAAAGTAGTTGCATAATACGACTTTGTCAAAATCAAGAAAAAAATAATTTTCTTCAAACAAGAATAATAAACATGCATATAAGGAGGATAGTCTCCATGCTTGTGATTGAAAATAGAAGGCGCCAAAATCCAGCCTCTAAATGAAAATCAAAATCGCGAAAGACGAAATCAAAACCATTTCAGCAAAATAAAGAGCTTCAAGAAAACTAGCTCTAACCCTCTACACCAATAAAAGAAGGTACATCGAAAAAAGAAGCCAACGGAAAGGCTCGATAATCCCCAAGCGGATCCTTGCCTACTCCAGAGGCAAAACAAAATCACTCCACGACTCAACATCATCATCACATGAGTCATCAACCATAGTCATTTAAAGCTTCAATCAACATCCTTCCATCCAAGAAAGAAGGAAGCCATCACCAGAGAAAAGCCAACGGAAAGGCTTGATCATCCCCAAGAGGATCCTTGCCTACTCCAAAGGCAAAATAAAAAGATTACCTCACGACTCAGCAGCATCGCCACATGAGTCATCAAGCAAACTCATCCAGAATCTCCGTCATTCCCCAAAGGAGAATAAGGACTACTCAAAAGTCCATCAAAGAAAATACGGAGTCAAATCCTCCACATCACCAGGGGGCAACAGAAAGAAAAGAAAGAAAAACTTTTCATCCCCTAACGGATGCCACAACAAAAAAAGGGGGCTGCATGAAAATCCCCAAGTAGAGCATGTCAAGAAAAGTCTTCAAAACGGGGAAAATAAGAAGATATCCTCACCCCGCTCAATAAAGAGCCTCACAAAGCCAGGAGCCAGGACTCCGTCGTATCCCCAGGAAGCCAATAAATTCCCCAGGGCCGCTAAAAAGAAGAAAAGAGATAAAACCTATTCATCCCCAGCGGATAACAAAAAAACCTGCATGCACAAAAGAAAGAAAAAGGGCACATGCATTCAAAAACAAAAATTCAAAGTCGTGAAAAAAATACAATCACGAGAAAAAGGTACAAACCCATTCCTCAATGGAATAAGAGCATAGGCAAAGCCAGCTCAAAACAACGAACATCCAACAAGGAGTTAAAAACTCCATTCCTCCCTAGGGGGCAAATTAAATTCCCAGTGGATCATCAACAAGAAAATCCCCAACGAGCCTACCAAGCAAAGGCAAACTACAAATTCATATCCTCGGGGAGTTAATCACCTATAACGCCCAATATGGATATCCCCAGCGAAGTGCAAAGCCTTCACTCCCAAGAAGAGTCTCTGCCTAAGGCAAGCAAAAAACTGATATCCCCAAGAAATGGGAAATCAACCTATAAGAGGTAATACAAGTCCAAAGCATAAAAGCTTTCAATAAAGCATCTGCCTACTCAGAGGTATTTTCAAGAACAAATATCCTCAAGAAGAGCATCAGCCTATTCAGAGGCGAAACACATAAAGCCTTCACCACTATTGAAGCACCTGCCTAAAAATAAAGAGGCACAATCAACAAAAATCAACAAATCCCCAGTGGATTTCCGCCTAAATAAAAGGCAACTAGCAAAGAATCCCCGGCAAAGCCGGATGGCTAAACAGAAAAGCCAAAAGCAAAGAATCCCCAGCCAAGACCGGATGGCTAAAAAGCCAGAAACAACAAAATCCCCGGTAAAACCGGATGACTACAACAGAAAAGTCAAAAAGGAAAAATCAATCATTCCCCACGGAATAGGCGCATGATAAGAAAACAATAAGCCGCCAACACATTTCCAAAACCAAATAACCATAGGATGGACTAACAAAAAAAAGGTGCATCCTAAGAGCCTTGCAAAACGGGGTTCGGACCGGGTGGGGGTAGGTACCCATCGGAGCCATGCAAAACGGGGTTCGGACCGTGTGGGGGTAGGTACCCATCGGAGCCTTGCAAAACAGGGTTCGGACCGGGTGGGGGTAGGTACCCATCGAGCCTTGCAAAACGGGGTTCGGACTCGGTGGGGGTAGGTACCCATTAGAATCATCAAAATGCAGATTTGGACTAGGTGGGGGTAGGTACCCATCGGAGCCTTGCAAAACGGGGTTCGAACCGGTGGGGGTAGGTACCCATCGAGCCTTGCGTAACGGGGTTCATACCGGTGGGGTAGGTACCCACCGGAGCCTTATAAAATAAGGTTTATACCGGATGAGAGTAGGTACTCATCAGAATCTAGCAAAAATGCAGATTCGTACCGGGTGGGGGTAGGTACCGACCAAAGCCTTATAAAATAAGGTTAATACCGGATGAGGGTTGGTACTCATCAGAATCTAGCAAAAATGCAGATTCGTACCGGGTGAGGGTAGGTACCCACCAAAGCCTTATAAAATAAGGTTTGTACCGGATGAGGGTAGGTACTCATCAAAACTTAGCAGAATGCATTAGGTGGAGTAAAATACTCACCTAAGCATTACAAAAATGGGTTGCAAAGACCTTACTTCTATTAGAGGATAGTTCAGTGTTGATCACCTCGGAAGTAAGTACCCACAAGAGTTTAGCAAAATGCGAACTCATACCGGGTGAGGGTAGGTACTCACCAAAGCCTTGCAAAACAAGGTTTATACCTAGTGGGGGTAGGTACCCACAAGAGTCTAGTGAAACACAGACTTGTATCGGGTGAGGGTAAGTACTCACCAGAGCCTTATAAAGTAAGGTTCAAACCAGATAGGGGTTGGTACCTATCAAAAATATTTATCATCCGGAGGAACACCAAAGAAGCATCCGAAGGATAACCGGGCAAAAGGGTTAACTCCTTCCCCTACCAACTAATTTTGTTGGCATATTAAGCCAACATAATTAGCCAGGCAGGTGAAGGGGGGGCAGCTGTAGACCCCTAATTTTGCCCGGTCTCTCAATAAAGGCTGAGAAGACCTCTCATAACAAGATAAAGTTCACCCAATCACCCAACAAAAGCTAAGGAGACTTCCTACATAAAGATAAAGCTCGCCCGGCATCTTAATGAAGGCTAAGAAGACTTCCTATATGAAGATAAAGCTTCAACGGATACATATCGGCATCAACCAACGTCCGAAAAAAGCAAGGAAAGCTTCCTGGGGTCCCAGAACGCAAAAACTGGACAAAACAGGTCGAGACCCCCGTCCCAGAGTTGGGACGGCCGTCCCAACTAACCTAGGACAAGTGAGACGCGCGTCCCACATGTGGGACGACCGTCCCAAGTCCCAGGGGGGCTGGCTCTGTGTTGAAAATGCAAGTGGGACAGCCGTCCCACCCCAGACGGCCGTCCCGGCCCAGACGACCGTCCCAAATGAGCCAGGTAGCGAAAACTATAAATAGGAGACTCATTTGCTCATTTTTCACACCCCAGACAACTCAGAGCACTTGTCTACTTCTCTCTCTCTTTCGAATGATCTTTCTGATTGCCTTAAAGAGGTAACAATCAGTTAAGGAATTATATTCCGGCATTCGATTCTTCTATAAAATTTTAGTCGAGTCGAGTTTATTTGTGAGGAGAGTCGTTGTAGAGCGAGGGACTGCCGAAACGCGTCCTTATTGTAAAAGAGTTGCTATATAAAGCTTGCTACGGAGGTTCTTTTCAAATCTCTTCTCTTTTACTGCTTTATTTATTGCTTTATATATGAAATGTAAATAAAATCATGTAGATAGCCATATTTAAATATTGTACGAATAAAATAGGGTAATAGCGTAATTTCTTGTAATCTTCACTTAAATGAATTAATCCGTCATAGGGAACCCGAAAGGGGCGTTGTGGGGTGCTAACACCTTCCCCACACGTAACTAACTCCCTTACCCAACTCTGGTTATAATGGCCAAGTGCGGTTTTTATTAAAATCAACATTTTTTCCTTTTCCAATGTTTAAGGTCAAAACATTGGTGGCGACTCCAAAAGAACCCCTTTTTCGAAAACCTTGCTTCTATTAGAGGATAGTTCAGTTATTGAGCACCTCGGAAGCAATGAACATATTTTAAACATAAAACGCGAGTCTAAACCATCTTTTCACGACCGCTCGCATAAACGTTCGAGATGTCCCTGGACATCGGAACGGACGGCGGCGACAGGGTTCATACTCGTCAAACACCAGATAGGGGTGCGTACTCATCGGACCTTACAAAAGGGGGCTTTCCAGGTGGGGGTTCATACTTGTCACACACCAGATTGGGGTTCGTACTCATCAATCGAAGGGGTCAGCTACCGCATCAAAGGAGTATCCCAAAAGATCACACTTAGCGTCCAGAAGGTTAGCTACTAGGAGAGCAACCGAAGGACTGTCGCTGTCGTCCGTTCCGACGTCTAGGGACATCTCGAACGTTTATGCGAGGGATCGCGAAAAGATGGTTTAGACTCGCGTTTTTATTTTTAAATGTGTTCATTGCTTCCGAGGTGCTCAACAACTGAACTATCCTCTAATAAAAGCAAGGTTTTCGAAAAGGAGTTCTTATGGAGTCACCACCAATGTTTTGACCGTAAACATTGGAAAAGGATAAAAAGGCGTTGATTTTAATAAAAACCAAACTTGGCCATTATAACCAGAGTTAGGTAAGGGAGTTAGTTACGTGTGGGGAAGGTGTTAGCACCCCACAACGCCCCTTTCGGGTTCCCTATGACGGATTCATTCATTTAGTGAAGATTACGAGAAATTACGCTATTACCCTATTTTATTTATACAGTATTTAAAAATGGCTATCTACATGATTTTATTTTACATTGCATACAGAAAGCAATAAATAAAACAATAAAAGAGAAGAGAATTGAAAAGAACCTTCGTAGCAAGCTTTGTATTGCAAATCTCTTACAGTGAGGTTGCGTTTTGGCAATCCCCCGCTCTACAAAGACTCTCCTCCCCGAATACAGTATCGACTCAACTAAATTTTAAAGAAGAATCGAATGCTGGAATACAATTCCTTAACCGATTGTTACCTTTTTAAGGCAATCGGAGAGTTCATTCGAAGTAGGGAGAGAAGACAAGTACTAGGAGTTGTCTGGAGTGTGAAAAAGTGGCAAATGAGCCTCTTATTTATAGTTTTCGCAGCCTGGCAGCTTGGGACGGCCGTCTGGAGCTTGGAAATCAGGGACGACCGTCTGGGGAAGTTGGGACGGCCGTCTCGAGCCTCCAAATTAGTTGGGACGGCCGTCTGGAACTTGGGACGATCGTCTGGACTTCTGGGACGACCGTCCCAGCTTCTGAGACGGCCATCTCGATTGTTTTTGCCAGATTTTGTGTTCTGGGACCCCCGAGAAGCTTTCCTTTCTTTATTCGCACGTTGAATGATGCCGATAAACGTCCAGTGAAGCTTTATCTTCATATAGGAAGTCTTTTTGGCCTTTATCGAGATGCCAGGCAAGCTTTATCTTCATATAGGAAGTCTCCTTTGCCTTTATTGAGAGGCCAGACAAAATTAGGGGTCTACAAGGACAACCGGGCAAGAGGGTTAACTCTGTTAGAAAAAGAGGCTGAGATCAAGAGGGGGGTGAATTGATCTTTGAAAGATTTTCGCAATTAACAGATTATCTATTTCAAAAAATAAGATTTCAGATATGTTCTTGAATCACACAGCAAGCAATCAAAGAAAATTAAAGTAGCAACAGAATTAAAGAAAAGAAAGGTTTAGAAAGATATCACCAAGGTTTATACTGGTTCACCCAATCCCAGGGCTACGTCCAGTCTCCAGCCAAATTCCAGCTGGGTTCCACTAGATTGAATGTTTTACAGATTACAACCTTAATCACACACTCAATCTACCACAAGAACCACAATTCCAGTTCCTGCACCTAACCTTTCACCAAGAACCAAATTCCAGTTCTTGACAACCTCTACAACCAAATTCCAGCTGCAGAGAAACCAGTGCCCACAATTCCAGGCACCAACAATACAGAAAAGAATGTAAAGAAACAAACAGAAGAAACTAAAATGCTCAAACCAGTTTTATGCAGTTCTGCACTATGTTGATTTAATTCATCATGCATAGCATTAATCCAGTTATTATCCTTTAATGCATCAGATACAGTTTTAGGTTCAATTTGAGATACAAATGCCATATGATTGCAAAATTTATTTAAAGATCTTCTAGTGGAAACTCCCTGATTTATTTCACCAATGAAGTTGTCTATTGAAAGATTTCTTGGAGTTTTCCAATCTTTAGGCAACTGTTCTTCAGTTTCTTCAACTTCTTCAACCTGCTTTTGAGAAGCTGGAGATTCTGGAAGTTTTAACTGATACATTTTATCAGTTAAAACATCATCTTTTGTACTAAATTCAGAAATATTCTGCACACTTGGGTTAGTCTCATCAAATACAACATGGATAGATTCTTCTATAGTATTTAGCCTTTTGTTGTATAGTTTTAGACAGGGATTTTGAAATGTGAGTAAAAGAAGAAAGAAGGAAGAAACTTGAACCAGAGATTGAAGAATTAGAATAATGGACTTCAAGTGAGCAAGAAGAGTTACGGATGTCAAATTTTGTGAATTGTAGTTCAATTCGACAGAACCTGCAACAAACAGCTTTAATTTCACATGTCCCCTTGACTGAAGGCAGAGGCACAGATTTCAGGACAGTGGGTACTGCAGCTATTTTGTTCTTGGATGAATTTTTGACTTGGTCAACAGATGTAATAAATGTATTATGCAGATTTTGATTTAACACAAAACTTGAAGTTTTGACTTTGATTTACTGACCAATTTTCAATTGGAAGTTGTAAAAATGGTTTTTAGGAACGATTTAATCGATTAATCAGCAAATTAACCTATTAATTTGATTTTTAATATTAGGTTTTGAGACTGTAACAGTGGAGTAATCGATTAATACACAACAGAATCAATTAATTTTGTACTGGAGAAATTCAATAATGTGATAACGAATTTTAACCGATTAAAACGAAAAAGAATCGATTAAATTTGACATCTTAGTGATTTTAGTTGATATAAATCCTTTTTAATCGATTAAAACAGTTAAACTAAAATTCTCGAGAGCATTTTAATCGATTAATTCGAATTTCAATCGATTAAAACTGTATCGGACAAATTTTCTCGATATGCTCGTAAGTGATTTTAACCGATTAAAACTATTTTATATCAATTAAAACATTTAGTTTAAGAAACCGAACCCGATTTGTTGTTTTGAACACTAGGGGACTTCCAGATTTTGTTCCTGCAAAACAGATTAGGCATATTTCTGGTACCCCTTTTTTAATTACTGGGTCCAATTATGTTATATAAAATGAATTTTTGGGAATCCATTTCATTCTACCTTTAGGAATAACATATTTCTTAATTCTACAATATTTCACAGAATGACCTTTCTTCATGCAGTAAAAACATTTAACAAATGGAGATGACATAGATTTACTATATGTAAAGTAGTTTTTAAGTACTCTAGTTTTCTTTCCAATGGGGGGTATAAAACCTATTCCACCACGGTTAATAACTAATTTTTGAGAGTCAAGTATCATATCAAGACTAGTCTTTCCTTTTGCTAGTTTAGATGCAGTCTTTATTAAATATGTTACTTTTTCTTGCAACTCAGGACAATTTTTACAATCTTTAACATTACACATGCAATCAAAGTTATTATCTATATCTGAATTTTCATTTTTGATTTCTTCATCAACAATTTTCTTTTCAAGAATAGTGATCTTGTTTTCTAATAGATTATTCATACTTTTTAATCTTTTGTTTTCAGTTTCTAATCTTTTAGCTACAACATGCATTTCATAAAAGGCATCTTGTAAAGAACTATAGTTCAGAGTAGTTGTTGAGTAAGAACTTACACTGGTTATTGGAGAATCCGAATTGACCATTAAGCATGTCTCTGTAGTTTCTTCATAGGCCATTTCAAGGGTCTTCCACATTTGTGCAGCAGTTTGACAATGTGCTATCCTGAAAAAATTGTTTCTGTTAAGTGCAGATATAATGATATTTTTGGCAATACAATCATCTTGGATTAATTTTTTTTCACAGTCATTCAAGCTAGACCAATCTTTGTTAAAAATATCAGTTTCTTGTTCAATGATGTTCCAAACATTTATACTAACAGATTCAATAAAGATCTTCATCCTTATCTTCCAAAATGAATAATCTGTTCCACAAAACAGTGGAGGTTTATCAATACAAGCACGCTCAGAAAATTTATTTCCAGCCATGGATCGAAAGACTTGAATAACTCTCAAGAACCTTGCTCTGATACCAATTGTTAGAAAAAGAGGCTGAGATCAAGAGGGGGGGGTGAATTGATCTTTGAAAGATTTTCGCAATTAACAGATTATCTATTTCAAAAAATAAGATTTCAGATCTGTTCTTGAATCACACAGCAAGCAATCAAAGAAAATTAAAGTAGCAACAAAATTAAAGAAAAGAAAGGTTTAGAAAGATATCACCAAGGTTTATACTGGTTCACCCAATCCCAAGGCTACGTCTAGTCTCCAGCCAAATTCCAGCTGGGTTCCACTAGATTCAATGTTTTACAGATTATGACCTTAATCACACACTCAATCTACCACAACAACCACAATTCCAGTTCCAGTTCCTGCACCTAACCTTTCACCAAGAACCAAATTCCAGTTCTTGACAACCTCTACAACCAAATTCCAGCTGCAGAGAAACCAGTGCCCACAATTCCAGGCACCAACAATACAGAAAAGAATGTAAAGAAACAAACAGAAGAAACTAAAACGGTCAAACCAGTTTTATGCAGTTCTGCACTATGTTGTTTCTTCTTCAAAAGAATGCAGTTTTGCCTCAAGAAAGAACTTTGATGAACTTCACAAAAACTAGCGTGATTCTTTCTTGAAAGTAGCACTTTTGATTGCTTGAATGATTGCTAAAAGATGGTTTTCAGATGTATGTTTAAAAAGTTCAAGCAACTCTAATTTTATAGAAGATTTCAAAACTACTGGATTAATTAATCTGTTGAAATAATCTTTTAATCTGTTAAAAGTCTTGTTTTAATCTGTAAAAACTTCTTTTAATCCATTAAAACGTTCTTGATTATTTTCCAGATTTGTTTTAACTGATACGACAACGTTTATATCAATTAAAACTCTTTGTAAAAAATCTTCTAATATGTTTTAATCGATTGTTTCATGTTTCAATCGATCAAAATACTGTAAAACTTTCTTGTAAACTTTTCCAAGTGATTTTAACTGATAAAAACTCGTATTAATCGATTAAAACGCGTAGTATAATTTTTCTTAAGTTGATTTAATCGATTGAAACGTAATTTAATTGATTGAAATAGTTCTGATCGGTCATAACTAAATTCTGATCGATCATAATCACATTCTCATTGGTCATAATCGCATTCTGATCGGTCATACAGTATGCCAAATGAAATTAATCGATTAAAACGAAATTGTATCGATTAAAATACTGCAAAAACACTTTTCTTAACATTTTAAGTGATTTTAATCGGTTATTTCGAAGCTGTATCAGTTAAAATACTGATAGAAGGTTTTCAAAACTTCTTTTAATGAAATCAATCGATTATTTTGAAGTTATATCAGTTAAAAACCTGTTATAAAAGTGTGAAGAACATTTTAGTTGATAAAGATTATATGTTATTAGTAAAAATAGTTGATTAAGAAAGCTTTTATCAAAATACTTTGGTTTTGACCGTTTAAACGCTTTTAGAGACATTTTGCAAAATCTTTTAAGTGAAGAAACCTCATGCAGCAGAAAAGATAAAAATGATTATACCTAAGCAGAGCTGCAGACACACTAATCCCTCTACTCTTTTATCTAAGTGACTCTTGACTGCCACAAAGTTGCCTTTGACTTCATTCTTGACTTCATCAAATCAACAAGATCTTTGATAGAGTATTTCAATAAGATCTTCATCACATTCAAACTCCTTCACCCTCCAGCCGATGTTTTTGGCATATTGAGCCAACGGTCGGCTAGTCAGGTGAAGGGGGGGGCAGCTATAGACCCCAAATCTTTCCCGACCTCAAATTAAAGAGCAAAAGACCTCCAATTCGAAGATGGGCAAGGCCTAAAAGGTCCCTAGGATAGACTAATAGGCCCCATATTAGAGTAGGAAGCTTTCTTGTACAAAAAAAATAAGGAATTGCACCTGGAAGGCCGAGACCACCATCTCACCATCGGCAGAGGGCAAGACCGTCATCTCGTTTGGCGAGATGGCCGTCTCACCACTCACCAAGGCGAGACCGCCGTCTCGTTTGGTGAGACGGCCTTCTCGCCATTTACTAAGGGCGAGGCGACCGTCCCACTTGGCGAGACGACCGTCTCGACCTGACAAACATGAATCCCTATAAAAGGAGGGCGCATTCCCCTCCTTTTGACACCATTCTTCAACTTTTCCTTCTACAATTTCTTCTAATTCTTCTCCTAGGATCCCTCCGAAGCATTTTCGGAGTTTCTTAGCTTTCTTAGAGGGTATTCTATAGCTTTGAAGAACCTAAGACCATGAAAGTATAGATGGCCAATGAACTCAGAAAGTTGAAGAAGAACTGTGAGAAGGACAGTGCAACTCTGTTCACATTGTTTCGAGCTGAAGAAGATACCAATTTCTAGAAGATTATAGATGCTAAATTTGTAAGAGAAGCATGGACGACGTTGAAGATAGCATGGAAGGGTCATGATCGAATCAAACAGGTTCTCTTACAGACCATGTATAACGAGTTTGAAAGTATGAGAATGAAAGACTCAGAAGAAGTTTTTTTAGTACATCACCCATGTCAAAATCGTGGTGAATGAACTCAATCAAGATGGAGAGGCATTCTTTGAAAATCGAGTTGTGTGAAAAATCTTAAGATCGTTAACCAACGATTTTGAGAACAAAGTCTGTGCCATAAAAGAGTCTCGAAATTTGTCTAAACTCAAGCTTCAAGAATTGGGTGGTTCGCTTGGAGCCCATAAGTATTGGAGGAAAAGATGAAGGAGGAGACAATTGTACAAGTGCTAAAGACCAAGTCAAAATAGGAGAAGGTGTTATATTCCAAGAATAATAGAGGACGAGGATGAGGTCGTTCGAAGATGGGCAAGGCCTAAAAGGTCCCTAGAATTGATCAATAGGCCCCATATTTGAATAGGAAGGATTTTTGTACACAAAAAATAAGAAATGTCACCCAAAGTGTCGAGACCATCGTCCCATTTGACGAGATCGTCGTCTCGTTTGGCGAGACAACCGTCTCTCCACTTGCCGAAGGCGAGACGGTGGTCCCAACCTGACAGGTGCAAATTCCTATAAAAGGGGGGAACCTTCTCCTTGTTTTCACACAATTAAACAACTTCTTCTACTGCATAATTCTCAAAATACTCTCCTAGGACCCCTCTGAAGCATTTCCAGAGTTCATAGAGTTCTTAGAAAACATTCTAAAGTACTTCAGGAGAAAAGTGAGTTACATTGTACAGTGTGGTGATTGCCAAAAAGAGCCCTTTTCAAAAATATTTTATAAAAAAGCTTGCTTCGAAGGTTCTTTCATATCCTTTACTCTATTTTTATCGCTTTTATTAGTTATTACCTATGTGCATTAGCTATTAAGGGCCATGTAGTCAATAATTTAAATTTTGCAATGAAAAAATAAGGGTAAAAGCATAGTTTTAATGTTCTTATTTCTTTATAAGTCCATCATAGGGAACCCAAAAGGGGCGTCGTGGGGAAGCTAATAGCTTTCCCACACGTAACTAACTCCCTTAGCTAACTTGTAATGACCAAAGTTGGTTTTTCTTAAAAACCTTCACCTTCTTTTCCTTTTCCAATGTTTTTGGTAAAAATATTGGTGGCAACTCCTCGAACCTTTTCAGAAACCTCGCCTTTAGGTTCAACCCGATTATCGGACAACCTAAAGGCATTGAACCACACTTTAAAAAAACCCGAGTGAACAAAACCATCGCGTCGCTCCGACTGCCTCTTTTGACGGCGGCGATAGATGGCAACTCCACTAGGGAAGCTAGAGAGTTTATCCCATTTAGTGATGGACTAGTTTGAGAAATAAAACTTGAAATTACCCTTTTACCCTTCCTTGCTTTATAACATGCTTTATTGCTTGGCTTTAATAACTGTTGTATGTTTACTTTATGCAATTATTTGAAATAACAACTGTACACAAAATCTTGCGCACGACAGTTCCCCCTATACCCGGGGGCAAGTGGGATAACCTTAGGGAGTGGGTGGCATTATACAATTTGTCGTAGTGAAGGCCATGAGCCCACTGGTATGATCGGAAATCACCACTCAAGGTGATAACCTTCCTCTTTTGGCCCAAACACTGACAAGGCCCTAGTGCCATGCATGGTCTGAAGGTTGGGAGAGTGGGGACCCTATAATGGGGGCACCTTGGGGGTCTGGCCTTGGTGAGAAAATTTAGAACTACCTTGAATACGCACTCTTCTGCAAGATACCCCTACCTCGTGATAAAAATGTCGTCTCACTATTCGCAGATGAGTGAATTGTGTGTGCATTTGTTTGTTACATAGCATAATCATACAACAACACAATAAAAACAAAATCTCAAAATTCTTTCATAAAAAACACCCTTATCTCAGATAGTCTACATTTTAGCTAGCCTGGTTTCAGGTTCTTTGTAAGCTAAGTAGCCACGTGGACCAATAGAAGAGATAAGGGGATATAAAACCAAATTTTCATAATAAACAACTTTATCTCGGACAGTTCACATTTTAGCTAGCCTGGTTTCAGGTTCTTTGTAAGTTAAGTAGCCACGTGGATCGACAAAAGGGATAAAGGCTTAAAAATAATAAAAACATTTTAAAGCAATACAAAATAAATACCTTTTACAATAAAAAGAATTTTGACAAAGTTGTATCATTCATACCCGCATCATCTCATAAGTGGTAAAAATAGGAGAGAAAATAAATACATAAGGAAAGTATGCATACGCATCATCTTAATAAATCCCTTTGCCACCTATTCTTCACTTTTTTCTCTTCGTTTTGATATGTTGTGCATCCAAATGCGACATCCCAGTCAAAAGTTATCTCACTTTGAACATCTACCGCCTTTTTGCACTATTGCATGCATAAACACATTCATGCTAAGGGGCATCAAATATCCCTAAGACAAAGGCGAAAGAGGCCTCGAGCACATTTGTAACCATCCACAAGGAAGGGACAAGTGTACTAAGGTATATGGTGACCTTCGTTATACTTGTCAAAACCATGATGGGGAACGAACTATTATACCGAAGTTGGTATAGTGCTCCATGAAGCGTAAAACTTTAAGGATGATACTAAAGTCATTGTCTTAAGGTGTATCTATCCCATACCAATCATTCATTTTAAGTAAAAAAATTCATGTACATTCTAGAAAGTGGTTGGTCTTCTCCGTCCTGTCCTCACCCTGTGCAAAAAGTCAAGAGGATGGAGCAGTCAAAAGAACAAAATCGTGAGCTTACCGTTGAGCTTAACCCCATAAAGGAGCAAATGGCCCGGTTAATCGAGCACATAGAAGAACAGAACTGCAAGCTCATCGCTGAGCTTAATTCCATGAAGGAACACATGATGCAGTTAATGGAACTAATGCGCCATCAACATATCCACCATAAAGGCATCCACATCGACCACATGGGCGAAAAGGGGGAGCAAGGGCTGAAGAGCGGAAGGATCACTCAACCTCCCGCTCCTAATGCATCATTCAAGAAGTTCCTTAACAAGAAGGAGGAGAGAAGCGTGAATGCCATCAACCTTACTACCCCTTCTACCTCTGCGCAACAAGCTAGGCAACCACGAAAGCAAAGAAAGGAGTTCACCCCCCATTCCAACCTCCTATGGGAGTCTGCTGCCGAAGCTGTTAGAGACCGAGCTCCTAGCACGCATCCCTCCGAGAAAGATTGATCCACCCTATCCTGAGTGGTATAAGCCTAACAAAAAATACGCTTACCACTTAGGTGCTCCTGGGCATTCTGTGGAAGATTTTTGGGCCTTGAAATACAAGGTCTAAGAGTTGTTGGACGTCAGGTGGCTCACTTTCAACTCTCCCACTCCTAACATGGATATCAAGCCTCTATCGCCATTAGAGCAATGAGGAGGGATAGAGAAGGCTAGCTGACTAGGGATCTTCATGTTTTTTAAGTTTCTTGCATATTTCTCGCGGTCCCCGCCCGTGGCCGCGAGATCCTTGACTAAAAGGGATTTGTAAACATTTCTTTTTTATCAATAAAATGAGGCATTCTCATAAGCATTCATATTCTTTTTCATTCTTTTCTCCCTTAAAATAACTGACAATAAAATCTAAGCCTAAACAAAACTGTAAATAAAAATAATCATGTCTGTGATGGATGACTCTTTGGGGATCTGAAAGCCGAAGGCGAATGGACCGAGTCAGACAGTGAGAAGGGGACCGTCTCCCTGGACATACAAAGGCTGTTAAAAAAGAGAAGCTCAATCTATATGTCTCATTAAGGAAGAAACTGAGACCATCGATTTGGGGTCAAGGAAACGATAAGAAGGAAAATACCCAAATTAACAATAATGTTAGGGAAGGATTGGTACAATTGCCAAGAGAGTATGTGGACGCATGTGTATGACATGCCAAGATCTCAAAATCCAAAACCATAAACCCTCCCTCTACCGACCTAAACTGAACAATGTAGTAAGGGGCAGCAAATAAGAACATTAAGATGATCATCCAGAACATGGTCTAAACCTACAAGGATTGTTATCCTCAGCCCTTCATAAGATATATAACGTCTGTACGAACCTCCACGAGAGTTACTCTATTCTCTCTTACATATGACATGGAGGCCATACTCACAAAAGAGGTCGAGATACCTTCCTTGACTAGTTACCATGGAAGCAAAACTGAAAAAAGCTTAGTGGGTCCAAAGCCGATGCAACCACTCAAACCTAATCGAAGAAGAACGGTTAGACGCCATATGTCGAGGACAAGCCTACCAAAAGAAGATCAAAGGGCTTACGACAAAACAAGGTCAACCCCCATATTTACCACGAGGGGGAATTTAATGGTAAACAAATTGCTTCCGACCCAAAAAGACAAAATAGGAAAATGGGCGGCAAATTGCGATTAAACGAGTTTTCTAGGGAAGAACTCTTACTCTCACTGACATGGATAAAAAAAGGAACTTCGACACCCAGTCAACTTCGATACGGTGAAGAAGTATTATGCTTGAAGGTCATTGCTCATGACCTGCCAGGATGAAAACCCGCAAAGGGCATCCTGGGAAAAAGTTATGGTCCACTCGCCTCGCTAGGATACGTCCTAGGCAGAATTTAGAGGTTTTTCCAAAAAAAAAAAAGAAGAAAGAAAAATCCCCTAAGAGCAATGGTCGCCTTAGTCGAAAACCGAATGGCGGCTAAGGTTACACCCTTCCAGAAGTAAGCAGTCTTGTATAGTCTTCACTCTGGGCTCGGGCATCTCAACTAAGGCAATTAGGAGAACCAGGGGGCACATATCATAAGACATGATTGTTGAAGTCCATACAATGTAGCCAACCTAGGCCAGCCGTTCTTCTAAATTCCATTTGTAATCCTTCTGTGAAAATAATAAACATTTGCTCATACATATCAATAAAATTCTCATTCATTTCATTTTTCTTGATCAGTTTATGAAATTTCCTCTACATTGATAAATCATAAATATGTGCAAAGTGATTTTGTCAAGGTCTTTTCATGCATCATAAACAAGGAAGCATTGAAAAAGAAAAAGAAAAATAAAGATAAAAAGAATGATGCCTGCTAGGAGATTCTTAGGCAAAAATTAGGGCAGTCTGCTAGATCGAAAACCCGCAAAGGGCTGTCTAGGCAAAAGTTAAGGCACTCATAAAAAGGAAAAAGCCCGCTAAGATATCCTAGGTAAAAATTAAGGCAACCCGCTAGATCAAAAACCCCAAAAGGGCGTTCTAGGGAAAAGTTTGGGATTAACAAAAAATGAATAAAAAAGGAGCCCACCAGCATAATCATGAAAGTCCAGCAGGAGAATGCCAGTCACTTTTCTAGATGCATCAAATAAAAATAGATTGCATTTAGGGCATCCACACAAGTAGTCGCACAAAATGACTTTGTCAAAATTGAAAAATAAAAATAAAAAATTGCCTGAGATAAATAACAAAAAACGAAAAGCATTCATGCATATAAGGAGACTAGCTCCATGTTTGTGTTTGAAAATAGGAAGCACCCAAAACAAGTCTCCAAATAAAGCTCCCCTCAAGAAAACGGAGCAAGTCGTCAATAATCAAGTGTCTCAGGCAGAACAAGAGCTTCCAAAGCCAAAGCTCCAACCATCTTCCTTCTACCCAATAAAAAGAAGGCACATTAGAAAAGAAAAGCCGACGGAAAGGCTCAGTTATCCCCAAGCGAATCCCTTCTTACTCCAGAGGTAGAAAACCAAAATTATTACCCCAAGGCTCAACATCGCGACCACATGAGTCATCAAGCGTACTCAACCAAATCTCCGCCACATTACCCAATGGAAGAATAAAGGCGTCACATCCGAATCATCAAACGATCAAGGAATCCAAACCTTCTCAGGGTTCCAACAAAAAAAAGGGAGAAAAGAAAAACCATTCATCTCCAACAGATGTCCAAAAGAAAGGGACGCAACAGAGTAGGCCGAATAAAAATCCCCAAGTGGATCTCCCCAAAAAAGTCTACATAAATAAGGAATCAAAATTTCTCCTCCCTTAATAGAATAAGAGCTTCACAAGGTCAGCTCGCATCAACATCAATCAAGGAGCCAAAACTCCATCCCCAGAAAAGAAAAATTGAATCCCCAGGAAGTCGACTAATTCCCTGGTGGATCACCAAAAATCTTTATCCCTAGCGGACTCCCCCCCCCAAATGAAGGAAAAAGCCTGCGTGTATAAAAGAAACTAAAAAGTAAAAAGGAACATGCATTATCCTGAAAAAGCCAAAATTTAAATTGCGAAAAAAGAGATAAATCGCGAAAAAGGTGAAATCAAATAAAAATACTAACTTTTAGGTAATCAATAAAATCCCTAAGTGGGTCACCTCAGAAAAAGGGAAAATCAATGAAAAAGAAGGAATAAGAAATTCCAACAGAATAAGAGCATCACAAAAGCCAACTCGCACTTATATCAATCAAGGAGCCAAGACTCCATCCCCTAGGGGACAAGCCAAAATCAGATCCCCAGGAAGGCAATCAATCCTCAATGGATAATCAAAAAAGAGAAAACATCATCCCCAGTGAGCCTACTACAAAGGCAGTTTACAAATTCACATCCTTAGAGAGTCTTTTGCTTGTGCATAGGCAAGACCTGGCGGGCAAAGAGCCAGCAACCCCAAGTGGAATATCAGCCTATTCAGAGGCAAAATAGTGCAAACACTAAAGTCCTCAATTCAAATGAAGCATCCACCTACTCAAGAGGCATCGTCAAAATTAATAAATCCCCAATGGATTCCTACCTACCTAAGAGGCATTCATCCAGAATCCCCAGCAATCAAACAAGTTGGATGACAGTCGAAAAAATCCAATCCCCAGCAGTCAAGAAGCTGGATGGTTGTAGACCCCAAATCTTGCCCGACCTCAAAATAAAGAGTAGAAGACTTTTGTTCGAAGATGGGTAAGGCCTAAAAGGTCCATAGAATTGATCAATAGGCCCCATATTAGAATAGAAAGGATTTTTGTACACAAAAAATAAGAAATTCCACCCAAAGGGTCGAGACTGTCGTCCCATTTGGCGAGACCGCCATCTCGCCACTCGCCACTTGCCACTTGCCAAAGGCGAGACCGCTGTCCCATTTGGCGAGACGAAGGTCCCGACCTTGTCAGGCGAGACGAAGGTCCCGACCTGACAGGTGTGAATTGCTATAAATGGGGAGACTTTCTCACTCTTTTCACACACTTCTACCACTTTCCATTCTGTAATATTCTCGAATTATTCTCCTAGGACCCCTCTGAAGCATTTCCAAAGTTTCTTAGAATTCTTAGAAAGCGTTCTAGAGTGCTGTGAGAAAGAGCGATCATCATTGTATAGCGTGGGGATTGCCAAAAGGCATCCTCTTTCAAGAACATACTATAAAAGCTTGCTTCGAAGGTTCCTATATACTCCGTTCTCTATTTTATTGCTTTTTAGATAATATTGTTGTGCATTAATCATTTAGGTCATGTAGTCGATAACTTAATTTTCGCAATGAATAAATAAGGGTAAAAGCGCAATTTTATAGTTATTATTTCTTTATCAAAAACAGTCCATCATAGGGAACCCGAAAGGGGCGTCGTAGGTGTAGACCCCTAATTTTGCCCGGCCTCTCAAAATAAAAGCTAGAGGAACTTCGCCCGAAGATGGAGTTCATCCGGCTTCCCAAAACCGAGGAAACCTCCTGCAACAACATGGAGCTTGCTCATCTGCACGATATAAGTTAAAAAGACCTCGTACAAACAAAGGAAAAGTTCGCCTGGCATCTTAATGAAGGCCAAGAAGACTTCCTACATGAAGATAAAGCTTCAACGGACATATATCGGCATCAATCCACGTCCGAAACAGGAAAGGAAAGCTTCCCGGGGGTCCCAGAACGCGAAAGCTGGACAAAACAGGCCGAGACCATCGTCTCGTAGTTGGGACGGCCGTCCCAACTGGCCCAGAACAAGTGGGACGCGCGTCCCAGATGTGGGACGGCCGTCCCAAACATCAGGGGGTCTCAGCCTTTGTAAAATTGCATTTGGGACGGCCGTCCCAACCCAGACTGGCCGTCCCAGATTGGCACAATGCAGAAAACGCGTTTGGGACGGCCGTCCCAACCCAGACGGCCATCCCAAAGTTCCAGGCAGCGAAAAAACTATAAATAGGAGGTTCATTTGTCATTCTCCACACACCAGACAACTCTAAGACTTGTCTTCTTCTCTCCCTCTCTCGAATGATCTCTCTGATTGCCTTTTTTAGGTAACAATCAGTTAAGGAATTTGTATTCTGACATTCGATTTCTTCTAGAAAATTAGTCGAGTCGATTAGGGTAGACGAGAGGAGAACAATTGTAGAGCGAAGGACTGCCGAAACGCGTCCTCTTTGTACAAGAATCATAATATAAAGCTTGCTACGGAGGTTTCTCTCAATTCTCTTCTTCTTTATTGCTTTATTTATTGTTTTCGGTATGCAATATAGATAAATCATGTAGATAACCATATCTAAATAACTGTATCAATAAAATAAGGGTAAATGCGTAATTTCTCATAATCTTCACTTAATGAATAAATCCGTCATAGGGAACCCGAAAGGGGCGTTGTGGGGGTGCTAACACCTTCCCCACACGTAACTAACTCCCTTACTCAACTCTGGTTATAATGGCCAAGTTGGTTTTTAATAAAATCAACGCCTTTTTTCCTTTTCCAATGTTTCTGGTCAAAACATTGGTGGCGACTCCAAAAGAACCCCTTTTCGAAAACCTTGCTTCTATTAGAGGATAGTTCAGTGTTGAGCACCTTGGAAGCAATGAACACAATTTTAACAAAAAACGCGAGTCTCACCCATCTTTTCGCGACCGCTCGCATTAAACGTTCGAGATGTCCCCAGGACGTCGGAACGGACGGCGGCGACAGATGGCGACTCCGCTGGGGAAGTCCGAGAGATCCCATTTAGTGACGGATAAATTCAAACTAAGCAAAGATTTGAAATTACGCCTTTACCCTTCTGTATGTTTTTATTGTATGGCTTTAAATAACTGCTGTATGATTATTTTTGCAAATTGTTTGAAATATAAATTGCACACAAAAACCCTTGCACACAACAGTCCCTCTATACCCGGGGGCAAGAGTGAATACCTATAGGGAGTGGGTGGCAGATACGATCGGTTAGTTGGCACACGGGGCTACTACCGTTGTCGGAAAACCACCAACTCAAGGTGATAACTCTCTTCTTTTGGTCTAAGGGTGTCGCCACGGAGTTCCGTGCATGACCCGAGGATTGAGAGATTGAGAGGTCCCTATAATGGGGGCACCTTGGGGACCTTTGGCCTGGTGAGAACAGTTAGAACCACCTAAACCAAGCACGTTTCTACAGGAAAACCCTACCTCGTGATTAAATAAGCGTGACTCTGCTCGTGGATGTATGAATTGTGTGTGCATATGTTTGCTGCATTTGTATTGATGCATTAGCATAGGGTAATCATACAACAAACAAAAAAAAATGAAAAACCCTAAAAATCACAAAAAGCGAAAAGATAAAAGACTTTTATCTCGGACAGTCTTCAGTTAAGCTAGCCTGGTTTCAGGTTCTTTGTAAGCTAAGTAGCCACGTTGACCGACAGAAGAGATAAAGGGTCATAAAAAAATATAAAAACACATTAAAGTCATAAAAATACCTTTGTTACAAAATAAAAATTATTAGCGAAAGTCTTATAATTCATATCACCTTTTCTTCATAAAAATAAAAAGGGAAGAAGATAGGACTCTCTTCATTAAAATCCATAAACATTCATATAGATAAGTTTCCTTTTAAGAAATACCAAGTACTATCATGAATCATACTAGGAATAAAACATGATAATACTTAGAAAAACAAACACTTGCATACATGCATTTACAAAAACCCATCCTCATATCATGCATTTTTCACTTCTGCTAGATAATGGAGGGATCTGGTAGTAGACAATTAAAGAAAGTGGAGATCCTTCTGTACCGTGTAGAGAAGCTAAGGCAGTTGTGTACTTATATGCCGCTGGAGGTCTGTGCTAGTTTTGAGAAATCTTATGGAAGAATTCTTGACCTCCTAAAGATCAGCATCGATCCAATATTTGTTAGAGCATTGGTCCACTTCTGGAGTCCCAATCTGCACTGCTTTGAGTTTTCGCAGTTTGACCTGGTACCAACCTTAGAGGAATACGAACTCATGGTTAGATGGCCTCAATCAGTTGGGGTTTATGTCTGCTCAGGAGAATATACAACCGTGAGCAAGGTTACTACTATCATACGACTGCCTTCTCATCAATCTGCCCTACAGGGGAAAGGGAATGTCCGAGGTTGGAAAATATCTATAATAGAAGACCACCTGACCTCTTTAGCTGAAAAGAAAGATTGGTCTACATTCAACAAAACTCTAGCATTGGCAATGTTCGGAATCATATTATTCCCATTTCATGCGAATATTGTGGATCATGCTGCGATGGATGCATTCTTTGGCTGGGATGTGTATTCAAAAAGTCCTATACCTGCAATCCTTGCTGATACCCTGCTTTCTGTAGAATTTTGCCTACAGAAACAGGGAAAAACACTTAGATGCTGCACTTCACTACTATACGTGTGGGGTATTACTCATTTCTACGCATCAAGCCATATGGGCCTATTTCCTGATCCTTTAAGGAGTTTTTCAAAAATCCTTCTTCAGCATCATCAAGTGCTAGAATGGAAAACCGAGTTAGAAAGCTGGAACATAGAGCACGTATCATGGGTCTGCCCTTGGTTCCGACCCGGTTATATTCTTGTACGATGCGGAGATTACCTGAGCATACCACTACTAGGCCTCAGGGGTTGTATAGCTTACTCTCCTAAGATGGCTATGAGACAACTTATGAGAACCCAGACCGCGCCAACTCAAGAAGAGCTCAGAGGGCTGAGTCTATGTCATTATTCCCATAGCTTTGAAGAAATATCCGCTGTCCGGAAAGCATGGGAAAGACCAGTCTATATGGGAGATAAAGAACTCGGAAAGGTTCAGATATCTACATCCCATGAGTACGAGGAATGGAGGAAAAATAGAGGGATACCCCAACCATCTGCTTCATTCACTACAACATTAGTCAGTGAAGAGCTACAATTGCAGGTCAATGCCTTAAACAAGAGGGTTGAAGTCATGGAAGCTCAGCTGAGGGCTTTTGAAGAAAAAGAACAAGAATCAACTCTTATAATAGATGGTCTAAAAAGGCAATGCAGAAAGAAGGACCACGAAATAGAGCGTCTTAAAGATGATTGTGCTGACTATCAGGAAGAGACTAAACAAGCATTGAAGATGCCAAGGCTTGAGCAAGATAGTCTATTCCGGGACATGAGCGATGAAATAGCACATCTTGAGAGTGCGACGACGTAACGTGCAAAAACGATCAAGCTAATACAGGATGACCTAGCGAATACTCGATCGAAGCACGTAAGTGGTGGGAAACCGCTGAAAAATACAGAGAAGACCTAGAGGAGCTACGTGAAAAAGAAAAAGATGGATTAGCTCAATACTGGTCAACTACTTCACGAAAGAGACCAAGCAATAGAAAGGTCCGATCGACGAAGCAAGCCTTGATCGTTCATCAAGAAGAGAAGATAAAAGAGGCTCGTCGATATAGTGAAGACATGAGCCGGCGGCATTTGAGCAAATCAAGACGCTCGTAAATCACGTGATAACAATCAAGACGAATTACAAAGAAAGCCTAATTTACCTATAGGATTCTTCAAGCTTTTTCGCTTTTGTCAACACTTGCTTCAAAGCATTGTATAGAAGGATAAACACTTTCTAATAAAAGGATTTTTTTTTCCTTAAATTGTCTATTGCATTCATAAGTTGCATACATTCATATATCCCTCCTCATTTTAATAATAAAGATAATAAAAAGAAAGGATTAATTGATGTGCTTTCCACAAATCGAAAAATGGAAAAGAAGCCTTTCGTCATCAAAATCTCTACAACGGTCAATAAATCCGAAGATGATAACAAACAAGCGCCATTAATCATTCCAATCAATAAAAGGGAAGAAGCAATAACGCCTTTATGTTTATTCATGCTGCGTCCTTTCCCTTATTCATCAAATAAAGCTATACCTTGGAGATACTCAGAAGAATCTCCAGTTAATCAAGATATCTCCAACATAGCCGGTATTGGGGGCATGACTCGAAGTGGAAGAATATATTCCCCCAAGGAAATTCAAGATAATATTCCTAAAGAGAAGGCAAAAAATAAGGCCGAAGAGGAAAAGGAATCCAAGGAGGAGACAGATGAGTTACTCCAGTACATAAGACAAAGTGAGTACTCTATCATTGATCAACTCAATCGTACTCCAGCAAAGATAACTTTGTTATCACTCATCATGAGTTCGGAACCGCATCGAAACGGATTGTTAAAGGTTTTGAATGAATCATTTGTTCCGCATGCAATATCCCAAGACAAATTTGAAGGAATCATTGGTAATATTACAGCCAATGATCATCTTACCTTCACTAATGAAGAACTCCCTATCGAAGGGTCCAATCATAATAAGCCCTTGCATATTTCTGTCAAATGCAAGGAATATCTCATTTCCAAAGTTCTTGTGGATAATGGGTCATCCTTAAACGTTATGCCTAAAAGTACACTTGATAAGATAACAGTGCAAGGAACCCACATGCGCCCGAGTAATACAATAGTTCGAGCCTTTGACGGATCAAGACGTGAAGTAGTAGGAGAGATCAGTCTACCAATCCAAATTGGACCTACTATTTTCAACATAGACTTCCACGTGATGGATATCACGCCAGTATACAGTTGTCTTCTTGGTAGACCTTGGATTCACAGCGCTAAGGCAATACCTTCGACGCTCCACCAGAAAGTCAAGTTTGTGACAAATGATAAACTCGTCACAGCTCAAGCTCGAAGAAGACTTTCTAATAAGCAAACCGTCTCGTCCAACCATATGTGGATGCAGCTGAAGAGGCTCTTGAAACATCTTTTCAAGCACTCGAAATTGCCAATATAGAAAGACTCCCTAGTAATATGAAGGTGGCCCATATGATGAAAAGATATGGATATTGCCCAGGACAAGGGCTCGGAAAGAACGCTCAAGGCATAAGAGAGCCACCAGATTTCAAGGACAACCCGCTAAAGTATGGATTAGGGTACGACCCTACAAAATATCAAGCCATACGGAAAATAGGGAAGTCTTACCCCTCGAAGATGATATTCCGAAAAGGAGGGGTATTAGCGCAAAGGGTAGTGTTAGTCATTAGGTGTCCTTCTTCTGATTCTAAAGGATGTAAACCTAGTGACTATTAGAGATCACTCCTCGGGGTATGCCCGTCCCCCGAGCATCTTTAGGGCACACATTTCCCTGAAATTACAAAAGAATGCTATTCTTACTATCTGCTTCTTTTCTTACTAAATGTATCTATACCCCATTTTAATAAACAAGGTTTAGATAAAGCGTTTTGTTCCAAATGCGTCTGAATAATTAAAGCGCCGCAAAGTAAAGTCAAAAATGATTGATTAATTAGAAACACAACTAAAATTTATCTTGATAAAATCAAGTTTCGACAATGTTGTGCAAAAAAATATACGCATACAAAAAAGGAAAGCCCGTCAAGGTCAAAGACCGAGACTAGAAAATAAAAGGGCAAAATACCCGGCAGGAAACCCACAAAGGGGGCTGCGCAAAAGTTAGGGTAAACCCGGCAGGAGACCCGAACAATAATAAAGGGTAACCTGGGCAAAAGTTAGGGTTATAAAAAGTCCGCTAGGTATTCCTTAAAAATAAATACAAAAGAGGGAAACCTAGACAAAAGTTAGGACACAAGCACAGCATCCTAGACTAAAAACCCGAAAGGGCGGCCTAGGGAAGTTAATCAATCGCAAAAAGGCGCTATATAACAATAAGCAACGACGCCTCGTTATAAGAGCAAAACGTTTTGTTTAAACTAGCCTAAACACCGACCAACTTGGGCTAGCCATTCTTACAAAGACCTTTCATACAAAAATATCCCTCTAAAACACAAGCCTTTGATACAAATCCTTTTCTTTCTCTTCTCTTGACCATTTCACTATAAATCATTCAAGTAATAAAGGGGAATGTGGTAACATAGTGATCAATAGGAAGGTTGAAATCCCTAAGGAAAGGAAAAAAGGCATTGATATGGCAGTTGCCCTACAAACAGAAGATTGCTCTTCGGCCATAGCAAAGAAAATTCCAAGACGGCAAATCAATACAGCTAAGCTTGTTATCCAAGAAACAAGATGACGTTAAGGTACAACACCAAGAACGCACCCGAAGTCAAAGCGCATCAGTTAAAACTTTCGAAATATTAACTAAAATAGATCATAGGATGCATTTCATAAAACATTACATGCATTAAAACATCAATGAATGGAGTCCCATCTTCTTTCTCATCAAAAACTTGAAAAACCAGTATAAGAAGCTTGGGACGGCCGTCCCAATGTCCAGACGGCCGTCCCAAGTGCCATTTATTGTTTGAGACGTGCGTCTCAGGTGGGGGCTGAGCCATGACCAATTTTGCCATTTGAGACGGCCGTCCCAAACTCCCCCGCGCGGCTATATATGAGAGGTGCAGGAATTGAGCTTTGGCACCTCATTCCAAGCCTCCTATCTTGCTCTTCCTCCTCCTCCATACATTTTTAGCATTTCTAAGAGAGTAGAGCTCACAATGGAACACGGAGAAGCCTCGTCCGTAAGAAAACGCACCCGGACCGCCGCTAGGAGAACTCCCGTCACTAGCATGATGATGGCGTAAGCGCATCAACAACGATTGGCAAATATCCAACAATTTGCCCGGTACCCTATGCCGCGGTTAGATTTTGAGATCCTTGCTACATTCGGCTGGGAGCAAGACGTTAGGAAGTTCATCCACAACATAGGATGGGACTTCCTACTCCGCGATCCACCCACTCGGATCCATCGCACCACTACAATGGAGTTTCTCGCCTCTGTCAACATGATGAAAATTCCATCTGCAATTCCTGGAGTGCCACCGACACAAGCTGTCTCCTACTGGATGGATGGAGCCTACCGAACCACCGCCCTGGATGACTTCAACGTCATCATGGGATTCTCGCCAACGAGCCGATACAAGAACACCGAATATCGGTCCGCATATCCGGAGATACCTACCGTTCTCACCACCACCAGCATGTGGAAGGAGATTACCGGAGCTATCAATCTCCCATCTAATCTGAAGTGGTGCAGCCTTCAATCCCCCTCTTCGCATTTGCCACAAATTACTTGCCGGGAGCATTCACAGCAGGAAGGAAAGCCAGGGAAAGGTCACGCCGGCCGATCTTTTTATAGTCTACCGCATGCATCGTGGACACCGATGCAACCCGGATACGCATTCCCGAAGGCCGTAAAGGAATGTGGTACTCTGGGACCAGCGGAGCGATCATGGTGGCTCCCTTCCTTACCCCTCTAGCTGAATATTGGGGATGCACTGACGGAGAAGATATCCCAACTGAACTTCAACCGGAGCCTATCAATCGGAGGAGTGCCGACGCACATGAATATCCTCGCAGAGAAGGAACAGTGTTCATCTTAAACCCTATCATCTCGATTTCATGGGATATGCGCGACTTCGGTACGCCGCAAGACATCCCTACCACTTCGTAGTCCCGAAGAAGAATCACGCAATCCGGACTTCTCCGGCTTGTACCGACGCTTAGACGAGGAGCACGCCTATATGGAAGGAGAGTTCCAGCTTATACGCCAACAGCTTTAGCTAACCGACCGTCGAGCAAGACAGACTGGACCGCCGGATAGAGAGCTCTGGTCCAGACTCAGCGAGATTCCAGCGCCGCCTACTCCGCCGCTTCCTTCGCCAACACCATCTCGCCCATTCCAGCCTCGTAGGCGTACGATTAGGATTTATTTTTATAGCTTTCTAGTATTTCGAATATGCTTAAAATGTATCCAACAAAAAACAAGTAATAAATATCTCTCGTTTTACACTTCGCATTTTAAAAGCCCATGTGTACAAAATAAAAGGCACACATGATCTATTAAAAAGTCAAATTTCAAACAAAGCTCGTGATAAAAATTAAATCGCGAAAGAAAAAGACGAAATCAAAACCATTTCAAAGAACATAAGGAGCTTCAAGGAAAATAGCTCCAACCATCAACCTTCTATACCAACAAAAGAAGGTACATCAAAACGAAAAGCCAACGTAAAGGCTTGAAAATCCCCAAAGAAGATCTTTGCCTATTCAAAGGCGTAAAACTACTTCATGACTCAGCGCCACCACATGAGTCATCAAACATAGTCATTCAAAGCCGCAAATAGCATCCTTCCATCCAAGAAAGAAGGACACCATCAAAATGAAAAAGCCAAATGGAAAGGCTTGACCATCCCCAAGAGGATCCTTGCCTACTCCAAAGGCAAAACAAAAAGACTACCTCAAGACTCGCCTTCATCGCCACATGAGTCATCAAGCACACTCATGCAAGAGTCTACGTCACTTCCCCAAAGCGAATAAGGAGAATAAGGAGAATAAGGACTACATAAGAGTCCATCAAAGAAAATACTGAATCAAATCCTCCACATCACTAGGGGGCAACCAAAGGAAAAGAAAGAAAAACTTTTCATCCCCTAATAGAGGCCACCACGTAAAAAGGCCAAATAAAAATCTCCAAGAAAAGTATATCAAGAAAAGTCTACAAAAAGACAAAAAGAGGAAAACAAAAATTTTCCCATCTTCCAGCTTCAGATAAGAAGCTTCACAAAGCCAGGAGCCAAGACTCCATCATCAAATTTGGATCCCCAGGAAGCCGACGAACTCTCGTGAATCCCAAAAAAGAAAAAGAAGAAAAACCTCTTCATTCCGCTCAATAAAGAGCCTCACAAAAGTTAGAGCCAAGACTCCATCATAAAAAATCAAACCAAGGATTTGATCCCCAAGAAGCAAAGAAAAATTCCCAGGGATCTCCAAAAAGAAAAGAGGAAGAAAAAAGATATCTTTCTCATCCAAAGATCAAGCCAATGTGCATAAAAGGAGCACATATGCAAAAGCTAAATCGCAAAAAAGAGAAATTGCAAGAAAAGGGTAGAAACCCATTCCCCAACAAAATAAGAGCATAGGCAAAGCCAACGCAAACAACAACAACCCATAAGGAGTCAAAAACTCCGTTCCTCCCTAGGGGGGCAATTCAAAATAGATCCCCGGAATGAAATTAATTCCCCAGTGGATCATCAAAAAGAAAAATCCCCAACGAGCCTACCAAATGAAGGCAAAACTACAAGTTTATATCCTCGTGGAATCGCGTATAAATTCCCAAATACAAATATCCCCGATGAAAAGCAAAGTCTTCACTTCCAACAAGCAAGCGTAAAGCCAATATCCCCAAGAAACGGGAAATCAACCTATGCAAGAGGCAATCCAAAACCTAAGTCTTCACCACTATTGAAGCATATGCCTAAATCAAGAGGCACAACCAAATAGAAATCACATCCCCAAGTGGGTTCTTGCCTAAACAAAAGGCACAATCAACAAAAAGCTCAAATCCCCAGCAGGATTTCCGCTCGATCAAGAGGCGCAACCAAACAAAAATCTCACCAAGTGGATTTCCGCCTAATCAAGAGGCGCAACTAATAGAAATCAAAGAATCCCTGGCCAAGACCTGGATGGCTAAAAGAAAAAGCCAAAACAATGAAATCCTCTAGTCAAGACCGGATGGCTAAAAGAAAAAGCCAAAATACGAAAATCCTCGGTCAAGACCGGATGGCTAAAAGAAAAAGCCAAAACAATGAAATCCCCATGGCTAAACGAAAAGCCAAAATCAAAGAATCCCCGCAAAAGCCGGATGGCTAAAACAAGAAAAGCCAAAATACGTAAATCCCTAGTAAAACCAGATGACTAAAACGAAAAGTCAAAAAGAAAAATCAATTACTCCCCGTAGACGCATGACCAAAAACAAGTAAGCCATCAACTCATCTCCAAAAACAGATGATCATAGGATTGACTACAAAAAGTTCATCCTATAAGCCTTGCAAAATGAGGCTTATCATTCACACCGGTGGGGGTGTGTACTCACCTAAGCCTTGCGAAAAAGGCTTATCATTCACACCGGTGGGGGTGTGTACTCACCTAAGCCTTGCGAAAAGGCTTATTATTCACACCGGTGGGGGTGTGTACTCACCTAAGCCTTGCGAAAAGGCTTATCATTCACACCGGTGGGGGTGTGTACTCACCTAAGCCTTGCGAAATGAGGTTTATCATTCACATCGGGTGGGGTGTGTACTCACCTAAGCCTTGCGAAAAGGCTTATCATTCACACCGGTGGGGGTGTGTACTCACCTAAGCCTTGCGAAAAGGCTTATTATTCACACCGGGTGGGGGTGTGTACTCACCTAAGCCTTGCGAAAAGGCTTATCATTCACACCGGTGGGGGTGTGTACTCACCTAAGCCTTGCGAAAAGGCTTATCATTCACACCGGTGGGGGTGTGTACTCACCTAAGCCTTGCGGAATGAGGTTTATCATTCACATCGGGTGGGGGTGTGTACTCACCTAAGCCTTGCGAAAAGGCTTATCATTCACACCGGTGTGGGTGTGTACTCACCTAAGTCTTGCGAAAAAGGCTTATCATTCACACCAGGTGGGGGTGTGTACTCACCTAAGCCTTGCAGAATGAGGCTTATCATTCACACTGGGTGGGGGTGTGTGCTCACCTAAGCCTTGCGAAAAAGGCTTATCATTCACACCGGGTGGGGGTGTGTACTCACTTAAGCCTTGCGAAAAAGGCTTATCATTCACACCGGGTGGGGGTGTGTACTCACCTAAGCCTTGCGAAAAAGGCTTATCATTCACACCGGGGGTGTGTGTACTCACCTAAGCCTTGCGTAATGAGGTTTATCATTCACACCGGTGGGGTGCATACTCACCTAAGCCTTGCGTAACGAGGCTTATCAAAAAACCTAGCAAAAATGCATCAGGTGGAGTAAAAATACTCACCTGGAGAATTGCAAAAAACAGGTGCAAAGACCTTGCTTCTATTAGAGGATAGTTCGGTGTTGAACACCTCGGAAGTAAATACCCATAAGAGTTTAAGCAAAATGTAAACTCATACCAGGTGAGGGTAGGTACTCACCAAAACCATTGTAGAACAAGGTTCATACCTAGTGGGGGTAGGTACCCACAAAAGTCTAGTAAAAATACAGACTTATACCCGGTGAGGTAAGTACTCACCAGAGCCTTAGAAAAAGAAGGCTCAAACCCGATAGGGGTTAGTACCTATCAAATATTTATCATCCGGAGGATCAGCAAGGAGCAGCATCCGAAGGATAGCCGGGCAAAAGGGTTAACTCCTTCCCCTACCAACTAATTTTGTCGGCATATTAAAACCAATGAATTAGTTAGGCAGGTGAAGGGGGGCCAGCTGTAGACCCCTAATTTTGCCCGGCCTCTCAAAATAAAAGCTAGAGGAACTTCGCCCGAAGATGGAGTTCATCCGGCTTCCCAAAACCGAGGAAACCTCCTGCAACAACACGGAGCTTGCTCATCTGCACGATAAAAGTTAAAAAGACCTCGTACAAACAAAGGAAAAGTTCGCCTGGCATCTTAATGAAGGTCAAGAAGACTTCCTACATGAAGATAAAGCTTCAATGGACATATATCGACATCAATCCACGTCCGAAATAGGAAAGGAAAGCTTCCCGGGGGTCCCAGAACGCGAAAGCTGGACAAAACAGGTCGAGACCACCGTCCCGTAGTTGGGACGGCCGTCCCAACTGGCCCAGAACAAGTGGGACGCGCGTCCCAGATGTGGGACGGCCGTCCCAAACGTCGGGGGTCTCAGCCTTTGTAAAATTGCATTTGGGACGGCCGTCCCAACCTGCGATCGGCCGTCCCAGATTGGCACAATGCGTAAAACGCGTTTGGGACGGCCGTCCCAACCCGCACGGCCATCCTAAAGTTCCAGTGCAGCGAAAAACTATAAATAGGAGGTTCATTTGTCATTCTCCACACACTAGACAACTCTGAGACTTGTCTTCTTCTCTCCCTCTCTCGAATGATCTCTCTGATTGCCTTTTTTAGGTAACAATTAGTTAAGGAATTTGTATTCCGGCATTCGATTTCTTCTAGAAAATTAGTCGAGTCGATTAGGGTAGACGAGAGGAGAACAATTGTAGAGCGAAGGACTGCCGAAACGCGTCCTCTTTGTACAAGAATCATAATATAAAGCTTGCTACGGAGGTTTTTCTCAATTCTCTTCTTCTTTATTGCTTTATTTATTGTTTTCGGTATGCAATATAGATAAATCATGTAGATAACCATGTCTAAATAACTGTATCAATAAAATAAGGGTAAATGCGTAATTTCTCATAATTTTCACTTAATGAATAAATCCGTCATAGGGAACCCGAAAGGGGCGTTGTGGGGGTGCTAACACCTTCCCCACACGTAACTAACTCCCTTACCCAACTCTGGTTATAATGGCCAAGTTGGTTTTTAATAAAATCAACGCCTTTTTTCCTTTTCCAATGTTTCTGGTCAAAACATTGGTGGCGACTCCAAAAGAACCCCTTTTCGAAAACCTTGCTTCTATTAGAGGATAGTTCAGTGTTGAGCACCTTGGAAGCAATGAACACAATTTTAACAAAAAACGCGAGTCTCACCCATCTTTTCACGACCGCTCGCATTAAACGTTCGAGACGTCCCCAGGACGTCGGAACGGACGGCGGCGACAATAGGGAAGCTAATACCTTCCCTACACGTAACTAACTCCCTTACCTAACTCTGGTTGTAATGACCAAAGTTGGTTTTTCTTAAAAACCACTGCCTTCTTTTTCCTTTTCCGATGTTTCTGGTAAAAACATTGGTGGCGACTCGTCGAACCTTTCGAAAACCTCGCTTTTAGGTCCAGCCTAATTATCGGACAACCTAAAAAGCGTTGAACCACACTTTAAAAATGTGAGTCAAACAAAACCATCACGTTGCTCTGACCGCCTCTTTTGATGGCGGTGATAGATGGCGACTTCACTAGGGAAGCTAGAGAGTTGATCTCATTTAGTGATGGACTAGTTTTAAGAAATAAAACTTAAAAGTGTGCCTTTACCCTTCCTTGTTTTATAACATGTTTTAATTGCTTGGCTTTAATAGTTGTTGTATGTTTACGCAATTGTTTGAAATACAAACTGTACACAAACCCTTGCACACAATAGTTCCGCTTATACCCGGGGGCAAGTGGGATGTCCATAGGGAGTGGGTGACATTGTATGATTTGCCGTAGTGAGGGCCATGAGCCCATCGATATGGTTGGAAACCACCACTCAAGGTGATAACCTTCCTCTTTTGATCTAAAGACTGACTAAGACCTTAGTGCCATGCATGGTCTGAAGGCTGGGAGAGTGGGGAGCCTATAAGTGGGGCACCTTGGGGGCCTGGCCTTGGTGAGGAATTTTAGAACTACCCTGAATATGCACTCTTCTGCACGATACCCCTACCTCATGATTAAAAACGACATCCTCTTGTTTGCGAATGAGTGAATTGTGTGTGCATTTGTTTGATTGCATTTGATTGTTGCATAGCATAATCATACAATAGATAAAAAAAATACCTCAAAAAAATGTTTTCACAATAAACACCCTTATCTCGGACAGTCTTCCTTTTAGCTAGTATGGTTTCAGGTTCTTTGTAAGCTAAGTAGCCACACAGTTCGACAGAAGAGATAAGGGACGCTAAAACCATTCTTTTGCAATAAACCATTTTTATCTTGGACAGTCTGCCATTTAGCTAGCCTGGTTTTAGGTTATTTGTAAGCTAAGTAGCCACGCAGTCCAACAGAAGAGATAAAAGGTTATAAATCAAGTAAAACAAATAAATCAATCGAAAAAAAAATAATGAATTTGAATAAAACGGTTTTGACAAAGTCGTATCATTCATATCGCATCATTTCATAAGTGGAAAAACCAAGAGGGGAAATAAATGCAAGTATGGATACACATCATCTTAATAAATCTCTCAAAAGTTATCTCACTTTGAACATCTGTCGCCTTTTTGCACTAATGCATGCATAAATATATTCATTCTAGGGGGCATTAGATATCCCTAAGACAAAGGCGAAAGAGGCCCAAGTGCGCTTGTAATCTTCCATAAGGAAGAGACAAGTGTGTTAAGGTATATGGTGAGCTTTATGAGGAAGGAACCATTATACCAAAGTGGGTATGGTGCTACGTGAAGGGTGAGCTTTAAGAGGATACCAAAGCCATTGTCTTAAGGCATATCTATCCTATACTAATCATTTTTTTCATTTCAAAAATAAAAATAAACGTTCTTAAAATACTTTTGTATTCTAGAAGGCGACTGGTATTCTTCATGCCCTCATCCGCATAAAAAAAAAACACAAAATCCCAAACACTATCATACATCATGTTTGAAAATAAAACATGATAATGTTTACGAAGAAACAAACACTTGCATACGTGCATCCACCAAACTTCATCCTCATAACATGCATCTAGTAATAGGTCGTTGAAGAAAGTAGATATTGCTCAATGCATCTAGTGAAGAGGATAAGGCATTCACATGCCATGCACGAGAAGTCAAAACAGAAAATACATAGAAATTCTAACCCGCCTATGGGTTCCTTTAGACTTCTCTGCTTTTAAAAAATGTACTTTGAAACATTGCATTGAGGAATGTACACTGTCTGGATGAAATAAATAAAATTGTTTGTTTTCGTCATCACTTCAACCGTCTATTGCATTCATAAATTGCATTAATTCATTCTCACTTTAATAATAATAAGATAATAAAAAAGAAAGGATTAATTGATGTGCTTCCCATGAATCGAAATAAGATGAAGAGCAAACCTTTCGTCGTCAAGTTTTCTCCAACGGTTGATCCGCCTAAGGAGGATAATAAGCCTCAACCGTTGGATATCCAAGTTAATAAGGAAGAGGGGGCAAGGATGCCATTACCTTTGTTCATGCCTCAAATCGAATAAAACTGTACCACGGAGATATGCAAAGACATCGCCCATCAATGAGGATATCTCCAGCATCGTCGGTATTGGGGGCCACGACTAGAAGTAGAAGAATCTACTCCCTCGAGGAGCTATGAGACAATGATCCCAGGAATAAGGAAAAAAATTAAAAAATCGAAGAAGAGAATAATGAAAAGACTTCCCCAACAATATGAAGGTGACCCACATGATGAGAAAATATGGATATCGCCCAAACCAAGGGCTCATTAGAAACTCTCAAGGAATAAGGGAGCCACCAGATTTTAAAGAAAATCCTTTGAAGCATGACCCTACAAAGGATCAAGCTACACGGAGAAAAGGGAAGTCTCCCCTCTGTACCTCGAATCAAATTTTCCCAAACTAAGGGGTCCAAGCGTCGAGAACGACTTTAGTAATTAGGTGTTCTTCTTCCAATTTTAAGGGATGTAAACCCAATGACTATTAGAGCTTACTCCTCGGGGCTAGCCCGACCCCCGAGCATTGTAGGGCACATATTTCCCTATTAATTATAAATAATGTCATTCTTACTATCTGCTTTTCTTCTTGCTATTTATGTCTAAACCTCATAATAACCATGTTTAAGCAAACATTTTCAAAAGTGCTTCAATATAATCAAACTACGCCATTGACCAAAAAAAAAGTCAAATCCATCACCACTGATTGACTAGAAGCACAAAATAAAGTTTTGCCTGGATATAATAAAGCCGTGTTTTGCCAATGTTGTGCAAAAAGAGAAACAAAAATCAAAAGAAGCCCATAAAAGCTAAAGGCCAAAAAGAAAAGGCATGATACCCGGTAGGAAACCCATTAAGGGGGGTACGCAAAAGTTAGGGTAAACCCGCTAGGAGACCCGAACAACAATAAAGGGTAGCCTAGGCAAAAATTTAGGGTTACAAAATAAAGTCCGCTAGGATTCCCAAAACAAGAAAAGAGGAAACCTAGATAAAAGTTAGGACATAGCATAACATCCTAGGCTGAAAACCCAAAGGGCAGACTAGGGAAGTTAATCAGTCATAGCAAGCGTCATAGAATAAGATGTCATTCCATAAACAAAACGTTTGTCTAAACTAGCCTAAACACTCTAACCAACCTTGGCTAGCCGTGCTTACAGAAACCATTTTTTTTTCAAAATAAAACAATTCTAAAACACAAGCCTTTGAATTAAATATCCTCTTCCTTCTTTTCTCTTGACCCTTACCATTACGACATTCTAGTAATTAGTAGGGAAATGTGGAGATAGTAATCAATAGGAGATTGACATCTCCAAGAAAAGGGAGAGGAGCACTGACATGGCTAGTCGCTCTACAATCAACAAAATCATTCTTCGGTCATGGCAAAATCAAGATGGCAAAATCGGTACAACCTATCATGTCGATGAAAGCACATAATGACAAAAGCACGTCAGAAGCAAAAGCACATGCGATTTGAAAGTGATGAAGATCTTATTGAAATACTGTCGCAAAGATCTTGTTGATTTGATGAAGTCAAGAATGAAGTCAAAGGCAACTTTGTGGCAATCAAAAGTCACTTAGATAAAAGAGTAGAGGGATTAGTGTGTCTGCAGCTCTGCTTAGGTATAATCATTTTTATCTTTTCTGCTGCATGAGGTTTCTTGACTTAAAAGATTTTGCAAAATGCTTCTAAAAACGTTTAAACAGTTAAAAACAAAGTATTTTGATAAAAGCGTTTGAATTAACTATTTTTAACTAATAGCATATATGTTCTATCAACTAAAATGTTCTTCACATTTTTATAAACAAGTTTTTAACTCGATATAATTTTGAAATAACCGATTGTTTTCATTAAAGAAAGTTTTGAAAACCTTCAGTCAAGCATTTTAACTAATACGACTTCAAATAACCGATTAAAATCACTTAAAATGTTCGTGAGAAGTGTTTTGGCAGTATTTTAATCGATACAACTTCGCTTTAATCGATTAATTTCATTTAGTATATCGTATGACCTGGTCACAATGCGATTATGACCGATCGGAATCAAATATGATCGATCGTAATTTAGTTATGACCGATCGAATTATTTCAATCGATTAAATTACGCTTCAATCGATTAAATCAACTTAAGAAAATTTATACTACG
>OY731400.1:43343670-43697054 GCA_963425845.1 Sphenostylis stenocarpa
GGGGACTTTTCGAATTCACGTCCCAGGCGAAGAAGGCGTCCATGACGGCCTGATCTATTGTGTCGAAATGGAAGGGGAACAAGACTGTTCCAAAAATTATGAGTTCCGGGGTTTTGTTGAAGGCAACCCACTCTGTCCTTTCAGCCAGGTAGGACAGGTGGTCTTCTAACATCGTTACTTTCCAACCCCGGGTGTTCCCCTTCTTTATCGGGGCACTCTGCGGAATGGCAACTCGGATAAGGGCAGCGATCGGTGCCGCAGGAGTATATGCTTCGTGGCGGACATGGACCCCGGCCGATTTGGGCCACCTCAACATGGTCTCATACTCCTCTAGGGTGGGCACCAGGTCGAACTGCGGAAACTCGAAACATCACAAATTTGGATTCCAGTAGTGGATTAGTGCCCTTAAGAACACCTGATCGACACATATCTTTAGGAGGTCTAAAATCCGTCCGTAGGATTTTTCGAAATCAGTGCGGACCTCCGATGGCATTATTGTGCTTAGCCGTTCCAACCTCTCAGTATGGAAACGGGGAATGTCCACCTTCTTTGTCTGTCTACTTGTCCCCTCCATCTCTAAAACAAAAATGCATGTTTGATGAAATGGATGCTTATTTGAATGAATGTGAGTGTTTATTTTCTATTTATCATGTTTTTCTACATGATGTTTGCGTATTTTCATTATGGAAGAATAAACTATCTACATGAATGTTTTATAATATTTTTGGACCAGGTCTTATTTATGAATTTTGGAAAAATGGATTTTTTTTATTTTTATCTTTATTTGTTTATTTTATAGCCTTTTATCTCTTCTGTCGGAATTGCGTGGCTACTTAGCTTGCAAAGAACCTGAAACCAGGCTAGCTAAAAGGCAGACTGTCCGAGATAAAATATGGCTTTATGTGAAAGAATATTTAGCGTCCCTTATCTCTTCTGTCGGAACTGCGTGGCTACTTAGCTTACAAAGAACCTGAAACTAGGCTAGCTAAAAGGCAGACTGTCCGAGATAAGGGTGTTTATTTGCGAAAATATTTTTTGGTTTTTGTTGTTTTTGTTTTGTTTTGTTTTGTTGTTTGTTTATGCTATGCAACATACAAATGCAACAATCATATGCACACACAATTTGATCATCCCCGAACTGGCGAGATTTCGTTTTTATCACGAGGTAGGGTTTTCTTGCAGAAAAGTGCATTGGCAAGGGTTGGTTCTAACTGTTCTCACCAGGCTAAGGCCCCCAAGGTGCCCCCATTATAGGGTCCCCACTCTCCAGCCGTCCGACCATGCTTAGCACTAAGGCCATAGTCAGTCTTGTTGCCAAAAGAGGAAGGTTATCACCTTGAGTGGTGGTTTCCGATCACACTGGTGGGCTCAAGGCCCTCACTACAGCGAACCGTACCTGCCACCCACTCCCTATGGTTTTCTCACTTGCCCCCGGGTATAGAGGGAACTGTAGTGTGCAAGGGATTGTGTACAGTTTGTATATCAATCCATTTGCGTAAGTATAAACAAACAACAGTTTATTAAAGCCAAACATTAAAACATGTTATAATACAAGTTAAGGGCAAAAGTGTTATTTTCTTGGTTTATTTATTATTTCAAGTCGGCCCATCACTAAATGGGATCAACTCTCGAGGCTTCCCCAGTGGAGTCGCCATCTGTCGCCGCCGTCTGAAAGAGAGAGGCGGTCGGAGCGACGCGATGGTTTTTTCGACCCTCTTGATTTTCTCGTTTTTTATGGGTGGTTACAACGCCTTTAGGTTGTCCGATAACCGGGCTAACCTAGGGGCGAGGTTTTCGAAAGGTGTCCTTGGGTTGTCCGATAACCGGGCTAACCCAAGGACTTATTTATTTTGGGTTCTATGGAGTCGCCACCGACGTTTTTACCGGAAACATCGGAAAAGGTTTTTGAAAGGCATTGGTTTTTGAAAACCAACTTTGGTCATTAGAACCAGAGTTGGGTAAGGGAGTTAGTTACGTGGTAAAGGAAGTATCAGTTCCTTTACTACGCCCCTTTCGGGTTCCCTATGACAGGCCAGCGTTTATTGTTAATAAATAAACGGGAAAATATGCTTTTGCCCTTTTTACTACGCGGAATTTAAAGTGTTGACTACATGGCCCTAATCTATTGCATAATTAAAATTAAAGCGTTAAAAGTAGAGAGGGAGAAATTAAACCTCCGAAGCAAGTTTTTTATATTTCTTTAAAAGAAATGGGTGCTTTTTGGCAGCCCTTCACTCTACAAGACGCCGAAAACTCTTCTGGACGTCGAAAAAAATGCTCTCAAAGACACTCAGAAACTCCGGAAATGCGTCGGAGGGATTCTAGAGAGAAGTTTTTAGAGAGAAGGCAGAGCTAATGCTTGAGGTGTGTGGAAATGAGGGGGGGAGGACCCCTATTTATAGGTTTTCGCGCTGTCAGGTGGCGAGACTGCCGTTCTCGTCTGACAAGGTCGAGACCGCCGTCTCGTCCAACGAGACCGCCGTCTCGCCCTGTCAAACGCGGCGAGACCGCTGTCTGGGTAAGCGAGACCGCCATCTCGCCCTTCGCAGGTGGCGAGACCGCCGTCTCGTCAAGCGAGACAGCGGTCTCGCCACTTGCATGTGACGAGACGGCGGTCTGGGAAATCCAGACGGCGGTCTCGTCCCAACAAGGTGAGAAAACTTATTTTTTGGTACAGAAACTCCCTCCTATCCTAGTATGGGGCCTAATAGTCTCTCCTAATGGCTTGTTAGGCTTCGTCCATCTTCAAATAGGAGGTCGTCTGCTCTTTATTTGGAGGCCGGGCAAGATTTGGGGTCTACACCAACGATTTTTTTGGCCCCTATGCACTCCCAAATGACTGTTTATGACCGTTGGAGATGTTGTTTATAAATAGGAAACCTCCATTTCACTTCTCCTCACCTCAAACTCTTGAATCCAAGCTTACTAGCATCATTCAACATTCTTGCCTTCTTCTAACATCACTTTTCTTCCTAAAATCTCTTGTTATTACTCTAATTCTGCAATGGCCTCATCTTCTCATGCTAAAATTCCCACCAGAAGACGATCTGCACCTACCTCTCATCCTCGTTCTAATTCTGTCGAAGGATGGATCTCCGATGCTGATGGACGACAGGAATTTCTTACTTTTTGGAAGGAACGAGGTATTATCACTCCCAAATTCCTTATTGGTGATCAATTCATCAATAGGGTATTTAATTTTCCTAATCTTCTTGAAATTCAAGGAATTTTCCCTTTTATCCAAATGCAAGGTACATATTATCCTGACTTAGTTAGGGTATTTTACTCTCGCTTTAAATTTAGAGATCAAGTAGCTACCTCTCGTGTTAAGGGAGTATCCATTATTCTTGATGACGATATATGGGAAAACGTTGCACATTTTCCTATAAGAGATTATGCTATTAACATTTTTGCTTTGTTAGATGACTTTAACAGGATCATGGCTTACCGTTCTTTTCTTCGTAACCCTTCCATGGAGATTGGGCGTCTTCTTCTAGTTGGACCATTAAAGAAGGAGGAACACCTGCTCCTGCATCTACTCGTCTGGATCTTATGTCCCCGGGCAACCAATCATGCCCAATGCTCTTCAATAGATCTTCGCATTATTCATGCAATAATGAATAATGAGCCAATAGATTTGGGCAGCCTTGTCACAATGACTATGCTGAAGGCCAAACGTCATCCCATCTTCAAAATTCCATATGCTCTCCTTATCTCTCGCATTCTTGAATACAAAGGAGTGAATGTTGAAGGGGAAAAAACTGTACGAACGACAAACTTAAACCGAATGTTGGACAGCACATTAACCCAACTTCAAATGATGCGTGTCAATAATACTTATGTTCACAAAGATGACGTTCCAAACATAGATGCAGATGATGAAGATTCCGACGAAGATATGCCTCCTGCTGTTGAGTTTCCCTCTGATCAAATTCAAAGTGCTGGAACATCTTCTGCTCATCCTAAAACCCGTCAATCTGTGGAAGACATGTTATCTGATATGAACCAGAGGATGCAGGCATTCTTCACTCTCTCTGGAGTACGGCATGAGAAAATCATTCAACGTATCTCTGACGTAGATGATAAAGTGTGTTACTTAGAAAATAAATTTGATGCTCACTTTCATAGCGATAGTGAAGAATTTTAATATTGTTTTCATTTCTTGTGTTGTAAATTACTTTCAATTATGAAATAAAATTTATATTCTTTTATTGCTTTGTTTGAGGGGGAGTTATTTACAAGTTATGCATATTTTGAGGGGGAGCTCATAATTTTTTATCATAATCAAAATAGGGGGAGAAATATTTAAAGCCTCTTATGATTAAATTTAAATATTATCTGGTATGTTTAATGTTTTTGTTAGTGTGACAGATAAAACAGGTTATTACAAGGCTTTAAAAAAAATTTTTGATCATCATCAAAAAGGGGAAGATTGTTGAAACATACAAGAACATGAATGTTGAAGTTACATGGACATGAAGCTTGTTGATTTTGATAATGATTCAAGAACAATGGACTTAGAGAGTTGAAGACTTGTATTCTTGTGTAATAACTCTGTTTTGATGATTTTGAGTCTGTAATATTAGAGTCTAAGATATCTAGCACATAATCTACTATTTAGAAGCTTCAAAAACTCATTTTTATCAAAGTACACTGGTTTAATCGATTATCAGGCTAAATAATCGATTATTACAGAGAGAAAAACCATTTTCTGTATCAGCTCTCTGGAATAATCGATTAACAGCTTAATTAATCGATTAACATGGTTGTTAATCGATTAATAGCCCAAATAATCAATTAAAGCATTGTGTTGTGGGTTCCTGTTGATTTTGGCTCTGTAATAATCGATTAACACTTGAGATAATCGATTATTTCAGTCAGATTTTGCATTTTGAACTTCAAATTAAACTTATTTTCGAAATCCCTAGTCCCAATACACCAAGTTTCGAAAATCCCCAATTCCCAAACCCTAATTCATCTACTTAAGGTTCTCTAAGGCTCTCAGAAAATTGAACAACCTTTTTCAAACAAAAGTTGAGAGCTGTGATTGCCAGAGAACTGATTGTTGGAGGAAAAAGGGGCTTTTGGAACCTAGTGTGGGCTAGAAGCGATAAGAATCACTAAGTGGAGTTCTTGGTGGATTGTGTGTTGTGCCATCTCTAGGGAGAGTTGTTCTTCATCTCTTGTGTGACTCAAGAGAGGTGTTTTTGTTACCTTATCTTTTCATTTGTAATCTTTTGGTATAACTTTGATTACAGTGACAGTGTTAATCCTCTGTTTGAGTGATTAACAACTGGACGTAGGGTCTTTTGATCTGAACCAGTATAAATCTTCTGTGTCAGACTCTATCCTTACTCTATTTACGTTTACACAACATTTTAATCGGTAAAATTTGGGGAAAATTTTTAAAACCTAATTTTGTTAAGAAACCAATTCACCCCCCCTCTGGGTTTTTGTTCGTTCACGCAAACATTCCGCTGCGTGATTCTAACAACATCTACCAAATGCTTCCAATTTTGGACTTGCCCCTTCTCCAGTTGCATGTACCAGTTGAGAGCTGAGTCAGTTAAGCTCTCCTGGAAGCAGTGGATCAGGAGTTTCTCATTTTCAACATGTGCATCCATCTTACGACAGTACATTGTAAGTTGATTTTTGGGGCAAGTTAGCCCTGCATACTTGGGGAAGTCTGGGACTTTGAATTTCATAGGAAACTGGATGTTCTTGACCAGACACATGTCAGCCGCCTCTTTGACGTCAAATTTGTGCCCTTCAATTGCCTTCAGCCTTTCCTCCAAGGCAAATATCTATTGTTTGGACACCTCGGGGGTGTGGATGTACATTGCCCTAGCGTCAGGCTGCACGGGGGCTTTTTGTTCATAGACAAATTCTTCTTCCTCTTCTTCCTCATGGTGAGAGGCGCGGTCGCCATGAGTTTCCCCTTTCTTGAGGTTTTGCTGGCGTATGACCTCCATCATTTGCGCCATTTGCTCTCTTAGGGCACTAACCTCAGCAGTGAGTTTGCGGTTCTGTTTCTCCAGATGCTCCATTGCCTTAGCCTTCTGCGCACGGGTTCGGATTATGGGAAGATCAGCCACTTTCTAAGATGCCAAAATGAATTTTATTAATGGATATGAATGATAGGTGTGGGATTAGTATCCTCTAACACAATGACTTAGGTATCATCCTTAAAGCTTATGCTTTGCGGAGTGCAATACCTGCTTTGGTGTAATGATTCCTTCCCCATCATGGATTTGACAAGTATAACGAAGGTCACCATATACCTTAGCACACTTGTCCCTTCCTTGTGGATGGTTACAAATGTGCTCGGGGCCTCTTTCGTCTTTGTTTTAGAGATATCTAATGCCCCTAGCATGAATGCGTTTATGTACGATGTGTATGCTTTCTTTCCTTGTGCACTTATTTTCTCTCCTGGGTTTTCCACTTATGATGCAATATGAATGATTTTACTTTATCAAAAATGTTTTATTAAATTTCATTATTTTGTTTTTTTTTATGATCCCTTTATCTCTTCTGTATGTCAACGTGACTACTTAGCTTACAAAGAACCTGGAACCAGGCTAGCTAAAATGAAGATTGTCCGAGATAAAAGTGGTTTATTGCAAAAGAATGGTTTTATCATCCCTTATCTCTTCTGTCGGACTGCGTGGCTACTTAGCTTACAAAGAACCTAAAACCAGACTAGCTAAAAGGCAGACTGTCTGAGATAAGGGTGTTTATTGTGAAAAGATTTTTGAGAAAATTTTCTTTTATTTTTCTGTTGTATGATTATGCTATGCAACAAACAAATGCACACACAATTCACTCATCTGCGAACATTAGGACGATATTTTTATCATGAGGTAGGGGTATCATGTAGAAGAGTGTGTATTCAAGGTAGTTCTAAATATCCTCACCAAGGTCAGGCCTCCAAGGTGCCCCCATTATAGGGTCCCCACTCTCCCAGCCTTCAGACCTTGCATGACACTAGGGCCTTGTCAGTCTTTAGGCCAAAAAAGGAAGGTTATCACCTTGAGTGGTGGTTTCCGACCATATCGGTGGGCTCATGGCCCTCACTATGACAAATCGTACAATGCCACCCACTCCCTAAGGTTATCCCACTTGCCCCTGGGTATAGGGGGAACTGTTGTGTGCAAGGGTTTGTGAACAGTTGTTATTTCAAACAATTGCATAAAGTAAACATACAACAGTTATTAAAGCCAAACAATAAAGCATGTTATAAAGCAAGGAAGGGTAAAAGTGTAATTTCAAGTTTTTATTTCTCAAACTAGTTCATCACTAAATGGGATCAACTCTCTAGCTTCCCCAGTGGAGTCGCCATTTATCGCCGCTATCAAAAGAGGCGGTCGGAGCGACGCAATGGTTTTGTTGACTTGCATTTTTTTAGAGAAGTGGTTCAACGCCTTTAGGTTGTCCGATAACTGGGATGGACCTAAAGGCGAGGTTTTCGAAAAGGTTCGAGGAGTTGCCACCAATATTTTTACCAAAAACATTGGAAAAGGAAAAGAAGGCGATGGTTTTTAAGAAAAACCAACTTTGGTCATTACAATCAGAGTTAGGTAAGGATGTTAGTTACGTGTGGGGAAGGTATTAGCTTCCCCACGACACCTGTTTCGAGTTCCCTATGATGGACTATTTTTATAAAGAAATAAGAACATTAAAACTATGCTTTTACCCTTATTTATTCATTGCAAAACTTAAATTATTGACTACATAGCCCTTAATAGCTAATGGACAGAGATAGTAACTAATAAAAGTGATAAAATAAAGTTAGGGATGTGAAAGAACCTTCGAAGTAAGCTTTTTTATAAAATACTCTTAAAAAGGGTGCTTTTTGGCAAACCCCACGCTTTACAACGCAGCTCACTCTCCTCTCGAAGCACTTTAGAATGCTTTCTAAGAACTCTAAGACTCTGGAAATGCTTCAGAGGGATTCTAGGAGAGTATTTTGAGGAGTATTCAGTAGGAGAAGTTGTAGAAGTTGTTTAAAACGAGGAGAATGTCTGCCCTTTTATAGAAATTCGCACCTGTCAGGTCGGGACCGCCGTCTCGCCTTTGGCAAGTGGCGAGAAATTGGTCTCACCAAACGAGATGGCGGTCTCGCCTTTGGCAAGTGCCGAGACAGCGGTCTTGCCAAACGAGACGGCAGTCTCGCCCTTAGCCAACGGTGAGACGGCGGTCTCGACCCTTTGGGTAGAATTTTTTATTTTTTGTGTACAAAAATCGTTTCTATTCTAATATGGGGTTTATTGATCAATCCTAGGGATCTTTACGGTCTTGCCCATGTTCGAACGGAAGTCTTCTACTCTTTATTTTGAGGCCGGACAAGATTTGGGGTCTACAATCATAAAGAAAATGAATTATGGTAATCAAAATTATAAAATTTGAACATTGTGATATAAATGGTAGGAATATTAGAACATGATCTTCAAATTAGAATTTAATCCTAGAAAGAGGGAAATACATTAAGGATTCTAGATGCTTTTCCTACCCTATTTTTAACCTAGAAGGGTGACTCCCTTGCCTTGCTCTCCAAGGTCGTGGCATTTATCATCTGGAAGGTTAATGATGACCTTCTCTTCCCTCACAAGTCATTATCACCGTCATCCTTAAAGATCCTTGTCACATGAGATGAAGAAATGACCTGGGGTGAGAATTAAACGCGACTTTTACGCCAGACCTAGAAAGGGTCGACATAAAAGTCGTGTCCATTATTTACAAAAATGCTACCACATTTTTTTTAAGTCGGGAATTTTTGAATCTGACAAGAAATAGGTGACATAAAATGTCCATTCTGCACTAGTAAAGGCTCTTTTCTTCCAAAAAAGAGTGGTGGACTAAGTAAATTAAGTGAGAGGGGCGAGGAGGAGACTTCCTTTCTAGTCATGCTTCTAGTGATCCTCCTAGGGATTGTCTCTCTCTCTCTCTCTCCTTAGGAGGACTCATGGACTCATCATTCCCTCCTCCTTGGAGAGAATTTGTTTACAAATTTATAAAACCTACATAAAAAAGAATAAGATCACCAACATTAACAGTTGTGCTAATGTTGTATTTTGCTGGTAAATCTAACTCATGCATTATTTGTTTTACCACTTGGAAAGTTCTTTCATCCCTGATGTTGAGTTTGAACTTCCTTTGAGTCGGTAACCTATCATTTCTTAAGTGAAGCCAAACCTAGTTTCCTAGTTGGAAGATGACTTCCTTCCTTCCTTTGTTGTTCTGTTTCTAGTATTGACCTACCTTCCTCTCTACGTTAGCTCTTACTTGCGCATGCAAGTCCTTTATTAACATAGGCTTTTATGGATCATCTTGGCTAGTCCAAGCATCATGAGTGGGTAGAGGAAGAAGGTGTAAAGGATTTAATGAGTTGAACCCATACACAACTTCAAATGGGAGGTGGGATGTAGTGGAGTGGACCAATCAATTATATGCAAACTCTACATGTGAAATGATGCTCTCTCACTCCATGAGGTTTCTAGAAATCATGCATCTCAATAGTTGAGACAAGGTTCTATTGACCATTTTTGTTTGACCATCTGCTTTGGGATGACATGTTGTGAAAAAAAAAAGTAATTTTGTGTCACATTTTCCCCACAGAGTTCTCCACAAATGACTTAAGAACTTTATGTTTCTATCAGATACAATGGTCATAGGAATGCCATGTAATCTAAATACCTCAAAGAAGAGATTGAAAATTAGGCATGCATCATCCTTCTTGTGGCAATAATAAAATGGGCCCACCCTTTACCAATCAAGGCTTCAACTTTCTTCTGAATCTCTTTTGATTCCTCCGGGTTTGTTCTATAAGTCGGACAATTAGGTAAGGATGAACCAGGATAAAATCAATTTGATGTTTGACCCCCCTTAGAGGTTGTAGTCCCTTAGGAGGTTCTTGGAAAACATACTTGAATTCATCAAACACTAACTTTAGGCTATTATAAAAACTAGAGGGTTTCTCATGGAATGTAGGAGATGACCCTAAAGGAGGGAAAACTAAGAATATGAGTTTATGGGTAGGCAACACCTTTTTAATCCCCTTGTGAGAGATCATGACGCCTTTATTCTTCGTAGTTTGTCCTTTCTCTTTCTTTTATTTTTCTTCTTTTCTCTTTTTTTGTATTTTTTATTGGTCCTCACTAACTTCTTGTGGAGATAAAGGTCTCAATGTATTCTTATGCCCTTGGATGTTGAAAGAAAATTTGTTGGTATAACCATCATGAAAAGTTTGTTTTTGAAATTGTCATGATCTACCCAGTAAAATGTGTGAAGCTTCTATTGGCACAACATAACAAAAAATTTTGTCCTTGTATTTCCCTATCAAGAAGTTAACGATGACTTGTTTATTCACATCAATCTCACCTTCCTCATTAAGCCATGAAAGCTTATAAGGCTTGGCATGAGGAATAGTGGGCAAACCAAAATTATCCACTACCCTTATGCTAGCCACATTTACACAACTTCCTCTATCAATGATTAGTGAACACTGTCGCCGCCGTCAAAACGAGGGCGATCGGAGCGACGCGATGGTTTCCGACTCTCTTGTTTTTCGCGTTTTTTATTGGTGGTTACAACGCCTTCAGGTTGTCCGATAACCGGGCTGAACCTAAGGGCGAGGTTTTCGAAAGGGCACTCTTGGATTGTCCGATAACCGGACTAATCCAAGAGCTAGTTTTGAAGGGTTCTCTGGAGTCGCCACCGATGTTTTTACTGGAAACATCGGAAAAGGGTTTAAAAGGCGTTGGTTTTTGAAAAACCAACTTTGGTCATTAGAACCAGAGTTGGGTAAGTGAGTTAGTTACGTGTAAAGGAAGTGTTAGTTCCTTTACGATGCCCCTTTCAGGTTCCCTATGACAGGCCAACTTTTCTGTTAATAAATACACCGAAAAAATACGCTTTTGCCCTTTTATTTTGCGGAATTTAAAGATTACGACTACATGGCCCTAATGTCTATTGCATAATTTAAATAATACGGTAAAAGATAGAGAGAGAAAGTAGGAACCTCCGAAGCTAGCTTTCTATTAATTTTTGTAAATAGGGTGCTTTGCGGCATCCCTTTACTCTACACGGCGTCGGAAAACCTCTCGAAACGCTCTAAAAACACTCTAAAGCACTCTGAAGCTCCGGAAATGCGTCGAAGGGATTCTAGAGAGAGAAACTATTGATGTGATAAGAGAGAGAGTGAGAAAGCTGTGTGAAATGAGGGGAAGGGAGGCCCTATTTATAGGGATTCGCGCTTGTTAGGTCAAGACGGGTCGTCTCGTCTGACAAGGTTGAGACGCCCGTCTCGTCTGACAAGGTCGAGACGCCCGTCTCACCAATCCAGACGGCCGTCTTGCCTTGCAGGAATGGCGAGACGGCCATCTCGCCAAACGAGACGGCCGTCTCACCACTTGTGCAAGGCGAGACGACGGTCTCGACCCCAAAAGGCGAAAATCCTTATTTTTGTGCCAAAAAACCCTCTTATCCTCGTATGGGGCCTAATAGTCTTTTCTAGTGGCTTCTTAGGCTTCGCCCATCTTCAAAAAGGAGGTCTTCTGATCTTTATTGTGAGACCGGGCAAGATTTGGGGTCTACAACTGCCCCCCCTTTACCTGACTTCGGCTGTTGGCCTATTGTGCCTGACAGATCGACAGGAAGGTAAAGGAGTTGACCCTCTTGCCCGGTTACCCTTCGGATGCTCCGTCTTGCGGCGGTTGATCTTCTGGGGAAAACTTGTGTTCATGCACTTCTGGGATGCTCCTTCTGATGGTAGCCGATCCCTTCGATGGACACGTGGTAGAACCTCAGGATACTCCTTCTGACGGTAGCTGATCCTTCGGTTGATGGGTATAAACCCCCCATCAGGCTGGTAGTTGCAGTTCGCTGTGTGTTGGACTAGATGGGTATGAACCCCCCATCAGGCTAGTAGTTGCGACTTACTGATCCGGCTCGAGCGCAGATCAGGTGCATTGCGTGCGCAGGTTGATAGGTATGAACCCCCTATCTGGCTGGTACAGTCCACTGCGTAGGACTGGTGGTAGTGGCGGCTTACTGTTCAGGTGGCCCATGCGCCGTTTGTTGAGATGTACTTTTTGTTGGTCTTCTTTGGAGATGTTGTCGTCCAGTTTGCGCTGGAGACTTAGTGTTCATCCAGCTTTGCTGATTGCTGGGGATTCTTTGTTTTTGATCTTTTGGTGGTGATCGCCCGACTCTTGTTGGTTGGTCGGGCAATTTTTGTTTGTTTGTTCGACTCTGCCTTGGTTGTCGAAATTTTGTTGGTTGGATATATGTTTTGACAAGGTCTTACCGGGGTACCTCTATGCAAACATGGAGATGATCTTCTTGACCTGAATGTCTTTTTTGGTTATGAAGTGTGTTTGTTTTGATTCTGACAAAGTCCTATTTGTGCGTTTTCTTGTGTGTGGATGCTATTGATGCAATTTATTTTAGTTGAGGGCATCTAGAAAGGGACCAGTACTTTTTTCTTTTTTGTTCTCTCATGACTATTCTTTTGCACTTTTTGTTTTAACCCTATCTTTTGCCTACACCGCCCTTTGCGGGTTTTCGATCTAGCGGGTTTTGATTTTTGCCTGAGATATCTTGGTGGGCTTTTTCTTTTTATGAAAGCCTTATCTTTTGCCTAGACCGCCCTTTGTTAGAATCGCGCAGCGGAATGTTCGCGTGGTCGGACAAAAACCAAGAGGGGGGGTGAATTGGTTTCTTAATAAAAATTAGGTTTTCAAAAATTTTCCCCAAATTTTCCTGATTAAAAACTGTGTAAATGTAAATAGAGAAGAGAAGAGAATCTTACACAGGAGATTCATACTGGTTCGGATCAAAAGACCCTATGTCTAGTTGCTAATCACTCAAACAGAGGATTAACGCTGTCACTATAATCAAATTGTTACAATACAAATTACAATGGAAAATATAAAGTTAAAGATAACACCTCTCTTGAAACCCACAAGAGATGAAGAACAACTTTCCCTAGAGACGGCACAACACACAATCCACTAAGAACTCCACTTAGTGATTCTTATCGCTTCTAGCCCACACCAGGTTCCAAAAGCCCCTTTTTCTTGCAACAAACAGTTCTCTGGCACTCACAACACTTAACTTTTGTATGAAAAAGGTTGTTCTTCTTTTCTGAGTGCCATAGAAGAGTTTAAGTAGAGAAATTAGGGTTTGGTAATTGGGATTTTCGGAATTAGGGTTCTTGGGAAAAGGGTTTTCGAAAATAGGTTTGATTTGAAGTTAAAAATCAAAATCTGACTGAAATAATCGATTAAAAGAAGTATTAATCGATTAAAACAGAGCAAAATATCAACAAAACCCAAACCTCTCTGTTTTAATCGATTAAAAGGTGATTTAATCGATTAAACCCCCTAATAATCAATTAAAAGTTGGTTTAATCGATTAAACCAGTGAGTTGTTACAGAAAATGATTTTTCTCACTGTTTTAATCGATTATTTACCTATTTAATTTATTAAAGCCGAGCCTGGATGATAAATATGAGCTTTTTGAAGCTTCTAAGGTGCAGACTATGTACCGGCTATCTTAAACTCTAATATTACAGACTCAATCTAATTGAAACAAAGTTATTACAATACAAAACAAGTCTTCAACACTCTAAGTCTTTGTGTTCTTGAATCATCATCAAAATCAACAATCTTCATGTCCATCAAGTGCAACATCAAGTCCTTGAATGTTCAACAATCTCCCCCTTTTTGATGATGATCAAAATTATCTTTTAAAGCCTTGTAATAACCTGTTTTATCTGTCATACTAACAAACACATTAAACATACCAGAGAATATTTAAATGTAATCAAATTAGGCTTTAAATATTTTCTCCCCCTATTTTGATTAGAATAAAAAATGACTCTGCAATAACAATTATAAGAGCTCCCCCTCAAAAATGCATAATTTAGAGAAAAACTCCTCCTTAATCAAAGCATTAAAGAAACATCATATTTTATTGCAGAAACAATCATTCATTACAATAACAAGAGAGAATAACAAAATAATCAACAAAATTTAAAATTCTTCACTATCATCATCATTAAAGTGTGCATTAAATCTATTTTCTAAATGGCACACTTTATCATCTACATCAGATATACGACGAATTAATTCCTCATGCCGTACTCCAGAAAGAGTGAAGAATGATTGCATCCTCTGATTCATGTCAGATAACATGTCTTCCATGGATTGTCGGGTTTCATGATGAGTAGAGGAAGTTCCAACACTTTGGATTTGGTCAGAGGGAAACTCAGCAGCTGGAGGCATATCTTCATCAGAATCTTCATTAGCATCACCTTGATTAGGAACGTCATCTTTGTGAACATAAATATCATTGACATGCACCATTTGGAGTTGAATCAATGTGCTGTCCAGCATGCGGTTCAAGTTATTTGTTCTAACTGCTTGTTCACCTTTAACATTCACTCCTTTATATTCAAGAATACGAGAGACAAGTAAGGCATATGGAATTTTGAATGTGGGATGACATTTTGCTTTTAACATGGTCATTGTGACAAGAACGCCCCAATCTAACGGCTCATTATTCATTATGGCATGAATAATACGAAGATCAATGGAAGAACATTGGGCATGATTTGTAGCTCGAGGACATAGAATCCATACAATTAGATGAAGAATCATGCGTTCCTCCTTCTTTAAAGGTCCAGCAAGAAGGAGACGTCCAATCTCCATGGAGGGATTTCGTAAAAAAGAACGGTAAGCTAAGAACCTGTCAAAATCATCTAACTCACCATAAATGTTAATAGCATCTTCTCTAATTGGAAAGTGAGCGACGTTTTCCCAAATATCATCGTCAAGAATAATTGTGACACCCTTTACCCTATAAGTAGCAATTTGATCTCTAAATTTAAACCTAGAGTAGAATACCCTAACAAGGTCAGGATAATGCGTACCTTGCATTTGGATGAAGGGAAGAACTCCTTGAATTTCAAGAAGATTGGGAAAATTGAATCCCCTATTGATGAATTGCTCACCAATAAGAAACTTGGGAGAAATAATAGCACGTTCCTTCCAGTAGGTCAGAAATTCTTGTTGGCCATCTGTATCAGAAATCCATCCTTCTACAGAATTAGGACGGGGATGAGATGAGGGTGCAGATCTTCTTCTAGTAGGGATCTTAGCACGAGAAGATGAGGCCATTGAAAGATTTGAGGAGTAACAATAAGATTTAGAAAGCTAAGTGTAGTGAGGAGAGGGCAATTTAGCTAGAATAAGGTAAGAAAACTTGATTTCAAGAGATAGAAGTGAGTAGAAGTGAAATAGAGGTCCCTATATATATAGCCAAGCATGTCTAACGGTCATATGGAAGTGAATAGAGGCCAAAAGAGCCGTTGGCAACGGCTAGAACCCATACTTGCAAGGTTTAATAGATTAAAACTCAGAATAATCGATTAAACCAGTTCCAATCGCATTTAATCGATTATTTCGAACTGATAATCGATTATCAGATGGTTTTAATCGATTAATCCAGAGAAGATTGCCCTGTTTTGGATGTTTTGAGTGTAAATAATCGATTATAACTCCATTTAATCGATTATTCCAGAGAGTACATCAAATTTTTGAGGTTTATACACATGATAACCTATGAACATCCTATACCACGAATTATAACATTACAATCATCCAAAAACAGTCAAATTAAGCAGAATTTAAGCTATTTCTAATATCCCTAAGTCTCTTCTAAGATCATAGAATCTATCCTTGGGTGGAGGCTTAGTAAATATATCTGCTAATTGACGTTTGGTATCTACATACTCTATTTTACAGTTTCCTTTGCTGATATGATCTCTTAAAAAGTGATGTCTTATTTCTATATGTTTAGTCTTAGAGTGCATTACTGGATTCTTAGTTAAATTAATTGCACTCGTATTATCACACATCAAAGGTATGTCATTTAAAAAGATACTATAATCTTCTAACTGTTGTTTCATCCACAGAATTTGAGCACAACAACTACCAGCTGCAATATATTCAGCTTCAGTGGTAGATAAAGCAACACATGCCTGTTTCTTAAAATGCCAAGATATTAAGGATGAACCTAACAAATGACATGTCCCACTAGTACTTTTCCTATCAATTTTAAATCCACCATAATCAGCATCAGAATATCCTATTAAACTTATACAAGCATCAGACGGATACCACAAACCAAAACCAGTAGTTCCTTTTAAGTATTTTAAAATATGTTTCACTGCAATTAGATGAGATTCTTTAGGACAAGCCTGAAATCTAGCACACACACAGACAAAATGCATAATATCAGGTCTACTTGCAGTTAAGTATAATAGTGATCCTATCATACCTCTATACATAGTTTGATTAACTTCCAAACCTGATTCATCCTTGTCTAGATAGCATGAGGTTCCCATGGGTGTGTTAGCTTCCTTTGAGGTGTCCATTCCAAACTTTTTAAGAATCTCTTTGCAGTATTTGGTTTGAGAGATGAAAATGCCATCTTTAAGTTGCTTGATTTGTAGTCCAAGGAAGAATGTCAATTCTCCCATCATAGACATTTCAAACTCTCCCTGCATTATCTTAGCAAATTCTACACATAACGAATTATCAGTTGATCCAAAAATAATATCATCAACATATACCTAGACCAATAAGATATGTTCTTTAACTTTCTTTATAAATAGTGTAGAATCAATTTTTCCTCTAGAAAAATCATTTTATGTTAGGAAACTACTTAGCCTTTCATACCAAGATGTAGGAGCTTGTTTCAACCCATATAATGCTTTCTTTAATTTAAAAACATGATTAGGAAAACTAAAATCTTCAAAACCAGGGGGTTGCTCCACATAAACTTCTTCTTTAATAAAACCATTCAAAAATGCACTTTTAACATCCATTTGATATAGTTTAAATTTCATTAAAGATGCATAGGCAAGAAGTAGGCGTATAACCTCTAACCTGGCAACAGGAGCATAAGTTTCATCATAATCTATACCTTCCTCCTGACAATAGCCTTTTGCAACAAGTCTGGCTTTATTCTTTGTTATGTTCCCATCTTCATCAAGTTTATTTCTAAACACCCATTTGGTTCCAATAACTTGATATGATTCTTCCCTTGGGATTAATTCCCAGACTTGATTCCTTTCAAATTGGTTAAGTTCTTCTTGCATGGCTATGCACCATTGGTCATCTTTAAGTGCTTCCTCAACATTTTTGGGTTCAATCTGTGACACAAAAGCTACAGACATACAAAAATTAGTCATGTTTCTATTTCTTACCCCTTTTGAGATGTCACCTATGATATTGTCCATTGAGAGTCTCCTAGGTGATTGCCATTCTTTTGCTAATTCAGGCGTTTGAGAAGGCTCATTTTCTTCCAAATATAATTCATCAAGAGCCTCTCTTATATATTCATCATCACCTTTAATTTCTTTATTTGACTCAAGAGGATTTCCCCCAAGGTCTACAATCTCATCAAAGGTAACATGTATAGATTCTTCTATATTCAAGGTTCTTCTATTAAATACCCTGTAAGCCTTACTAGTTAATGAATAACCTAAGAAAATGCCCTCATCAGCTTTAGAGTCAAATTTTCCTAAGTTGTCCTTACCATTATTCAACACAAAGCACTTACATCCAAAAATTTTCAAATGAGCAACATTAGGCTTTCTTCCATTAAACAATTCATAAGGAGTAGATTTAATAATTGACCTATTGAGCATTCTATTTAAAACATAACATGCAGTACTAACCGCATCAGCCCAAAAATACTTAGGAACATTAGATTCATTTAACATAGTTCTAGCAAGTTCCTCTAATGACCTATTTTTCCTTTCAACTACACCATTTTGTTGGGGAGTCCTAGGAGCAGAAAAGTTATGTAATATTCCATTTTCTTCACAATAATTTTCAAACTTTTCATTTTGAAACTCACCACCATGGTCACTTCTTAAAACTTTAATTCTTAAGTCTTTTCATTTTGAATTTGTTTTGCAAATTTTCTAAAGACCTTAAAAGCTTCACTTTTCGTAGTTAGGAAAAATGTCCATGTATATCTAGAATAATCATCAACAATCACAAGACCATAATAATTTCCACCAAAGCTTTTTATCCTAGAAGGTCCAAATAAATCTAAATGTAATAATTCTAGTGGTTTTGAAGTGGAAATAACATTCTTTGATTTAAATGATGATTTTACTTGTTTACCTTTTTGACATGCATCACATAACCTATCTTTTTCAAATTTTAATTTAGGCAAACCAATAACTAAGTCTTTTGAAATCAATTTGTTCAAATGATGCATATTTATATGAGCCGCTCTCTTATGCCATAACCAAGGGTTCTCTTCCTTAGCAACTAAACATGTTATGCTAGACTCATGTAAACAATCCAAATCAATCAAATATATGTTGTTATGCCTAATGCCTTTTAATTCTACATTTTCGGAATCTATCAAATGTATGGTGCAAAATTTACTTTCAAAAATTACCATGAAACCTTTGTCACATAGTGGACTTATGCTAAGGAGATTATGTTTAAGTCCATCAACAAGAAGTACATCCTTGATCTCCAAAGTGTTTGCACCACCTATGTTTTCAATTCCAAGAATCTTCCCTTTGTTGTTGTCCCCATAAGTTACATATCCTTGTTCCTTAGCTTTGAAACTCACAAATTTTGATTTATCACCGGTCATATGCTTTGAGCATCCACTATCAAGATACCACATAGACTTCTTTGATTTGGAAGTTTCCTACAAAACAAGAACATAGTACACTTAGGTCCCCACAACTTTTGGGTCCTTGGGGTTAGAGACATAACAAATTATTTAACAATAGGAACCCAAATGTATTTACCTTTAGGAACACCAAAATGTTTAATTTTACATTTATTTGAAGTGTGACCTTGTTTCATGCAATAAAAACATGCTTTAGATGTAGCATTTGAAAATGATGTATTTCTAATCATAGATGCTCTAGTTCCTTTTTCTACCCATACTCTTTTATTTTTCCTTTTAGGCTTTTTCAAAGGAACTTGATGATTTACATTATTTTGAGCAAACACCATTTCATGCTTCTTAAGATCATCTATTTCCTTTTCGGCTTTGTCTAGCAAATGATTAAGAATATCTATGTCATATTCATGCTCTTTACAATTTGCTCATGCTAAGTTCTTATCATTATCCTCATCTAAACATGCAATTTTCGTTTCTAATAATTCCTTTTCTTCTAAACATGTGATTTTCATTTTTAAGGAGTCTATTTCCTTTTCGGATCTACTTAAATTCTTCTTTACCACTTTATATTCATTTTTCAAATTCTTGAAAGCACTAAACAATGCATTATAAGCATTTTGCAATTCATCATAATTATTTTCATCATCACTTGAAGATGAGTCGGAATCACTTACCTCAAAGTCGGAAGAAATGTTATCATTTGCCATTAAGCAAATATTTGCTTCTACTTGCGAGTCACTTGATTCCGAACTTGAATCGATGTTATCCCAAGCAATATAGGCTTTCTTCTTGAAGACCTTTTTTCCTTTGAATTCATCATTTTTCTTGTTTGGGCATTCGGTCTTTACATGCCCTGCTTCACCACAACCATAGCATTTTATATTTACAGAAGAATTTTCCCTTACCTTTCCTTTACCTTTGAATGGATGCCTTCCTTTAGCTTTCATGAATTTGGTGAACTTCTTTATCATTAGACTCAACTCTTCTTCTTCATTTTCCGAGTCTTCTTCTTCCTTTTTATGTTTACCTTTGGAAATTTGGGTTTTGAAGGCTAGGTTCTTCTTTTGATATTGCCCTTCTTCATCGTTTAGCCTACCAAGCTTAAGCTCATGCTCTCTTAGCTTTCCGAATAGCGCCGCCATTGACATTGTGGAAAGATTTTGTGACTCCGAGATGGCCGTCACCTTAGGTTGCCATTTCCTATCGAAAGATTTTAAAATTTTAACATTTAATTCATCAACGTCAAAGATCTTACCTAGTCCGGTGAGATGGTTCACAATATGAGTGAAACGCTTTTGTACGTCAAATATCGTTTCTCCTTGTTGCATCCGGAACATCTCGTATTCTTGGATTAAGGAATTTTTACGTGCTCTTTTAACATTGTCGGTACCTTTGTGGGTCACTCTAAGCATTTCCCACATTTCCTGAGCACTTTTACAAACAGAAATCCTGTAAAACACGTCAAGGGTTAGAGTAGATGAAATTATATTTCTAGCCCTAACGTCAAATTGTGCTTTTCTGTTTTCTTCTGCAGTCCATCTAGAAAAAGGTTTAGGAACGTCAACACCATTCTCAGTAACTTTAGGAACATATGGACCGTTTAAAATAGCATCCCAAACGCCTTTATCAATAGACACAAAAAAATTTGCATTCTTACCTTCCAAAAAGGATAATTTTGACCCGCAAAAAGTGGGGGTCTGTTGATAGACGCACCTTCGGAAAAAGTTTGATTTTGTCCGGCCATTTTCGAAAAGTTTGAATGACTATCAAAGCAAGCTCTGATACCACTTGTTAGAATCGCGCAGCAGAATGTTCGCGTGGTCGGACAAAAACAAAGAAGGGGGGTGAATTGGTTACTTAACAAAAATTAGGTTTTCAAAATTTTCCCCAAATTTTACCGATTAAAAATTGTGTAAATGTAAATAGAAAAGAGAAGAGAATCTTACACAGGAGATTTATACTGGTTCGGATCAAAAGACCCTACGTCCAGTTGCTAATCACTCAAACAGAGGATTAACGCTGTCACTATAATCAAGTTGTTACAAACAAATTACAATTGAAAAGATAAAGATAAGAAAACACCTCTCTTAAAATCCACAAGAGATGATGAGCAACTTTCCCTAGAGACGGCACAGCACACAATCCACTAAGAACTCCACTTAGTGATTCTTATCGCTTCTAGCCCACACCAGGTTCCAAAAGCCCTTTTTTCTTGCAACAAACAGTTCTCTGGCACTACAGCACTCAACTTTTGTATGAAAAAGGTTGTTCTAGTTTTCTGAGTCCCATAGAGAAGCTTAAGTAGAGAAATTACGGTTTGGGAATTGGGAATTTCGGAAATAGGGTTCTTGGAAATAGGGTTTTCGAAAATATGGTTGATTTGAAGTTAAAAATCAAAATCTGACTGAAATAATCGATTAAATGAAGTGTTAATCGATTATTACAGAGCCAAAATCAATAGAACCCCAAAACCCTCTGTTTTAATCGATTAAAAGGGTTGTTAATCGATTAACAGGTGGTTTAATCGATTAAACCAGTGAGCAGATATAGAAAATGGTTTTTCTCACTGTTTTAATCGATTATTTCCCTATTTAATTGATTAAAGCCGAGCCTGGATGATAAATTTGAGCTTTTTGAAGCTTCTAAGGTGTAGACTATGTACCGGCTATCTTAAACTCTAATGTTACAGACTTAATCTAATTGAAACAGAGTTATTACAATACAAAACAAGTATTCAACACTCTAAGTCTTTGTGTTCTTGAATCATCATCAAAATCAACAATCTTCATGTCCATCAAGTGCAACATCAAGTCCTTGAATGTTCAACACAGAAATCTTGAATACAAGGGCGTAAATGTTGAAGGAGAACAACGGGCCTGGACCCTAAATTCAAACAGAATGCTAGACGGCACGCTCACTTAGCTACAAATGGTGAACTTAAACGGAATTTACGTTCATAAAGATGATGCTCCTCACATGGCCAACATGGTTCAAGATTCTGATGATGAGGACATGCCTACTGCTGAAATGCCTGCTGAAAACATTCATACTGCTGGGACGTCATCTGCTCATCCTACATCTCGCCCGTCTTTGGAAGATATGTTGTTTGATATGAATCAAAGAATGCAAGAGTTCTTCTCTATCTCTCAAGAACGACATCAGGAAATTATTCGAGGTATTTCGGATGTAGATGATAGGGTATGTAATTTAGAGGACAAATTTGATGCCCAATTTAACAGTGATGAAAGTGAAGAGTTTTAATCTCTTCAACATATTTCTTGTTTGTAATTAATTTGCTTTATGGAATAAAAAATTTCTTTTGGCTTTGATTGAGGGGGAGCTATTTTCTATATTATGCAGTTATTGAGGGGGAGCTTTCTTTTTTTATCATAATCAAAATAGGGGGAGAAATTATTTAAAGCCTCTTATGTTTATTAATTTTAAATGTTGTCTGATATGTTTAATGTTTTTGTAAGTTGTGACAGATAAAACAGGTTATTACAAAGGGCTTTAAAGGAAATTTTGATCATCATAAAACAGCGGGAGATTGTTGAACATACAAGGATATGAATGTTGAACATACAAGGATATGAAGCCTGTAGATTTTGATGATGATTCAAGAATAAAGGACTTAGAGATTTAAAGACTTGTAATCTTATGTAATAACTCTGTTTTTATGTTTTTGAGTCTGTAATATTAGAGTCCAAGATAGCCAGCACATAGACCATCCTTTAAAAGCTCTAAAAACTCACTTTTATCAAAATTACACTATGATAATCAATTATCACCCTGGATAATCGATTATTATAGCAAGAAAACCATTTTCAGGAAATCCTCTTTGTGATAATCGATTATCACTCAGGATAATCGATTATCACAGGCTGATAATTGATTATTTGGCCAGATAATTGATTATCCTGGCCCAGTTTTGTTCCCTTGCGAATATGGATCTGGAATAATCGATTATTTGCGTCTGTTATGCATTTTGAAATTCAAATTTGGACCAAGTTTCGAAAACCCTATTCCTAATTCATCTGTTTTCAAAAATCCCCAATTCCCAGACCCTATTCTCTCTACTTAAGGTTCTCTAAGGCTCTCTGCAAATTGAACAAACCTTTTTCATACAAAAGTTAAGAGTTGTGACTGCTAGAGAACTTCTGTAGGGAAGAAAAAGGGTCTTTTGAAAACCTAGTGTGGGCTAGAAGAGATAAGAATCACTGAGTGGGTTTCTTGGTGGATTGTGTGTTGTGTCATCTCTACGGAAAGCTGTTCTTCATCCTTTGTGGATTCAAAGGAGGTGTTCATCTCTTGTGTGACTCAAGAGAGGTGTTTTCTTTACCTTATCTTTTCAATTTGTAATATGTTTGTAAACTGTGATTATAGTGACAACATTAATCCTCTGTTTGAGTGATTAGCAACTGGACGTAGGGTCTTTTGATCCGAACTAGTATAAATCAACTGTGTAATCTTCTATCCCTTATCTATTTACTTTACTCAGCATTTTAATCGATGAAATTTGGGGAAAATTTTAAAACCCTATTTTTTGTTTAAGAAACCAATTCACCCCCCCTCTTGGTTTTTGTCTGTAAATGTAAACATTCCGCTGCGCAATTCTAACACATCTCTTGTGTGACTCAAGAGAGGTGTTTCTATTCCTTATCTTTTCAATTTGTAATCTGTTGTAAACTGTGATTATAGTGACAACGTTAATCCTCTTTTTGAGTGATTAACAACTAGACGTAGGGTCTGTTGATCCGAACCAGTATAAATCAACTGTGTAATCTTCTTTCCCTTATCTCTTTACTTTACAAAGCATTTTAATCTGTGAAATTTGGGAAAAATTATAAAACCCTAATTTTTGTTTAAGAAACCAATTCATCCCCCCCTCTTGGTTTTTGTCCTTAAACGCAAACATTCCGCTGCGTGATTCTAACACCTTCTACAACTTCTCCAACTGCATAATTCTCAAAATACTCTCCTAAGACCCCTCTGAAGCATTTCCAGAGTTCTATAGTTGTTAGGAAGCTTTCTAAAGTGCTTCGAGAAAAGAGTTGTCATCGCCGTCAAAAGAGGCGGTCGGAGCGACGCGATGGTTCTGACTTCCATTTTCGCGTTTTGGATGGGTGGTGTTATAACACCTTTAGGTTGTCCGATAACCGAGCTTGACCTAAGGGCGAGGTTTTCGAAAGGGAGCTTTTAGGTTGTCCGATAACTGGGCTAGACCTAAAAGTAGGTTTTCAAAGAGGGTTCTTATGGACTTGCCACCGATGTTTTTACCGAAAATACCGAAAAAGGAAAAAAAGAAGGCGTTGGTTTTTAAGAAAAACCAACTTTGGTCGTTATAACCAGAGTTGGGTAAGGGAGTTAGTTACGTGTAGGGTAGGTATTAGCTTCCCCACGATGCCCCTTTCGGGTTCCCTATGATAGGCCAGTTATTTCATAAACAAACTTTAAAATGATGCTTTTACCCTTTTATTTGTGGAATTAAAAGATAGTGACTACATGGCCCTAGTAGCTAATGCACAAATAAGTATAAGTAAAAAAGACGGTAAAAGAGAGGGAGAAAGTGAAGAAACCTCCAGAGCAAGCTTTGATTAATTCTCTTAAAAATAGGACGCGCTTTGGAAGCCCTTCGCTCTACAACGTCGACTTTTCTCTCTTACGACGCTATAAAAACTCTCTAAGAACACTCAGGAAACTCTGGAAATGATTCGGAGGGGCTCTAGGAGAAGAATTTTAGGAAATGCTAGAAGGAAAGGTGGAAGAACTATGTGAAATGAAGGGGAGAATGCCCCCTTTATATAGGGATTTGCGCCAGTCAGGTCAAGACTGTCGTCTCGCCTGGCAAGGTAGAGACTGCCGTCTCACCAATCAGGACGGCGGTCTCGCCTTTAGCAAATGGCGAGACGGCCGTCTCGCCATTCGGGACGGCGGTATCGATTTGACCAATGGCGAGAATTTCGTCTCGCCAAACGGGAAGGCGGTCTCGCCATAGCAAGTGGCGAGACGGCCGTCTCGCCAAACGAGATGGCGGTCTTGATAAGCAAGACGACAGTCTTGATCCTTCAGGTGAGAATCCTTATTTTTTTGTACAAAAAACCCTTCCTACTCTAATATGGAGCCTAATAGTCTATTCTAAGGACCTCTTAGGACTCGCCCATCTTCGAATTGGAGGTCTTTTGCTCTTTATTTTGAGGTCAGGCAAGATTTGGGGTCTACAGTTGCCCCCCCTTCAACTGACCAGCCAACTGTTGGCCTGTTATGCCAAAAAGATCGGCTGGAGGGTGAAGGAGTTAACCCTCTTGTCCGGCTGTCCTTCAGATTCTCCATCTTGTGGTGGCCGACCCTCTAGACAAAAAAATGTGTGTGCGCCTCCAGAATGCTCCTTCATATGGTAGCCGACCCCTTCGGTTGACACGTGGTAGAACCTCAGGATGCTCCTTCTTGCGGTAGCCGACCCTTCGGTTGATGAGTATAAACCCCTCATCTGGCTGGTAGTGTTTTCAGTCCATCATTTGTAGGACTGGATGAGTATAAACCCCTCATCAGACTAGTTGTAGCTTCGGGATGCTCCTTCTTATGGTAGCCGACCCCTCTGCTGATAAGTGGTAGAACCTCAGGATGCTCCTTCTTGCTGTAGCCGACCCTTTGGTTGATAAGTATAATCCCTCATCTGGCTGGTAGAGTTTTCAGTCCATCATTTGTAGGACTAGATGAGTATAAACCCCTCATCAGGCTGGTATGGTCCACAACGTAGGACCGGTTGCGACTTACTGCTCTGACTTGTGTGCAGGTCATGCGCAAGTCATGCGCAAGTTGATGGGTATGAACCCCCCATTTGGCTGGTACAATCCACTTTGTAGGACTGGTGGTGGTGGCGGCTTACTACTCAAGCTCATGCACAGGTGTTTTGCCTGTGTGCAGGTCTTCGTCTTCAGGACTTTCCTTGTCCCAAAGTGGTGGTGGCAGCTTACTGCTCTAGCTCATGCGCAGGTCATGCGCAAGTTTATGGGTATGAACCCCCCATCTGGCTGGTACAGTCCACTTTGTAGGACTGGTGGTGGTGGCGGCTTACTGCTCTAGCTCATGCGCCGTTTGATAATTGTTTTCTTCTGGTAGAGTCCTCCGGTGTGCCGGGGATCTTTTGATTTTCGACTATTCTAATAGTCATCTAGCTTGTTGGTTGCTGGGAATTCTTTGTCTTGTTATTCGTTGTCCGACTTTGTTGGTCATCGGGAATTTTGGTCAATATGATTGTCTTGCCAGTCTTCCTTAGCTAACGTTTCGGCTTTAATCCTGCCTTTTTTCGCAGTTTATCTTTTTTCTCGCGACCTTGAATTTTGGCTTTTTCGGCACTAAGCATAAGTCTTTTTATTTTTTAGTCTGTTTTGTTACGCTGACTTTTTCCGGAAAGAGAGAGTAAAGATGAACATATTACTAAAAGATTTTTTTCATATGATAAAATTTATTACAACAATTACTTTGATAATGCCCCTAAGACGGCGGTGGACTCGAGCCGGGAGACGATCTGGGAGGGGGAAACTGCCGATACATATGTCCTTGAAATTCTTCCTGGCTCCGGATTGAGTTGAGTTGGTCTTGCCGGATCACCGCCAGGTCTTGTCTCATCCCCTCCTGCATTTGGCCGAAGGTCTCTAGCCGGGTCTCGAAGACATCTTGTCTTAGGGACATCTAGTCCAATTGCTGGCGCATATCGTTGATATTGCGGTTGATGCCAACGAAAACGTCCTCGTACTACTGTTATTGCTGCTGTTGGAATTCCGGGGACGTCGGGATGTCCTGCATCGCCACCAAATCTTGAAGGTCTAGGGTCATGGCGAGCGTAGGGTGGAGGGTCATCTGGGTCCCCTGTCGGATGAGCATCCCCATGCTGACAAGCGTAGCCCCGGATGTGCTCGGGCCGGGCCTGGTGCTGGGGTGTTAGGTGGGTCGGGTCCGGAGGAATCAGGGCCGCATATGTGCTTGGGCCGGAACCCCGACCTCTCTTTTTGGAAGACTCTCCTCTATGCATCTTTGGGTAAGAAAGCTAAAAAATATCGAAGAAGGTGCAAAGAAAGCAACAAAAGATGCTCCAAACCACCCCCATGCCCTTGTATTTATAGCTTTTCGCTGAAGGTTGAGACTGCCATCTGGGATTTTGGGGCGGCGGTCTCGATTTTACGAGACTCAAGACCGTCGTCTGGAACTTTGAGACAGTGGTCTCATTTTAGGCCTATGGTGAGACGGCCTAACTGTTCTCACAAAGGCTTAGGCCACTCAACGTGAGATGACGTTTAATTACGAGGTAGGGTTTTCCTGCAGAAAAGTGTATTGGAAAAGGTAGGTTTTAACTGTTCTCACCAAGGCTTAGACCCCCAAGGTGCCCTAATTATAGGGTCCCCACTCTCCAGCCTTTGGGCCATGCTTAACACTAAGGCACAGTCAGTCTTTGTGCCAAAAGAGGAAGGTTATCACCTTGAGTGGTGGTTTCCGATCATACCGGTGGGTTGCATGGCCCTCACTATGGCAAACCGTACCTGCCACCCACTCCCTATGGATTTCTCACTTGCCCCCGGGTATAGAGGGAACTGTTGTATGCAAGGGTTTGTGTACAGTTTGTGTTTCAAACAATTGCGTAAAATAAACAAACAACAATTATTAAAGCCAAGCAAATAAACATGTTATAAGACAAGGTAGGGTAAAAGTGAAATTTTTTAAGTTTATTTATTAAACTGGCCCATCACTAAATGGGATAAACTCTCTAGGCTTCCCCAGTGGAGTCGTCATCTGTCGCCGCCGTCAAAAGAGGCGGTTGGAGTGACGCGATGGTTTCGACTTCCGTTTTCATGTTTTGGATGGGTGGTGTTACAACACCTTTAGGTTGTCCGATAACCGGGCTGGACCTAAGGGCGAGGTTTTCGAAAGGGAGCTTTTAGGTTGTCCGATAACCGGGCTAGACCTAAAAGTAGGTTTTCGAAGAGGGTTCTTATGGACTTGCCACCGCTGTTTTTACCGAAAACATCGGAAAAGGAAAAGAAGAAGGCGTTGGTTTTTAAGAAAAACTAACTTTGGTCGTTATAACCAGAGTTGGGTAAGGGAGTTAGTTACGTGTAGGGAAGATATTAGCTTCTCCATGACGCCCCTTTCGGGTTCCCTATGATAGGCCAGTTATTTCATAAACAAACTTTAAAATGACACTTTTACCCTTTTATTTGCGGAATTAAAAGATAGTGACTACATGGCCCTTGTAGCTAATGCACAAATAAATATAAGTAAAAAAGACAGTAAAAGAGAGGGAGAAAGTGAAGAAACCTCCAGAGCAAGCTTTGATTAATTCTCTTAAAAATAGGACGCGTTTTGGCAGCCCTTCGCTCTACAACGTCGACTTTTCTCTCTTACGACGCTATAAAAAATATCTAAGAACACTCAGGAAACTCCAGAAATGCTTTGGAGGGGCTCTTGGAGAAGATATTTAAGAAATGCTAGAAGGAAAGGTGGTAGAATTGTGTGAAATGAAGGGGAGAGCGCCCCCCTTTTATAGGGATTCGCGCCTGTCAGGTCGAGACTGCCGTCTCGCCTGGCAAGGTTGAGACTGCCGTCTCGCCAATCGGGATGGCGGTATCGATTTGACCAATGGCGAGAAGGCCGTCTCACCAAACGGGAAGGCGGTCTCGCCATAGCAAGTGGCGAGACGGCCGTCTCACCAAACAAGACGGCGGTCTCGACCTTGCTAATGGCGAGACTGCCGTCTCGATAAGCGAGACAACAGTCTTGACCCTTCAGGTGAGAATCCTTATTTTTTTCATACAAAAAAGTCTTCCTACTCTAATATGGGGCCTAATAGTCTATTCTAAGGACCTCTTGTCGCCGCCGTCAAAACGAGGCGGTCGGAGCGACGCGATGGTTTTGTCGACCCTCTTGCTTTCGCGTTTTTTATGGGTGGTTACAACGTCCTTAGGATGTCCGATAACCGGGCTAACCTAGAGACGAGGTTTTTGAAAAGTGTTCTTGGGTTGTCCGATAACCGGGCTAACCCAAGAACGGGTTTTGAAGGGTTCGTGGAGTCGCCACCGATGTTTTTACCGGAAACATCGGAAAAGGAGTTTAAAAAGGCGTTGGTTTTCGAAAACCAACTTTGGTCATTAGAACCAGAGTTGGGTAAGGGAGTTAGTTACGTGTAAAGGAAGTGTTAGTTCCTTTACGACGCCCCTTTCGGGTTCCCTATGATAGGCCGGCTATTTTGGATAAATAATTAAACTGGAAAATTGCGCTTTTACCCTTTTATTATGCGATATTTAAAGATTATGACTACATGGCCCTAGCGTCTATTGCATAATTTTAAATGAAAGCGGTAAAATTATAAAGAGAGAGAGTGCACCTCCAAAGCAAGCTTTTTGTATTTCTCTTTAAAGAGTGGGTGCTTTTTGGCAACCCTTCACTCTACAAACTCTCAGAAACTCCGGAAATGCCTCGGAGGGATTCTAAAGAAGATTTAGAACACTCAAAATTCTCCTAAAGACACTCAGAAACTCCGGAAATGCTTCGGAGGGATTCTAGAGAGAGAAAATCTAGAGAGAAGGAGGATGAACTGTGTGTTTCTGTGTGGAAATGAGGGGGGGAGAGCCCCTATTTATAGTTTTTCGCGCTTGACAGGTCGTGACCGCCGTTTCGTCTGACAGGGTCGAGACCGCCGTCTGGACAATCCAGACCGCCATCTCGATCATGGCAGGGGGTCGAGACCGCCATCTGGATAATCCAGACCGCCGTCTCGACTAGGCAGAAGTCGAGACCGCCGTCTGGATAATCCAGACGGCGGTCTCGTCCCTAGCGTGAGGCGAGACGGCGGTCTGGTCCTTCCAGACGGCGGTCTCGTCCCTTCAGGGCGAGAAACTTTATTTTTCGGGCCAGAAAAACCTCCTATCTTAGTACGGGGGCCTAATAGTCTCTCCTAGTGGCTTGTTAGGCTTCGTCCGTCTTCAAGTAGGGGGTCTTCTGACTTTATTTGGAGGTCGGGCAAGATTTGGGGTCTACAGCTGCCCCCCCTTTACCTGACTAGTCGGCTGTTGGCCTGTTGTGCCAGACAGGTAGACAGGCAGGTAAAGGAGTTGACCCTCTTGCCCGGCTACCCTTCGGACGTCCCGTCTTGTGGCGGATGATCCTCTGGGGAGATGTTGTATTTATGCACCTCCGGGATACTACTCCTGACGTAGCCGATCCCTTTGGTTGACACGTGGTAGAACCTCCGGATACTACTCCTGACGTAGCTGATCCTTCGATTGATGGGTATAAACCCCCCATTAGGCTGGTAGTTACAGTCCGTTGTGTGGGACTGGATAGGTATGAACCCCCCATCAGGCTGGTACGGTCCGTTGTGTGGGACCGGATGGGTATGAACCCCCCATCAGGGTGGTAGTGGCGGCTTACTGTTCAGGTGGCCCATCCACCGTTTAGGCACTCCTTGTGTGCTGGTTGATAGGTATAAACCCCCTATCAGGCTGGTACAGTCTGTTGCGTAGGACTGGTGGTGGTGGCGACTTACTGCTCGGGTAGCTCATGCGCCATTGTGAAACCTCGGGATGCTCCTTTGACGCGGTAGCTGACCCCTTGGCTGACGAGTATGAACCCCCGTCTGGTTATGTGCCTCTGGATGCCCCTTCTTGCGGTGGTTGACCCCTTGGCAGTGGTGGCGACTTACTGATTCTGATCATGCGCCATTGTGAAACCTCGGGATGCTCCTTTGACGTGGTAGTTGACCCCTTGGTTGACGAGTACGAACCCTCGTCTGGTTAGGTGCCTCCGGATCCTTCTTGCGGCGAGCTGATCCTTTGGCTATGGTGGCGGCTTACTGCTCTAGCTCATGCGCCGTCTCCCTGGGGAGTGATTTCTGTGTTGGTAGATGTTCTTGGACTTCTTGGATGGCCGTCCGGGCTGCGCCGGGGATTTTGTTGGTCGTCCATCCAGCTTTGTTGGTTGCTGGGGATTCTTACTTGGCAGTCGAAATTTGTTGGTTGGATAGGGTTTTAGCGGGGTACCTCTATGCAAACATGAAAAAATGATCTTTTCTTGACATGAATGTCTTTTTTTTTTTTTTTTTGTTATGGAGTGCGTTTTTTTTGTTTTGATCCTGACAAAGTCCTATTTGTGCGACTACTTGTGTGTGGATGTTGTTGATGCAATTTTATTTTAGTTAAGGGCATCTAGAAAGTGACCGGTACTTTCCTTCTTTTTGTTCTCTCGTGATTATTCTTTTTGCACTTTTTGTTTTAACCTTGTCTTTTGCCTAGACCGCCCTTTGCGGGTTTTCGATCTAGCGGGTTTTGATTTTTTTGTCTGAGGTATTTTAGTGGGCTCTTTTTAAGCCTTATCTTTTGCCTAGACCGCCCTTTGCGGGTTTTCGATCTAGCAGGCTACCCTGTACTTTGTTACTTGCGACGACCCTGGTTGGTGATGCTCGTCTCTGTCTTTATGCTTTCTTGAATTGCTTGTTTTATGCATGCTCATGTTTCGTTAATACAGAGGCATTTACACAGGTAAGTAAAGAGAAGAAAAGACAATTTTATTGATATAAACAGATGGTTTATTTTTACATGGAGGTTTACAATAGAATTTGTAAGCATGGCTGGCCGAGGTTGGCTAAACTGTATGAGGGTGCCACAATCATGTCTGTGATTTTTGTTTCCCAGTTTTTTTGGTCCCTTCGGTTGAGATGCCCGAGTCCGGAGTGAAGACTATGCGAAATCTGTTTGCTATTGTGGAGGTATTACCTTAGTCGCCTTTGCGGTTTTCGGCTAAGGTAATCATTGCTCTATATATTATTATTATTATTTTTTGGTATATATATATATATATATATATATATTTTTTTTTTTTCTTTTTTTTTTTTTTTTTGAAACCTCTACTTTTTGCCTAGGACGTGTCCTAGCGAGGTATGTAGACCCTATCTTTTGCCCGGGACGCTCTTTGCGAGTTTTCATCCTGACGGGTCATGAGCAATGTCTTTAGGCATAATATTTTTTCACCGCATCTGAGTTGACAGGATATCGAAGCTCTTCTCCGTCATATTGGTGAGGATAAGGGCTCCTCCAGAGAAGGCTCGCTTGACCACAAAGGGTCCTTCGTAGTTGGCTGCCCATTTCCCAATTTTGTCTTTCTGGGCTGGAAGCAGTTTCTTCACTACTAGATCTCCTTCTTGGAAAGCGCGAGGTTGACCTTCTTGTCATAGACCTTCTTGATTTTCCTCTGATAAGCTTGCCCCCGACATATGGCGTCCAACCGTTTTTCTTCGATTAGGTTCAACTGATCATACCGGTTTTGGACCCATTCGGCTTTTGTCAATTTTGCTTCCATGACAACTCGTAGGGAGGGTATTTCGACCTCTACTGGTAGTACGGCCTCCATCCCGTATACGAGGGAAAACGGGGTAGCCCCTGTGGAGGTCCGTATCGACGTTCGGTAACCATGCAAGGCGAAAGGAAGCATCTCATGCCAATATTTGTAGGTGACCACCATTTTCTGGATAATTTTCTTGATATTTTTGTTGGCTGCCTCTACTGCACCGTTCATCTTTGGTCGGTACGGGGAGGAATTGTGGTGCTGGATTTTGAAGTCTTGGCATAATTCCTCCATCATCTTATTGTTGAGGTTGGTCCCATTATCGGTAATGAGCTTATGAGGGATGTCGTACCGACATATGATGTTTTTCTTGATGAAGGTGGTCACCACTTTCCGAGTTACGTGCGCATATGACGCTGCCTCAACCTACTTGGTGAAATATTCGATTGCTACCAATATGAAGTGATGGTCGTTGGACGCTTTGGGTTCGATGGGTCCGATGACATCCATGCCCCACATAGAAAATGGCCATGGTGCAGCCAGGTTATTGAGAGGTGCGGGCGGCACATGGATGTTATCGGCGTATACTTGGCACTTATGGCATTTCTTGGCATATTGGTGACAGTCAGCTTCCATCGTGGACCAAAAATACCCTGCCCTAAGGATTTTCTTTGTCATGACATGCCCGGGTGCGTGGGTTCCAAAAGTCCCCTTGTGGATTTCTCTTATTAAGGTTTAAGCTTCTTCTTGATCCACACACCTTAAGAGAGTGGAATCGGGGCTCTTTTTGTAGAGGGTTTCTTCAATCAACGTAAACCATACAGCCCTTTTGCGAATGGTTCGCTTATCATTGTCACTGACTCCTTCAGGATATTCGCCCTTCATGAGGTACCGTTTGATGTCATGGTACCAGGGGTTTTGATCGTGCTCGCCATTTACTGCCATGCAGAAAGCTTGTTTGTCATGCAGTTTGACTTGAATGATTGGCATCTCATGTTCCTGGTCCAGGGCAAACATGGATGATAGAGTGGCGAGGGCATCGGAAATTTGATTGTCCTCCCTAGGGATATACTGGAAGGTGACGTTTTCCATTCTTGAGATCAGCTCGCGGATGTGCTCTAGGTATGGAATCAATTTTGAGTTTCGGGTTTCCCATTCACCTTTAAGTTGGTAGATGACAAGGGATGAATCACCGAATATTTTGAGTTTAGTGACCCCATGATCTAAAGCCGCTTGGATTCCTACTGCGCATGCTTTGTATTCAGCCATGTTGTTGGTGCAATCGAAATTAAGCCTGGCCGTTACAGGAATGTGTTTCTTTTCGGGGGATATCAAAATAGCTCCTACCCCGTGTCCAAGCATGTTTGAAGCCCCATCAAAGAACATGGTCCACATCTCTTCTTTGGTCTCTTCGTGTTCGATGTGCATGATATGCTCATCGGGAAAGTCATCTTGTAAGGACTGGTATTCATCTGTGGATCCGTGGGCTAGATAATCCGCTAGGGGACTTCCTTTAATAGCTTTCTGGGTGACGTGAATGATGTCAAATTCTGAGAGGAGAACCTGCCACCTAGCTATTCTTCCAGTTAAAATGGGCTTCTCGAAGAGGTATTTGATCGGATCCATTTTGGAGACCAACCATGTTGTATGTCGAGCCATATACTGTCTGAGACGTTGAGTGACCCACACCAATGCGCAACAAGTTTTTTCGAATGGTGTATAACGGGTCTCGTAGTCCGAGAATTTCTTACTGAGATAATAAATGGCCCGTTCCTTTTTCCCGATTTCATCATGTTGGTCGAGCACACATCCCATGGACTCTTCGAGGATTGATAGATATAGGATCAGAGGTCTCCCTTCAACGGGTGGTACCAACACTGGTGGATTGGTTAAACATGTTTTGATTTTATCGAACGCTTGTTGGCATTCTTCGCTCCACACTATTGGCTGATTTTTGCGCAACAGTTTAAAGATGGGTATACATTTATCCGTTAACTATGCGATGAAACGGGCAATGTAGTTTATCCGGCCCAGAAAACCTCTGACCTCCTTTTCCGTGCTTGGTGGAGGCATTTCCAAAATTGCCTTGGTTTTGTCGGGATCCACCTCGATTCCTCTTTTACTGACAATGAACCCTAGGAGTTTTCCTGATCGTACTCCGAAAGTACATTTTGCCGGGTTCAATTTAAGTTGATACTTCCGAAGTCGATCAAAAAGTTTTCAGAGATATTGAATGTGGTCCATTTCATTTCTGGACTTGGCGATCATGTCGTCCACATATACTTCTATTTCTTTGTGGATCATGTCATGGAATAGCGTGACCATAGCCCTTTGGTAGGTAGCCCCTGCATTTTTCAGCCCAAACGGCATTACCCGATAACAGAAAGTGCCCCATGGTGTAATGAATGAGGTTTTTTCTCTATCCTCCACAGCCAGTTTGATTTGGTTGTACCCTGCATACCCGCCCATGAAGGAATACAACGTGTTGGTAGCGGTATGGTCCACCAGTGTATCTATGTGTGGTAGGGGAAAGTCATCCTTTGGACTTGCTCCATTGAGGTCCCTATAATCCATGCAGACCCTGACCTTCCCGGTCTTTTTGATGACGGGTACTATATTGGCCAGCCATTCTGGGTATTTGGACACTACAAGAAAGTTGGCATCCAACTGCCTTTGCACCTCCTCTTTTATCATTAAGGACCAGTCTGGTTTGATCCTCCTAAGTTTTTGTTTCACAGGCTGAAAACCCTCTTTCAGTGGCAATTTGTGTTCCACAATACTCGTGTCAAGACCTGGCATGTCATGGTACGACCAAGCAAATACATCCACATATTCCCTCAGAAGCTGTATCAATCCCTTTTTCATGCTACTTTCCATTTGGGTGCCGATGTTTACCTTTTTCTCCTCATCCTTTTTTCCTAAATTGACAGTTTCTATTTCCTCCTGATGCGGTTGTATGATGCGTGTTTCCTTTTCCAGCATCCTTTGCATGTCCGGAGAAATGGTCTCCTGCTCACTGTCGGACTCAATCCATTCGTCTTCCGTTTCCAGGGTCCACGGAGATTCATCAATCATAGACATGATGCGTTTTAGGTTCTGTTTTGGTCATAGATTTTATTATTCAATTTATTTTTGAAAGAATAATAAATAGAAGAGGGAAAAGAATGAATATGACAAAATGCCTCGTATATTAATGAAAATGAGATGTATGTACAAGCCCTTTTAATCAAAATTCTTGCGGCCACGGGCGGGGACCGCAGGAGATATAGAGAAAAGCTTAAAAAGAAAAGACCCTAGGACTGATCCTCCCAGTCCTCCCTCTCTGCTACTCTGGTTTCGACAGAGGTTTGTTGTCCGTGCTGGAGGCAGAGGCATCGAAAGTAATCCACCCGGCATCGATTAGTTCTTGAACCCGATACTTAAGGGTCAAGCAGTTCTTTGTAGAGTGACCGGGTGAGCCCGAATGGTAAGCGCATTTTTCGTTTGGCTTATACCATTCGGGGTAGGGAGGCTCCAATTGTTTCTTGGGAGGGACGCAGGTCAGGAGCTTAGCCTCCAACAGTTGAGGTAGCAGTAGTCCGTAGGAAGTGGAGATTGGAGTGAACTTCCTTTCTTTCTTGCGGGGCTACCTGGGCGTTTGTGTGGTAGAAGAAGGAGTGGCAAAATTGATTGCGTGCACAGATTCATCCTTCTTCTTGCCAGCAGGTTTCCTGAAGGAGACACGAGCTTGGGAAGATTGTGCTATCTTCCCGCTCCTCTGTCCCTGCTCCACCCTCTTGCCCACAGTGACTATGTCTGAGAAAAGGTTGGAGGTACTGGCTATTGCCTTGTCGTAGTACGCTCCAGTTAGTGAGTCGATGAACATAGCCACTGTCTCCTTGTCCGTCAAAGGAGGCTCTATCTGGGCTGCCATTTCCCTCCACCTTTGGGCATACGCTTTAAAGGGCTCGTCGTTCCTCTTGCTCAGAGTTCTGAGGTCTGACCTGTCGGGGGTCAGATCGATGTTGTATCGGTAACGACGGAGAAAAGCGTCTTCCAGCTGTTTCCAGTTCTGGACCTGCCCTCTCTCTAATTGCATGTACCAGTTAAGCGCGGTGTCCGCCAAACTCTCCTGGAAGCAGTGGATTAGGAGCTTCTCGTTTTCAGCATGGGCGACCATCTTACGACAATACATCGTGAGATGGTTCTTAGGGCAAGTCATCCCGGCGTACTTGGGGAAGTCCGGGATTTTGAACTTGGGAGGGAAATGGATGTTCTTCACGAGGCACATGTCAGCCACCTCCTTAACGTCGAAGTTATGCCCTTCGACCACCTTCAGCCTCTCCTCCAGGGCGGAGAGTTGTTGTTTGGACACTTCTGGGGTAAGGATGCGTGTAGTCTTAGCATCCTTCCCGCCAAAAAAGTATTCTTCCTCCTCTTCCTCATGAGGAGGGACATGTTCAGCTTGGTCTTTGCCCTTGCTTTGACCCTGGCGCACGACCTCCATTAATTGGGCCACTTGCTCGCGGAGGGTATTGACTTTCGCAGTGAGCTTTCGGTTCGGCTCTTCTAAATTTTCCATTGCTTTAGCTTTTTGTGCACGAGTACGAGTAGGGAGAGGACCAGCCACTTTCTAGAATGCCCGAAAAAGTTTTATTAATGCATGTTAAGTGCTTAGACTAACATGAATATGCTTATGCATGAGAGATTTTATTTAAATGATGCTTGCATGCGTTCTCGCTTTTTATTTTCTTTCTTGGTTTTTCTTCACTCATGGTATGATATAATATGAATGTTTTGACTTTGTCAAAAGTTTATCTATTTATTTTTGATGTTTTTGTATTTTTATTTGATGTTTATTTTATAGCCTTTTATCTCTTTTGTCGAAACTGCGTGGCTACTTAGCTTACAAAGAACCTGAAACCAGGCTAGCTAAAAGGCAGACTGTCCGAGATAAAATATGGCCTTATGCGAAAGAATATTTAGCGTCCCTTATCTCTTCTGTCAGAACTGCGTGGCTACTTAGCTTACAAAGAACCTGAAACCATGCTAGCTAAAAGGCAGACTGTCCGAGATAAGGGTGTTTATTTGTAAAATATCTTTTGGTTTTTGTTCTGTTGTTTGTTTATGCCATGCAACATACAAATGCAACAATCATATGCACACACAATTCGATCATCCCCAAACAGGCGAGATTTCGTTTTTATCACGAGGTAGGGTTTTCCTGCACAAAAGTGCATTGGTCAGGGTAGGTTCTAACTGTTCTCACCAGGCTAAGGCCCCAAAGGTGCCCCCATTATAGGGTCCCCACTCTCCAGCCGTCCGACCATGCTCAACACTAAGGCCAGAGTCGGTCTTGTTGCCAAAAGAGGAAGGTTATCACCTTGAGTGGTGGTTTCCGATCACACTGGTGGGCACAAGGCCCTAACTACAGTGAACCGTACCTGCCACCCGCTCCCTATGGTTATCTCACTTGCCCCCGGGTATAGAGGGAACTGTAGTGTGCAAGGGTTTGTGTGCAGTTTATATTTCAATCAATTGCGTAAGTATAAACAAGCAACAGTCATTTGAAAGCCAAACAATAAAGCATGTTATAATACAAGGCAGGGTAAAAGCGCTATTTTCTTGGTTTAATTATTTTTAAGCCGGCCCATCACTAAATGGGATCAACTCTCTAGGCTTCCCCAGTGGAGTCGCCATCTATCGCCGCCGTCAAAACGAGGCGGTCGGAGCGACACGATGGTTTTGTCGACCCTCTTGCTTTCGCGTTTTTTATGGGTGGTTACAACGTCCTTAGGTTGTCCGATAACCGGGCTAACCTAGAGACGAGGTTTTTGAAAAGTGTTCTTGGGTTGTCTGATAACCGGGCTAACCCAAGAACGGGTTTTGAAGGGTTCGTGGAGTCGCCACCGATGTTTTTACCGGAAACATCGGAAAAGGAGTTTAAAAAGGCGTTGGTTTTCGAAAACCAACTTTGGTCATTAGAACCAGAGTTGGGTAAGGGAGTTAGTTACGTGTAAAGGAACTGTTAGTTCCTTTACGACGCCCCTTTCGGGTTCCCTATGATAGGCCGGCTATATTGGATAAATAATTAAACTGGAAAATTGCGCTTTTACCCTTTTATTATGCGGTATTTAAAGATTATGACTACATGGCCCTAGCGTCTATTGCATAATTTTAAATGAAAGCGGTAAAATTAGAAAGAGAGAGAGTGCACCTCCAAAGCAAGCTTTTTGTATTTCTCTTTAAAGAGTGGGTGCTTTTTGGCAACCCTTCACTCTACAAACTCTCAGAAACTCCGAAAATGCCTCGGAGGGATTCTAAAGAAGATTTAGAACACTCAAAATTCTCCTAAAGACACTTAGAAACTCCGGAAATGCTTCAGAGGGATTCTAGAGAGAGAAAATCTAGAGAGAAGGAGGAGGAACTGTGTGTTTTTGTGTGGAAATGAGGGGGGGAGAGCCCCTATTTATAGTTTTTCGCGCCTGACAGGTCGAGACCGCCGTTTCGTCTGACAGGGTCGAGACCGCCGTCTGGACAATCCAGACCGCCGTCTCGATCATGGCAGGGGGTCGAGACCGCCGTCTGGATAATCCAGACCGCCGTCTCGACTAGGCAGAAGTCGAGACCGCCGTCTGGATAATCCAGACGGCGGTCTCGTCCCTGGCGTGAGGCGAGACGGCGGTCTGGTCCTTCCAGACGGCGGTCTCGTCCCTTCAGGGCGAGAAACTTTATTTTTCGGGCCAGAAAAACCTCCTATCTTAGTACGGGGGCCTAATAGTCTCTCCTGGTGGCTTGTTAGGCTTCAGCCGTCTTCAAATAGGGGGTCTTCTGACTTTATTTAGAGGCCGGACAAGATTTGGGGTCTACACCTCTTAAGACTCGCTCATCTTCGAATTGAAGGTCTTTTGCTCTTTATTTTGAGGCTGGGCAAGATTTGGGGTCTACAAGAGTGAACTACATTGTAGAGCGTGGAGTTTGCCAAAAAGCACCATTTTCAAGAATATTTTATAAAAACCTTGCTTCGAAGGTTCCCTCATATCGCTTATTCTATTTTATCGCTTTTATTAGATACTATCTCTGTGCATTAGTTATTAAGGGTCATGTAATCGATAATTTAATTTTTCAATGTATAAATAAAGGTAAAAGCGTAGTTTTAATGTTCTTATTTCTTTATAAAAAATAGTCCATCATAGGGAACCCGAAAGGAGTATCATGGGGAAGCTAATACCTTCCCCACACGTAACTAACTCCCTTACCTAACTCTGGTTGTAATGACCAAAGTTGGTTTTTCTTAAAAAAACTATCGCCTTCTTTTCCTCTTTCAATGTTTTTGGTAAAAATATTGGTGGCGACTCCGGAACCCATTTATGAAAACCTCATCTTTAGGATAGTTCGATTATCGGACATCTTAAGGGTGATGACCACACTTTAAAAAACGCGAGTCAAACAAAATCATCGCGACGCTCCTACCGCCTCTTCTGACAGCTGCGACAGATGGCGACTCCACTGGGGAAGCTAGAGAGTTTATCCCATTTAGTGATGGACTAGTTTGAGAAATAAAACTTAAAATTACGCCTTTGCCTTTCCTTGCTTTAAACATGCTTTATTGTTTGGCTTTAATAACTATTGTATGTTTACTTTATGCAATTGTTTGAAATAACAACTGTACACAAACCCTTGCACACAACAGTTCCCCCTACACTCAGGGGCAAGTGGGATAACCTTAGGGAGAGGGTGGCATTATACAATTTGTCGTAGTGAGGGCCATGAGCCCACCAGTATGGTCGGAAACCACCACTCAAGGTGATAAACTTCCTCTTTTGGCCCAAAGACTGACAAGGCCCTAGTGCCATGCATGGTCTGAAGCCTGGGAGAGTGGGGACCCTAAAATGGGGGCACCTTGGGGGCTTGACCTTAGTGTGGGGGCTTGACCTTGGTGAGGATATTTAGAACTACCTTGAATACGTACTCTTCTGCAGGATACCCCTACCTCGTGATAAAAATGTCATCCTACTGTTCGCAGATGAGTGAATTGTGTGTGTATTTGTTTGTTGCATTTGTTTGTTGCATAGCATAATCATACAACAGAAAAATTAAAAAAATCTCTCAAAAAATCTTTTCACAATAAACACCCTTATCTCGGACAACCTGCATTTTAGCTAGCCTGGTTTCAGGTTCTTTGTAAGCTAAGTAGCCATGCAGTCCGATAGAAGAGATAAGAGATTATAAAACCATTCTTTTGTAATAATCCAACCTTATCTCGAACAGTGTTCATTTTAGCTAGCCTGGTTTCAGATTCTTTGTAAGCTAAGTAGCCACGTTGACCTACAGAAGAGATAAAGGGGTCATAAAACGAATAAAAAACAAAATAATGAAATTCAATAAAAAGAATTTTGACAAAGTTGTATCATTCATACCCGCATCATCTCATAAGTGGTAAAAATAGGAGAGAAAATAAATTCATATGAAAGTATGCATAAGCATCATCTTAATAAATCCCTCAAAAAATGGGTCTTAGGAGCATATTTTGGGAAAATTGTTGGGCCAAATTCCCTTTCGGTATGTGCAACCTGTTCTTCACTTTTTCCTCTTCGTTTAGATATCTTGTACGTCCAAATCTGACATCCCAGTCAAAAGTTATCTCACTTTGAACATCTGCCGCCTTTTTGCACCAATGCATGCATGAACACATTCATGCTAGGGGGCATTAGATATCCCGAGCACATTTGTAACCGTCCCGAAAGAGGCCCCGAGCACATTTGTAAGCATCCAAAAGGAAGGGACAAGTGAACTAAGGTATATGGTGACCTTTGTTATACTTGTCAAAACCTTATTGGGGAAGGAACCATTATACCGAAGTGGGTATGGTGCTCCGTGAAGTGTAAAGCTTTAAGGATGATACTAAAGCCATTGTCTTAAGGTGTATCTATCCCACACCAATAATTCATTTTAAGAAATAAAATTCATGTAAATTCTAGAAAGTGGTTGGTCTTCTCCTTCCTGTCCTCACCCTGCTCAAAAAGCCAAGAGGATGGAGCAATCGAAAGAACAAAATCGTGAGCTCACCACTGAGCTTAATCCCATAAAGGAGCAAATGGCCCGGTTAATGGAGCACATAGAAGAACACAATTGCAAGCTCATCGCTAAGCTTAAATTCCATGAAGGAACAAATGATGCAGTTAATGGAACTAATGCGCCATCAACATATCCACCATAAAGGCATCCACATCGACCACATAGGTGAAAGGGGGGAGCAAGGGCTGAAGAGCGGAAGGATCACTCAACCTCCCGCTCCCAATGCATCATTCAATAAGTTCCTTAGCAAGAAGAAGGAGAGAAGTGTGAATGTCATCAACCTTACTACTCCTTCTACGTCTGCACAACAAGCTAGGCAACCACGAAAGCAAAGAAATGAGTTCACCCCCAATTCAACCTCCTATGGGAGTCTGCTCTGAAGCTGTTAGAGACCGAGCTCCTAGCACGCATCCCTCCGAGGAAGATTGATCCACCCTACCCTGAGTGGTATAAGCCTAACAAAAAATGCGCTTACCACTCAGGCACTCCTGGGCATTCTGTGGAAGATTGTCGGGCCTTGAAATACAAGGTCCAAGAGTTGTTGGACGCCAGGTGGCTCACTTTCGACTCTACCACTCCTAACATGAATATCAAGCCTCTATTGCCACTAGACCAATAAGGAGGGATAGAGAAGGCTAGCTGACTAGGGCTTTTCATGTTTTTTAAGTTTCCTACATATCTCTTGCGGCCCCTGCCCGTGGCCGCGAGATCCTTAACTAAAAGGGATTTGTAAACATTTCTTTTTTATCAATAAAATGAGGAATTCTCATAAGCATTCATATTATTTTTCATTCTTTTCTCCCTTAAAACAATTGACAATAAAATCTAAGCCTAAACAGAACCATAAATAAAAAAAAAATCATGTTTGTGATGGATGACTCTTTGGGGATTCGAAAGCCGAAGGCGAATGGACCGAGTCAGACAGTGAGAAGGGGACCGTCTCCCCGGACATACAAAGGCTGTTAAAAAAGAGAAGCTAAATCAATATGGCTCATTAAGGAAGAAACTGAGGCCATTGATTTGGGGGCAAGGAAACGATAAGAAGGAAAATACTCAAATCGACAATAATGTCAGGGAAGGCCAAGAGAGTATGTGGACGCATGCATATGACATGCCAAGATCTCAAAATCCAAAACCATAAACCCTCTCTTGACCGACCTAAACTGAAAAATGCAGTAAGGGGCAGCCAATAAGAACATTAAGATGATCATTTGGAACATGGTCTAAACCTACAAGGATCGTTATCCTCTGCCCTTCATAATATATCTAACGTTTGTACGAACCTCCACGAGAGTTACTCTATTCTCCCTTACATATGGCATGGAGGTTGTACTAAAAAAAGAGGTCGAGATACCTTCCTTGACTAGTTACCTGGGAAGCAAAATTGACAAAAGCTTAGTGGGTCCAAAGCTGATGCAACCACTCAAACCTAATCGAAGAAGAACGGTTAGAGGTCATATGTCGAGGACAAGGCAACCAAAAGAAGATCAAAGGGCTTACAACAAAACAAGGTCAACCCCCATATTTACAATGAGGGGGAATTTAATGGTAAACAAATTCCTTCTAACCCAAAAAGACAAAATAGGAAATTGGGTGGCAAATTGCGATTAAACAAGTTTTCTCGGGAAGAACTCTTAACCTCACTAACATGGATAAAAAAGGAACTTCGACACCCGGTCAACTCCGATACGGTGAAGAAGTATTATGCTTGAAGGGCATTGCTCATGACCCGCCAGGATGAAAACCCGCAAAGGGCATCCTGGGCAAAAGTTAGGGTCCACTCGCCTCACTAGGATACGTCCTAGGCAGAATTTAGAGGCTTTTCCAAAAAAAAAAATCCCCTAAGAGTAATGGTTGCCTTAGTTGAAAAGGAATGGCGGCTAAGGTCACACCCTTCCAGAAGCAAGCATCCTTGTATAGTCTTCACTCCGGGCTCGAGCATCTCAACTAAAGCAATTAGGAGAACCAGGGGGGCAGATATCATAAGACATGATTGTTGAAGCCCATACGATGTAGCCAACCTGGGTCAGCCGTTCTTCTAAATTCCATTTGTAATCCTTCTTTGAAAACAATTAACCTTTGCTCATACATATTGTCATCTTCGTCAAAAGAGGCGGTCGGAGCGACGCAATGGTTCAAACTTCCCATTTTTCACGTTTTTATGGGTGAGGTTACAACGCCTTTAGGTTGTCCGATAACTGGGCTGAACCTAAGGGCGAGGTTTTTGAAAGGGCGATCTTAGATTGTCCGATAACCGGGCTGACCTAAGAACAAGTTTGGAAGGGTTCTTATGGAGTCGCCACCGATGTTTTTACCAGAAACATCGAAAAAAGGGAGAAAAGGCATTGGTTTTTCGAAAACCAACTTTGGTCGTTAAAACCAGAGCTGGGTAAGGGAGTTAGTTACGTGTAAGGGAAGTTTTAGTTCCCTTACGACGCTCTTACAACGTTGAAATCTCGCTCAAAAACGCTATAAAAAAGCTCTCTTAGACACTCAGAAACTCCGGAAATGCTTCGGAGCGGCTCTAGGAGAAGAATTTTGAGAAATTGTAGAAGGGAAGGTGGAAGAACTGTGTGAAATCAAGGGGAGAGCGTCCCCTATTTATAGGGATTCACGCTTGTCAGGTCGAGATGGCGGTCTCGCCATTTGGGACGGTGGTCTAGACTTGAATAAGTGGCGAGACAACGGTCTCGTTTGGCGAGACAGTGCTCTCGACTTGCCAAGTGGCGAGAAGGCCTTGTCGCTAAACGGGAGGGGGGTCTTGCCAATGGTAAGGTCAAGACGGCGGTCTCGCCAAATGAGACGGTGGTCTCGACTTACCATTGGTCGAGACGGCGGTCCCAAAAAGCGAGACGGCAGTCTCGACCCTTGAAGGCGAAAATCCTTATTTTTGTACAGAAAATCATTCCTACTCTAATATGGGGCATAATAGTCTCTCCTAGTGGCTTTTTAGGCTTCGTACATCTTCGAATAGGAGGTCTTCTGCTCTTATTTTGAGGTCGGGCAAGATTTAGGGTCTACAACTGCCCCCCCTTCACCTGACTAGCCGACTATTGGCCTATTGTGCCAAGAAGATCGGCTGGAGGGTGAAGGAGTTAACCCTCTTGCCCGGTTTCCCTTCGGATGTTTCGTCTCGTGGCGGCTGATCCCCTGGGGAAAAAGTGTTGTTCGCCTCCAGGATGCTCCTTCTGACGGTAGCCTATCTTTTTGGTTGACAAATAGTAGAACCTCAGGATACTCCTTCTGACGTTAGCCGATCCTTCGGTTGATGGGTATAAACCCCCCATCAGGCTGGTAGTTGCAGTCCACTGTGCGTAGGACTGGATGAGTATAAACCCCCCATCAGGCTGGTAGTTGCAGTCCGTTGTGCATCGGGCTGGATGAGTATAAACCCCCCATCGAGCTGGTATAGTCCACTGTGTAGGACTGGTGGTGGCGGCGGCTTACTGCTCAGTAGCTCATGCGCCAGTGTTGAGATGTGTTCTCTTGTCTTTTGGTTTTTGACTTTTTGGAATAGTCGTCCGGTTTGTGCCGGGGATTTCTTTTATTTTTGGTTCATCCAGCCTGCTGATTGTTGGGGATTCTTTGTTTTGTAGTTCGACTTTACTGGTCGTCAACAACTCTTGGTCAATGTGGTTGACTTGTCTTTGTCTTTTAATCCTGCCTTTTTCTGCGGTTTTATCTTTTTTCTCGCGATTTCAGATTTTGGCTTTTCCGGGATTAAGCGTAATTCTTTTTACCTTTTAGTTTCTTTTCGTTACGCTGACTTTTTCGAAAAGAGAACAAAAATGAATGAAATAAATTTTTATTTATGATAAAATTTGGATTACAGCATTTATCTTTGAGTACTATCCCTAAGACGGTGGACTTGAGCCGGGAGACGATCCGGGCGGAGGGAATTGCCGGTACATGTGCCTTTGAAACTCTGCCTGGTCTCGGGCTGCGTCGAGATGTTCTTGTCAGAACAATGCCAGGTCTTGTCTTATTCCCTCTTGTATCTGGCCGAAGGTCTCTATCCTCGTCTCGAAGATATCCTGCCTTAAGGACATCTGGTCCTGTCTTAAGGACATCTGGTCGAATTGCTGGCGCAAACTGTAGATGTTGCGGTTGATGCCAGCAAAGTCATCCGTATACTGTTGTTGTTGTTGTTGCTGGAACTCCAGGGGTGTTCAGAGATCTTGCATCGCCAGCAAGTCCTGGAGATCGAAAGTCATGGCTAGTGAGGGGTGGAGGGCTAACCGGGACCCTTGGCGGATCAACATCCCCATGCTTACAAGTATGGACCCGTTGATAGTCTCGGGTCGAAGGTCGGAGGAGAGGTTCTCTCCACCACTGCGCCCCCATTTTTCTGCCAGCGGGGTGATGAGGGGAGCCAAGAGAATGGCTCCCACGGGGCGGCTCCCGAAGTCCTTGAGGGCCTTCACGAAGAAGTAGTGTTGCCGCCATCAAAACGAGGCGGTCGGAGCGACGCGATGGTTTCCAACTTTTCGTTTTTCGCGTTTTTATTGGTGTGGTTACAACGCCTTTAGGTTGTCCGAAAACCAGACTGAATCTAGAGGCGAGGTTTTCAAAAGGGCTATCTTGGGTTGTCCGATAACCGGGCTAACCTAAGAGCTAGTTTTTGAAGGGTTCATTTGGAGTCGCCACCGATGTTTTTACCGGAAACATCGGAGAAGGAGTGAAAAGGTGTTGGTTTTCGAAAAACCAACTTTGGTCATTAGAACTAGAGTTGGGTAAGGGAGTTAGTTACGTGTAAGGGAAGTATTAGTTCCCTTATGATGCCCCTTTCGGGTTCCCTATGATAGGCCAACTATATTAAATAAATAATCCAGTGAAAAATACATTTTTACCCTTTTATTTGCGGAATTTAAAGATTATGACTACATGGCCCTATATCTATTGCATAATTGAAATAAAGCGGTAAAAGAGAGAGAGAGAGAGAGAGAGAGAGAGAGAGAGAGTGTGTAGAAACCTCCGAGGCACGATTTTTATTAATTCTTTAAAAAATTGGGTGCTTTTTGACAGCCCTTCGCTCTTTACAACGTCGGAATCTCCCAAAAACGCTATAAAAAGCTCTAGAAAATAGTCAGAAACTCCGAAAATGCTTCGGAGGGGTTCTAGAGAGAGAATTTGAAGAGATTTCTAGAGAGAAGGAGGAAGAACTGTGTGAAAATGAGGGGAATGAGGCTCCTATTTATAGAGATTCGCGCCTGTCAGGTCGAGATGGGTCGTCTCGTCTGACAAGGTCGAGACGGCGGTTTCGCCACCTTCGCAAGGCGAGACGGCGGTCTCGAATCTGAGACGGCGATCTCGAACCTAAAAGGTAAAAAACCTTATTTTTATGCCAAAAATCCCTCCTATCCTAGTATGGGGCCTAATAGTCTTTCCTAGTGGCTTCTTAGGCTTCATCCATCTTCAAAAAGGAGGTCTTCTGGTCTTTATTATGAGGCGGGGTAAGATTTGGGGTCTACAAGTAGTCGGGGTTGCACCGGCGCCATTGGCTCATGCAGTAGAGGGCGAAAAGGTCTGGGTAGGTGACCTTACCCTGGCTCTCCTTCCGCCCGTGGACAGTCCCAGCCAGCAGCTTGTGGCAAATGCGGAGAGCGGGAGTGAGTGCAGACCCCTTCAGCAGGGATGGAAAGGTATGCATCCCGGTGAGTTCCTCCCACATCTCGCAGGCGGTGAGGGTAGGGGGGCACTCGCAGACGGCCTGCCGGTATTCCTGAGTCAGGACGTCCTCTGGCTGGACGAATCCAATAGACACGTTGAACTCGTCCAGGGTCGTTGTCTGGTACGACCCACTCATGAAGTAGGACACCATCTTGACCGGTGGGAGTCCTGGCACCATTGTAGGGAGCTTGTAATATGTGATGGAGGCAAGAAACTCCATCACTTCTTGTGAGTAGATGTGGGTGGGGGGAGACTAAAGGAGGAAGCGCCATCCAATGCTGTCAAGGTGGGCGTGAACCTCATCTTCCCAACCGAATTCGGCGAGGATGCCGAAATCTAATGTCAGCATAGGGTGCCATGTGTACCCTTGAATGTGCTCAAGGCAGGCCTAGTGTAGGGGCGAGAGCTGAGTTGGGTCTTGTGGAATTGGGGTCGTGGAACCACTTGGGCCAGAAGAACCCCTTCTCTTTCTGGAAGCTTCACCTCTATGCATTTTGGTAGGAGAATGCTAAAATATAGGGGAAAGGAGTGTAGGAGTGCAGGAGAGAGTGTTTGAAACCCCCCCCCCCCAAGGCCCACTGTCTGGGAAGTCGAGACGACGGTCTCGATTTTGCGGGGCTCGGGACTGCCGTTTGGAACTTCGAGATGACGGTCTCATTTTGGTCCTAAGTCGAGATGGCCCTCTCGCCAAACGAGAAGGCGGTCTCATCTTTGTCCAAATCGAGACGGCGATCTCGAATGTTGAGACGACGATCTCGTTTCAGCGCAAGTCGAGACGGCGGTCTAGGAGGACGAGACGGCGGTCTTGATTTGTAGATGATTTTTCTTTTTTGGAAGACACTAGGACCTTTTTAAAAGCATTTTATGCATGCAATGTTTTCATGTTTAGTGTCCTATAATGCCTATTTCATTAGTTTTTTAGAAGGATTAACTGGTGCGTCTTGTAGAGACGGGTGCCCTCTGATCTTCATTTTTCTGTTGTACTTGGTTGTACCGTTCCAGACTTAATGTGACCGAAGAATGACTTTCCCTTCTTGTTTCTTTCTTCTTTTCTTTTCTTTTTCTTTTTCTCTTTTTTTCTTTTTTCGGAGAGCACACTTTGTCATGTTGGTGTTCCTTTTTCTTCACTTTAGGGGTTTCAATCCTCTTGTTGACTATACGCCTCCATATTTCAAAACTAATTGTTAGAATAATGTTGTGAGGGTCAAGAGAAAAGAAGTAAAGGGTAAATTCAACGACTTGTGTTTTAGATGGTTGATTTTATTCTGAAAAGATTTTGTAAGAATGGCTGGCTAAGGTTAAGCCTAGGTGTTTAAGCTTTTGTCTAAGCAAACATTTTTCTTCCCCTTTTTTTTGGATTTGCGTCTTAGCTTATCTCCATTGCTTTTATGGCTGATTGATTTCCCTATATCGCTCTTTGGGTTTTTGAACTAGGATATTGTGTTTTGGTCCTATCTTTTGTCTAGGTTCCTTCCTTTTCTTTTTGTTTAGGGAATCCTAGCGGACCTTATTTTGTAACCCTAACTTTTGCGTAGGCTACCCTTTATTTTTGTTCGGGTGTCCTAGCGGGTTGACCCTATCTTTTGCGTAGCCCCCTTAGTGGGTTTCCTACCGGGTATTTTGCCCTTTTCTTTTGGCCTTTGGCTTCTATGGGCTTTTTCTTTTCTTTTTATTTTTTCACAATATTAGCGACACACGACTTTATTTATGGTGAGGTAAAACCTTATTTTGTGCTTCTAATCGACCAGCCTGATTATTGTGGCAATGGTACCTTTTGATTATCTGGAAGGGCTTTTATTCTTCCTTTCTTTCTTTTTTGTTTGTTTGTTTAGACAAGGTTATTATGAGGTCTAGACATGAATTAGCAAGAAGAGAAGCAGATAGTAAGAAATGTATTATTTATTAATTAATAAGGGAATATGTGCCCTAAAATGCCCGGGATTCGGGCTAGCCCCAGGGGATAATCTCTAACAATCACTAGGTTTACATCCCTTAAGCAAAGAAAAAGATCTCCTAACGACTAGGGTAGCTCTTGACGCTTGCATCCCTCTGCTTCGGAATATTTGTTTGAGTGTGCGGAGGGGAGACTTCCCTTTTTTTTTTTTGCTTGGCCCTTTGTAGGGTCATATCCTAGGTCGTACTTAAAGGGGTTATCTTTAAACTCTGGGGGTTCCCTCATCCCTTGGGAATCTGCCCCTAGTCCTTGGCCAGGATGGTAACCATGCATCAACATCATGCGGGCTACCTTCGTATTATTGGGAAGTCTCTCTACACTGGCAATTTCGAGCGCTTGAAAAGATGTTTCAAGGGCCTCTTCAGCCGCATCCACATAAGGTTGGGTAGATGGTCCACTGATCAGGATGTCATCTTCTACTTGGACCATGACCAGTTTGTCGTCCACTATAAACTTGACTTTCTGGTGGAGCGTTGAAGGTATTGCCTTAGCGTCATGAATCCAAGGTCTGCCGAGGAGGCAACTATATGCCGGAGTAATGTCCATTACATGGAAATCGACGTTGAAGATAGTAGGTCCGACTTGGATTGGAAAATTGACTTCTCCCTCTACTTCTCGCTTGGATCCATTGAAGGCTCGAACGATAGTGCTGCTTGAGCGCAAACAGGTTCCTTGAATAGTCAACTTGTCCAGTGTGCACTTGGGCATCACGTTCAAGGATGACCCATTATCCACAAGAACTTTAGCAATGAGGTGCTCCTTACACTTGATGGAAATGTGCAAGGGTTTGTTGTGGCTTGACCCCTCGAGGGGGAGTTCTTCCTCTGTGAAGGTGAGGTGATCGCTTGCCATAATGTGACCAACGATCCTCTCAACCTTTTCTTGGGATATAGTGTGAGGTACATGCACTTTGCTCAAGACCTTCATCAGGGCGTTTCTATGCGGTTCCAAGCTCATCATTAGAGATAACAGAGTTATCTTTGTAGGTGTGTGATTGAGCTGATCAATAATGGAATACTCACTTTGCCTTATGAACTAGAGTAATTCGTCTGTCTCCTCCTTGGATTCTTTATTTTCTTTTTCTTCGGTCCATTTATTTTTCCCTTTATTCTTGGGGGCATCCTCTTGTAGGTCCTTGGAGTAGACCCTTCCACTTCTAGTCATGCCCCCAATGCCGGCTATATTGGAGATATCCTCCTTTATTGGTGAAGATTCTCTGTATCTCCATGGTACAACTTTGTTTGATTCGTAGGGGAAAGGACGTGACATAAATAGTCGCACGGGTGTCGTTGCCCCATCTTGTTTATTGATTTTAAGGACCAACGGTCGAGACTTATTATCCTCTTGTGGTGGATCGACCGTTGGGGAGAACTTGATTAAGAATGGCTTTCTCTCCATTCTTCTGATTTGGAAGACGTGTCAGTTAATCCTTCCTTTTTATTATCTTGTGTTATTAAAAGTCAAGGAGGGGAAATAAAATATGCAGATGAATGACATGCATGCAAGTAGACAATTGTTGAATAAGAAAAATTCATTTATCCATAGAAGGTGTGCATTCCCCTATTCCATACTACGAAGCAACTTCTGACAGAAACGCAAAAGCCTAAAGAAACCCACAGGTGGGTCCTGATCTCTATGTAATTCCCTTTCGGCTTCCCGGACGTGACGAGCGAGTGCTTCGCTTTGCTTCTGGACTGCCTGGCTCATATCTTCACTGTACTTTTGAGCCTCTTTGATCTTCGCCTCTTGATGGACGACCAAGGGTTGCAGCTCGTCGAGCTTTGTAAGGGCTCGGTCCTTTTCTTGCACTATTTGACCATACTGAGCTAGCCCGTCTCTTTCTTTATAGCGTAGCTCAGTGAGACTTCTGTTGAGTCTCTGGTTGGCCTCTTGCTCTTGGCATGTTTCCGACCGAGTCCTCGCGAGGTTTTGTAACAAATCCTTGATCGTCTGAGCCTATTTTGCTGATTCGGCCTCATGGCGTGCTGATTTGGCAGTTATCTTTTGAAGTTGGCTACCCGAGCTGATTCTAGTAGCTTTGGATGCTCGGATAGCTTGCTCATTAGAGTCAGCACACTGGTCCTTGAGGCGCTCTATTTCATGATCCTTTTTCTTGCATTGCCTTCGTAGACCGTCTATGGTGAGGATAGATTCTTGTTCTCTTTCTTCAAGGGCCATCATCTGGGCTCCCATGATTTCTATCTTTCGGGTCAAGGCGTCGACTTGATTTTGCAGCTCTTCACTATTTGAACATGTAGCGAGTGAGGTGGATGGTTGAGACATCCCTCTTTTCCGTCTCCACTCCTCATAGTCACTGGAGACAACTACTTGAGTTTTTCCTAGCTCTCTATCTCCCTTAAAGACTAGTTTCTCCCATGCTCTTCGCACAACCAGTGAATTAGCAATCGTGCATGGGTCTCCGAAGAAACACAGTCCTCCGAGCTCCCCTCGGGATATTGAAGTTTGAGTCCTCATGAGTTGTCTCATAGCTACTCTTGGTGAATAGGCTATGCAACCCCTGAGTCCTATCAACGGTATGCTCGGGTAATCCCCACATCTGATGAGGACTGGGCCGGGTCGGAACCAAGGGCAAACCAAGGATAATTGGTTGGCGTCCCATTGTTCCAACTCGACCTTCCACTCCAAGGTTAAGCGTCGGTGGAGAGAGATTTTGGAGAAGCTTCTCAAAGGGTCGGAGAACATCCCCATATGACTAGAGGCGTAGAAATGTGTGATTCCCCACACGAAAAGTAGTGAAGAGCAACATCTAAGTGTTTTTCCTTACTTCTGGCAGCAAAATTCCACCGAGAGCAAGGTGTCGACAAGAAGTGCAGGCAAGGGACTCTTCGAGTTTACGTCCCAGGCGAAGAAGGCATCCATGACGGCTTGGTCCACTGTGTCGATGTGGAAGGGAAACAAGATTGTTCCAACTATGATTAAAGCCAGAGTTTTGTTAAAAGCGACCCATTCTGCCCTTTCAGCCAAAGCAGACAGGTGGTCTTCTAACATTGAAACTTTCCAACCCTGGATGTTCCCTTTTTCTATCAGGGTAGTCTGCCAGAAAGACAATCGGGTGATGGCAGCGACCAGTGCTGCAGAAGTGTATGCCTCATGGCGAATATGGACCCCGACTGATTTGAGCCATTTTAGCATAAGTTAATACTCCTCCAAAGTAGGCACCATATCGAACTGCGGAAATTTGAAGCAGTGCATACTAGAGTTCCAAAAATGAACTAGAACCCTGATAAAAATGGGATTGACACAGATCTTCAACAGGTCGAGGATCCGTCCATAGGATTTTTCGAAGTCGGAGCGGACCTCCGACGATATTATTGCGCAAAGCTGTTCCAACTTCTTAGTATGGTACCGGGGAATGTCCACTTTCTTCAATTGCCTACTAGTCCCCTCCATTTTCTAAAATAAAAATGCATGTTTTTATGAATATGATGCTTATTGTGAGTATGCATGTAAGTATTTCTTTTTCCCTATTCATTTATCATGTTTTGTTTCTACATGATGTATGATAGTATTTGCGTATTTATTTTTTCGGGAAAATAAATTAACTATATGGATGATTTATGAATTTAATGTTTATGAACAAGGTACCATTTATTTGATTTAGGTCTTTATTTGATTTTGTTTTAGAGCCTTTTATCTCTTCTGTCGGACTGCGTGGCTACTTAGCTTGCAAAGAACCTGAAACCAGGCTAGCTAAAAGGCAGATTGTCCGAGATAAAATGGTTTATTGCAAAAGAATAATATTAGCGTCCCTTATCTCTTTTGTCGGATTGTGTGACTACTTAGCTTACAAAGAACCTGAAACTAGGGTAGCTAAAAGGCAGACTGTCCGAGATAAGGGCGTTTATTGTAAAAATTTTCTTATCTATTGTTTGTTTATGCTATGCAATCAAATGCAACAAACAATTGCACACACAATTCATTCATCCGCGAGCACGTGAGAAGTCATTTTAATCATGAGGTAGGGTTTTCCTGCAGAAAAGTGCATTGGCAAGGGTAGGTTCTAACTGTTCTCACCAAGGCTTAGGCCCCCAAGGTGCCCCCATTATAGGGTCCCCACTCTCCAGCCTTCCGACCATGCTTAGCACTAAGGTCATAGTCAGTCTTTGTGCCAAAAGAGGAAGGTTATCACCTTGAGTGGTGGTTTCCGATCATATCGGTGGGCACATGGCCCTCACTACGACAAACCGTACCTGCAACCCACTCCCTATGGATTTCTCACTTGCCCCCGGGTATAGAGGGAACTGTTGTGTGAAAAGGTTTGTGTACAGTTTTTATTTTAAACAATTGCGTAAAATAAAAAACAACAGTTATTAAGGCCAAACAATTAAAGTATGTTATAATAAAAGGTAAGGTAAAAGTGAAATTTCTTAGTTTATTTATTAAACTGGCCCATCACTAAATGGGATCAACTCTCTAGGCTTCCCCAGTGCAGTCGCCATCTGTCGCCGCCGTCAAAAGAGGCGGTCGGAGTGACGCGATGGTTTCGACTTTCCATTTTTCGCGTTTTTATGGGTGAGGTTACAACGCCTTTAGGTTGTCCGATAACCGGGTTGAACCTAAGGGCGAGGTTTTTGAAAGGGCATTCCTTGATTTCCGATAACCAGGCTGACCTAAGAACAAGTTTGAAAGGGTTCTTATGGAGTCGGCACCGATGTTTTTACTAGAAACATCGAAAAAAGGGAGAAAAGGCGTTGGTTTTTCGAAAACCAACTTTGGTCGTTAAAACTAGAGTTGGATAAGGTAGTTAGTTACGTTTAAGGGAAGTGTTAGCTCCCTTACAACGCCCCTTTTGGTTCCCTATGACAGGCTAGTTATTTTATAGATAAACTTTTGAAATGACGCTTTTACCCTTTTATTTGCGAAATTAAAATGATGACTACATGGCCCTAATATCTGTTACACACTTTAATATGAGTAAAAAGACAGTAAAAGAGAGGGAGAGAGTGAAGAAACCTCCTGAGCAAGCTTTTGATTAATTCTCTTGAAAAATTGGGTGCGTTTTGGCAGCCCTTTGCTTTTACAACGTTGAAATCTCGCTCGAAAACGCTATAAAAAACTCTCTTAGACACTCAGAAACTCTGGAAATGCTTCGGAGGGGCTCTAGGAGAAGAATTTTGAGAAATTGTAGAAGGGAAGGTGGAAGAACTATGTGAAATGAAGGGGAGAGCGGCCCCTATTTATAGGGATTCGTGCCTGTCAGGTCGAGACGGTGGTCTCGACTGGCAAGGTCGAGATGGCGGTCTCATTTCGCGAGACGGCGGTCTCGATTGGAAAGGTCGAGATGGCGGTCTCGTTTGGCGACACGGCGATCTCGACTTGCCAAGTGGCGAGAAGGCCTTCTCGCCAAACGGGAGGGGGGTCTCGCCAATGGTAAGGTCGAGACGGCGGTCTCGACTTACCATTGGTTGAGACGGCGGTCTTGAAAAGTGAGACGACGGTCTCGACCCCTAAAGGCGAAAATCCTTATTTTTGTACATAAAATCATTCCTACTCTGATATGGCGCCTAATAGTCTCTCCTATTGGCTTTTTAGGCTTCGTCCATCTTCGAATAGGAGGTCTTCTGCTCTTGTTTTGAGGCGGGACAAGATTTAGGGTCTACACATATCAATAAAATTCTCATTCATTTAATTTCTCTTGACAAGTTTATGAAATTGCCTCTACATTGATAAATCATAAATATATGCAAAGACATTTTTTCAAGGTCTTTTCATGCATCATAAACAAGGAAGCATTGAAAAGGAAAAAGAAAAATAAAGATAAAAAGAATGATGCTTGTAGAACCCAAATCTTGTCCGACCTCAAAATAAGAGCAGAAGACCTGCTATTCGAAGATGGACGAAGCCTAAAAAGCCATTAGGAGAGACTATTAGGCCCCATGTTAGAGTAGGAAGGATTTTTTGTACAAAAATAAGGATTTTCGCCTTCAGGAGTCGAGACTGCCGTCTCGCATTTTGGGACCACCGTCTCGCCAGTGATGCAAGTCGAGACCGCCATCTCGTTTGGTGAAACGGTCGTCTCGCCACTTGCCAATGGTGAGACCCCCCTCCCGTTTGGCGAGAAGGCCTTCTCATCATTGGAAAATTCGATACCGCCGTCTCGGCAAATGAGACGGCAGTCTCGCCACTTTTGCAAGTCGAGACCACCGTCCCGAATGGCGAGACGACCGTCTCGACCTTGTCAGACGAGACGGCCGTCTCGACCTGACAAGCGCGAATCCCTATAAATAGTGAAGACTCCCCCCCTCATTTCACACAGTTCTTCCACTTTCCCTTCTATGCTTTCTTCAAATTCTCCTCCTAGAGTCCCTCCGAAGCATTTCCGGAGTTTTTGAGTGTCTTAGAGAACTTTTTATAGTGTTTTTGAGAGATTTCCGGCATTGTAAGAGCTAAGGGCTGCCAAAACGCACCCGATTTTCAAGAGAATTAATTAAAAAGCTTGCTTCGGAGGTTTCTTCACTCTCTTCCTCTCTTTATTTTTATGATTAAATTGCATAATAGACAATAGGGTCATGTAGTCATTATTTTGATTCCGCAAAATAAAAAGGTAAAAGCATCTTTTCGAAAGTTTGTATATTAAATAACTGGCCCATCATAGAGAACCCGAAAGTGGCGTCGTAAGGGAACTAATACTTCCCTTACACGTAACTAACTCCCTTACCCAACTCTGGTTTTAACGACCAAAGTTGGTTTTTGAAAACCAATGCCCTTTTCCTCCTTTTTCGATGTTTCTTGTAAAAACATCGGTGGCGACTCCATAAGAACCCTTTCAAACTCGTTCTTAGATCAACCCGGTTATCGGACGATCTAAGAACACCCTTGCGAAAACCTCGCCCTTAGGTTCAGCCCGGTTATCAGACAACCTAAAGGAGTTGTAACACCACCCATAAAAATGCGAAAAATAGGAAAGTTGGAACCATCGCGTCGCTCCGACCGCCTCCATTTTTACGATGGCGACAGATGGCTACTCCGCTGGGGAAGCCTAGAGAGTTGATCCCATTTAGTGATGGCCCAGTTGAATAAATAAACTAAGAAATTACGCTTTTACCTACTTTGTATTATAACATGTTTTAATTGCTTGGCTTTAATAACTGTTGTTTATGTTTACTCAATTCTTTGAAATACAAACTGTACACAAACCTTTGCACACAATAGTTCCCTCTATACTCGGGGGCAAGTGAGAAATCCATAGGGAGTGGGTGGCAGGTACGGTTCCCTGTAGTGATGGCCTTGAGCCCACTAGTGTGATCGGAAACCACCACTCAAGGTGATAACCTTCCACTTTTGGCACAAAGACTGACTATGGCCTTAGTGCTAAACATGGTCGGAAGGATGGAGAGTGGGGACCCTATAATGGGGGCACCTTGGGGGCCTTAGCCTTAGTGAGAACAGTTAGAACCTACCTTCGCCAATGCACTTTTCTATAGGAAAACCCTGCCTCGTGATTAAAACGAATTCTCGCCAGATCGCGGATGATTGAATTGTGTGCGCATTTGTTTGTTGCATTTGATTGCATAACATAACCAAACAACAGAAAAATCACAAAAAACATTTTTCGCAATAAACACCCTTATCTCGGATAGTCTGCCTTTTAGCTAGCCTGGATTCAGGTTCTTTGTAAGCTAAGTAGCCACGTAGTCCGATAGAAGAGATAAGGGGCGCTAAACATTATTCTTTCGCAATAAGCCATTTTTATCTCGGACAGTCTGCCTTTTAGCTAGCCTGGTTTCAAGTTCTTTGTAAGCTAAGTAGTCACGCAGTCCGACAGAAGAGATAGAAGACCCTAAAATAAAAGAATAAAGACCCAAGTCAAATAAAAGGGACCTTGTTCATAAACATTACACTCATAAATCATTCATATAGGTAGTTTATTCTAAAAAAAAAAATATACACAAATACCATACATCATGTAGAAATAAAACATGATAAATAGGAAAAATAAACACTCACATTTATACTTACAATAAGCATCATATTCATAAAGCATGCATTTTGGTTTTAGAAAATGGAGGGGACTAGTAGACAACTGAAGAAAGTGGACATTCCCCGATACCATACTGAGAAGTTAGAACGGCTTTGCGCGATAATGCCACCAGAGGTCCGCTCCGAATTTGAAAAATCCTATGAACAGATCCTCGACCTGCTGAAGATCTGTGTCGATCCCATTTTTATCAGGGTCCTAGTTCATTTATGGAACTCCAATCTGCGCTGCTTTGAATTCCCACAATTTGACATGGTGCCCACTTTGGAGGAGTACAAAATCATGCTAAAATGACCCAAATCAGTCGGGGTCCATATCCGCCACGGGGCATACACTCCTACAGCACAAATTGCTGCCATCATCTAATTGTCATTCCAGTAGACTACCCTGATAGAAAAAGGGAACATCCAGGGTTGGAAAGTCTAAACGTTAGAAGACCACCTGTCCACTTTAGCTGAAAGGGTAGAATGGGTCGCTTTTAACAAAACCCTGGCCTTAATCATATTTGGAACAATCTTGTTTCCCTTCCACATCGACACAGTGGACCAAGCCTTCATGGATGCCTTCTTCGCCTGGGACGTGAACTCGAAGAGTCCCTTGCCTGCACTTCTTGCCAACACCTTGCTCTCGGTGGAATTTTGCCACCAGAAGCAAGGAAAAACACTCCGTTGTTGCTCTTCACTACTTTTTGTGTGGGGAGTCACACATTTCTATGCCTCTAGTCACATGGGAATGTTCCCCGACCCTTTGAGGAGCTTCTCCAAAATCCCTCTCCACCAACGTTTAACCTCAGAATGGAAGGACGAGTTGGAACAATGGGACGTCAACAAATTATCCTGGGTTTGCCCTTGGTTCCGACCCGGCCCAGTCCGCATCAGATGTGGAGATTACCCGAGCATACCGTTGATAGGACTCAGGGGTTGCATAGCCTATTCACCTAGAGTAGCTATGAGACAACTCATGAGGACTCAAACTACAATATCCCGAGGGGAGCTCGGAGGACTGTGTTTTTTCAGAGACCCATACCATCGCTAACTCACTAGCCGTGAGAAGAGCATGGGAGAAACCAGTCTTTAGGGGAGATAAAGAGCTAGGAAAAGCTCGAGTAGCTGTCTCCAGTGACTATGAAGAGTGGAGATGCAGAAGAGGAATGTCTCAACCATCCACCTCACTCGCTACATATTTGAATAGTGAAGAGTTGCAAACTCAAGTCAACGCCTTGACCCAGAGGATAGAAATCATGGGAGCCCAGATGAGGGCCCTTGAAGAAAGAGAACAAGAATGTATCCTCACCATAGATGGTCTACAGAGGCAATGCAAGAAAAAGGATCATGAAATAGAGCGCCTCAAGGATCAATGTGCTGACTCTAACGACCAAGCTATCCGAGCATCCAAAGCTGCTAGAACCAGCTCCGATAGCCAACTTCAAGAAATAACCGCCAAATCAGCACGCCTTGAGGCCGAATCAGCAAAATAGGCTCAGACGATCAAGGACTTGTTACAAGACCTCACAAGGACTCAGTCAAAAATACGCCAAGAGCGAGAGGCCAATCGGAGACTCAACAAAAGTCTCACTGAGCTACGCTGCAATGAAAGAGACGGGCTAGCTCAGTATGACCAAGTACTACGAGAAAAGGACCGAGCCCTTGCAAAACTCGATGAGCTACAAGCCTTGGTCGTCCATCAAGAAGCGAAGATCAAAGAGGGTCAAAAGTACAGTGAAGATATGAGCTAGGCGGTCCAGAAGCAAAGTGAAGCACTCGCTCGTCACGTCCGGGTAGCCGAAAGGGAATTACATAGAGATCAAGACCCGCCTGTGGGTTTCTTTAGGCTTTTCCGCTTCTGTCAAAAGTTACTTCGTAGTATGGAATAGGGGAATGTACACCTTCTACGGATAAATGAATTTTTTTCTTTATTCAACGATTGTCTACTTGCATGCATATCATTCATTTGCATATTTAATTTCCCCTCCTTCACTTTTAATAAACAAGATAATAAAAAGGAAGGATTAACTGACACGTCTTCCAAATCAGAAGAATGGAGAGAAAGCCACTTTTAATCAAGCTTTCCCCAACGGTTGATCTGTCACAAAAGGATAATAATTGAAAGAATTAATGGTTGAGTTCAAGAGGGGGGGTGAATTGAACTTTAAAACTTTTTCGCAAAACTTACTTTCTTTTGGAAGAATGAGTTATCTTTATTCAATCTTTGCGAAGGTAATTTGGTTTAAACACAGCAAGTTTATAGACAGAAAATAAAAGAGATGAAAGAAGAATTTTAACACACAAATTTATACTGGTTCACTCTAATCCAGAGCTACATCCAGTTCTTGACAAACCAGTCAAGTTCCACTAATACCAAGTGAAAATTACAACCAGTAGATACTCACCAATCTACCCCAAGAACTATCTTGCAAACCCACAAGATAGAATCTTGAAAACCACCCAGTAACCAAATCCAGTTACTGTACCAAGTGCAGATCACAATCCAACCTGCACAATCACACTTTTACAAAAGAGTATGGAAAGAAAAAACCTGGACTTGAAGTTCTAATTGTCCAGAACAAATTCTAACAGCACTTTCTCTCTTTGATTGATCACAATTCTGATCACAGCACCTTATGATATGAAAAGATTCTTGAATGCAGAGAAACTCACGTATATGAAAGTTTCACAGATTGATTTCACAAGTTTTCTCAAGTAGTGTGTTGTATATATTTCAAAAGATAGATCAATTCTGTATATATAGAGTAAAACAAAGAATCAGAACGTTTCATCTGTCAAAAACTGTTTCAGAGAGTCACAAGATCGATTAGTTTGAAAGTATAACAGTTTAGAAGAGACTCTGATCGATTAGAACTGAAGTATGATCGATCAGACCGAGTTATGATCGATCAGAATGAAACTATGATCGATCAGAATACATTTCAATCGATTGAAACCACGATTCAATCGATTGATTTCATTTAAAAGTTCATTCAATCGATTGTTTCGAGTTTTCAATGGATTGAAACAGCTTTAGAAAAATGACAGCTCTCTGTTTCAATCGATTGAAATTTATTTCAACAGATTGAAATCCTGCAAACACTTAGTTAATAAAATAGCCTCTCTGTTTTAACAGATTGAAAAATATTTCAACAGATTGATTTTCTGAAAACTCTTAGACTCGAAAAAATAGTCTTTCTCGTTTCAACAGATTGAAAAAATATTTCAACAGATTGATTTTCTCGAAAAACTCTTAGATCGAAAAAATCTTTCTGTTTCAACAGATTTAAAAATCATTTTCAACAGATTGAAAATGCGAAACTTTGATATTGAAAAATTCATTGAGTTATTTTAACTTGTTGATTCCGCGAATCAATCAATTGAAAATACGACTATGTATGACCACTTATTATGTTGAGTGATTTTAACAGATTGAAAATCCTTTTCAACAGATTGAAAAACTTAGTTTGTTCTTTTAATACTTAGATGTTAGTTTTTCATGCAGAAAAATGATTTTCAATGGGATGCAACATTATAAGGCGTTTATCACAAAATATAATGGACTATCAAGAGATTAAGTGCTTAAACTAAAACCCAATCATCTACACACCCACAACCTAAGCTATATCTATGTCTTCATCAAATCCACCAAGTGCTTCAATTGGTATAATAAGCCTCGACCGTTGGTCCTCAAAGCCAATAAGGAAGAGGGGGCAAGGACGCCCGTGCGACTATTTATGCGACGTGCTTTCCCCTATGAGTCAAATAAAGTTGTACTGTGGAGATACGGGGAATCTTCACCAATAAAGGAGGATATCTCCAATATAGCCAGCATTGGGGGCATGACTAGAAGTGGAAGGATTTACTCCCCCAAGGACTTACAGGAAGATGCCCCCAAAAATAAAGGAAAAAATAAACAGACCGAAGAAAAGGAAAATAGAGAATCCAAGGAGGAGACAGACGAATTACTCCAGTTCATAAGGCAAAGCGAGTATTCCATTATTGACCAGCTCAATCATACACCTGCAAAGATAACTCTATTATCTCTAATGATGAGCTCGGAACCACATAGAAATACCCTGATCAAGGTCTTAAGCGAAGCGCATGTACCTCACACCATATCCCAAGAAAGGGTCGAGAGGATCGTCGGTCACATTACGGCAAGCGATCACCTCACCTTCACAGAGGAAGAACTCCCCCTCGAGGGGTCTAACCATAACAAGCCCTTGCACATTTCTATCAAGTGCAAAGAATACCTCATTGCCAAAGTTCTTGTGGATAACGGGTCATCCTTGAACGTGATGCCCAAGTGCACACTCGACAAGTTGACTATCCAAGGATCCCGTCTGTGCCCAAGCAACACTATTGTTCGAGCCTTCGACGGATCCAAACGAGAAGTACTGGGGGAGGTCAACCTGCCAATTCAAGTTGGACCCACTATCTTCAACGTCGATTTCCATGTAATGGATATTACTCCGGCATATAGTTGTCTCCTCGGCAAGCCTTGGATTCATGACGCTAAGGCAGTACCTTCAACGCTCCACCAGAAAGTCAAGTTTATAGTGGATGACAAATTGGTCACGGTCCAAGCAGAAGATGATATCCTGATCAGTGGACTGTCAACCCAACCTTATGTGGATGCGGCTGAAGAGGCTCTTGAAACATCTTTTCAAGCGCTCGAAATTGCCAGTGTAGAGAGACTTCCCAAAAGCACGAAGGTAGCCCGCATGATGATGAAGCATGGTTACCATCCTGGCCAAGGACTGGGGGCAGATTCCTAAGGCATGAGGGACCCCCCCAGAATTCAAAGATAATCCTTTCAAGTATGGCCTAGGATATGACCCTACTAAGGGGCAAGCAGAAGGAAGAAAAGGGAAGTCTCCCCTCCGCACACTCAAACAGATATTCCGAAGTGGAGGGATGCAAGCGTCAAGATCCACCCTAGTCATTAGGAGATCTTTTTCTTTGCTTAAGGGATGTAAACCCAATGAGTGTTAGAGATTATCTCCCGGGGCTAGCCCGACCCCCAGGCATTTCAGGGCACATATTCCCTTATTAATTAATAAAGAATACATTTCTTACTATCTTCTTCTCTTCTTGCTATTTCATGACTAGACCTCACAATAACCTTGTCTAAAGTAAACAAAAAAAGGGAGAGAAGAACAAAAAGCGGATCCAGTTAATCAAAATTTACCATTGCCATTACAATCAAGCTGGTCGATTAGAAGCACAAAATAAGACTTTTCCTCACCATAAATAAAGTCGTGTTTCGCTAATATTGTGAAAAAAACACAACATAAAAAATACAAAAAAGAGAAAAAACCCATAGGAGCCAAAGGCCAAAAGAAAAAGGGCAAAATACCCGGTAGGAAACCCATTAAGGGGGCTACGCAAAAAGATAGGGTCAACCCGGTAGGACACCCGAACAAAAATAAAGGGTAGCCTAGGAAAAAGTTAAGGTTACAAAATAAAGTCCACTAGGATTCCCTAAACAAAAAAAAAGGAACCTAGACAAAAAAATGGGACCAAAACACAATATCCTAGTTCGAAAATCTAAAGGGCGATCTAGGGAAATCAACCAGCCATAAAAAGCAATGGAAATAGGCTAAGGCGCAAATTCAAAAAAAGGAACAAACGTTTGCCTAGACAAAAGCTTAAACACCAGGGCCTAACCTTAGCCAGCCATTCTTACAAAATCCTTTCTGATAAAATCAACCGTCTAAAACACAAGCCGTTGAATTTACCCTCGACTTATTTTCTCTTGACTCTCACCATATTATTCTAACAATTAATTTGGGAATATGGAGGCGTATAGTCAACAAGAGGATTGAAACCCCTAAAGTGAAGAAAAAGGGACACCAATATGGCAAAGTGTGCTCTCCAAAAAGAAAAGAAAAGAAAAGAAATGAAGAAAGAAAAGGAGAAAATTATTCTTCGGTCACGTGAAGTCCGGAACGGTACAGCCAAGCACAGCAAAAGAACCAAGATCAGAGGACACCCGTCTCTACAAGACGCATCAGTTAAATCCTTTTGAAAAACTAATGAAATAAGCATTATAGGACATCAAACATGAAAACATTGCATGCATAAAATATTTTTGAACAAGGTCCTGTAGACCCCTAATCTTGCCCGGCCTCAAAATAAAGACTAGAAGACCTCCTTTTCGAAGATGGACGAAGCCTAAGAAGCCACTAGGAGAGACTATTAGGCCCCATACTAGGATAGGAGGTATTTTTGGCACAAAAATAAGGATTTTCGCCTTTTGGGGTCGAGACCGCCGTCTCAGATTCGAGATCGCCGTCTCGCCTTACACAAGTGGCGAGACCGCCGTCTCATTTGGCGAGACGGCCGTCTCGACCTTGTCAGACGGGACGGCCCGTCTCGACCTGACAAGCGCGAATCCCTATAAATAGGGCCTTCATTCCCCTCATTCCACACAGTTCTCTCACTCTCTCTCTAGTCACATCACTAGATTCTCTCTCTAGAACCCCTCTGAAGCATTTCCGGAGTTTCTGAGCGTTTCTAAGAGTATTTTTGAGCGTTTTGAGAGGTTTCCATCACTGTGTAGAGTGAAGGGCTGCCGCAAAACACCCTATTTTCAAAAAGAATTAATAGAAAGCTTGCTTCGAAGGTTTCTACTATCTCTCTCTCTCTCTATTTTACTGCTTTATTTTAATTATGCAATAGACATTAGGGCCATGTAGTCATAATTTAAATTCCGCACAATAAAAGGGTAAAAGCGTATTTTCCAGTTTATTTACTCAGAATAGCTGGCCTATCATAGGAAACCCGAAAGGGGCGTCGTAAAGGAACTAACACTTCCTTTACGCGTAACTAACTACCTTACCCAACTTTGGTTCTAATGACCAAAGTTGGTTTTTCGAAAACCAACGCCTTTTAATTCCTTTTTCGATTTTCCGGTAAAAACGTCGGTGGCGACTCCAAAGAACCCTTAAAAACTAGCTCTTGGATTAGCCCGGTTATCGGACAATCCAAGAGCACTCTTTCGAAAACCTCGCCCCTAGGTTCAGCCCGGTTATCGGACAACCTAAAGGCGTTGTAACCACCAATAAAAACGCGAAATGGAAAGTCGAAAACCATCGCGTCGCTCCGACCGCCTCGTTTTGACGGCGGCGACAGATGGCGACTCCACTGGGGAAGCCTAGAGAGTTGATCCCATTTAGTGATGGGCCAGCTTGAAAATAAATAAACCAAGAAAATTACGTTTTTACCCTGCCTTGTATTATAACATGTTTTATTGCTTGGCTTTAATAACTGTTGTCTGTTTATACTTACGCAAATTGTTTGAAATACAAATTGTACACAAACCCTTGCACACAACAGTTCCCTCTATACCCGGGGGCAAGTGAGAAATCCATAGGGAGTGGGTGGCAGGTACGGTTCGCTGTAGTTATGGCCTTGTGCCCACCGGTGTGATCGGAAACCACCACTCAAGGTGATAACCTTCCTCTTTTGGCACAAAGACTGACTATGGCTTTAGTGCTAAGCATGGTCGGAAGGCTGGAGAGTGGGGACCCTATAATGGGGGTACCTTGGGGGCCTTAGCCTTGGTGAGAACAGTTAGAACCCACCTTTGCCAATGCACTTTTCTGCAGGAAAATCCTACCTCATGATTAAAAACGACTTCTCACCTGTTCGTGGATAGTCGAATTGTGTGTGCATATGTTTGTTGCATTTGTCTGTTGCATAGCATAAACAAAACAACAGAAAGAAAAAAAATCACAAAAAATATTCTTTCGCAATAAACACCCTTATCTCGGAAAGCCTGCCTTTTAGCTAGCCTGGTTTCAGGTCCTTTGTAAGCTAAGTAGCCACGCAGTTCGATAGAAGAGATAAAGGACGCTAACTATTCTTTTGCATAAAGCCATAGTTTTATCTCGGACAGTCTGCCTTTTAGCTAGCCTGGTTTCAGGTTCTTTGTAAGCTAAGTAGCCACGCAGTTCCGACAGAAGAGATAAAAGGCTATAAAAATAATAAACAAATCCAAAATAAATAATAATAACAAGATTAAAACATGTATAGAAATAATTCTGACAAAGTCATATCATCCATACTACATCATATCATGAGTAAAGAAATACCAAGAGAGAAAATAAAAAGTGAGAGTGCATTTAGCATCATTTAAACAGAATCTCTCATGCATAAACACACCCATGTTAGTACAGCACTCAACATGCATTAAAAGTCATATCATCCATACTACATCATATCATGAGTAAAGAAATACCAAGAGAGAAAATAAAAAGTGAGAGTGCATTTAGCATCATTTAAACAGAATCTTTCATGCATAAACACACCCATGTTAGTACATGCACTCAACAAAATTCTCTCAGGCATTCTAGAAAGTGGCTGGTCCTCTCCCCATCCGAACTCGTGCACAAAAGGCCAGAGCGATGGAAAACTTGGAAGAACAAAATCGAAAGCTCACCGTGGAGGTCAATACCCTCCGTGAGCAAGTGGCCCAATTGATGGAGGTTGTGCGCCAGGGCCAAAACAAGGGCGAGGCCCAAACAGAACACGCCTCTCGCCACGAAGAGGAGGAAGAAGAAGAATACTTCTTCGATGGAAAGGATGCTAAGACTACACGCATCCTTACCCCGGAGGTGTCTAAGCAACAAATCTCTGCCCTAGTGGAAAGACTGAAGGCGGTAGAAGGACACAACTTCGACGTCAAGGAGGTGGCGGACATGTGCCTGGTGAAGAATATCCACTTCCCTCCCAAATTCAAAATCCCGGACTTCCCCAACTATGTCGGGATGACCTGCCCAAAAAACCATCTTACGATGTATTGTCGTAAGATGGCCGCACACGCCGAGAATGAGAAACTCCTGATCCACTGCTTCCAGGAGAGTCTAGCGGACACAACTCTCAATTGGTACATGCAGCTGGAAAGAGGGCAGGTCCAGAACTGGAAACAACTGGCTGACGCTTTTCTCCGTCGTTACCGATACAACATTGATCTGACCCCTGACAGGTCAGATCTCAGGACTCTGAGCAAAAGGAACAACGAACCTTTTAAAGCATACGCCCAAAGATGGAGGGAAATGGCTGCCCAAATAGAACCTCCTTTGACGGATAAGGAGACAGTGGCTATATTCATAGATTCACTGACTGGAGCATACTACGACAAGGCAATAGTCAGTACCTCCAACCTTTTTTCGGACATAGTCACTGTGAGTGAAAGAGTAGAGCAGGGACTGAGGAGCGGGAAGATAGCACAGTCTTCCCAGGCTGGTGTCTCCTTCAGAAAACCTGTTGGCAAGAAGAAGGATGAGGTCATGCACGCGATCAACTTTGCCACTCCTTCTTCTGCCCCACAAACAGCTAGGTAGCCTCGCAAGAAAGAGAGGAAGTTCACTCCAATCTCCACTTCCTATGGGAAGCTGCTGCCACAGCTGTTGGAGGCCAAACTCTTAACTTGCATTCCTCCCATAAAGCAGATGGAGCCTCCCTACCCCGAGTGGTACAAACCGAACGAGAAATGTGATTACCACTCGGGCTCACCCGGACACTCGACAGAAAACTACTTCACCCTTAAATATCGGGTCCAAGAGTTAATAGACGCCGGGTGGATAACTTTTGATACCTCTGCTCCTGATGTCGACGCCAAACCGTTATCAAAGCAAGAGTAGCAAAGAGGGAGGATTGGGAGGATCGACCCTTAGGGTGTTTTCTTTTTTTCTCTTGTATTTCCTGCGGTCCCCGCCCGTGGCCGCAAGAACCCGGATTAAAAGGGCTTGTACATAAATTTTATTTTCTTTAATACATGAGGCATTCTGACATATTCATTCTTTTCCCTCTTCCATTTATTATTCTTTCAAAAATAATTGAATAATAAAATCTATGACTAAAACAGAACATAAAACACATCATGTCTATGATTGATGAATCTCTGTGGGCCCCGGAAACCGAAAGCGAATGGGTCGAGTCCGACAGTGAGCAGGAGACCATTTCTCCGGACATGCAAAGAATGCTGGAAAAAGAAGCACGCATTATATAACCGCATCAAGAAAAGACGGAAACTGTTAATTTGGGAGAAGGGGACGATGAGAAAAAGATAAATATCGGCACCCAATTGGAAGGTAGCATCAAAAAAGGATTAATACGGCTTCTAAAAGAATATATAGATGTATTCGCTTGGTCCTATCATGACATGCCCGGACTCGACACAAGTATAGTGGAACATAGATTGCCATTAAAGGAGGGGTTCCGACCTGTAAAACAAAAGCTTAGGAGAATCAAACCCGACTGGTCCCTAATGATCAAGGAGGAGGTACAAAGACAACTAGACGCCAATTTCCTAGTAGTTTCCAAATACCCAGAGTGGTTGACCAACATAGTACCCGTCATCAAAAAGACCGGGAAGGTCAGGGTATGTGTGGATTATAGGGACCTCAATCGAGCAAGTCCAAAAGATGACTTTCCCTTACCACATATAGACACGCTGGTAGACCATACCGCTACCAATACACTTTACTCTTTCATGGACGAGTACGCGGGATATAACCAGATTAAACTGGCTGTCGAGGACAGGGAAAAAACCTCCTTCATTACACCATGGGGGACCTTTTGCTATCGTGTAATGCCTTTTGGACTCAAGAATGCAAGGGCTACTTATCAAAGGGCTATGGTCACAATGTTTCATGACATGATCCACAAGGAAATAGAGGTATATGTGGATGACATGATTGTCAAGTCCAGAAATGAGATGGACCACATTCAATATCTTAAGAAGCTTTTTGACAGACTTCGAAAGTATCAACTCAAACTAAACCCAGCGAAATGTACTTTCGGAGTACGATCAGGAAAACTATTGGGGTTCATTGTCAGCAAAAGAGGAATTGAAGTGGATCCCGACAAAACCAAGACAATTTTGGAAATGCCCCCACCAAGTACGGAAAAGGAGGTCAGAGGTTTTCTAGGCTGGATCAACTACATTGCCCGTTTCATCGCGCAGTTAACGGATAAATGTATACCCATCTTTAAACTGTTGCGCAAAAATCAACCGACGGTGTGGAATGAAGAATGCCAACAAGCATTCGATAAAATCAAAACATGCTTAACCAATCCGCCAGTATTGGTACCACCCGTTGAAGGGAGACCTCTCATCCTGTACTTGTCAATACTTGAAGAGTCCATGGGATGTGTGCTCGGTCAACAAGATGAAACCGGGAAGAAGGAGCGAGCCATTTACTATCTTAGCAAGAAGTTCCTAGACTATGAAACCCGTTATACACCGTTTGAAAAAACTGTTGCGCATTGGTGTGGGTCACTCAGCGTCTTCGTCAATATATGGCTCGACATACAACATGGTTGGTCTCCAAAATGGATTCAATCAAGTACCTCTTCGAGAAGCCCATTTTAACTGGAAGAATAGCTAGGTGGCAAGTCCTCCTCTAAGAATTTGATATCATCCACGTCACCCAGAAAGCTATTAAAGGTAGCCCCCTAGCGGACTATCTCGCCCATGGATCCACCAATGAATACCAGTCTCTACAAGATGACTTTCCTAATGAGCATATCATGCATATGGAACACGAAGATACCAAAGGAGAGGCATGGACCATGTTCTTTGATGGGGCCTCAAACATGCTTGGACACGGGATAGGAGCTATTTTGATATCCCCCGAAAAGAAACACATCCCTGTAACGGCCAGGCTTAATTTTGACTGTACCAATAACATGGCCGAATACGAAGCATGTGCACTAGGGATCCAAGCAGCTTTAGATCATGGGGTTACTAAACTCAAAGTCTTCGGTGATTCATCCGTTGTCATCTACCAACTTAAGGGTGAATGGGAAACCCGCAACTCTAAATTAATCCCATATCTAGAGTACATCCGACATTTGGTCTCAAGTATGGAAAGCGTCACCTTCCAGTATATTCCTCGGGAAGACAATCAATTTGCTGATGCCCTCGCCACTCTATCATCCATGTTTTCTTTGGGCCAAGAACATGAGATGCCAATCATCCAAATCAAGCTGCACGACAAACAAGCTTTCTGCATGGCAGTAAATGGCGAGCATGACCAAAGCCCCTGTTATCATGACATCAAACAATATCTCATGAAGGGCGAATATCTCGAAGGAATTAATGACAATGATAAACGAACCATCCGTAAAAGGGCAATAGGGTTCACATTGCTTGAAGGAACCCTCTACAAAAAAACTATCGATTCCACTCTCTTATGGTGTGTGAACCAAGAAGAAGCCCAAACCTTGATAAGAGAAATCCACAAAGGAGCTTTTGGGACCCACGCACCTGGGCATGTCATGACAAGGAAGATTCTAAGGGCAGGATACTTTTGGTCTACAATGGAAGCCGATTGTCACCAGTACGCTAAAAAGTGCCACAAATGCCAAATCTACGCCGATAATATCCACGCGCCGCCCGCACCTCTCAGTACTCTGTCTACACCATGGCCATTCTCTATGTGGGGCATGGACGTCATCGGACCCATTGAACCTAAAGCATCCAATGGCCATCGCTTTATCTTGGTGGCCATTGACTATTTCACCAAATGGGTTGAGGCAGCATCGTATGCGCATGTGACTCGGAAAGTGGTGACCACCTTCATCAAGAAAAATATTATATGTCGGTATGGCATCCCTCATAGGCTCATTACTGATAATGGGACCAATCTTAATATTAGAATGATGAAAGAACTATGTCAAGACTTCAAAATTCAACATTACAATTCTTCTCCGTACCGACCAAAGATGAACGGTGCAGTAGAGGCAGCCAATAAGAATATTAAGAAAATCATCCAGAAGATGGTAGTAACCTACAAAGATTGGCACGAAATGTTGCCCTTCGCCCTACACGGCTATCAAACATCGGTACGAACCTCCACAGGGGCTACCCCATTTTCCCTCATATACGGAATGGAGGTCGTACTACCAGTAGAGGTTGAAATACCCTCCCTACAAGTCGTTATGGAAGCAAAATTGACAGAGGCCGAATGGGTCCAAAGTCGGTATGATCAGCTGAACCTAATCGAAGAAAAACGGCTAGACGCCATATGTCGGGGGCAAGTTTACCAAAAGAAAATCAAGAAAGCCTATGACAAGAAAGTCAATCCCCGCACCTTCCAAGAAGGGGACCTAGTGATAAAGAAACTGCTTCCAGCCCAGAAAGACAAAATTGGGAAATGGACAGCAAATTACGAAGAACCCTTTGTAGTCAAGCGAGCCTTCTCATGAGGAGCCCTCATCCTCACTAACATGGACGGAGAAGAGCTTCGACATCCTATCAACTCAGATGCGGTAAAGAAATACTACACCTGAAGACATTGCTCATGACCCGTCAGGATGAAAACTCGCAAAGAGCGTCCTGGGCAAAAGATAGGATCCGCACTCCTCGCTAGGATACGTCCTAGGCAAAAATTAGAGGTTCCAAAAAAAAAAAAAAAAGAAAGAAAAAAAAAACAACAAACGAAAAAGAAGAGAGCAATGATTACCTTAGCCGAAAACCGCAAAGGCGACTAAGGTAATACCTTCACAGAAGCAAGTAGACTTCGCATGATCTTCACTCCGAGCTTGAGCATCTCAATTGAAGTGACCAGGAAAAGTAGAGAAACAGAAATCATGGACATGGTTGTTATACCCTATACAGTTCAGCCAACCTTGGCCAGCCCTGCTTCTAAATTCCTTTGTAAACCCTCCTGTAGAAATAAATCATTCGTTTACATCAATAAAAATTGCCTTCTTTTCTCTTTACCTGCTTGCAAGAATGCTTCTGTATTAACGAAACATAAATATGCATAAAACAAGCAAATCAAGAAAGCATAAGAAAAACAAGACAAACAGCACCAACCAGGGCCTTCCCAAGCAAAAAAGTATAGGATAGCCTGCTAGATCGAAAACCCGCAAAGGGCGGTCTAGGCAAAAGTTAAGGCCTTCACGAAAAGAAAAAGAAACCACCGAAATATCCTAAGCAAGAATTAAGCCCGCTAGATCGAAAACCCGTAAAGGGCGGTCTAGGCAAAAGACAGGGCTCAAACAAAAAGAAAAGTCGCGATAGAACAACAAAAGAAAAAGGAAGTACCGGTCACTTTCTAAATGCCCCCAACTAAAATAGATTGCATCAAAAGCGTCCACACACAAATAGTTGCACGAAATAGACTTTGTCAGAATCAAAACAAATTAAATGTACCTCAGATAAATAAAAAACCAAAAGACATTCATACCAAAAGATCATCTTCATGCTTGCATAGAAGTATCTCGGTAAGACTCCACAAAAATGCATTAACAAAAGGTTTTTCGACGACCGAGTCGAACAAACAAAGATTGCCTGACCAGCCAGCAAGAGTCGGGCGATCACCACCAAGAAAATCAAAAAACAAAGAATCCCCAGCAATCAACAAAGCTGGAGGAACACCAACAAAAATCCCCGCCACAGACCGAACGACAAAGAAAGACAAGAAAGCACTTCTCAACACTTGGTGCATGAGCCACCCGAGCAGTAAGCCACCGCCACCACCGGTCCTACGCAGTGGACCATACCAGCCTGATAGGGGGTTCATACCTATCAGCCCGCGCACGCAAGTGCGCCTGATCTGCGCCTCAGCCAGGTCAGTAAGTCGCAACTACCAGCCTGATGGGGGGGTTCATACCCATCCAGTCCAACACACAGCGAACTGCTTCTACCAGCCTGAATGGGGGTTTATACCCATCAACCGAAGGATCGGCTACCGTCAGAAGGAGTATCCAGAGGTTCTACCATGTGTCAACCGAAGGGATCGGCTACCGTCAGAAGGAGTATCCTGGAGGCGCACACCACAAGCTTTCCCCAGAAGATCAACCATCGCAAGACGGAACATCCGAAGGGTAACCGGGCAAGAGAGTCAACTCCTTTACCTTCCAGTCGTTCTTCTTGGCTCAACAGGCCAACAGCTGACTGGTCAGGTAAAGGGGGGGCAGCTGTAGACCCCTAATCTTGCCCGACCTCAAAATAAAGACTAGAAGACCTCCTTTTCGAAGATGGACGAAGCCTAAGAAGCCACTAGGAGAGACTATTAGGCCCCATACTAGGATAGGATGTATTTTTGGTACAAAAATAAGGATTTTTGCCTTTTGGGGTCGAGACCTCCGTCTCGGATTCGAGACTGCCGTCTCGCCTTACACAAGTGACGAGACCGCCATCTCATTTGGCGAGACGGCCGTCTCGCCACCTGCGAAGGGCGAGACCGCCGTCTCGTTTGGTGAGACGGCCGTCTCGCCATTCTTGCAAGGCGAGACGGCCGTCTCGACCTGACAGGCGCGAATCCCTATAAATAGGGCCTCCATTCCCCTCATTCCACACAGTTCTCTCACTCTCTCTCTAGAACCCCTCCGAAGCATTTCCGGAGTTTCTGAGCGTTTCTAAGAGTATTTTTGAGCGTTTCGAGAGGTTTCCAGCGCTGTGTAGAGTGAAGGGCTGCCGCAAAGCACCCTATTTTCAAAAATAATTAATAGAAAGCTTGCTTCGAAGGTTTCTACTATCTCTCTCTCTCTCTCTATTTTACCGCTTTATTTTAATTATGCAATAGACATTAGGGTCATGTAGTCATAATTTAAATTCCGCACAATAAAAGGGTAAAAGCGTATTTTCCGGTTTATTTACTCAGAATAGCTGGCCTATCATAGGGAACCCGAAAGGGGCGTCGTAAAGGAACTAACACTTCCTTTACGCGTAACTAATTTCCTTACCCAACTCTGGTTCTAATGACCAAAGTTGTTTTTTCGAAAACCAACGCCTTTTAATTCCTTTTCTGATGTTTCTGGTAAAAACGTCGGTGGTGACTCCAAAGAACCCTTCAAAACTAGCTCTTGGATTAGCCCAGTTATCGGACAATCCAAGAGCACTCTTTTGAAAACCTCGCCCCTAGGTTCAGCCCGGTTATCGGACAACCTAAAGGCATTGTAACCACCAATAAAAACGCGAAACGAAAAGTCGGAAACCATCGCGTCGCTCCGACCGCCTCGTTTTGACGGCGGCGACAGGTCCTATTTTCTTCCAAAAAAAAAACCTTAAAATCGAGATCGTCGTCTCGTCCTCCCAGACTGCCGTATCGACACTCGCTGAAACAAGATCGTCGTCTCGACATTCGAGACCACCATCTTGATTTTGACAAAGACGAGACCGCCTTCTCGCTTGGTGAGATGGCTGTCTCGCCATAGGTCAAAATCGAGACCGTCGTCTCGAAATTCGAGACGGCAGTCCCGAACCTCGTCAATTCGAGATGGCGGTCCCGAATCTGGCCGAAAATCCTACATATAGGGGCACCTAGGGGGGGTCTCAAACACTCTCTCCTACACTCCTACCCTCCTTTCTCTCATATTCAAGCATCCTACTCCCAAAAATGCATATAAGAGACGCATCCAGAAAGAGAAGGGGTTCTTTTGGCCCCAGTAGCTCTACGACCCCAGCCCCACAAGATCAAACACAGCTCTCGCCTTTACACCAGGCCCGCCTGGAACATATTCAGGGGTACACTTGGCACCTCATGCTGAGACTGGACTTCGGTATCCTTGCCGAGTTCGGTTGGGAAGACGATGTTCGCGCCTACTTTGACAACATTGAATGGCGCTTCTTGCTCCAGTCTCCTCCCACTCACATCTACCCATAGGCAGTGATGGAATTCCTCGCCTCCATCACCTACTGCGAGATTCCCACCATGGTGTCGGGCCTCCCATCGACGAAGATGGTAACCTACTTCATGAACGGGATGTACCGGACCACCACCCTGGACGAGTTCAATGTATCCATTGGATTCGTCCGGCTCGAGGACATACTAACTCAGGAATATAGGACGCCATCTGCGAGTGCCCCGCTACCCTCACGTCCAGCGAGATGTTGGAGGAGATGACCGAGATGCACACTCTGCCATCCCTACTGAAGTGCTTCGCACTCACCCCCGCCCTCCGCATTTTCCACAAGCTGCTGGCTGGGACAGTCCACGGGCGGAAGGAGAGTCAGGGTAAGGTCACCTACAAGACCATCCCAGCAGCTAATAAGCTGGAGGAACACCAACAGAATCCCCGGCACAGACCGGACGACCACTCCCAGAAAAGACAAAAACAAAGACAAAAGAAAATATCACAACACTGGGCGCATGAGCTAGAGCAGTAAGCCGCCACCACAGCCAAAGGGTCAGCTATCGCATCGAAGGAGCATCCGGAGGCACTTAACCAGATGAGGGTTCGTACTCGTCAACCAAGGGGTCAACTACCGTATCAAAGGATCATCCTAAGGTTTCCCAAACGGCGCATGAGCTAGAGCAGTAAGCCGCCACCACATCGAAGGAGCATCCGGAGGTACTTCACCAGATGGGGGTGTGTACTCATCAAGCATTACAAAAGGGGGCTTACCAGACAGGAGTTCATACTCGTCAAACACCAGATGGGGGTCTATACTCATTAGGCCTTACAAAAGGGGGCTTACCAGACGGGGGTTCATACTCCTCAAACCAGATGGGGTTCATACTCATCAACCGAAGGGATCAGCTACCGTCAGAAGGAGCATCCCAGAGGCGCACAACACACTTTGCCCTAGAAGATCAACCGCCGCAAGACGGAACATCCGAAGGGTAACCGGGCAAGAGGGTCAACTCCTTTACCCACTAGTCGATCTACTCGACACGACAAGCCAGCAATCGACTAGTCGGGTAAAGGGGGGGCAGCTGTAGACTCCAAATCTTTCCCGACCTCAAAATAAGAGCAGAAGACCTACTATTCGAAGATGAACGAAGCCTAAAAAGCCATTAGGAGAGACTATTAGGCCCCATGTTAGAGTAGGAAGGATTTTTTGTACAAAAATAAGGAATTTCGCCTTCAGGAGTCGAGACCGCCGTCTCGCCATTGATGCAAGTCGAGACCGCCGTCTCGTTTGGCGAGACGACCGTCTCGCCACTTGCCAATGGCGAGACCCCCCTCCCATTTGGTAAGAAGGCCTTCTCCTCACTGGAAAAGTCAATATCGCCATCTCGCCAAACGAGACGGCGGTCTCGCCACTTTTGCAAGTCCAGACCGCTGTCCCGAATGGCGAGACGGCCGTCTCGACCTTGTCAGACGAGACGATCGTCTCGACCTGACAGGCGCGAATCCCTATAAATAGTGAGCGCTCCCCCCTCATTTCACACAGTTCTTCCACTTTCCCTTCTACGCTTTCTTCAAATTCTCCTCCTAGAGTCCCTCCGAAGCATTTTTCGGAGTTTCTGAGTGTCTTAGGAACTTTTTATAGTGTTTTCGAGAGATTTCCGGCGTTGTAAGAGGGGAGGGCTGCCAAAACGCACCCTATTTTCAAGAGAATTTATTAAAAAGCTTGCTTCGGAGGTTTCTTCACTCTCTCCCTCTCTTTTACTGTCTTTATTTTTATGATTAAATTGCATAATAGACATTAGGGTCATGTAGTCATTATTTTGATTTCGCAAAATAAAAGGGTAAAAGCGTCTTTTCGAAAGTTTGTTTATTAAATAACTGGCCCATCATAGAGAACCCGAAAGGGGCGTCGTAAGGGAACTAATACTTCCCTTACACGTAACTAACTCCCTTACCCAACTCTGGTTTTAACGACCAAAGTTGATTTTTGAAAAGCAATGCCTTTTTCCTCCTTTTTCGATGTTTCCGATAAAAACATCGGTGGCGACTCCATAAGAACCCTTTCAAACTCGTTCTTAGATCAACCCGGTTATCGGACGATCGAAGAACACCCTTGCGAAAACCTCGCCCTTAGGTTCAGTCCGGTTATCGGACAACCTAAAGGAGTTGTAACACCACCAATAAAAACCCGAAAAACAGGAAAGTCAGAACCATCACGTCACTCCGACCGCCTCCTTTTTTACGGTGGCGACAATGCTTGCTAGGAGATTCTTAGGTTAAAATTAGGGCAGCCTGCTAGATCGAAAACCCACAAAGAGCGGTCTAGGAAAAAGTTAAGGAACTCACAAAAAGGAAAAAACTCTCTAAGATATCCTAGGCAAAAATTAAAGCGGCCCGCTAGATCAAAAACCCCAAAGGGCGGTCTAGGAAAAAGTTAGAGCTTAACAAAAAATGAATAAAAAAGGAGTCCACCAACATAATCATGAAAGTCTAGCAGGAGAATGGAAGTCACTTTTCTAGATGCATAAAATAAAAATAGATTGCATTTAGGGCATCTACACAAGTAGTCGCACAAAACGACTTTGTCAAAATCGAAAAAAAAATCACCTCAGATAAATAACGAAAAATGAAAAACATTCATGCATATTAGGAGACTAGCTCCATGTTTGTGTTTGAAAACAGGAAGCACTCAAAACAAGTCTCGAAATAAAGCTCCCCTCAAGAAAACGGAGCAAGTCGTCAATAATCAAGTGTCTCAAGTAGAACAAAAGCTTCCTAAGCCAAAGCTCCAACCATCTTCCTTCTACCCAATTAAAAGAAGGCACATCAGAAAAGAAAAGCCGACGGAAAGGCTCAATTATCCCCAAGCGGATCCTTGCTTACTCTAGAGGTAGAAAACCAAAAATATTACCCCAAGGCTCAACATCGCCACCACATGAGTCATCAAGCATACTCAACCAAATCTTCACCACATTACCCAATGGAAGAATAAAGGCGTCACATTCGAATTATCAAACGATCAAGGAATCCAAACCTTCTCAGGGTTCCAACAAAAAAAGGGAGAAAAGAAAAACCCTTCATCCCCAATAGATGTCCAAAAGAAAGGGCCGCAACAGAGTAGGCCGAATAAAAATCCCCAAGTGGATCTCCCTAGAAAATTATAAAAAAAGAAGGAATCAGAATTTCCCATCCCTCAATAGAATAAGATCTTCACAAGGTCAGCTCACATCAACATCAATCAAGGAGCCAAAACTCCATCCCCAGAAAAGAAAAATCGAATCCACAGGAAGTCAACTAATTCCCTGGTGGATCATCAAAAAGCTTCATCCCTAGCGGACTCCCCCCAAAAGAAGGAAAAAGTCTGCATGTATATAAGAAACTAAAAAGTAAAAGGCACATGCATTATCCCGAAAAAGCCAAATTTCAAATCACGAAAAAAGAGATAAATCACGAAAAAAGGCGAAATCAAATAAAAATCCTAACTTTTAGGTAGTCAATAAAATCCCTAAGTGGGTCACCTCAGAAAAAGGGAAATTCAAAGAAAAAGAAGGAATTAGAAATTCCAACAGAATAAGAGCATCACAAAAGCCAGCTTGCACCTATATCAATCAAGGAGCCAAGACTCCATCCCCCAGGAGACAAACCAAAATCAGATCCCCGAGAAGGCAATCAATCCTCGGTGGATCATCACAAAAGAGAAACATCATCCCCAGTGAGTCTACTACAAAGGCAATTTACAAATTCACATTCTCAGAGAGTCGCTTGCCTGTGCATAGGCAAGACCTGGCGGGCAAAGAGCCAGCAACCCCAAGTGGAATATCAGCCTATTCAGAGGCAAAATAGTACAAACACTAAAGTCCTCAATTCAAATGAAGCATCCACCTACTCAAGAGGCATAGTCAAAATTAATAAATCCCCAATGGATTCCTGTCTACCTAAGAGGCATTCATTAAGAGTCCCCAGCAATCAAACAAGCTGGATGAGAGTCGAAAAAATCCAATCGGTCAAGAAGCTAGATGGCTAAAGAAAAATCCAAAAGCAAAGAATCCCCCGCGCACCGAATGACTACAACAAAAAGTCAACACAATAATCTTAAAACAAAAATTATTCCCCATGGTGTCAGCGCATGACCGAGATCAATAAGTCGCTAACACACAGTTCAGTCCAAGAAAAAGGACTATCACCAGATGGGGGTTCATACTCATCACCACAAGGTCGAAGAAAACACCCTGTGGATATCTACATTCATCATCGGCGCATGAGCCAGAGCAGTAAGTCGCCACCACACATAACTTCGTGACAAGGAAAGTCCTGAAGACAAAAATCTACGCATGAACAAAATCAGTAAGCCGTACCAGTCCTATAAAGTGGACTTTCAAACCAGACGGGGGTTCATACTCATCAAACTAGATGGGACTCATCAAGCCTTACAAAAGGGAGCTTAAACCAAACTTTATAACTGAAGGGGTTAGCTACCACATCAAAGGAGCATCCCAAGGTTACAACAACCAGATAGGGGTTCGTACTCGTCAAACCAGATGGGGGTGTGTACTCATTAACCCTTACAAAATGGGGCTTAAACTAGACTTTACAACCAGATGGGGGTTCGTACTCATCAACCAAAAGGGTTATCCACCGCATCAAAGGAGAATCCCAGAGGATCACATTTAGTGTCCAGAAGGTCGACTACCACGACAAAAGGAGCATCCAGAGGACAACCAGGCAAGAGGGTTAACTCCTTCACCGTCTAGTCGATCTTTTTGGCATATTAAGCCAACAGTCGGCTAGTCAGGTGAAGGGGGGCCAGCTGTAGACCCCAAATCTTGTCCGACCTCAAAATAATGAGCAAAAAACTTTCGTTCGAAGATGAGCAAGGCCTTAAACGTCCCTAGGATTGATCAATGGGCTCCATACTAGAATAGGATGGCTTTTTGTACACAAAAAAATAAAAATTCCAGCCAAAGGGTCGAGAATGTTGTCTCATTTGGTGAGACCGCCGTCTCGCCACTTGCCAAAGGCGAGACCACTGTCTCGCCACTTGTCAAATGCAAGACTGCCATCTCGTTTGGCGAGAATTCCGTCTCACCATTTGCCAAAGGCAAGACGGCGGTCCCGAAAGTCGAGACGGGGGACCTTGTCAGGCGAGACGGCGGTCTCGATCTGATAGGTGCAACTTTGTGTAAAAGGGGGGGGGGGACCTTCTCCTTGTTTTCACAACCTTCTACAACTTCTCCAACTGCATAATTCTCAAAATTATCTCCTAAGACCCCTCTGAAGCATTTCCAAAGTTCTAGAGTTCTTAGAAAGAGCTCTAAAGTGCTTCGAGAGAAGAGTGAGCTGCATTGTAGAGCGTGGGGTTTGCCAAAAAGTGCCCTTTTCAAGAATATTTTATAAAAATCTTGTATCGAAGGTTCCCTCATATCCCTTATTCTATTTTATCGCTTTTATTAGATACTATCTCTGTGCATTAGTTATTAAGGACCATGTAGTCGATAATTTAATTTTTGCAATGAATAAATACGGGTAAAAGCGTAGTTTTAATGTTCTTATTTCTTTATAAAAAAATAGTCCATCATAGGGAACCCGAAAAGGGCATCATGGGGAAGCTAATACCTTCCCCACACGTAACTAACTCCCTTACCATCACCTTCTTTTCCTTTTCCAATGTTTTTGGTAAAAATATTGGTGTCGACTCCAAAACCCATTTATGAAAACCTAATATTTAGGATAGTTCGGTTATTGGACATCTTAAGGGTGATGACCACACTTTAAAAAACGTGAGTCAACAAAACCATCGCATCGCTCCGACCGCCTCTTTTGACGATGGCAACAATTATTACCTTGGATAATCGATTATTCCAGAACGAATGTTAAGCATTTTACAATCTTTTCAAAAGTTAGGATATTTCTAGTATTCCTAAGTCTCTCGTAAGTTCATATAGAATCTATCCTTGGGTAGAGGTTTGGTAAATATATCTGCTAGTTGATGTTTTGTGTCTATGTATTCAATTTTACAATTTCCGTTTAAATATGATCTCTTAAGAAATGGTGCCTAATCTCAATGTGCTTAGTTCGGGAGGGCATAATAGGATTTTTAGTAAGATTAATTGCACTCGTATTATCACACTTCAAAGGAATGTTAGTAAGAAAGATATCATAATCTTCTAATTGTTGCTTCATCCAAAGGATTTGAGCACAACAATTTCCAGCCACTATATAGTCGGTCTCAGTCGTGGATAAGGCAACACATGCTTGTTTCTTAGAGTGCCAAAGAAGATCCTAATAAATGATATGTTCCACTAATACTTTTATGATTTATTTTACAACCCCCATAACCAACATTAAAAAAACCTGTCAAACTAGGTGAAGCTCCAAAAGGATACCATAACCCAAATCCTTTGGTTCCTTTAAGATATTTTAAGATCATTTTTACTACAGTTAAGTGAGATTCATTTCGACAAGCCTGGAATCTAGCACACACACAGACAAATTGCATGATATTAGGCCTACTTGTTTTTAAGTATAATAAAGAACCTATCATTCCTATATACATAGATTGATTTATTTCCAAACCTAATTCATCCTTATCCAGATAGCAGGACGTTCTCATTGGTGTATTTGCTTCTTTTGCAGTATCCATTCCAAATTTCTTGAGGATTTCCTTGTAGTATTTTGATTGAGACACAAAAGTGCCATCTTTTAATTGCTTGATTTTAAGTTCAAGAAAGAAAGTTAATTCCCCCATCATGGACATTTCAAATTCACCCTACATAATGCTTGCAAATCCTTCACACAAAGAGTTATCAGTAGATCCAAAAATAATATCGTCAACATATACCTGGACTAATAGAATATATTCACCTACTCTTTTAATAAATAAGGTTGAATCAATTTTTCCTCTAGAAAAATTATTTGATAATAGAAAAGTGTTCAAACTTTCATACTGTAGACCCCAAATCTTGCCCGACCTCATAATAAAGACCAGAAGACCTTCTATTCGAAGATGGATGAAGCCTAAGAAGCCACTAGGAGAGACTATTAGGCCTCATACTAGGATAGGAGGGATTTTCGGCATATAAATAAGGATTTTCACCTTTTAGGGTCAAGATTGCTGTCTCGACCTAACAGGCGCGAATCCCTATAAATAGTCGCGCCATTCCCCTCATTTCACACAGTTCTTCCATTCTCTCTCTAGTCACCTCCTCAAATTCTCTTTCTAGAACCCCTTGGAAGCATTTCCGGAGTTTTTGAGAGTTTCTAAGAGTTTTTAGAGCGTTTTCGAGAGTTTTCCGGCGCTGTAAAGAGTGAAGGGCTGCCAAAAAGCACCCAAATTGTTAAAAATTAATAAAAAACTTGCCGCGGAGGTTTCTACACTCTCTTTGTCTCCTTTACCGCTTTATTTTAAATTATGCAATAGGAATTAAGGCCATGTAGTCATAATTTTCAATTCCGCAAATAAAGGGTAAAAGCGTATTTTCACTGGTTTATTTATTCAAAGTAGCTGGCCTATCATAGGGAACCCGAAAGGGGCGTTGTAAGGGAACTAACACTTCCCTTATGCGTAACTAACTCCCTTACCCAACTCTAGTTCTAATGACCAAAATTGGTTTTTTGAAAAACCAACGCCTTTTTACTCCTTTTTCGATGTTTCTGGTAAAAACATCAGTGGCGACTCCAAAAGAACCCTTCAAAATTAGTTCTTGGGTTAGCCCGGTTATCGGACAACCCAAGAGCGCCTTTTCGGAAACCTCGCCCCTAGGTTCAGCCCGGTTATCGGACAACCTAAAGGAATTGTAACCACACCAATAAAAACGCCAAAATCGGAAAAGTCGAAACCATTGCGTCGCTCTGACTGCCTCGTTTTGACGGCGGCAACAGATGGCGACTCCACTGGGGAAGCCTAGAGAGTTGATCCCATTTAGTGATGGGCTAGCTTAAAGTAAATAAACCAACAAAATTACGCTTTTACCCTACCTTGTATTATAACATGTTTTAATGTTTGGCTTTAATAACTGTTGCTTGTTTATACTTACGCAATTGTTTGAAATACAAACTGTACACAAACCCTTGCACACTACAGTTCCCTCTATACCCGGAGGCAAGTGAGAAATCCATACGAAGTGGGTGGCAGGTACGGTTCGCTGTAGTGATGGCCTTGTGCCCACCAGTGTGATCGGAAACCACCACTCAATGTGATAACCTTCCTCTTTTGGCACAAAGACTGACTATGGCCTTAGTGCTAAGCATGGTCGGAAGGCTGGAGAGTGGGGACCCTATAATGGGGGCACCTTGGGGGCCTTAGCCTTGGTGAGAACAGTTAGAACCTACCTTCGCCAAAGCACTTTTCTGCAGGAAAACCATACCTCGTGATTAAAACGACTTCTCGCCTGTTCGTGGATGATCGAATTGTGTGTGCATCTGTTTGTTGCATTTGTCTGTTGCATAGCATAACCAAACAACAGGAAAATCACAAAAAAACATTTCTTACAATAAACACCCTTATCTCGGATAGTCTGCCTTTTAGCTAGCCTGGTTTCAGGTTCTTTGTAAGCTAAGTAGCCACGCAGTCCGACAGAAGAGATAAGGGATGCTAAATATTATCCTTTCGCATAAAGCATTTTTTTATCTTGGACAGTCTGTCTTTTAGCTAGCCTGGTTTCAGGTTCTTTGTAAGCTAAGTAGCCATGCAGTCCGACAGAAGAGATAAAAGGCTATAAAATAAAAATCCAATAATTTTTTTTTTTCGATTCCAAAACAATAAATGGGACCTTGTTCAAAAATATTACACTCACAAATCATATAGGTAGTTTATTTTTCCAAAAAAAATACGCAAATACCATACATCATGTAAAAGCAAAAACATGATAAAAATAAACACTCACATTCATCCAATAAGCATCATTTTCATAAGACATGCATTTTGGTTTTAGAAAATGGAGGGGACTAGTAAACAATTGAAGAAGGTGGACATTCCCCGATACCATACTAAGAAATTGGAACGGCTTTGCGCGGTAATGCCACCAGAGGTCCGCTCCGACTTTGAAAAATCCTATGGTTGGATTCTTGACCTGCTAAAGATCTGTGTCGATCAAGTTTTCGTCAGGGTATTATTTCACTTCTGGAACTCCAGTCTGCGCTGCTTCGAATTTCCGCAGTTTGATATGGTGCCCACCTTAGAGGAGTACGAAATTATGTTGAAATGGCCCAAATCAGCCGGGGTCCATATCTGCCACGGGGCATATACTCCTGCAGCACAAGTCGTTGCCATCATCCAACTGCCTTTCCGGTAGACTACCCTGATAGGAAAAGGGAACATCCAGGGTTGGAAAGTCTCAATGTTAGAAGACCATCTGTCTGATTTGGCTGAAAGGACAGAATGGGTCGCTTTTAACAAAACCCTGGCCTTAATCATATTTGGAACGATCTTGTTTCCCTTCCACCTTGACACAGTGGATCAAGCCGTCATGGACGCCTTCTTCGCCTGGGACGTGAACTCGAAGAGTCCCTTGCCTGCAATTCTTGCTGACACCTTGCTCTCGGTGGAATTCTGCCGCAAGAAGCAAGGAAAAACACTTCGTTGCTGCTCTTCACTGCTCTTCGTGTGGGGCATTACACATTTTTATGCCTCTAATCACATGGGGATGATCCCCGACCCTTTGAGGAGCTTCTCCAAAATCCCTCTCCAACGACGCTTAACTTCAGAGTTGAAGGATGAGTTGAAACAATGGGATGCCAACAATTTATCCTTGGTTTGCCCTTGGTTCCGACCCAGTCCATTTCTCATCAGATGTGGAGACTATCCGAACGTACCCTTGATAGGACTCAGGGGTTGCATAGCCTATTCACCCAGAGTAGCTATGAGGCAGCTCCTGAGGACTCAAACTACAATTTCTCGAGGGGAACTCGGAGGACTGTGTTTCTTCGGAGATCCATGCATAATCACCAACTCACTAGCTGTGAGAAAATCATGGGAGAAACCAGTCTTTATGGGAGATAGAGAGCTAGGAAAAGCTCGAGTGGCTGTGTTCGGCGACTATGAGGTGTGGAGAAAAAGAAGAGGGATGTCTCAACCATCCACCTCACTCGTTACAAGCGCCAACAGTGAAGAGCTGCAAGCTCAAGTTGATGCCTTGACCCAGAGGATAGAAATCATGGGAGCCCAGATGAGGGCCCTTGAAGAAAGAGAGCAAGAATCTATCCTCACCATAGATGGTCTGCAAAGGCAATGCAAGAAAAAGGATCATGAAATAGAGCGCCTCAAGGACTAGTGTGCTGACTCTAATGAGCAAGCTATCCGAGCATCCAAAGCCGCTAGAACCAGCTCGGATAGTCAACTCCAACAAATAACCGCCAAATCAGCACGCCTTGAGGCCGAATCAACAAAACAGGATCAGACGATCAAGGAGTTGTTGCAAGAACTCACCAAGACTCGGTCAGAAATACGCTAAGAGCGGGAGGCCAATCGGAGACTCAACAAAAGTCTCGCTGAGCTACGTTGCAAAGAGAGAGACGGGCTAGCTCAGTATGGCCAAGTACTACAAGAAAAGGACCGAACCCTTGCAAAACTCGATGAACTACAAGCCTTGGTCGTCCATCAAGAGGCGAAGATCAAAGAGGCTCAAAAGTACAACGAAGATATGAGTCAGGCGGTCCAGAAGCAAAGCGAAGCACTTGCTCATCACGTTCAGGAAGCCGAAAGGGAATTACATAGAGATTAAGACCCGCCTGTGGGTTTCTTTAGGCTTTTCCGTTTCTGTCAAAAGTTGCTTCGTAGTATGGAGTAGGGGAATGTACACCTTCCAACGAATAAATGAAATTTTTCTTTATTCAACAATTGTCTACTTGCATGCATGTCATCCATCTGCATATTTAATTTCCCCTCCTTCACTCTTAATAAATAAGATAATAAAAAGGAAGGATTAACTGACACGTCTTCCAAATCAGAAGAATGGAGAGAAAGCCACTCCTAATCAAGCTTTCCCCAACGGTTGACTCGCCACAAGAGGAAAATAAGCCTCGACCGTTGGTCCTCAGAAATAAGGAAGAGGGGGTAAGGACACTAGCGCGACTATTTATGCCACGTCCTTTCCCCTATGAATCGAATAAATCTGTACCATGGAGATACGGGGAATCTTCACCAATAAAAGAGGATATCACGAATATAGCCGGCATTGGGGGCATGACTAGAAGTGGAAGAGTCTACTCCCCCAAGGACTCACAAGAAGATGTCCCCAAAAATAAAGAAAAAAATAAAAAGACCGAAGAAAAAGAAAATAAGGAATCCAAGGAGGAGACAGAGGAATTACTCTAGTTTATAAGGCAAATCGAGTATTCCATTATAGACCAGCTCAATCACACACCTGCAAAGATAACATTATTATCTTTAATGATGAGCTCAGAACCGCACAGAAACGCCCTGTTGAAGGTCTTGAGCGAAGCGCACGTACCTCACTCCATATCCCAAGAAAAAGTTGAGAGGATCGTCGGTCACATCATGGCAAGTGATCACCTCACCTTCATAGAGGAAGAACTCCCCCTCGAGGGATCTAACCATAACAAGCCCTTGCACTTTTCAATCAAGTGCAAGGAGTACCTCATCGCCAAAGTTCTTGTGGATAACGGGTCGTCCTTGAACGTGATGCCCAAGTGCACACTAGACAAGTTAACTATCCAAGGAATCCGTCTGCGCCCAAGTAGCACCATCGTTCGAGCCTTCGACGAATCAAAACAAGAAGTAGTGGGAGAAGTTAATTTGCCAATTCAAGTTGGACCCACTATCTTTAACGTCGATTTCCACGTAATGGATATTACTCCAGCATATAGTTGTCTCCTTGGCAGGCCTTGGATGACGCTAAGGCAGTACCTTCGATGCTCCACCAAAAAGTCAAGTTCATAGTGGATGACAAATTGATCACGGTCCAAGCAGAAGATGATATCCTGATCAGTGGACCGTCCGCCCAACATCTTTTCAAGCGCTCGAAATTGCCAGCATAGAAAGACTTGCCAAAAACACGAAGGTAGCTCGCATGATGATGAAGCATGGTTACCGTCCTGGCCAAGGATTGGGGGCAGATTCCCAAGGCATGAGGGAACCCCCAGAATTCAAAGACAATCCTTTCAAGCATGGCCTAGGATATGACCCTACTAAGGGCCGAATAGAAAGAGGAAAAGGGAAGTCTCCCCTCCGCACACTCAAGCAAACTTTCCGAAGTGGAGGGGTGCAAGCGTCAAGAGCTACCCTAGTCATTAGGAGATCTTTTTCTTCATTTAAGGGATGTAAACCCCATGATTGTTAGAGATTATCCCCCGGGGCTAGCCCGACCCCCGGGCATTTTAGGGCACATATTCCCTTATTAATTAATAAAGAATAATTCTTACTATTTGTTTCTCTTCTTGCTATTTCTGACTAGACCTCACAATAACCTTGTCTAAGTAAACAGAAAAGGAAAAAGAAAAATAAAAAGCGCGTCCAAATAACCAAAATTCGCCATTGCCATTACAATTAAGCTAGTTGATTAGAAGCACCAAGTAAGACTTTACCTCACCATAAAGAAAGTCATGCTTCGCCAATATTGTGAACAAAAAGTAAATACAAAAAAAGAAAAGAAAAAGCCCATAGAAGCCAAAGGCCAAAGAAGAGGGCAAAATACCCTGTAGGAAACCCACTAAGGGGGCTACGCAAAAGATAGGGTCAACCAGGTAGGACACCCGAACAAAAATAAAGGGTAGCCTATGCAAAAGATAGGGTTACAAACTAAGGTCCGCTAGGATTCCCCAAAAAATACAAAAAGAAGGAACCTAGACAAAAGATAGGGCCAAAACACAATATCCTAGTTCGAAAACCCGAAGGGCGATCTAGGGAGATCAACTAGCCATAAAAAGCAATGGAAATAAAACTAAGGCGCAAGTACAAAAAAGGAAGCGTTTGCTTAGACGAAAAGCTTAAACACCTAAGCCTAACCCTAGCTAACCATTCTTACAAAAATCTCTTTCTAAAATAAAATCAACCTTCTAAAACACAAGCCTTTGAATTTGCCCTTGTACTTCTCTTCTCTTGACCCTCGCAACAATATTCTAATAATTAATTTTGGAATATGGAGGCATATAGTCAACAAGAGGTTTGAAATCCCTAGAATGAGGAAAAAAGTGACACTACATGGCAAAGAGCGCTCTACAAAAAAAAAAAAGAAGGAAAGAAAAAAAGAAAAAACAAGTTATCCTTCGGCCACAAGAACTCCGGCATGGTACAGCCAAACACGAGAACGCAAATCTGAGGGCAGTCAACGCTACAAGACAAGTCAGTTAAATCCTTCTGAAAACTAATTGAAATAGGCATTATAGGACATCAAACATGAAAACATTGCATGCATAAAATGTTTTTGAACCAGGTCCTATTTTCTACAAAAAAAAAACCTTAAAATCAAGACGGTCGTCTGGCATTCCCAGACCGCCGTCTCGGTCTCCAGAAAATCGGGACTGTCGTCTCGACCAACGAGACCGCCGTCTCGACTTGGCCAAAAATGAGACCACTGTCCCGCTTGGCGAGACAGTCGTCTCGCTTAAGACCAAAGTCGAGACCGCCGTCTCGACTTCCCAGACGGTGGTCCCGAATTTTATTTTCTCCCTATAAATATGGGAGGGGTCTTGAAGGGTTCTTCACAACTCCTCTACACTCCAACTCTCTTATCTCTCACTTCCAAGCACCTTACCATCAAAATGTTCCGTGGAAGCCAGACCAGGAAGAGAAGGGGTTCTGCTGGCCCTAGCAGTTCTTCCGCACCTGTCCCTCAGGACCCCACTCAGCTCTCTCCAGTGCACCAGGCTTGTCTTGAGCACGTCAGGGGGTACACATGGCACCCTATGCTCAAGTTGGATTTCGGCATCCTCGCCGAATTTGGGTGGGAGGATGACGTCCGGGCCCACATTGACAACATTGGGTGGGGCTTTCTCGTACAGCCTCCTCCCACCCATTTGTAACCTCAAGCGGTACTGGAGTTTCTTGCATCCATCTCCTACCCCGAGACTCCCGCCATGATCCCAGGCGTGTCACCAACAAAAATGGTGACATACTTTATGGGTGGGATGTACCGGACCACCACCCTGGACGAATTCAACGTGTCCATCGGATTCGTCCAGCCCGGGGACGTGCTAACCCGGGAATACCAGGAGGCCATCTGCACGCGCCCCACCAACCTCACAGCCGGCGAGATGTGGGAGGAGCTCACCAGGGCACCCACTTTGCCCACACTGATGAAGGGCTTAGCACTCCCCTCAGCCCTCCGCATTTGCCACAAGCTGCTGGCAGGGACCATCCACGGGAGGAAGGAGAGCCAGGGCAAGGTAACACTCCCCGACCTCTTCGTCCTTTACTGCATGAGCCAGAGGCGCCGATGCAACCCTAGCTACTTCTTCCTTAAGGCCCTTAAGTACTTCAGGAGTAGGCCAGTGGGATCCGTCCTCATGGCTCCCCTCATTACCCCCCCTGGCAGAGAAATGGTGGTGCGGTGGCCGTGAAGAACTGGCCTCCAGCCTACAACCCGAGTCTATCAACGGGTCGATCCTGGTCAACATGGGGATGCTCATGCGCCATGGGACCCAGTTGATCCTCCACCCATCGCTGGATTTCACTTTGGATCTCCAGGAAATCGTGGCGATGCGCGATCTCCCGACACCTCCCGAGTTCCAACAACAACAGCAGCAACAACAACAGCAGCAGTACACAGACGACTTTGCTGGCGTGAACCGCAACATCTACGACCTGCGCCAGCAATTTGATCAAATGTCTGTGAGGCAAGAGCAGATGTCCTTAAGGCAGGAGGCCTTCGACACAAGGCTGGAGACAATATACCAATATCAGGAGGGAATGAGGCAAGACTGGGCAACATTCTAGCAAGAATACCGCGATGAAGTTTGGGATCAAGCAGAATTCTGGAGGCACATGTTCCGGCAATTTCCCTCCTACGGATCGTCTCCAGACGAGAGCCCACCTTCTTAGGGATAGTGCTCATAGAATAGGACTGCTGTAATAAAATCTTTCATAAATAAAATTTTATTTTATGCATCCTTTTGCTATCCCTTCCAAAAAGTCAGCGTAACCAAAAGAAACTAAGAATCAAAAGACATACGTGCAAGAAAAAAGCCAAAATCCAAAATCGCGAGAAAAAAGAGATAAAACTGCGAAAAAAAGGAAGGATTAAAATAAGTCAACCACCTTGACCAACAAAACTTCGACAAACCAAGCAAGAGTCGAACAACAAACAAAGATTGCCCGACCAACCAGCAAGAGTCGGGTGATCACCATCAAAAGATAAAAAACAAAGAATCCCCGGAAATCAACAAGCTGGATGAACACCAACAAAATCCCCGGCGCAGACCGGACGACCATTCCCATAAAAAGACAAACAAAAACAAAGAAAGTACATCTCAACGCTCGGCGCATGAGCCACCTGAGTAGTAAGCCCCCGCCACCACCAGTCCTACGCAGTGGACTGTACCAGCCTGATAGGGGGTTCATACCTATCAACTTGTGCACACAGTGCGCCTGATCTGCGCTCAAGGCGGATCAGTAAGTCGCAACTACCAGCCTGATGGGGGGTTCATACTCATCCAGTCCAACACACAGCGGACTGCAACTACCAGCCTGATGGGGGGTTTATACCCATCAACCGAGGGATCGGCTACCGTCAGAAGGAGTATCCTGAGGTTTTACCATGTGTTAACCGAAGGGATCGGCTACCGTCAGAAGGAGTATCCTGGAGGTGCACAACACAAATTTTCCCCGGAAGATCAACCGCCGCAAGACGGAGCATCCGAAGGGTAACCGGCCAAGAGGGCCAACTCCTTTACCTTCCAGTCGATCTTCTTGGCACAACAGGCCAACAACCGACTGGTCAGGTAAAGGGGTGCAGCTGTAGACCCCAAATCTTGCCCGACCTCATAATAAAGACCAGAAGACCTTCTATTCGAAGATGGATGAAGCCTAAGAAGCCACTAGGAGAGACTATTAGGCCCCATACTAAGATAGGAGGGATTTTTGGCATGTAAATAAGGATTTTCGCCTTTTAGGGTCGAGACCGCCGTCTCGGATTCGGGACGGCCGTCTCGCCTTGCAAAAATGGCGAGACCGCCGTCTCAACCTGACAGGCACGAATCCCTATAAATAGTCGCGCCATTCCCCTCATTTCACACAATTCTTCCATTCTCTCTCTAGTCACCTCCTCAAATTCTCTTTCTAGAACCCCTCTGAAGCATTTCCGGAGTTTCTAAGAGTTTCTAAGAGTTTTTAGAGCGTTTTCTAGAGTTTTCTGGCGCTGTAAAGAGTGAAGGGCTGCCAAAAAGCACCCAAATTGTCAAAAATTAATAGAAAGCTTGCCGCAGAGGTTTCTAGACTCTCTCTCTCTCCTTTACCGCTTTATTTTAAATTATGAAATAGGAATTAGGGCCATGTAGTCGTAATTTTAAATTCCGCAAATAAAGGGTAAAAGCGTATTTTCATCGGTTTATTTATTCAAAGTAGCTGGCCTATCATAGGGAACCCGAAAGGGCGTCGTAAGGGAACTAACACTTCCCTTACGCATAACTAACTCCCTTACCCAACTCTGATTCTAATGACCAAAGTTGGTTTTTCGAAAAACCAACGCCTTTTTACTGCTTTTCCGATGTTTTCGGTAAAAACACCGGTGGCGACTCCAAAAGAACCCTTCAAAATTAGTTCTTGGGTTAGCCCGATTATCGGACAACCCAAGAGCGCCTTTTCGAAAACCTCGCCCCTAGGTTCAGCCCGGTAATCAGACAACCTAAAGGCGTTGTAACCACACCAATAAAAATGAGAAAATCGGAAAAGTCGAAACCATCACGTCGCTCCGACCGCCTCGTTTTAACGGCGGCGACACATACCATGATCTAGGAGTCTGTTTTAGTCCATAGAGTGCCTTTTTTAATTTAAAAATGTGATATGGGTATTTGAAATCTTCAAAATCTGGAGGTTGTTACACATATACATCTTCTTTGATAAAACCATTTAGAAAAGAACTTTTCACATCCATTTGATACAGTTTGAATTTCATTATAGAAGCATAAGTAAGAAGTAGGTGTATAACTTCTAACCTGGCAACAGGAGCATAAGTCTTATCAAATTCTATACCTTCCTCTTGATAGTACCTTTTGCCACAAGTCTAGATTTGTTTTTGGTTATATTTCCTTCTTCATCAAGCTTGTTTCTAAACAACCATTTAGTTCCAATAACTTGATGAGATTCTTCAATTGGAATCAATTCGTAGACTTGATTTCTTTCAAATTGGTTCAATTCTTCTTGCATAGCAATACACCATTGATCATCCTTGAGAGCTTCCTCAACACTCTTGGGTTCTATCTGTGAGACAAAAACTATAGTAATACAAAAGTTATTCATATTTCTAGTAGTTACCCCATTTAAAATGTCACCAATTATGTTGTCAAGTGATAGTCCTCGTGGTGATTGTCATTCTTTTCCTAACTCGGTTGATTGTGATGGTTCATTCTCATTTAAGTACATTTCTTCTACTGCTTCCCTAAGGTACTCATCATCAGTTGCATTTTCCTTTCTTGACTCAAGAGGATTTTCCTCAAGGTCTATAATTTAATCAAAAGTAACATGCATAGATTCTTCTATATTCAATATTCTTCTATTGAATATCCTATATGCTTTACTAGTAAGAGAATAACCTAAGAAAATAGCCTCTTCATCTTTGGAGTCAAATTTACCTAGGTTATCTTTACCATTATTTAACACAAAGCATTTACAACCAAAGATTTTCGAATAAGCTACATTTGGTTTTCTTCCTTTAAATAACTCATAAGGTGTGATTTTCAAGATAGGCCTAATGAACATTCTATTCAAAACATAACATGCAGTACTTACAACATCTGCCCAAAAGTATTTAGCAAATTTGGATTCATTTAACATTGTTCTAGCTAGTTCCTCTAGGGATCTATTTTTCCTTTCAACTACACCATTTTGTTGGGATGTTCTAGGTGCAAAAAAATTATGTAATATACCATTTTCTTCACAAAAATTTTCAAAATACTCATTTTGAAATTCTCTACCATGATCACTTCTTAACACTTTAATTTTTAACTCTTTTTATTTTTAAATTGTTTTGCAAACTTTATAAAAACCTTAAAGGCTTCACTTTTCAAAGTTAAGAAAAATGTCCAAGTAAATCTAGAGTAGTCATCAACAATCACAAGAGCATACAAATTTCCTCCAAAACTTTTAATTCTGAAAGGTCCAAAAAGATCTAAATGGAAAAGTTTTAAAGGTTTTGATGTTGATATTATGTTCTTAGTTTTAAAAGATGATTTCACTTGTTTACCTTTTTGACATGCATCACATAATTTATCTTTTTCAAATTTTAACTTAGGCAAACCAACAACTAAGTCTCTAGAGATTAATTTGTTTAATTGATGCATATGAATATGAGCTGCTCTTTTATGCCATAACCAAGGGTTTTATTCTTTAACTACTAGGCATGTTATATCAACATCAAATGCACAATCCAAATCAATCAAATAAATATTATTATGTCTAATACCTTTTAATGCAATTTCCTTAGAATCCTTAAGATGAATAGTGCAGTAATTGCTTTCAAAAATTACCTTAAGTCCTGTATCACAAAACTGACTTATACTGAGAAGATTATGCTTAAGTCCATCAACAAGGAGCACATCCTTTATCTCCAAAATATTTGCACCACCAATGTTTTCGGTTCCTAGGATTTTGCCTTTATTGTTATCTCCATAAGTCACATATCCTTGTTCTTTCATTTTGAAACTTACAAATTTCTTTCTATCACCAATCATATGTCTTGAACAACCACTGTCAAGGTACCACATTGACTTCTTTGATTTAGACATTTCTTGCAAAATAAGGTAACAATGATCTTAGGTCCCCATAAACTTTTGGGTCCTTGGGGTTAGATAAAATCAAATTATTTAACTATGGGTACCCAAATATATTTCCCTTTAGGAACACCAAAATGCTTAATCCTACATTTATTTTAAGTATGTCCCTGTTTCATACAATAAAAATATGAATTTGAGGATTTAATTTTTGAAAAAGAATTAACTTTATTTTGTGGAGGTACATTCCCTTTCACAACCCATACTCTGCGGGTTCTTTGATTTTTAGTTCTTTTCAAAGGAGCATGACTATTAACTTTAGTTTTCACAAAATTTTGATTTTCATCCTTTTTACGATCACACATATTTTTCGTAGCATTTTCAGGTAAATGCTCAAGTATGCATATATCAAATTCATAACTTTTACATGATGCAAACCCACTTGGTTCAACTTCTTTTTCTTCAAAAGTTACAATTTTAGCTTTTAAAACTTCTACTTCCTTTTCAGATTTATTCAAATTCTTTTTCAGGATCACTTACCTCACAGACAGAAGAGAAATTGTTATTTGCCATTAAGTAAATATTTGCTTCAACCTCGAAATCACTTGACTATGAACTAGAGTCACTTTCCTCCTAAGTAATATAGGCTTTCTTCTTGTAGGATTTTCTTCCTTTAAACTCATCACCTCTTTGTTGTAGGGACAATAAGCTTTTACATGACCGGTTTCTCCGCATCCATAGCATTTGAAATTTGGGGAAGATCATTTTTTTTCTTTCCTCTTACCTTTGAATGGTTGCTTCCCTTTTGCTTTCATAAACTTGGTGAACTTTTTAATCATGAGACTTAAGTTCTCATCTTCTTCATCATAATAAACTTCTTCTTCCTTTTACAACCTCAGTTTTGAAGGAAATGTTTCTTTTGTTACTTTGGCCTTCCTCGTCATTCAACCTTCCTAGTTCAAGTTTTTGCTCTCTCAGTTTTCCAAAGAGAGTCGCCACTGTCATTGTTGAAAGATTTTGAGACTCCATGATGGCAGTCACCTTGGGTTGCCATTTCCTATCCAAAGACTTTAAAATTTTAACACTTAATTCATCAATATCAAAGTTCTTACCAAGCCCAGAGAGGTGGTTGACGATGTGTGTAAAACGCTTTTGGACATCAAAAATTATTTCTCCTTGTTGCATCCGGAACATTTCATACTCTTGTATTAAAGAGTTTTTCCTTCCTCTTTTTACATCATCAGTTCCTTCGTGAGTCACTCTCAATACTTCCCACAACTCCTGAACACTTGTGCATACTGAGGTCCTATAAAACTTATCAAGGGTCAAAGCAGATGAAATTATATTTCTATCCCTAACATCATATTGAGCCTTTCTACTCTCCTCCACTGTCCGTCGCGAAAAGGGTTTTGGTTTCTCTACATCATTAACAGTCATTTTAGGAATAAAGGGTCCATCTAGGACAACTTCTCAAATACCTCTATTAACAGACTCCAAAAATATTTGCATCCTAACTTTCCAGAAAGGATAATTTGGACCAGCAAAAAGTGGGGGTCTGTTAATAGAGGCACCCTCAGCAAAGGTTTTGTTTTGTCCGGCCATTTTTGAAAATTTGAAAAACTATGAAAGCAAGCTTTGATACCACTTGTTGGTATCGCACTACAAAATGTTCACATTAAGACAAAAACCAAGAGCGGGGGGGGGGGGGGAATTGGTTTCTTATAAAAATTATCTCTTTAAAAACTTTGTTGCAAGATTTTACTAATATAATAGAAAAAGTAAAGAGATAAGGGAAGAAGATTACACAAGTATTTTATACTGGTTCAGATTAAAAGACCCTACCTGTAGATGTTAATGACTCTAAAAGAGGATTAACATAGTCACTAAAATAATGTTTCAAACAAATAAACATATTACAAATAGTAAAGATTAGAAAACACCTATCTTGAGTTACACAAGAGATGAACACCTCCTTTGAAGCCACAAAGGATGAAGACAACTTTCCTAGAGATAACACAATACTCAATCCACTGAGAAACCCACTCAGTGATTCTTATCGCTTCTAGCCCACACTAGGTTTTCAAAGCCCCTTTTTGTTCCCTACTCAAAATTCTCTCAGCAATCACAACTCTTAACTTCTGAGTATCAAAAAGGTTTGTCTGCCTCAACTTGCTGAGAGCATGAGAGTCCTTTAAATAGAGTTTTAGGGTTTTTTATTCTAGGGTTTTCAAAAATTAGGTCTGAAATTCGAAATTCAAATTCATAACTGACACAAATAATCGATTATCATTAGTGAGAATCGATTATCACAGAGCCAATATAAGAAAACAAGTTTGTCCAAGATAATTGATTATCCTGAGTAATTATCGATTATTCTAGTGTGACCTTGATAAAAATGAAGCTTTTGTGGACAGACAAAGTACTTCCTATCATGGACTCTATTTTTACAGGCTCAAAATGACAAAACAGAGTTATTACAAGTAATTTCAAATGTATATAAGTCTTCTAATCTTAAAGTCCTTTGTTCTTGAATCATCATCAAAATCTTTAGTCACCATATCCTTGCATTTTCAACATTGGTAATGGAGACAACAAATTTTAGAAGCTTATAGAATGTCAACCTCCAATAACAAGTATGATTAACAATGAAAGCACAGAAGGCAATAGGGAAATGGGTTCTCTCAGAAAATACAAAATATCTCTCCTGCCTTGCTCAGAATGATTTTCTTAAAACTGAATGTTTGTAAATTGTATTTTCGAATTCTGTGATTATGTATTTTTTATTTTTCCTCAAAACTCATTTAAACAGGAAAATAGTATCAGAAAATAGCCGTTAGTCATTAATAATTTCGTAGAGAAAAAATAGGATGTATTCAAAAACATTTATTCTTCAAAAACGGATATATTTTGCAAATTTAAACTTCCATAATCGATTATGTTACCAATATAATTGATTATGACAGAGAAAAATGTCATTTTATGTTTATTTGATGATATAATCAATTATGACCCTCACATAATCGATTATGACAGTGAAAAATGACATATTACGAAATTTTATCACACTTGTGCTTTAGAGGCTTATGCATAATACTACTTCATCAACTTGTACCTCCATAGCCAGTGTTCTAAGACTCTATCTAGTCTTCATGCTTCATCTTGGACTTGCTTGAGTCATCATCTTCTTCAGAATGTATATCTAGTCTTCAGGCTTCATCTTGGACTTGCTTGAGTCTTGAATGATGTTGACTTGAATCTTCATCAAAATCATCTTCTTCAGAATGTAGGAAAATGTTTCTTCACATTGCTATCAATCTTCCCATAGTGCTTTCAATCTCCCCACAGTGCTTTTAATCTCCCCCTTTTTGATGATGATCAAGGAAACACATGAAATGAATTAAAATGTTTGACTCTATATAGCCAGCTCAAGATTAGCACAGTATATTTAAATCTCATATTAGCACAGTATCTTAAACTCCCCCTAGATATGTCAATAACAAAACTCTTCTTTCTTATGTGAGCAAAGATCTCCCTAACTTTCCTTGTTTAATTCAGAATTAGGATTGGATTTAACACACAGATTTTAATTCAGCAAAATCTCCCCATATTTCATTAATAATCATTAAAAAATATTACAAGAGAAAAAATCTCCCCCTGTTTCGCACAAATTTTTAATATCACCAAAATATTTCCCTGTTTCATTGATAATTATGAAAAATATTACAAGGTAAATTATAAATTTTAATCCAAGGCAGATAGACTACAACAACACAAACATCAAAATCCAAATTTCAAACTCAAGTTCCCTCAAATTTAAATTCCCTCATATTCCATATTTTAAATTCAAACTTCTAATTCCAAATTTCAAATGAAAATTTCAAATTTCAAATTTTAAAATTTCCAATTTCCAAATTTCAACTTTCAAATTTTCAAATTTCAAAAGAGAGGAAAACAAAAATGAAAAGAGAGGTGCAGGTAGTAGGTGCATAAACGATTGTTAGACAAATTTCAACTACCAATTTTTGAATTCAAACTTCAAATTTCAACTTCTAATATTTGAATTCAAATTTCAAATTGGAGTGGTGTCGCCGCCGTCCGTTTCGACGTCTTGGGACATCTCGAACGTTTATGCGAGCGGTCGTGAAAAGATGGTTTAGACTCGCGTTTTATTTTTAAAATATGTTCATTGCTTCTGAGGTGCTCAGCAACTGAACTATCCTGTAATAAAAGCAAGGTTTTCGCAAAAGGGTTCTTATGGAGTCGCCACCAATGTTTTGACCATAAACATTGGAAAAGGATAAAAAGGCGTTGATTTTAAAAAAACCAAACTTGGCCATTATAACCAGAGTTAGGTAAGGGAGTTAGTTACGTGTGGGGAAGGTGTTCGCACCCCACGACTCCCCTTTTGGGTTCCCTATGACAGATTAATTCATTAAGTAAACATTACAAGAAATTACGCTATTACCCTATTTTATTTATACAATATTTAAAAATGGCTATCTACATGATTTTATTTTCTATTGCATACATAAAGCAATAAATAAAGCAATAAAAGAGAAGAGAAGTGAAAAGAACCTCCGTAGCAAGCTTTTTATAGCAAATCTTTAACTGTGAGGATGCGTTTTGGTAATCCCCCGCTCTACAAAGACTCTCTTCCCCGAATACAAGACCGACTCTACTAAAATTTTAAGAAGAATCGAATGCTGGAAGAATATTCCTTAACCGATTGTTACCTTTTTTAGGCAATCGGAGAGTTCATTCGAAAGAGGGAGAGAAGACAAGTGTCTAGGGTGTGAAAAACGCTCAAATGAGCTTCCTATTTATAGTTTTTTCAGCCTGGCAGCTCGGGACGGCCGTCTAGGGTGCAGAAAACAGGGATGGCAGTCTATAGAGGGCGGGACGGCCATTTGGGATCTGGGACGGCCGTCCCAAGTGAAAAAAATGGTTGGGACGACCGTCTGGCATGTGGGACGGCCGTCTGGACTGACTGGGACGACCATCCCGACTGTTTTGGAAGGATTTTGTGTTCTAGGACTCCCAGGAAGCTTTCCTTTCTTTATTCGGAGGTCGATTGATGCCGATAGACGTCCATCGAAGCTTTATCTTCAGATAGGAAGTCTTCTTAGCCTTTATTGAGCCGCCGGGCAAAATTAGGGGTCTACAGCTTCCCCCCCCCCCCCCTTCACCTTCCTGACTAACTGTTGGCCTAATGTGCCCACAAAGTTAGTTGGTAGGTGAAGGAGTTAACCCTTTTTGCCCGGTCATCCTTCTGATGCTCCTTTGCTAAAGTTTGTTGATCCTCCGGATGATAAATACAGTATGATGTTGTCTTCTGGATGCTTCCTTGCTGGGGAGGCTGATCCCTCAGACGATGTGTGAAGCTTCAGGATGCTCCTTTGATACGGTAGCTGACCCTTCGGCTAGTGAATGGAGATTTTTTTCTTAGGATGCTCCTTTGATGCGGTAGCTGACCCCTCGGATAATGAATGTGAACCTCCAGGATGCTCCTTCGATGCGGTAGCTAATCCTGTGGTTGATGAGTATGAATTTTGCAGCTTTGGGATGCTCCTTAGATGTGGTAGCTAACCCCGTAGCTGACGAGTGTGAAGCCTCAGGATGCTCCTTCAGTGAGGTAGTCGATCCTTAGATTTGCAGGATGCTCCTTCGATGAAGTAGCTGATCCTTTGGTTTGTAGGATGCTCCTTTAGTGAGGAAGCCGATCCTTTGATTTGCAGGATGCTCCTTCGGTGAGGTAGCCGATCCTTCGGTCTGCAAGATGCTCCTTCGGTGACGTAGCCGATCTTTCGGTTTGTAGGATGCTCCTTTGGTGAGGAAGCCGATCCTTTGATTTGCAGGATGCTCTTTCGGTGAGGTAGCCGATCCTTCGGTCTGCAAGATGCTCCTTCGGTGAGGTAGCCGATCCTTCGGTTTGTAGGATGCTCCTTTGGTGAGGAAGTCGATCCTTTGATTTGCAGGATGCTCCTTCGGTGATGTAGTCGATCCTTTGATTTGCAGGATGCTCCTTCGGTGAGGTAGTCGATCCTTCGGTATGCAGGATGCTCCTTCGGTGAGGTAGCCGATCCTTCGGTTTGTAGGATGCTCCTTTGGTGAGGAAGCCGATCCTTTGATTTGCAGGATGCTCCTTCGGTGAGGTAGCCGATCCTTTGATCTGCATTTGCTAGATTTTTTTGGGTACTTTCCCCACTATGTTTGAGTTCGCGTTTGCTAAACTTTCTGACGAGCCCCGTTTTGCAAAGCTCTTGTGGGTACTTACCCCCACTAGGTATGAATCTGCTTTTGCTAAATTCTTGTGGGTACTTTCCCCCACTAAGTTCGGGTCTACACTTGCTAGAATTGAGACGAGCCCTGTTCTGCAAGGCTCTTAGGATTCTCTTTTTGGCCGTCAATCTTTTGATAAGTACAAACCCTCATCCGGTTTTGGAGATGTGTTGACGGCTTACTGTCGCCGCCGTCCGTTCCAACGTCCTGGGACGTCTCGAACGTTTATGCGAGCGGTCGCGAAAAGATGGTTTAGACTCGCGTTTTTTGTTAAAAATATGTTCATTGCTTCCGAGGCGCTCAACACTGAACTATCCTCTAATAGAAGCAAGGTTTTCGAAAAGGGTTCTTTTGAAGTCGCAACGAATGTTTTGACCATAAACATTGGAAAAGGAGAAAAAGGCATTGATTTTAATAAAAACCAAACTTGGCCATTATAACCAGAGTTGGGTAAGGGAGTTAGTTACGTGTGGGGAAGGTGTTAGCACCCCACAACGCCCCTTTCGGGTTCCCTATGACGGATTAATTCGTTTAAGTGAAGATTACGAGAAATTACGCTATTACCCTATTTTATTCGTACAGTATTTAAATATGGCTATCTACATGATTTTATTTACATTGCATACAGAAAGCAGTAAATAAAGCAATAGAAGGGAAGAGAATTGAGAAGAACCTCTGAAGCAAGCTTTATATTATAAGTCTTTTATACAGAGGACGCTTTGCGGCAATCCTTCACTCTACAACGACTCTCCTCTCGAATAAACTCGACTCGACTAAAATTTTCTAGAAGAATCGAATGCCGGAATACAAATTCCTTAACTGATTGTTACCTATTAAAGGCAATCAGAGAGATCATTCGAAGGAGGGAGAGAAGAAGACAAGTCTTGGAGTTGTCTGGGGTGTGGAGAATGACCTAAGGACCTCCTATTTATAGCCTTTTTTCGCCTGGAACTTTTGGATGGCCGTCTGGGTTGGGACGGCCATCCCAACTGCATTTTTTGCACTGAGTCAGGTTGGGACGACCAGTTGTGTTTGGGACAGCCGTCCCAATTGAATTTTTTGTTCTTGACTCCACCCCTGACAGTGTTGGGACGGCCAGTGTCATTTGGGACGACCGTCCCAACTTTGGGACGGCTGTCTCGACCTGTTTTCAGCAGCTCTTGTGTTCTGGGACCCCCGGGAAGCTTTCTTTGCTATTTTCGGACGTAGATTGATGCCAATATATGTCCGTTGAAGCTTTATCTTCGTGTAGGAAGTCTTCTTGATCCTTGTTGAGATGTCGGGCGAGCTTTATCTTTGTGTAGGAAGTCTCCTTAGTCTTTATTGTATGGATGGGTGAACTCCGTCTTGTTGCGGGAGGTCTTTCTCAGTTTTTGATAGGAAGCCGGGTGAACTTTATTTTCGTGTGAAGTTTCCCTAGCTTTTATTTTGAGAGGCCGGGCAAAATTAGGGGTCTACAGCTGCCCCCCCTTCACCTGCCTAAATAATTTGTTGGTTTTAATATACCGACAAAATTATTCGGCAGGGTAAGGAGTTAACCCTTTTGCCCGGTCATCCTTTGGATGTTGTTCCTTCGGATGATAAATATTTTGATAGGTACCAACCCCTATCTAGTTTGAGCCTTCTTTTATAAGGCTCTGGTGAGTATTTACCCTCACCAGGTATAAGTCTGTATTTTACTAGACTTTAGTGAGTACCTACCCCCACTAGGTATGAACCTTGTTCTGCAAGGTTTTGGTGAGTACCTACCCTCACCCGGTATGAGTTCGCATTTTGCTAAACTCTTGTGGGTATTTACTTCCGAGGTGCTCAACACTGAACTATCCTCTAATAGAAGTAAAGTCTTTGCAACCCATTTTTGAAATGCTTAGGTGAGTATTTTTACTCCACCTAATGCATTCTGCTAAGTTTTGATGAGTACTGACCCTCATTCGGTACAAACCTTATTTTTAAGGTTTTGGTGGGTACTAACCCCCACCTGGTGCCAATCTGCATTTTTGCTAGATTCTGATGATTTTTACACCTCCACTGGGTGCGAATCTGCATCTTGACAGACTCTAGTGGTTTTTTACACCTCCACTAGGTGCGAACCTGCATCTTGACAAGGCTCTAGTGGTTTTTACACCCCCACTGGGTGCGAACCTACATCTTGACAAGGCTCTATTGTGCGAGTCTGCATCTTGACGAACTCTAATGGTTTTTACACCCCACTGGGTGCGAACCTGCATCTTGACAAGGCTCTAGTGGTTTTTACACCCCCACTGGGTGCGAATCTGCATCTTGACAGACTCTAGTGGTTTTTTACACCTCCACTGGGTGCGAACCTGCATCTTGACAAGGTTCTAGTGGTTTTTACACCCCCACTGGGTGCGAACCTGCATCTTGACAAGGCTCTATTGTGCGAGTCTGCATCTTGACGGACTCTAATGGTTTTTACACCCCCACTGGGTGCGAACCTGCATCTTGATAAGGCTCTAGTGGTTTTTACACCCCCACTGGGTGCGAAGCTGCATCTTGACAAGGCTCTATTGTGCGAGTCTGCATCTTGACGGACTCTAATGGTTTTTACACCCCCACTGGGTGCGAACCTGCATCTTGACAAGGCTCTAGTGGTTTTTACACCCCCACTGGGTGCGAATCTGCATCTTGACAGACTCTAGTGGTTTTTTACACCTCCACTGGGTGCGAACCTGCATCTTGACAAGGTTCTAGTGGTTTTTACACCCCCACTGGGTGCGAACCTGCATCTTGACAAGGCTCTAGTGGTTTTTACACCCCCACTGGGTGCGAACCTACATCTTGACAAGGCTCTATTGTGTGAGTCTGCATCTTGACGGACTCTAATGGTTTTTACACCCCCACTGGGTGCGAACCTGCATCTTGACAAGGCTCTAGTGGTTTTTACACCCCCACTGGGTGCGAACTTGCATCTTGACAAGGCTCTATTGTGCGAGTCTGCATCTTGACGGACTCTAATGGTTTTTACACCCCCACTGGGTGCGAACCTGCATCTTGACAAGGCTCTAGTGGTTTTTACACCCCCACTGGGTGCGAACCTGCATCTTGACAAGGCTCTATTGTGCGAGTCTGCATCTTGACAGACTCTAATGGTTTTTACACCCCCACTGGGTGCGAACCTGCATCTTGACAGACTCTTTAGGATGTATTCTTTTGTAAATCATCCTATGGTCATCTGGTTTTAGAGATGTGTTTGGCGGCTTATTGTCTTTGATCATGCGCCTATTCCTTGGGGAATGATTTGGTTTTTCTTCTTGACTTTCTAGTCATCCAGTTTTTATCGGGGATTTCATTGTTTTGGATTTTTCTTTTATGCCGGGGATTTCATTGTTTTGGCTTTTTCTTTCAGCCATCCGGTCTTGCCCGGGGATTCTTTGTTTTGGCTTTTTCTTTCAGCCATCCGGTCTTGGTCGGGGATTCTTTGTTTTGGCTTTTTCTTTTAGCCATTTGGCTTTTGCCGGGGATTCTTTAGGTTTTGGCTTTTCCTTTTAGCCATCCGGTCTTTGCCGGGGATTCTTTGTTTTTGGCTTTTTTTGTTTAGCCATCCGGCTTTGCCGGGGATTCTTTGTGAAAGTGATCCTAGCAAAGATCTCATTGATTTGATGAAGTCAAAAATAAAGTCAAGGGTCAACTCTACAGCTGTCAAACAAGTCACTCAGAACAAAGGAGCTGAAGACTTAGTGTGTCTAAACAGAAAGCTTAGGTAAAACCACTTTACCTTTTCCACTCGCATAAAGCTTCTTCACTCAATTTGCAAAATGCCTCAAAAAACAGCTTTTAACAAATCAAAAACAAAAGCATTTTGGCAAAGAATTTTCTTAAACAAGTTATTAAGCTGATACAGGTTTGAAAGAATCAATTTAAAACACTTAGAATGTTTTAAAAAGTGTTTTTACAATATTTTAATCGATACAAACTTCTTTTAATCGATTAAAACTCTTTATGACCGATTAGAATTCGAATATAATAGGTCGAATGCAATATAATCGATCAGATCTTAAATATGAGCGATCGAATTATTTTAATCGATTAAAACACGTTTCAATCGATTAAAATCACTTTGGATGTCAGGATGATCGATCGAATGAGATTATGACCGATCGAAGTTGGTTATGATCGATCGAATTGAATTATGACCGATCAGACTTATTTCAATCGATTAAAACGTATTTCAATCGATTAAAATAACTTAGAAAATCTTTTCAATCGATTAAAACGCGTTTCAACCGATTAAAACAACTTAGAAAAATTCTGTGCAGGTTTTTAATCGATTAAAACGACTTTATATCAGCTAAAATAACTTGGAAAGTTTTATAAGAAGGTTTTTAAACAAATCAATCGATTAATACGCGATTCAATCGATTGTTTTATACTTAGAAAATGTTTGTAAAACGTTTTAACCGATAAAAACGTGGTCAGTATCAACTAAAACATTTTCTCGTTAAAGATCAAGAATGCATTAATGGGTTGAAAGGACTTTTAACAGATTGTAACGGCTATTTCAACAGATTAAAACAAACTTTCAACAGATTAATTAATGCAGCAGATTTGAAAATACTCTTTTATAAACAGAATTGCTTGAAACTTTTAAACAGAGATTGAATATCAGTTTTTACACAATTCAAGCAATCAATAAAAACAACTATTAGCATTTTTCAAGAAAGATACACAACTGTTTTTGTGAACTTCTTTTGAAATCTTTCTTGAGGCACTTTGCATCCTTGAAGAAGAAACTTACTGTGGATTGGTGTAATCCGGTTTGAGCTTTCTAAGTCTCTTCTTTGTAAATTCTTTTTCATTACTTTGTATTGTGTTGTACCTGGAATTTGGGTACAAGTTTTCTGCAGCTGTTGTAGAAAGTTGCCAAGAACTGGAATTTGGTTCTTGGTGGAAAGGTTAAAGTCAGGAACTGGAAATTGGTTCCGGTGTTAGAGTAGGTGTAAGATTGTTGAGTCTGTAAAACATCTATTTTAGTGGAACCCAGCTGGAATTTGGCTGGAGTCTGGACGTAGCCCTGGTATTGGGTGAACCAGTATAAAATTACCGGTGAAATCTTTCCTAACCTTTCTCTCTTTAATTTCTGCTGCACTTAAACTGTTTGATTGCTTTGTGATTTGTGAATTGATAAGTAATCTTAATTTTCGGATTAGATAATCTGTGTATTGCGAAAAACTTTCGAAAATCAATTCACCCCCCCTCTTGATTTAAAACTACTTTTCTAACAATTGGCATCAGAGCGAGGTGCTTGAAAGTTACTCAAGTTACTTCGATCCATGGCATTTTCTGAGGGAGCGTACATTGATAGACCTCCACCGTTGTGTGGAACAGATTATCTATTCTGGAAAATAAGGATGAAAATCTTCATTGAATCTGTTAGTATAAATGCTTGGAATGTTATTGAACAGGAAACCGATATTGCTAACGTAATTCAAGATGATTGTATTGCCAAAAATATCATCTCTTCCGCTCTTAACGTAAATGATTTTTTTAGGATTGCACATTGTCAAACTGCTGCACAAATGTGGAAGATCCTTGAAAAGACCTATGAAGAAGCACCAGAGATATGCTTAATGGTCAACTCGTAATCACCAAATACCAAGTGGCCATGTCGGGATAGAATGCCCGAAAATTCTGATCAGGTAAGTTCTAGCTCCTCTACAAATTTGGTCAATTATGATGCATTACAAGAAGCATTTAATGAAATGCATGAAGAGGCTAAGAAACTTCAAAAAGAAAATGATAGGCTGAAAGGGCTAAACAACTGGCTAGTAAATAAAGTTGATTCTCTGGAAAAACAGATTCGTGAAAATGAAACTGATAAAGAATTCTTGAAACTGATTCATGCTAACTCGATTGTGAATGCAATAAACCATGCAATAACTGTTCGAATTGCAAAAGAAAATTGAATTCTTATCTCAAACTATTTCAAAGTTCACTCAAGGGCAAGCTAATCTTGATATATTACTTGGATCTCAAAAATTAATTTTTGACAAAACTGGAATAGGCTTTAAATCTAGATCCAGATAAAACAAAAATAAATAGGAATTCATACTCTACAATCAAATGTTTCTACCGTATGAAAAAAGGGCATTCAAGTAAAATACTCGCAGAATTAAAAAGTATGCTATTCCTAAAGGGAGAATGAAATGGGTTCCAAAGATTAATTCTTTTCAAATAACATGATCAGGACCCAATAATTATAAAGGGTACCAGAAAAATACTTAATTGTTTTGCAGGAACAAGTCTCGGGAATCCCTTGAAGATCGAAGTCGCGAAACCAGGTTCGTGTATTTAAATTAATTGTTTTAATTGATATAAACCAATATTAATCGATTGAAATAACTTACCGTACCATTTTAATCGATTGAAATATCGAAATAATCGATTAAATTGTTCTCAGAATGTTGGTTTAGTCGTTTTAATCGATTAGAATAAATTTATATCAACTAAAAACACTTAGGATCAAAATTAATCGATTCATTTACATTTTTAATCGATTTAAATTCTGGTGTCATGTTATTGATTTCATTCTCGTATTAAACTAATCGATTAATTCACCTGTAGATGTTTTCAACTCTAATGACAAGAATCAAATTAATAGATAATGAGTTGATTAATCAATTGATTAGGATCTGTAAACAAGACTTATAACATCTAATTGAAGTTTGACAGGAAATTCAAAACAAAAACTCGATTGTCTATTATCTCGCAATAAATCTTTAAAGATTTCTTTGACCAAATCAACATTATTCCCAAGAACAAATTAATTGATTCACCCACTGTCCTGTAAATTGTGTCGCACATGCTGAACAGATCTTTAATTAGAAACTAAGACTAGTGGAATAAATGTGGGAAAGTTATTGCCGATTGAAATACCGCAAACTTTACATGTAGGAAAGTTATCCATAGATGAAAATGTTATTTTAACATAGTCATGATTCAAGCTCGTAGATGTCCTTACATGGAATGCCGCATGGTAATACACTCGAAAATCAAAGAAATTATCAAAGAATAGACTCGTAACTTTTCTTATAGACACTAGTTACAAACAGGTCAAACTGTTAGGACTGAAAACATAGTTTATCATAGATTTTTTCAGTGATAGTTGATTCTGGTAATAAATTGTTGATTACTAGGAAGTCCAATAAACACATGTTTTCATTAAATTTCTTGATATTACATTGCAATATATTTGAAATAATTTTGAGCATGCATTGGTTCAAAACTCTTGGTGAAATTCATTGAACTCGTGCAACTTTGAATATTTGCGTTAATCATCAATGTCACGAGGTGACACTATAAGGGAACCAATCTGGGACAACGAATTCAAAAATTGAATAACGTGGTACAGGGATAAATTTTATATTGTTTTAGAATTCTGGATTGATTGTCATCACCTGTCCTCATTACTAATCATTGCCCACTCTACCGAATAAGTTTTTTGTTAATCACTTGTGCATATGATACCACTCGGAAACAACAAAGTTAAAAATGACTCATTCCTCAAAAGATAATGATGACTCGGTTCACTATAAGTGAGAATAACACCCATCATACTACATTAATAAAAATACGATTATTTGCTTGGATAATGATAACTCGTAGGGTTCAAAATGGGTTGGCTATTTTGAAAGGAAATTCCTATCTCAAGTACATCATTAATCCGTGATTCATGCAATTTATGGTATCGTGCACTCGTGTGGAATCCGATAGTGAATGTACGTCCGTCAAGTACATGATTCTCGCCTCGGATGTGTAATAGCCGATGTTCCTAAAGAAACATTTAATTCCATTGAGTGTCAACCATGGACTGTAATGCAGTCAATAGTAACGATGAACTGCTAAAAGATTTCTTTTCGAGAAAAGTTTCGTGTTCTGTCATCGATACAGAAGAGTCACTGTTGTTGAATAAATGGTTGATAGAGCAAAATCCGTTCCAGCGAAAAGTGGTTGAGGATCAAATGACTCGAGTCACGTATTTTGGCATCCGACACAAATAATCGTGGAAATAAGAACAAATTCGTTTACACCAAACTGGAGGATTTGCAACTAAACCAAGGAAATTGGGATAATTAAATATTGGTGGATAAACAGGGTCCCTTCTTACCTTTCCTTTATATCTTATCCCTTTTGATGCTAATTTCAATTTATGATCTCGTAGTATCACTCGGTTATTAAACGAAACAATATTTTTAGCCTTGATTTATATAATGAAGGTTTAAAGTTAATCTAGATAGAATTTAAATAGATCCCCGAGAGCTTTAGCTAAATAAGATTTTATTCTGATGGATCTATTAGCTAAGATTTAATCAATATAGTCGTTAGTATTGTTAAAACATCCTTCTAAATGATCAGCTTTTACAAAATATGCATTAAACATTACTTCATTTTCAAAACTGATTGTTTTAATCAATACAACATCCTGTTAATCGATTAAATGAACTTATTCAACATGTTTTAATCGATTTAAAATCGAAATAATCGATTATTTTTACTAAAGTTTCATGTTTTCAAAATCTTAAATGTTTTAATCGATTAAACTTTTCTTTCAATCGATTAAAATCATTTACCAAGAACATTTTAACCGATTATGCTCTGTTTTTAATCGATTTTTATTCTGAAAAGAGGATTAAAGGCTTTAGTTAATGGCTGTTCCTGTAACATGCTACTAAAGCATGATTCCCTTATCTTTACACGTGTTAATTGTATTCATTACAAACGTGTTAATGGAGATAAGTTTGAATCAACTTTAATTGATTCTTTTCATGAGTGAAATATTGATTCACTTTGTATTTTTCAAAAACTTGAGCATATTTTTCGAAACCTTACATTTTATTTTTTTCTCTTCTATTCCCTATTTTTGATGAAGTCAAAAGGGGGAGAAATAGTTGCATCACTTTAAGATAAATTTAAGAGCAACAGTTTAGGGGGAGAAATAAGTTTTCGAAACCTTACATTTTATTCTTCTCTCTTCTATTCCCTATTTTTGATGAAGTCAAAAGGGGGAGAAATAGTTGCATCACTTTAAGATAAATTTAAGAGCAACAGTTTAGGGGGAGAAATAAGTTTTAGGGGGAGAAATAAAACATTATTACATTTTTATATTTCTCACCTAACCTCATTATCAAGTGACTTATTTTGCAGAGATTGTTTTTTCAAAATGGTGTTTGTCTTCATCAAATAGGGGGAGACTGAAAGTGATCCTAGCAAAGATCTCATTGATTTGATGAAGTCAAAAATAAAGTCAAGGGTCAACTCTGCATACTGCCAAACAAGTCACTCGAACAAAGGAGCTGAAGACTTAGTGTGTCTAAACAGAAAGCTTAGGTAAAACCACTTTACCTTTTCCACTGCATAAAGCTTCTTCACTCAATTTGCAAAATGCCTCAAAAAACAGTTTTTAACAAATCAAAAACAAAAGCATTTTGGCAAAGAATTTTCTTAAACAAGTTATTAACTGATACAGGTTTGAAAGAATCAATTTAAAACACTTAGAATGTTTTAAAAAGTGTTTTTACAATATTTTAATCGATACAAACTTCTTTTAATCGATTAAAACTCTTTATGACCGATTAGAATTCGAATATAATAGGTCAGAATGCAATATAATCGATCAGATCTTAAATATGAGCGATCGAATTATTTTAATCGATTAAAACACGTTTCAATCGATTAAAATCACTTTGGATGTCAGGATGATCGATCGAATGAGATTATGACCGATCGTAGTTGGTTATGATCGATCGAATTGAATTATGACCGATCGGACTTATTTCAATCGATTAAAACGTATTTCAATCGATTAAAATAACTTAGAAAATCTTTTCAATCGATTAAAACGCTGCTTTCAACCGATTAAAACAACTTAGAAAAATTCTGTGCAGGTTTTTAATCGATTAAAACGACTTTATATCAACTAAAATAACTTGGAAAGTTTTATAAGAAGGTTTTTAAACAAATCAATCGATTAATACGCGATTCAATCGATTGTTTTATACTTAGAAAATGTTTGTAAAACGTTTTAACTGATAAAAACGTGGTCGTATCAACTAAAACATTTTCTGTTAAAGATCAAGAATGCATTAATGGGTTGAAAGGACTTTTAACAGATTGTAACGGCTATTTCAACAGATTAAAACAAACTTTCAACAGATTAATTAATGCAGCAGATTTGAAAATACTCTTTTATAAACAGAATTGCTTGAAACTTTTAAACAGAGATTGAATATCAGTTTTTACACAATTCAAGCAATCAATAAAAACAACTATTAGCATTTTTCAAGAAAGATACACAACTGTTTTTGTGAACTTCTTTTGAAATCTTTCTTGAGGCACTTTGCATCCTTGAAGAAGAAACTTACTGTGGATTGGTGTAATCCGGTTTGAGCTTTCTAAGTCTCTTCTTTGTAAATTCTTTTTCATTACTTTGTATTGTGTTGTACCTGGAATTTGGGTACAAGTTTTCTGCAGCTGTTGTAGAAAGTTGCCAAGAACTGGAATTTGGTTCTTGGTGGAAAGGTTAAAGTCAGGAACTGGAAATTGGTTCCGGTGTTAGAGTAGGTGTAAGATTGTTGAGTCTGTAAAACATCTATTCTAGTGGAACCCAGCTGGAATTTGGCTGGAGTCTGGACGTAGCCCTGGTATTGGGTGAACCAGTATAAAATTACCGGTGAAATCTTTCCTAACCTTTCTCTCTTTAATTTCTGCTGCACTTAAACTGTTTGATTGCTTTGTGATTTGTGAATTGATAAGTAATCTTAATTTTCGGATTAGATAATCTGTGTATTGCGAAAAACTTTCAAAAATCAATTCACCGCCCTCTTGATTTAAAACTACTTTTCTAACACTTTGCTGGCTGCGTCTTATTTAGGCGGGAATCCATTGGGGATTTGTTGATTTTTTTTTGTGCCTCTTGATTAGGCGGGTGCTTCAATAGTGGTGAAGGCTTTTTACTTGTTGTTTTTCGCCTTTGAATAGGCTGATGTTCTACTTGAGGATATTTGTTCTTGATAATACCTCTGAGTAGGTGGATGCTTTTTGAAAGCTTTGTGCTTGTATTACCTCTTATAGGTTGATTTCCCATTTCTTGGGGATATCAGTTTTTTGCTTGCCTTAGGCATTCTTGGGAGTGAAGGTTTTGCACTTCGTCGGGGATATTCCTATTGGGTGTTTCGGATGGTTAACTCCCCGAGGATATGAATTTTGTATTTTGCCTTTTGATGGTAGGCTTGTCGGGGATTTTCTTTTGGTGATCCACCAGGGATTTGGTTGTTTCCTGGGGATCTATTTTGAATTGCATCCTAGGGAGGGATGAAGTTTTTGACTCCTTATTGGCTGTTATTTGAGTTGGCTTTGCCTATGCTCTTATTCCTGCTAAGGAATGGGTTTATATGTGCGCCTTTTATGCACATTGGCTTTTTCTTTGGATGAAAAGATATTTTTTTCTCTTTTCTTTTTGGTGATCCCTGGGGAATTTTTCTCTTGGGGATCTAATCCTTGATTAGTTTTGAGCTTCTGACTTTGTGAGGCTCTTTATTGAGCGGAATGAAGAGATTTTCTCTTGGGATTCACCGAGGAGTTTGTCAGCTTCCTGGGGATCCAAATTTGATGATGGAGTCTTGGCTCCTGGCTTTGTGAAGCTCTTATTTGAGCTGGAAGATGGAAATTTTCTTGTTTTCCTCTTTTTGTAGACTTTTCTTGATGTGCTTTACTTGGAGATTTTTTATTTGGCCTTTTTTCGTTGTGGCCTCTATTTGGGGAATGAAAGTTTTTCTTTCTTTCTTTTTCGTTGCCCCCTGATGATATGGAGGATTTGGCTCCATACTTTTTTGATGGAATCTTGAGTAGTCCTTATTCTCCTTTGGGAAATGAAGTGGATATTCTGGATGAGCTTGCTTGTTGACTCATGTGGCGATGAAGCTGAGTCACGAAGTAGTCTTTTTCATTTTGCCTTTGGAGTAGGCAAGGATCCTCTTGGGGGATGGTCGAGCCTTTTCATGTTGATAACTTCCTTTTCTTGGATGGAAGAATGTTGATTGGGGTTTCAAATGACTGTGGTTTGATGACTCATGTGGTACTGCTGAGTCATGAAGTAATTTTTGTTTTGCCTTTGGAGTAGGCAAGGATCTGCTTGGGGATGATCGAGCCTTTCCGTTGGTTTTTCTATGTTGATGACTTCCTTCTTTCTCGGATGGAAGGATGGTGGTCGGATCTTTAAATGACTATGGTTGACGACTCATGTGATGATGATGCTGAGTCGTGGAGTAATTTTTTTGTTTTGCCTTTGGAGTAGGCAAGGATCTGCTTGGGGATGATCGAGCCTTTCCATTGGCTTTTCTATGTTGATGTACCTTCTTTTATTGGGATAGAAGGTTAGAGCTAGTTTCCTTGAAGCTCCTTATTTTGCTAAAATGGTTTTTGATTTCGCCTTTCGCGATTTTGATTTTTATTTAGAGGCTGGATTTTGGCGCCTTTTATTTTCACTCACAAGCATGGAGACTATCCTCCTTATATGCATGTTTATTATTCTTGTTTGAAGAAAATTATTTTTTCTTGATTTTGACAAAGTCGTATTATGCAACTACTTTGTGTGTGGATGTCCTAAATGCAATCTAATGTTTATTTATTTTTGATGCATTTAGAAAGTAACTGGCCTTCTCCCGTTGGCTTCTTATGAATGTGCCGATGGGCTCCTCCTTTCTGACCACGATGATGGGCTCCTTTTTTATCCATCTCTTGGTTTTGGCCCTATCTTTTGCCTAGACTGCCCTTTACGGGTTTTCGATCTAGCGGGCTGCCTTAATTTTTGCCTAGAATATTTTAGGGGGCTTTTGCCTTATCTTTTGCCTAGACCGTTATTTTGGGATTTCAAATCTAGTAGGCTACCCTGATTTTTACCTAAAAATATCCTAACAGGCATTTGTTATTTTCTTTTTTTGTTATGCTTCCCTTTTTTAGATGCATGCTTGATCTTTGATTAAAGGTCTTTGCGCATATTTATGATTTATCAATAAAGAGGCATTTCCATAATATTTGGTCAAGAGAAAGGAAATGAAAAGGAATTTTATTGATAAATGAGGAAAAGTTTTATTTCTTTTACAGAAGGATTTCAAGAGATATTTAGAAGAATGGGTAGTCAGGGTTGGCTGTACTGTATAGGCTTAAACAGTCATGTCCATGATATCTGCCCCCTAGTTCTCCTAATTGCTTCAGTTGAGATGCCTGAGCTCAGAGTGAAGACTATGCAGACTGCTTGCTTCTGGAAGAATGTTACCTTAGCCGCCTTTTCGGTTTTCGACTAAAGTAACCATTGCTCTTAGTTTCTTATTTTTTATTTACTTTTTTTTTACCTCTTCTTTTTGCCTAGGACGTATCCTAGCGAGGAATATGGACCCTATCTTTTGCCCAGGAATGTCCTTTGCGGATTTTCATTCTTGACGGGTCTTGAGCAATGTCTTCAAGCATAATACTTCTTCACCGTACCGAAGTTGATTAGGTGTCGAAGTTCTTTTCCATCCATATTGGCGAGGATAAGAGCCCTTTCCGAGAAAGCTCATTTGACCACAAGGGGTCCTTCGTAGTTCACTGCCCATTTTCCAATTTTATTGTTTTGGGTCGGAAGCAACTTATTTACCATTAATTCCTTCTTATGGTAAATATGAGGGTTGACTTTTTTCGTAATCCTTTTTGATCTTCCCTTGATAGGCTTGCTCATGACATATAACATTCAGCCATTTTTCTTCCATAAGGTTTAACTGGTTATATCGGCTTTGAACCCATTCAGCTTCTGTTAAGTTTACTTTCATCATTATGTGCTTTTGTCAACATGATTAGCTGTACCGATTTGCCGTCTCGGATCTTTGCTATAACCGAAGAGTAATCATTTTGAATGTAGAGCAATTGTCATGTCAATGCCCCTCTTCCTTTCCTTAGGGATTTCAATCCTCCTATTGATCACTATATTTCCACATTTCCCAGTCAACTACTTGAATGCTTTGTGGTGAAGGGTCAAGAGAATAGAAGGAAAGGGATTTATTGCAAAGGCTTGTGTTTTAGTGAGATTTTTTTTTTTTTTGAAATAATAGTTTTTTAAGAATGGCTAGCCAGGGTTGGTCAGTGTTTAGGCTAGTTCAAACAAACGTTTTGTTTTAATGAGGTAGCGTCTTCAACTGATTACTTTATGACTGATTAACATTCCTAGTCTGCCTAGGATTTTGCCCTTTATCTTTTTGTCTTGGCCTTTGACCTTGACGGGCTTCTTTTAATAATAATTTCTTTTCTCAAACATTGTCGAAACACGATTTTCTTGTTCGTGTCTCTAGCTAATCAATCATGTTAACTTTGGCTTCATTTTGTGTATGGCGTTTTGATTATTTTGACGCATTTTGGAACAAAACGTTTGTCTAAACAGGGTTATTTAATGGGGTATAGACATGTTTAGCAGGAAAAGAAGCAGATAGTAAGAATAGCATTCTTTTATAATTTCAGGGAAATGCGTGCCCTAAAGATGCTCGGCGGTCGGGCACACCCGAGGAGTGATCTCTAATAGTCATTGGGTTTACATCCCTTAGAATCAGAAGAAGGACATCTAATGACTAATGCTACCCTTGATGCTAATATCCCTCCTTTTTGGAAGATCGTCTTTTTAAGGTACGGAGGGGAGACTTCCCTTTTCATCGTACAACTTGTTCTTTAAAGGGTTATCCTTAAAATCTGGTGGCTCTCTTATTCCTTGAGCATCCTTTCCAAGCCCTTGTCTGGGCTGTATCCATATCTCTTCATTATATGGGCCACTTTTAAACTGCTAGGATGTCTTTCCATATTTTCAAATGTCTTCTTCAGCCGCATCCATTTAAGTGTATGGTAGACAGCATCCACGATTCAGAATCTAGTCTTTAACTTGAACCATGATCAATTTGTCGCCTACCACGAATTTGATTTTTCGGTGGAGCGTTGAAGAAACTGCCTTAGCACTTTGAATCCAAGGTCTGCTCAATCTTCCCCTTGGATTTTTTTCTTTTTCCTCTTCGGTTTCTTTATTTTTCCTTTGTTTTTAGGAGTATTATCTTGTAGCTCCTTGGGGAATAAATTCTTTTGCTTCCCGTCGTGCCCCCAATACCGACTATATTGGAGATATCTTCATTGACGGACAATTCTTCTGTTCATATCCACAGTACATCTTTTATCCAATGTATAAGCGCAAAGGCGTTATTGCCCCTTCCCTGACATTATCAATTTGGGTACTGATATTTTCTTCTTTCTTATTATCTCCATGTCCCAAATTGATGGCCTTAGTCTTTTCCTGATGGGGCTATATCAATTAAGCTTCTTTTCTCCAACAGTCTTTGCATGTCCGGGGAAATGGTCCCCTCCTCACTGTCTGACTCAATCCATTCGCCTTCGGCTTTCAGATCCCGCAGAGAGTTTTCAATCACAGACATGACTGTTTATATGGTCTATATTTGGGTTTAGATTTTATTCAATTATTTTGGAATGAGAGAGAAAAGAATAACAAAGAATATGAATATTATGAATAATGCCTCATTGTATTGATAGAAGAAAATATTTACAAAGCCCATTTTAATCAAAAATCTCGTGATCATGGGCGGGGATCACGAGAGATACATCGGAAGCTTTTCGATATTTTTTTTTTGTATATATATTTTTTTTATTAGATGACAAAAATGATGATTCCTAAATTGCTGGTCTTCCTTAGCCCATCCTTCATTCGGGTTTGGAAAGAGACTGATCATCTACTTTTGGAGTAGAGGCGTCGAAGGTAATCCACCCTGCATCTATTAAATCTTGGACCTTATGTTTTAAGGTCATGCAATTCTCCACCGAATGCCCAGGAGCGTCTGAATGGTAATCGCAGTTCTCATTAGGTTTGTACCATTCTGGGTAGGGTGGATCCATCTTCTTTGGAGGGACATATGCTAGGAGATTGTCCTTTAATAATTCTGGCAGCAGACTCCCATAAGAGATTGGAATGGGGGTGAATTTCTTCTCTTGTCTGCGTGACTGTCCAGCTGGTTGTGAAGAGGAAGAAGGGGTAGCAAAGTTCATGGCATTTACACTTCCCTCCTTTTTCTTGCCAAAGGGCTTCTTGAATGATGCGTGGGATTTCTTAAACTTGGGAGGGAATCGAGTATTTTTGACATCGGTTACCTCCTTTACATCAAAGTTGTATCCCTCTAATCCCCTTAATTTGTCCTCTAGGGTAGAAATTCGTTGCTCAGAGACCGTATTGTGGAAGCATTGCTGATACATTAGCTCCGTCAACTGCGCTATTTGTTCCTTTATGACATTAAGCTCAGCGGTGAGCCTGTGGTTTTGTTTCTCTAACCACACCTTTAATTGCGGCACCTGCTCCTTTATGGCATTCAGCGGTGAGCATACGGTTCTGCTCCTCTAATTGCTCCATCTTCTTGGCTTTTTGAGCGCGAGTGAGGACGGGCAGAAGACCAGCCACTTTCTAAATGATTTAGAGATTTTTATTATTGTCTTTTTATTTTAAATGATTAGTGTGAAATAGATATGCCTTAGACAATAGCTTTGGTATCTTCTCAAAAGCCTATGTTTTAAGGGTACCATACCCACCTTAGTGTGCTAACTTCCTTTTTTCAAAGGTTGCAAACATACCTTAGCGCACTTATCTCTTCTAGGAAGGTGATAAACGCACTTGGGTCTCTTTCGCTATTGTATAAGGATATCTAATGCATCCTAGAATGAATCTGCTTTATGCATGCACTACAAAAATATTTTTTATGACAGCAAATATTGAAAGTGGAATAACTTTTGACTGGGTTGTCCAATTTGGATGCACAGCATGTCAAAACGAAGAGAAAAGGGTGAAGAACCAAGTTGCAAATTGTCGTAGGCGATTTGGCCCAGTAATTTTCCCAAAAAACGCTCCTAAGACCCATTTTTTGGAGGTTTATTAAAATGATGTGCATGCATACTTTTCTTAGTGCATTTATTTTCCCTCTTAATTTTGCCACTTATTGGATGATGTGGTATGAATGATACGACTTTGCCAAGAATCTTTTTAAAGTAAAAGATATTTTTATGGTTTTAAATTGTATGTTTTTTTATATTTTTTATGACCCTTTATCTCTTATGTCGGTCAACGTGGCTACTTAGCTTATAAAGAACCTGAAACCAGGCTAGCTTAACTGAAGACTATTCGAGATAAAGTTGGCTTATCTTATCACTTTTATGATTTTTAGGGTTTTTCACTATTTTGTTTGTTGTATGATTACCCTATGCTAATGCATCAATACAAATGCAGCAAACGTATGCACACACAATTCATACATCCACGAGCAGGGCCACGCTTATTTAATCACGAGGTAGGGTTTTCCTGCAGAAACATGCTTGGTTTAGGCGGTTCTAACTGTTCTCACCAAGGCCAAAGGTCCCCAAGGTGCCCCCATTATAGGGACCTCTCAATCTCTCAGTCCTCGGGTCATGCACGGAACTCCATGGCGACATCCTTAGACCAAAAGAAGAGAGTTATCATCTTGAGTTGGTGGTTTCCGACAACGGTTGTAGCCCCGTGTGCCAACAAGCCGGTCGTATCTGCCACCCACTCCCTATAGGTATTCACTCTTGCCCCCGGGTATAGAGGGACTGTTGTGTGCAAGGGTTTTTGTGTGCAATTTATATTTCAAGCAATTTGCAGAAGGAATCATACAGCAGTTATTAAAGCCATACAATAAAAATACAGAAAAGGGTAAAGACATAATTTCAAATCTTTACTTAGTTTGAATTTATCCGTCACTAAATGGGATCAACTCTCTAGCTTCCCCAGCGGAGTCGCCATCTATCGCCGCCGTCCGTTCCGACGTCCTGGGACATCTCGAACGTTTATGCGAGCGGTCGCGAAAAGATGGTTTAGACTCGCGTTTTTTGTTAAAAATATGTTCATTGCTTCCGAGGTGCTCAACACTGAACTATCCTCTAATAGAAGCAAGGTTTTCGAAAAGGGTTCTTCTGGAGTCGCCACCAATGTTTTGACCATAAACATGGAAAAGGAGAAAAAGGCATTGATTTTAATAAAAACCAAACTTGGTTATTATAACCAGAGTTGGGTAAGGGAGTTAGTTACGTGTGGGGAAGGTGTTAGCACCCCACAATGCCCCTTTCAGGTTCCCTATGACGAATTAATTCGTTTAAGTGAAGATTACGAGAAATTACGCTATTACCCTATTTTATTCGTACAGTATTTAAATATGGCTATCTACATGATTTTATTTACATTGCATACAGAAAGCAGTAAATAAAGCAATAGAAGGGAAGAGAATTGAGAAGAACCTCCGAAGCAAGCTTTATATTATAAGTCTTTTATACAGAGGACGCTTTGCGGCAATCCTTCACTCTACAACGACTCTCCTCTCGAATAAACTCGACTCGACTAAAATTTTCTAGAAGAATCAAATGCCGGAATACAAATTCCTTAACTGATTGTTACCTATTAAAGGCAATTAGAGAGATCATTCGAAGGAGGGAGAGAAGAAGACAAGTCTTGGAGTTGTCTGGGGTGTGGAGAATGACCTAAGGACCTCCTATTTATAGCCTTTTTTCGCCTGGAACTTTGGGATGGCCGTCTGGGTTGGGACGGCCGTCCCAACTGCATTTTTTGCACTAAGTCAGGTTGGGACGGCCAGTTGTGTTTGGGACGGCCGTCCCAATTGAATTTTTTGTTCTTGACTCAACCCCTGACAGTGTTGGGACAACCAGTGTCATTTGGAACGGTCGTCCCAACTTTGGGACGGTTGTCTCGACCTGTTTTCAGCAGCTCTTGTGTTCTGGGACCCCCGGGAAGCTTTCTTTGCTATTTTCGGACGTAGATTGATGCCGATATATGTCCGTTGAAGCTTTATCTTCGTGTAGGAAGTCTTCTTGATCCTTGTTGAGATGTCGGGCGAGCTTTATCTTTGTGTAGGAAGTCTCCTTAGTCTTTATTGTATGGATGGGTGAACTTCGTCTTGTTGCGGGAGGTCTTTCTCAGTTTTTGATAGGAAGCGGGGTGAACTTTATTTTCGTGTGAAGTTTCCCTAACTTTTATTTTGAGAGGCCGGGCAAAATTAGGGGTCTACACTTACTGTTTTTGATAATGCGCCCATTCATGGGGAATGATTGATTTTTCTTTTTTACTTTTCTGTTTTAGTCATCCGGTCTTACCGGAGATTTTTTGTTTTTGGCTTTTCTGTTTAGCCATTTGGTTTTGTCGGTGATTTCTTGTTTTTGGCTCTTTTTAGCCATCCGACATGTTGTTTGTCGGGGATTATTTGTTGGTTGCCTTTTATTTAGGCAGGAATCCACTGGGGATTTGTTGATTTCTGTTTGATTGTGCCTCTTGGTTAGGCAGATGCTTCAAATAGTTGTGAAGACTTTATGCCTGTGTTGTTTTTGCCTCTGAATAGGTTGATGTTCCTCTTGGGGATATTTGCTCTTGATAATGCCTCTGAGTAGGCAGATGCTTCATTGGAGGCGAAGGCTTCGTGCTTGCTAGATCTTGCATATGCATTCTACTAGGGATATCCATATTGGGCGTTATAGGAAATTAACTCCCTGAGGATATTAATTTATAGTTTTGCCTTTGCTGATAGGCTCATTGGGGATAGTTTTTTTCTTTTTGATGATCCACCGGGGATTTGATTGCTTTCCCGGAGATCTATTTTGACTTGCCTCCTAGGGAGGAATGGAGTTTTTGACTCCTTGTTGGATGCTGCTATTTTGAGCTGGCTTTGCCTATGCTCTTATTCTGCTAGGGAATGGGTTTTTACCTTTTTCTCGCGATTTTATCTCTTTTTCCGCGATTTTAAAAATTTGGCTTTCTTAAATGCGTGCGCCTTTTTAATTTCTTTTATGCACGCAGGCTTTTTCTTCTTTTTTGATTATCCGCTAAAGATGAAAAGATTTTCTTCTTTTTCCCTTTTCTTTTTGGCGATCCACCAAGGAGTTCGTTGGCTTCCTAGGGATCCAACTTTGATTTGATTTTTATGACGGAGTCTTGGCTCCTGGCTTTGTGAAGCTCTTTATTGAACTGGAGGATGAGGATTTTCTTGTTTTCCTCATTTTGTAGATTTTTCTGATGTGCTCTACTTGGAGATATTTATTCGGCATTTTTCGTGGCCTCTATTGGGGAATGAAAGGTTTTTCTTTTCTTTCTTTTTGTTGAACCCCTAGGGATATGGAGATCTTGACTCTATATCTTCTTTGGTTGATCTTTGTGTAGTCCTTATTCTCCTTTTGGGGAAGTAACGGAGATTCTGGATGAATGTGCTTGATGACTCATGTGGTGATGAAGCTGAGTCGTGAGGTAATATTTTTGTCTTTTTTTCTGGAGTAGGCAAAGATCCGCTTGGGGTGATCAAGCCTTTTCCTGTTACCTTTCCTATGTTGATGGCTTCCTTCTTTCTTGGATGGAAAGATGGTGGTCGGATCTTTAAATGACTATGTTTGATGACTCATGTGGTGGTGCTGAGTCGTGGAGTAATTTTATTTTGCCTTTGGAGTAGGCAAGGATCCGCTTGGGGATGATCGAGCCTTTCCGTTGGCCTTTTTCCGGTATACCCTCTTTTATTGGTGCAGAAGGAGAATGGTTGGAGCTATGATCTTGAAGCTCTTTATTCTACTGTAGTGTTTTTGATTTCGCCTTCTCTTTCGCGATTTTAATTTTTATTTGGGGACTGGGTTCTGACGCCTCCTATTTTCAATCACAAGCATGGAGACTATCCTCCTTATATGCATGTTTATTATTCTTATTTGAAGAAAATTATTTTTTCTTGATTTTGACAAAGTCGTATTGTGCATCTATTTTGTGTGTGGATGTTCTAGATGCAATCTATTTGTTTATTTATGTTTTATGCATTTAGAAAGTAACTGGCCTTCTCCTGTTGGCTTCTTATGAATATGCCGATGAACTCCTCCTTTATGACCATGATGATGGGCTCCTCTTTTATTCATCTTTTGGTTTTAGCCCTATCTTTTGCCTAGACCGCCCTTTACGGGTTTTCGATCTAGGGGGCTGCCTCAATTTTTGCCTAGAATATCTTAGGGGGCTTTTGCCTTATCTTTTTCCTAGACCGTTTTTTTTGGATTTTGGATCTAGCGGGCTACCCTAATTTTTACCTAAGAATATCCTAGCAGGTATTTATTATTTTATTATTTTTTATGCTTCCTTTTTTTTAAATGCATGTTTGATCTTTGATTAAAGGTCTTTGTGCATATTTATGATTTATCAATAAAGAGGCATTTCCATAATATTTGGTCAAGAGAAAGGAAATGAAAGGGAATTTTATTGATAAATGAGCAAAAGTTTATATCTTTTATAGAAGGATTTCAAAAGGTATTTAGAAGAATGGAAGGTTGGGGTTAGCTATACTGTATAGTCTTAAACAGTCATGTCCATGATATCTGCCCCCTGGTTCTCCTAATTGCTTCAGTTGAGATGTTTGAGCTCAGAGTGAAGACTTTGCAGACTGCTTGCTTCTGGAAGAATGTTACCTTAGCCGCCTTTCGGTTTTCGATTGAGGTAACCATTGCTCTTAATTTTTTATTTTTTATTATTTTTTTATTACCTTTACTTTTTGCCTAGGACGTATCCTAGCGAGGAATGTAGACCCTATTTTTTGCTCAGGGATGCCCTTTGTGGGTTTTCATTCCTGACGGGTCTTGAGCAATGTCTTCAAGCATAATACTTCTTCACCGTATCAGAGTTGATTAGGTATCAAAGTTCTTTTCCATTCATATCGGCAAGGATAACAGCTCCTCCCGAGAAAGCTCGTTTGACCACAAAGGGTCCTTCATAATTTGCTGCCCATTTTCCAATTTTATTCTTCTGGGCCGGAAGCAACTTATTTACCATTAAATCCTTTTTATGGTAAATATGGGGGTTGACCTTTTTTATAAGCCTTTTTTATTTTCCTTTGATAGGCTTGCTCACGACATATAACATTCAGCCATTTTTCTTCCATAAGGTTTAATTGGTTATATCGGCTTTGAACCCGTTCAGCTTCTGTTAATTTAGCTTTCATCATCCTGTACTTTTGTCAACATGATTAGCTGTACCGATTTCCCATCTCGGATCTTTGCTATAACCGAAGAGTAATCATTTTGAATGTAAAGCAACTGCCATGTCAATGCCCCTCTTCCTTTCCTTAGGGATTTCAATCCTCCTATTGATCACTATATTTCCACATTTCCCAATCAATTACTTGAATGCTTTATGGTGAAGGGTCAAGAGAATAGAAAGAAAGGGATTTATTGCAAAGGCTTGTGTTTTAGTGAGATTTTTTTTTTGAAATAATAGTTTTTGTAAGAATGGCTAACCAAGTTTGGTCGGTGTTTAGGCTAGTTTAAACAAACATTTTGTTTTAATGAGGTGGCGTCTTCAACTGATTACTTTATGGCGCCTATTTGTGACTGATTAACTTTCCTAGTCCGCCCTTTTGGGTTTTCAACCTAGGATTTTGCCCTTTTATCTTTTTGTCTTGGCCTTCGACCTTGACGGGCTTCTTTTAATAATAATTTCTTTTCTCAAAACATTGTCGAAACACGATTTTCTTATTTGTGTCTCTAGCTAATCAATCATGTTAACTTTGGCTTCATTTTGTCTATGGCGTCTTGATTATTTTGACGTATTTTGGAACAAAACGTTTGTCTAAACATTGGTTATTTATGGGGTATAGATATGATTAGCGAGAAGAGAAGCAGATAGTAAGAATAACATTCTTTTGTAATTCAAAGGGAAATGTGTGCCCTAAAGATGCTCAGGGGTCGGGCACACCCCGAGGAGTGATCTCTAATAGTCATTGGGTTTACATCCCTTAAAATTGGAAGAAGGACATCTAATGACTAACGCTACCCTTGCGCTAATATCCCTTCCTTTCGGAAGATCGTCTTTAAGGTACGAAGGGGAGACTTCCCTTTTCCTTGTACGACTTGATCTTTTGTAGGGTCGTACTTTAAAGGATTATCCTTAAAATCTGGTGGCTCTCTTATTCCTTGAGCATCCTTTCCAAGCCCTTATCCTGGGCTGTATCCATATCTCTTCATTATATGGGCCACTTTCATATTAGTAGGAAGTCTTTCCATATTTTCAAATGTCCTCTTCAGCCGCATCCATTTAAGGTATGGTGTACGGCTCGCTGATTCGAATGTAGTCTTTAGCTTGAACCATGATCAACTTGTTGCCTTTGATTTTTCGGTGGAGCGTTGAAGAAAGTGCCCTAGCACCGTCAGTCTAAGGTCTACTAAATCTTCCTCCTGGATTCTTTTTTCCTCTTCGGTTTCTTTATTTTTTTTCCTTTGTTTTTAGGGGCATTATCTTGTAGCTCCTTGGGTGAATAAATTCTTTTGCTTCTCGTCATGCCCCCAATGCCAGCTATATTGGAGATATCTTTATTAATGGACGATTCTTCTATGTATCTCCACGGTACAATTTTATCCGATGAATAAGGGAAAGGACGAAGCATGAATAAACGCAAAGGTGTTATTGCCCCTTCCCTGACATTATCAATTTGGGTACTGATATTTTCTTCTTTCTTATTATCTCTTTGTCCCAAATCGATGGCCTAAGTTTTTTCCTGATGGGGCTGTATCAATTGAGCTTATTTTTCAACAGTCTTTGCATGTCCGGGGAAATGGTCCCCTCCTCATTGTCTGACTCAATCCATTCACCTTCGGCTTTCAGATCCCGCAGAGAGTTTTCAATCACAAACATGACTGTTTATATGGTCCTTATTTGGGGTTTAGATTATATTTAATTATTTTGGAGTGAGAGAGAAAAGAATGAGAAGAATATGAATATTATGAAAAATGTCTCGTTGTATAGATGAAAGGAGAAATATATACAGAGCCTCTTTAATCAAAAGATCTCGCGGCCATGAGCGAGACCGCGAGAGATGCATCGGAAGCAATTTTTTTTTATTTATACTTTTTATTTATTTATATTTTTTTATTGAGGAGCCCTAATCAGCTGGTCTTCTCTACCCAGGCTCCCTGTTCTGGTTGTGATAGAGGCTTGGTATTCACATCGGGAGCATTGAAGGTATCCACCCAGCATTCAACAAATCTTGGACCTTATACTTCAAGGCCATGCAATTCTCCACAGAATGCCCAGCAACGCCTGAATGGTTATCGCAGTTCTCATTAGGTTTGTACCATTCTGGGTAGGGTGGATCCATCTTCTTTGGAAGGACATATGCTAGGAGATGGTCCTTTATCAATTATGGCAGCAACCTTCCATAGGAGGTTGGAATGGGAGTGGATTTCTTCTCTTGTCTGCGTGACTGCCTAGATGGTTGTAAAGAGGAAGAAGGGGTAGTGAGGTTGATGGAATTTACGCTCCCCTCTTTCTTCTTGCCAAGGGACTTCTTGAATGATGCGTGAGATTTCTTGGGAGGGAATTGAGTATTTTCGACAAGGCGTACATCGGTAACCTCCTTTACATCAAAGTTGTATCCCTCTAATGCCCTTAATTTCTCTTCTAGAGCAAAAATTCGTTGCTCAGAGACCGTATTGTGGAAGCATTGCTGATACATTAGCTCCGTCAACTGCGTTATTTGTTCCTTTAGGGCATTAAGCTCAGCGGTGAGCATACGGTTCTGCTCCTCTAATTGCTCCATCTTCTTGGCTTTTTGAGTGTAACTGAGAACAGGTAGAAGACCAGCCACTTTCTAAATGATTTAAAGATTTTTATTATTGTTTTTTTTTTTTATTATGAATGATCAGTGTGGGATAGATATGCCTTAGACCATAGCTTTGGTGTTTTCCTAAAAGCTTATGCTTTAGGGAGTACCATACCCACCTTGGTGTGATGGTTCCCTTTTTTTCAAAAGGTTACCATCATACCTTAGCGCACTTATCTCTTATAGGAAGGTTATAAACACACTTGGGTCTCTTTCGCTATTATCTAAGGATATCTAATGCATCCTAGAATGAATGTGTTTATGCATGCACTACAAAAATATTTTTTATGACACCAGATATTGAAAGTGGAATAACTTTTGACTGGGATGTCCGATTTGGACGCACAACATATCAAAACGAAGAGAAAAAGATGAAGAACCATTCGCAAGTGGCGAGACGGCGGTCCTGATAAACGAGACAACAGTTTCGACCCTAAAAGGCAAAAATCCTTATTTACATGCAGAAAATCCCTCCTATCCTAGTATGGGGCCTAATAGTCTCTCCTAATGGCTTCTTAGGCTTCATTCATCTTCGAAAAGAAGGTCTTTTGGTCTTTATTATGAGGTTGGGCAAGATTTGGGGTCTACAGCTGCCCCCCCTTTACCCGACTAGTCGACTGCTGGCCTGTTGTGCCAAGAAGATCGACTGGAGGGTAAAGGAGTTGACCCTCCTGCCCGGTTGCCCTTCAGATGTTCCGTCTTTGTGGCGGTTGATTTTCTGGGGAAAAGTGTGCTTTTAGGATGCTCCTTCTGGCGGTAGCTGATCCTTTCAGCTGATGAGTATGAACCCCCATCTGGTTTGACGAGTATGAACCCCCGCCCGATAAGCCCCCTTTTGTAAGGCCTGATGAGTATACACCCCCATCTGGTGTTTGACGAGTATGAACCCCCGTCCAGTAAGCCCCCTTTTGTAAGGCTTGATGAGTATACACCCCCATCTGGTGTTATGCCTCCGGATGCCCCTTCTTGTGGTAGTTGATCCTTTGGTTGTGGTGGCGGCTTACTGCTCTAGCTCATGCACCTGGTGTTGAGATGTGTTCTCTTGTCTTTGTCTTTCTGAGATTGGTCGTCCAGTCCGTGTCGGGGATCCTGTTGGTGTTCATCCAACTTTGTTGGTTGCTGGGGATTGTTTTGATTTTGATCTTTTTGGTAGTGATCATCACCCTTTTGCTGGTTGGTCGGGTAGTCTTGTTTGTTGTTCGACTCTTGCTTGGTTGGTCAAAATTTGTTGGTTTAATCTTGCCTTTTTCCGCGGTTTTATCACTTTTTTCTCGTGATTTTAGATTTTGGCTTTTTTGAGCGTAAGTCTTTTTACTCTTAGCTTCTTTTGTTACACTGACTTTTTTGAAAGGGATAGCGAAAAATGCATGAAATGAAATTTTATTTATGATAAAAATTTTATTACAGTAGTTTATTTTATAAGCATTATCCCTAAGAAGGTGGGCTCTCGTCTGGAGACGATCCATAAGAAGGGAACTGCTGGTACATATGCCTCCGAAATTCTGCTTGATCCCAGGCTTCGTCGCGGTACTCCTGCTGGAAGGCCGCCCAGTCTTGCCTCATTCCCTCTTGATATTGGTATATTGTCTCCAATCTCGTGTCGAAGGCCTCTTGCCTTAGGGACATTTGCTCTTGTCTCACAGACATCTGATCGAATTGTTGGCGCAAATCGTAGATGTTGCAGTTTATGCCAGCAAAATCATCTGTGTACAGTTTCTGTTGTTGTTGTTGTTGTTGTTGGAACTCGGGAGGTGTTGGGAGATCGTGCATTGCCACGAGATCCTAGAGATCCAAAGTGATATCCAGTGAGGGGTGGAGGATCAGCTGGGTCCCGTGGCGCAGTAGCATCCCCATGCTGACTAGGACCGACCCGTTGATAGACTCGGGTCGGAGGTTGGAGGCTAGTTCCTCCCTACCACTGCACCCCCATTTTTCTACCAGGGGGGTAATGAGGGGATCCATGAGGACGGCTCCTACGGGCCGGCTCCTGAAGTCCTTGAGGGCCTTCAGGAAGAAATAGTCAGGGTTGCACCGACGCCTCTGGCTCATGCAATAAAGGACGAAGAGGTTCGGGAGGGTTACCTTTCCCTGACTCTCTTTCCGTCTGTGGATGGTCCCTGCCAGCAGCTTGTGGCAGATGCGGAGGGTTGGGGGAAGTGCGGAGCCCTTCATCAGTGTGGGCAAATTGTGTGCCCTGGTGAGCTCTTCCCACATCTCGCCTGCAGTGAGGTTGGTGGGGCGTGCGCAGATATTCTCCTGGTAGTCCCGAGTCAGCACGTCCTCGGGCTGGACGAACCCAATGTTCACATTGAATTCGTCCAGGGTGGTGGTTCAGTACATCCCACCCATGAAATATGTCAACATTTTTGTTGGTGACAAACCTGGTACCATGGCGGGCGTCTCGGCGTAGGATATGGAGGCGAGAAAATCCAGCACCGCCTGGGGGTATACGTGGGTAGGTGGAGGCTAAAGGAGGAAGCCCCACCCTATGCTATCGATGTGGGCCCGGACGTCGTCCTCCCATCTGAATTCGGCGAGAATGCCAAAATCCAATTTGAGCATGGGGTGCCATGTATACCCCCGGATATGCTCGAGACGGGCCTGGTGTGGTGGGGAGAGCTGTGTAGGATCCTGGGGAGCAGGTGCTGAGGAACTACTAGGACTAGCGGAGCCTCTTCTCTTTCTGGACTGACTTCCACGATGCATCTTGACAGTAGAGTGCTTGAGAGTGAGAGAATAGAGAGTTGGAGTGCAGGAGGAGGTGTGGAGACCCCCCCCCCTAGGCCCCCCTCTATTTATAGAATTTTTTCAGATTCAGGACCGCCGTCTGGGAAGTCGAGAGGGCGGTCTTGATTTTGCGCAAGTCGAGACGGCCGTCTGGAACGTCGAGACGGCGGTCTCGACTTTGGCTTTAAGCGAGACGGCCGTCTCGCCAAGCGAGAAGGCAGTCTCGGTTTTGGCCAAGTCGAGACGGTGGTCTCGTTGGTCGAGACGGCGATCTCATTTTGCTGGAAATCGAGATGGCGGTCTGGAAATGCGAGACGGCCGTCTCGATTCTGAGATATTTTTTTTTTGTAGAAAGAAAATAGGACCTGGTTCAAAAACATTTTATGCATGCAATGTTGTCATGTTTGATGTCTTATAATGCCTATTTCATTTAGTTTTCAGAAGGATTTAACTGACGTGTCTTGTAGTGTCGAGTGCCCTCTGATTTGCGTTCTCGTACTTGGTTGTACCATGTCGGACTTCTTGTGACCGAAGAATAATTTGCTTTTTATTTTTCTTTCCTTTTCTTCGCTTTTTCTTTTTCTTTCTTTTTTTGTAGAGCACACTTTGCCATGTAGTGTCCCATTTTCTTCACTTTAGGGGTTTCAATCCTCTTGTTGACTATACGCCTCCATATTCCCAAATTAATTATTAGAATATTGTTGTGAGGGTCAAGAGAAAAGAAGTAAGAAGGCAAATTCAATGGCTTGTGTTTTAGAAGGTTAATTTTTATTTAGAAAAAGGCTTTTTGTAAGAATGGGTGGCTAGGGTTAGGCCTGGATGTTTAGGCTTTTGTCTAAGCAAACGTTTCCCTTCTTTTTGTACTTGCGCCTTAGCTTATTTCCATTGCTTTTTATGGCTAGTTGATTTCCCTAGATCGCCCTTTGGGTTTTCGACCTAGGATATTGTATTTTGGCCCTATCTTTTGTCTAAGTTCCTTCTTTGTTTTTGTTTTAGGGAATCCTAGTGGACCTTATTTTGTAACCCTAACTTTTGCCTAGGCTACCCTTTATTTTTGTTCGGGTATCCTACCGGGTTAACCCTATCTTTTGCGTAGCCCCCTTAGTGGGTTTCCTACCAGGTATTTTGCCCTTTTTCTTTGGCCTTTGGCTTCTATGGGCATTTTCTTTTTTGTGTATTTATTTTTTATTCACAATATTAGCGAAACATGACTTTCTTTTATGGTGAGATAAAGTCTTTTTTTGTGCTTCTAATCAAATAGCTTGATTGTAATGCCAATGGAAAGTTTTGATTATTTGGATTCGCTTTTTATTCTTCTTCTTTTTTCGTTTACTTAGACAAGGTTATTGTGAGGTCTAGTCATGAAATAGCAAGAAAAGAAGCAGATAGTAAGAAGTATATTCTTTATTAATTAATAAGGGAATATGTGCCCTAAAATGCCCAGGGGTCGGGCTAGCCCCGAGGGATAATCTCTAACAATCATGGGGTTTACATCCCTTAAGCGAAGAAAAAGATTTCCTAATGACTAGGGTAGCTCTTGATGCTTGCATCCCTCCGCTTCGGAATATTTGCTTGAGTGTGCGGAGGGGAGACTTCCCTTTTCTTCCTTTTGCTAGGACCTTAGTAGGGTCATATCCTAGGCCATACTTGGAAGGATTTTCTTTGAATTCCGGGGGTTCTCTCATGCCTTAGGAATCTGGCCCCAATCCCTGGCCAGGATGGTAACCATGCTTCAACATCATGCGGGCTACCTTTGTGTTTTTGGGAAGTCACTCTATGTTGGCAATTTCGAGCGCTTGAAAAGATGTTTCAAGGGCTTCTTCAGCCGCATCCACATAAGGTTGGGTGGACGGTCCACTGATCAGGATATCATCTTCTGCTTGGACCGTGACCAATTTGTCATCCACTATGAATTTGACTTTTTGGTGAAGCGTCGAAGGTACTGCCTTAGTGTCATGAATCCAAGGCCTGCCGAGGAGACAACTATATGTTGGAGTAATATCATTACATGGAAATCGACGTTGAAGATAGTGGGTCCAACTTGGATTGGCAAATTAACTTCTCCCACTACTTCTCGTTTAGATCCGTCGAAGGCTCGAACGATAGTGCTGCTTAGGCGCAGACGGGTTCCTTGGATAGCAATTTGTCTAGTGTGCACTTGGGCATCACGTTCAAGGATGACCCGTTATCCACAAGAACTTTGGCGATGAGGTACTCCTTGCACTTGATGGAGATGTGCAAGGGCTTGTTGTGGTTTGATCCCTCGAGGGGGAATTCTTCCTCTGTGAAGGTGAGGCGATCGCTTGCCATAATGTGACCGACGATCCTCTTAACCTTTTCTTGGGATATGGAGTGAGGTACGTGCGCTTCGCTCAAGACCTTCATCAGGGCGTTTCTGTGTGGTTCCGAGCTCATCATTAGAGATAACAGGATTATCTTTGCAGGTGTATGATTGAGTTGATCTATAATTGGAATACTCACTTTTCCTTATAAACTGGAGTAATTCCTCGGTCTCCTCCTTGGATTCTTTATTTTCTTTTTCTTCGGTCTTTTTATCTTTTCCTTTATTTTTGGGGACATCTTCTTGTGAGTCCTTGGGGGAATAGATCCTTCCACTTCTAGTCATACCCCCAATGCCGGCTATATTCGAGATATCCTCTTTTATTGGTGAAGATTCTTCATATTTCCATGGTACAGCTTTATTCGACTTGTAGGGGAAAGGACGTGGCATAAATAGTCGCATTGGTGTCCTTGCCCCCTCTTCCTTATTTTTGAGGACCAACGGTCGAGGCTTATTGTCCTCTTGCGGCGAGTTAACCGTTGGGGAAAGGTTGATTAGGAGTGGCTTTCTCTCCATTCTTCTGATTCGGAAGACGTGTCAGTTAATTCTTCCCTTTTTTTTATTATCTTATTTATTAAGAGTGAAGGAGGGGAAATTAAATATGCAAATGAATGATATGCATGCAAGTAGACAATTGTTGAATAAAGAAAAATTTCATTTATCTGTGGAAGGTGTACATTCCCCTACTCCATACTACGAAGCAACTTTTGATAGAAACGGAAAAGCCTAAAGAAACCCACAGGCGAGTCTTGATCTCTATGTAATTCCCTTTCGGCTTCCCTTTGCTTATGGACCGCCTGGCTCATATCTTCACTGTACTTTTGAGCCTCTTTGATCTTCGCCTCTTGATGGATGACCAAGGCTTGCAGTTCATCGAGTTTTGCAAGGGCTCGGTCCTTTTCTTGTAGTACTTGGTCGTACTGAGCTAGCCCGTCTCTTTCTTTGCAGCGTAGCTCAGCGAGACTTTTGTTGAGTCTCCGATTGGCCTCTCGCTCTTGGCGTATTTCTGACTGAGTCCTGATGAGGTCTTGCAACAAATCCTTGATCGTCTGAGCCTGTTTTGCTGATTCGGCCTCAAGGCGTGCTGATTTTGCGGTTATTTCTTGCAGTTGGCTATCCGAGCTGGTTCTGGCAGCTTTGGATGCTCGGATAGCTTGCTCATTAGACCCAGGATAAATGGTTGGCATCCCATTGTTCCAGCTCATCCTTCCATTTTGAGGTTAAGCGTCGTTGGAGAGGGATTTTGGAGAAGCTCCTCAAAGGGTCGGGGAACATCCCCATGTGACTAGAGGCGTAAAAATGTGTGATGCCCCACACAAAGAGTAGTGAAGAGAAACAACGTAGTGTTTTTCCTTGCTTCTGGCGGCAGAATTCCACTGAGAGCAAGGTGTCGGCAAGAATTGCAGGCAAGGGACTCTTCGAGTTCACGTCCCAGGCGAAGAAGGCGTCCATGATGGCTTGATCTATTGTGTCGAGGTGGAAGGGAAACAAGATCGTTCCAAATATGATTAAGGCCAGAGTTTTGTTAAAAGCGACCCATTCTGCCTTTTCAGCCAAGTCAAATAGATGGTCTTCTAACATTGAGACTTTCCAACCTCGGATGTTCCCTTTTTCCACCATGGTAGTCTGTCGGAATGGTAGTTGGATGATGGCAGCGACTTGTGCTGCAGGAGTATATGCCCCGTGGCGGATATGGACCCCGGCTTATTTGGGCCATTTCAGCATGATTTCGTACTCCTCCAAAGTGGGCACCATATCGAACTGTGGAAATTCGAAGCAGCGCAGACTGGAGTTCCAGAAGTGAACTAGTACCCTGATGAACACTTGATCCGCACAGATCTTCAGCAAGTCGAGAATCCTTCTATAGGATTTTTCAAAGTCGGAGCGGACTTCTGGTGGCATTATCGCGCAAAGTCGTTCCAACTTCTCAGTATGGTATCGGGGAATGTCCACCTTCTTCAATTGTCTACTAGTCCCCTCCATTTTCTAAGACCAAAATGCATGTTTTATGAATATGATGCTTATTGAATGAATGTGAGTATTTATTTTTCTATTTATCATGTTTTATTTCTACATGATGTATGGTATTTGCGTATATATTTTTTTGGAAAAAATAGACTATTGTTTTAAATTGGATCTTTATTTGATTTTTATTATTTTATTTTATAGCCTTTTATCTCTTCTGTTGGACTGCGTGACTACTTAGCTTACAAAGAACCCGAAACCAGGCTAGCTAAAAGGCAGACTGTCCAAGATAAAAAAATGGCTTTATGCGAAAGAATAATATTTAGCGTCCCTTATCTCTTCTGTCGGACTGCATGACTACTTAGCTTATAAAGAACCTGAAACCAGGCTAGCTAAGAGGCAGACTGTCCGAGATAAGAGTGTTTATTGCAAAAATGTTTTTTGTGATTTTTTTGTTGTTTGGTTATGCCATGCAACAAACAAATGCGCCCACAATTCAATCATCCACGAACAGGCGAGAAGTCGTTTTAATCACGAGGTAGGGTTTTCCTGCAGAAAAGTGCATTGGCGAAGGTAGGTTCTAACTGTTCTCACCAAGGCTAAGGCCCCGAAGGTGCCCCCATTATAGGGTCCCCACTCTCCAGCCTTCCGACCATGCTTAGCACTAAGGCCATAGTCAGTCTTTGTGCCAAAAGAGGAAGGTTATCACCTTGAGTGGTGGTTTCCGATCACACTGGTGGGCACAAGGCCATCACTACAGCGAACCGTACCTGCCACCCACTCCCTATGGATTTCTCACTTGCCCCCGGGTATAGAGGGAACTGTTGTGTGCAAGGGTTTGTGTCCAGTTTGTATTTCAAACAATTGTGTCAAATAAACAAACAACAGTTATTAAAGTCAAGCATTAAAACTTGTTATAATACAAGGTAGGGTAAAAGTGTAATTTCTTGGTTTATTTATTTAAGCTGGCCCATCACTAAATGAGATCAACTCTCTAGGATTCCCCAGTGGAGTCGCCATCTGTCGCTGCCGTCAAAACGAGGCGGTCGGAGCGACGCGATAGTTTCGACTTTCCAATTTTTGCGTTTTTATGGGTGTGGTTACAACGCCTTTAGGTTGTCCGATAACCGGGCTGAACCTAGAGGCGAGGTTTTCGAAAGAGTGTTATTGGATTGTCTAATAATCGGGCTAACCCAGGAACTAATTTTGAAGGGTTCTTCTGGAGTCGCCACCGATGTTTTTACCGGAAACATCAGAAAAGGAGTAAAAAGGCGTTGGTTTTCGAAAAACCAACTTTGGTCATTAGAACCAGAGTTGGGTAAGGGAGTTAGTTATGTGTAAGGGAAGTGTTAGTTCCCTTACGATGCCCCTTTCGTGTTCCCTATGATAAGCCAGCTATTTAAATAAGTAAACCGGTGAAAAGACGCTTTTACCCTTTTATTTGCGGAATTAAAGTTACGACTACATGGCCTTGATATTGCATAATTAAAAATAAAGCAGTAAAAGAGAGAGAGAGAATGTAAAACCTCCGAGGCAAGCTCTATATAAATTTCTTGAAAACTAGGGTGCTTTTTGGCAGCCCTTCACTCTTTACAGCGCCGAAAATCTCTCGAAAATGCTATAAAAAAAATCTAAAAAGCTCTCAGAAACTCCAAAAATGCTTTGGAGGGGTTCTAGGAAGAGAATTTGAGGAAGTGACAAGAGAGAGAATGGAAGAACTGTGTGAAATGAGGGTGAAGGCGCGTCTATTTATAGGGATTCACGCTTGTCAGGTCGAGACGGCCGTCTCGTCTGACAAGGTCGAGACGGCCGTCTCGCCACTCGAGATGGCCTCTCGCCTTGCAAAAATGGCGAGAAGGCCGTCTAGCCAACCGGGAGGGCCGTCTTGCCATTCGCAAGTGGCGAGACGGCTGTCTCGCCAAACGAGACGGCGGTCTCGACTTGCATAAGTGGCGAGACGGAGGTTTCGACCCTAAAAGGCGAAAATCCTTATTTACATGCAGAAAATCCCTCCTATCCTAGTATAGGGCCTAATAGTATCTCCTAATGGCTTCTTAGGCTTCATCCATCTTTGAAAAGGAGGTCTTCTGGTCTTTATTATGAGGTCGGGCAAGATTTGGGGTCTACACTATTGCTTCCAAGTGATTTACTATATGTGTGAAGCATGTCTGAAAATTTGTGATGCTTTCATTCTGTTGCATTTGAAACAATTCATACTCCTGGATAAGTGTATTCTTGCGTGCTAGCTTTACTTCATTTGTTTCTTCATCTGTCACTTCAAGAGTGTGCCACATTTCTTTTGTAGTCTTGCACTGTGAGATCCTGTAAAATTCATTACAAGTTAAGACAGAAATAATAACATTTTGGGCTCTTACATCATATTGGGCACGCTTGTTCTCATTTGGGGACCATTGATCAAAGGACTTTGGAACAGCTGCATCAGTCATCGGAATGTAGGGACCGTTGAGTACAACATCTCAGACTCCATAATCCAATGTTTATAAAAATATTCTCATCCTCGCTTTCCAGAATTGATAGTCTTCACCTTCAAATAGTGGAGGTCTGTTTATTGAGGCTCCTTCCCTGTAAACCTGATTCTGCATTGACATCTTGACAGATTGTTTAGAAATAACTTATCTAATCAAGCTATGATACCACTTGTTAAACAAATGGCATCTAGGGGGGCTGAATAGATTCACAAATTAAAATAGATGCTAAACTAAAAAGACCCTACGTCCAGTTTATACTGGTTAAATGTAAATGTAAATGTGTAAATGTAAATAGATGCTAAACTAAATAGATTCACAAATTAAAATAGATGCTAAACTAAATAGATCCTCGCTTTATCGATTAAAAACTGTGTAAATGTAAATAGAGAAGAGAAGAGAATCTTACACAAGAGATTTATACTGGTTCGGATCAAAAGACCCTACGTCCAGTTGTTAATCACTCAAACAGAGGATTAACGCTGTCACTATAATCAAATTGTTACAATACAAATTACAATGGAAAAGATAAAGTTAAAGATAACACCTCTCTTGAAACCCACAAGAGATGAAGAACAGCTTTCCCCAGAGACGGCACAGCACACAATCCACTAAGAACTCTACTTAGTGATTCTTATCGCTTCTAGCCCACACCAGGTTCCAAAAGCCCCTTTTTCTTGCAACAACAGTTCTCTGGCACTACAACACTTAACTTTTGTATGAAAAAGGTTGTTCTTCTTTTCTGAGTGCCATAGAAGAGTTTAAGTAGAGAAATTAGGGTTTAGGAATTGGGGATTTCGAAACTAGGGTTCTTGGAAATAGGGTTTTCAAAAATAGGTTTGATTTGAAGTTAAAACTCAAAATCTAACTGAAATAATCGATTAAAAGAAGTATTAATCGATTAAAACAGAGCCAAATATCAACGAACCCAAACCTCTCTGTTTTAATCGATTAAAAGGTGATTTAATCGATTAAACCGCTCGATAATCGATTAAAATTTGGTTTAATCGATTAAACCGATGAGTTGTTACGAGAAAATGATTTTTCTCACTTGTTTTAATCGATTATTTCCCTATTTAATCGATTAAAGCCGAGCCTGGATGATAAATTTGAGCTTTTGGAAGCTTCTAAGGTGCAGACTATGTACCGGCTATCTTAAACTCTAATATTACAGACTCAATCTAATTGAAACAGAGTTATTACAATACAAAACAAGTCTTCAACACTCTAAGTCTTTGTGTTCTTGAATCATCATCAAAATTAACAATCTTCATGTCCATCAAGTGCAACATCAAGTCCTTGAATGTTAAACAATCTCCCCCTTTTTGATGATGATCAAAATTATCTTTTAAAGCCTTATAATAACTTGTTTTATCTGTCATACTAACAAACACATTAAACATACCTGATAATATTTAAAAGTAATCAAATTAGGCTTTAAATATTTTCTCCCCCTATTTTGATTAGAATAAAAAATAATTCATCTATTACAAACATAAGAGCTCCCCCTCAAAATATGCATAAGTTGGAGATAACTCCCCCTCAATCAAAGCATTAAAGAAACATCATATTTTATTGCAGAAACAATCATTCATTACAATAACAAGAGAGAATAACAAAAAAAGAAAATAATCAACAAAATTTAAAATTCTTCACTATCATCATCATTAAAGTGTGAATTAAATCTATTTTCTAAACGGCACACTTTATCATCTACATCAGATATACGGCGAATTATTTCCTCATGTCGTACTCCAGAAAGAGTGAAGAATGATTGCATCCTCTGATTCATGTCAGATAACATGTCTTCCATGGATTGTCGGGTTTCATGATGAGTAGAGGAAGTTCCAACACTTTGGATTTGGTCAGAGGGAAACTCAGCAGCTGGAGGCATATCTTCATCAGAATCTTCATTAGCATCACCTTGATTAGGAACGTCATCTTTGTGAACAAAAATATCATTGACTCACACCATTTGGAGTTGAATCAATGTACTGTCCAGCATGCGGTTCAAGTTATTTGTTCTAACTGCTTGTTCACCTTCAACATTCACTCCTTTATATTCAAGAATACGACAGACAAGTAAGGCATATGGAATTTTGAATGGGGGATGACGTTTTGCTTTTAACATGGTCATTGTGACAAGAACGCCCCAATCTAACGGCTCATTATTCATTATGGCATGAATAATGCGAAGATCAATGGAAGAACATTGGGCATGATTTGTAGCTCGAGGACATAGAATCCAGACAATTAGATGCAGAATCATGCGTTCTTCCTTCTTTAAAGGTCCAGCATGAAGGAGACGCCCAATCTCCATGGAGGGATTTCGCAGAAAAGAACGGTAAGCTAAGAACCTGTCAAAATCATCTAGCTCACCATAAATGTTAATAGCATCTTCTCTAATTGGAAAGTGAGCGACGTTTTCCCAAATATCATCGTCAAGAATAATTGTGACACCCTTTACTCTAGAAGTAGCAATTTGATCTCTAAATTTAAATCTAGAGTAAAATACCCTAACCATGTCTGGATAATAAGTACCTTGCATTTGGATGAAGGGAAGAACTCCTTGAATTTCAAGAAGGTTGGGAAAATTGAATCCCCTATTGATGAATTGCTCACCAATAGGAAACTTGGGAGAAATAATAGCACGTTCCTTCCAGTAGGTCAGAAATTCTTGTTGGCCATTTGTATCAGAAATCCATCCTTCTACAGAATTAGGACGGGGACGAGATGAGGGTGCAAATCTTCTTCTAGTAGGGATCTTAGCACGAGAAGATGAGGCCATTGAAAGATTTGAGGAATAACAAGAAGATTTAGAAAGCTAAGTTTAGTGAGAAGAGGGCAATTTAGCTAAAATAAGGTAAGAAAGCTTGATTTCAAGAGATAGAAGTGAGTAGAAGTGAAATGAAGGTCCCTATTTATAACCAAACATCTCCAACATTCATATGGAAGGGAATAATAGTCAAAATATCCGTTGGCAACGGCTAGGAAGCCAACCTGGTCAGATTTAATCGATTAAAATTCAAATTAATCGATTAAATCACTTGCAGACCCATTTAATCGATTATTTTGGGCTGTAAATCGATTAATACTGGTTTTAATCGATTAATGGACGAATTAATCGATTATTCCAGAGAAGAATGCCCTGTTTTGAGTGTTTTGGATGCAAATAATCGATTATAACTCCAATTAATCGATTATTCCATAGAGGAATGCCCTGTTTTGAGTGTTTTAACACATGATAATCTATGAACATCCTACAAAATGAATTATAACATTACAATCATCCAAAAGCAGTCAAATTAAGAAGAATTTAAGCTATTTCTAATATCCCAAAGTCTCTTCTAAGATCATAGAATCTATCCTTGGGTAGAGGCTTAGTAAAAATATCTGCTAATTGACGTTTAGTATCTACATACTCTATTTTACAGTTTCCTTTGCTGATATGATCTCTCAAAAAGTGATGTCTTATTTCTATATGTTTAGTCCTAGAGTGCATTACTGGATTCTTAGTAAGATTTATTGCACTCGTATTATCACACATCAACGAAATGTCATTTAAAAAGATACTATAATCTTCTAACTGTTGTTTCATCCATAGAATTTGAGCACAACCACTACCAGCTGCAATATATTCAGCTTCAGTGGTAGATAAAGCAACACATGCCTGTTTCTTAGAATGCCAAGATATTAAGGATGAACCTAACAAATGACATGTCCCACTAGTACTTTTCCTATCAATTTTACATCCACCATAATCAGCATCAGAATATCCTATTAAACTCATACAAGCATCAGACGGATACCACAAACCAAAACCAAGTAGTTCCTTTTAAGTATTTTAAAATATGTTTCACTGCAATTAGATGAGATTCTTTAGGACAAGCCTGAAATCTAGCACACACACAGACAAAATGCATAATATCAGGTCTACTTGCAGTTAAGTATAACAGTGATCCTATCATACCTCTATACATAGTTTGATTAACTTCCAAACCTGATTCATCCTTGTCTAGATAGCATGAAGTTCCCATGGGTGTGTTAGCTTCCTTTGAGGTGTCCATTCCAAACTTTTTAAGAATCTCTTTGTAGTGTTTGGTTTGAGAGATGAAAATGCCATCTTTAAGTTGCTTGATTTGTAGTCCAAGGAAGAATGTCAATTCTCCCATCATAGACATTTCAAACTCTCCCTGCATTATCTTAGCAAATTCTACACATAACGAATTATCAATTGATCCAAAAATAACATCATCAACATATACCTGGACCAATAAGATATGTTCTTTAACTTTCTTTATAAATAGTGTAGAATCAATGTGTAGAATCAATTTTTCCTCTAGAAAAATCATTTGATGTTAGGAAACTACTTAGCCTTTCATACCAAGATCTAGGAGCTTGTTTCAACCCATATAATGCTTTCTTTAATTTAAAAACATGATTAGGAAAACTAAAATCCTCAAAACCAGGGGGTTGCTCCACATAAACTTCTTCTTTAATAAAACCATTTAAAAATTCACTCTTAACATCCATTTGATATAATTTAAATTTCATCAAAGTTGCATAAGCAAGAAGTAGGCGTATAGCCTCTAACCTGGCAACAGGAGCATAAGTTTCATCATAGTCTATACCTTCCTCTTGACAATAGCCTTTGGCAACAAGTCTAGCTTTATTCTTTGTTATGTTCCCATATTCATCAAGTTTGTTTCTAAACACCCATTTGGTTCCAATAACTTGATGTGATTCTTCTCTTGGGATTAATTCCCAGACTTGATTCCTTTCAAATTGGTTAAGTTCTTCTTGCATTGCTATGCACCATTGGTCATCTTTAAGTGTTTCCTCAACATTTTTGGGTTCTATCTATGACACAAAAGCTATAGACATACAGAAATTAGACATATTTCTAGTTCTTACCCCTTTTGAGATGTCACCTATGATATTGTCCATTGAGAGTCCCCTAGGTGATTGCCATTCTTTTGCTAATTCAGGCGTTTGAGAAGGCTCATTTGCTTCCATATATAATTCATCAAGAGCTTCTCTTATATACTCATCATCACCTGCAAGTTCTTTATTTGACTCAAGAGGATTTCCCCCAAGGTCTACAATCTCATCAAAAGTAACATGGATATATTCTTCTATATTCAAAGTTCTTCTATTAAACACCCTATAAGCCTTAATAGTTAATGAATAACCTAAGAAAATGCCCTCATAAGCTTTAGAGTCAAATTTTCCTAAGTTGTCCTTTCCATTATTTAACACAAAGCACTTACATCCAAATATTTTCAAATGAGCAACAATAGGCTTTCTACCATTTAACAATTCATAGGGAGTTGATTTTATAATTGGCCTAATGAGCATCCTATTCAAAACATACTAAATGATTAATTTTCTTTGAATAAATACAAGAGACAAACAATTCATTTAACTATAGGAACCCAAATATATTTTCCTTTAGGAACACCAAAATGTTTAATTTTACATCTATTTGAAGTATGACCATGTTTCATACAATAAAAACATACTTTAGATGTAGCTTTTGAAAATGATGCACTTCTTACAAAACATGCTCTCGTTGCTTTTTCTACCCATACTCTTTTAGCTTTCCTTTTAGACTTTTTCAAAGGAACTTGTTGATTTACACTATTTTGAGTTACAACAACTTTATTATTATTACTCAATTCCTTTTCAGCTTTATCAAGTAAATGATTAAGTATATCTATGTCATACTCATATTCTTTACAAGATGCACATACTATATTCTTATCATCATTCTCATCTAAGCATACAATTTTCGTTTCTAAGGTTTCCTTTTCCTCTAAACATGCAATTTTCGTTTTTAATGACTCCTTTTCCTCTAAACATACAATTTTCGTTTTTAAGTACTCCACCTCCTTTTCGGATCTACTTAAATTCTTCTTCACAACTTTATATTCATTTTTCAAGTCCTTAAAAGCATTAAACAATTCTTCATATGCATTTTGTAATTCATCAAAATCAATTTCATCATCACTTGAGGATGAGTCGGAATCACTAACCTCAAAGTCGGAAGATATATTGTCTTTTGCCAACAAGCAAATGTTAGCTTCTATTTCTGAGTCACTTGATTCTGAAATTGAGTCACTGTTGTCCCAAGCAATATAGGCTTTCTTCTTGAAGACCTTTTTGCCTTTGAATTCATCGTTCTTTTTATTTGGACATTCGGTCTTAACATGTCCTGTTTCACCACAACCATAACATTTTATATTTACAGAAGAATTTTCCCTTACCTTTCCTTTACCTTTGAAGGGATGTCTTTCATGAATTTGGTGAATTTCTTTATCATTAGACTCAACTCTTCTTCTTCATCGTTTGAGTCTTCATCTTCCCTATTATTTTTACCTTTGGAGATTTCCATTTTGAAGGCTAGATTATTCTTTTGAAATTGTCCTTCTTCTTCGTTTAACCTTCCAAGCTCTAACTCATGTTCTCTAAGTTTTCCAAAGAGCGCCGCCATGGACATAGTGGAAAGATTTTGTGACTCCGAGATGGTCGTCACCTTAGGTTGCCACTTCCTATCCAAAGATTTCAAAATTTTAACATTTAATTCATCAACGTCAAAGATTTTACCTAGTCCGGTGTGATGGTTCACGATATGAGTGAAACGCTTTTGTACGTCAAAGATCATTTCGCCTGGTTGCATCCGGAACATCTCGTATTCTTGGATTAGAGAATTTTTGCGTGCTCTTTTAACGTCGTCAGTTCCTTCGTGGGTCACTCTAAGCATTTCCCACATTTCCTGTGCACTTTTACAAACAGAAATTCTATAAAACTCGACAAGGGTTAGAGCATATGAAATAATATTTCTAGCCCTAACGTCAAATTGGGCTTTCCTATTTTCTTCTGCAGTCCATCTAGAAAAAGGTTTAAGAACGTCAACACCATTCTCAGTAACTTTAGGAACAAATGGACCATTTAAAATAGCATCCCAAACGCCTCTATCAACAGACTCTAAAAATATTTGCATACGTACCTTCCAGAAAGGATAATTTTGACCTGCAAAAAGTGGGGGTCTATTGATAGACGCACCTTCGGCAAAAGTTTGATTTTGTCCGGCCATTTTCGAAAATTTGAATGACTATCAAAGCAAGCTCTGATACCACTTGTTAGAATCGCGCAGCAGAATGTTCGCGTGGTCGGACAAAAACCAAGAGGGGGGGGTGAATTGGTTTCTTAATAAAATTAGGTTTTAAAAATTTTCCCCAAATTTTACCGATTAAAAACTGTGTAAATGTAAATAGAGAAGAGAAGAGAATCTTACACAGGAGATTTATACTGGTTCGGATCAAAAGACCCTACGTCCAGCTGCTAATCACTCAAACAGAGGATTAACGCTGTCACTATAATCAAATTGTTACAATACAAATTACAATGGAAAAGATAAAGTTAAAGATAACACCTCTCTTGAAACCCACAAGAGATGAAGAACAGCTTTCCCCAGAGACGGCACAGCACACAATCCACTAAGAACTCTACTTAGTGATTCTTATCGCTTCTAGCCCACACCAGGTTCCAAAAGCCCCTTTTTCTTGCAACAAATAGTTCTCTGGCACTACAACACTTAATTTTTGTATGAAAAAGGTTGTTCTTCTTTTTTGAGTGCCATAGAAGAGTTTAAGTAGAGAAATTAGGGTTTAGGAATTGGGGATTTCGAAACTAGGGTTCTTGGAAATAGGGTTTTCAAAAATAGGTTTGATTTGAAGTTAAAACTCAAAATCTGACTGAAATAATCGATTAAAAGAAGTATTAATCGATTGAGTTATTACAATACAAAACAAGTCTTCAACACTCTAAGTCTTTGTGTTCTTGAATCATCATCAAAATTAACAATCTTCATGTCCATCAAGTGCAACATCAAGTCCTTGAATGTTCAACTCAATTTCTAGTACAGGTGCAACTACTGGGATATCAACCTGCTTACCAGATCTCAAAGTGATGACACTGAATTTGTTGGATTTTGCTCTGTCTGGGATGACAATCTATCATAATTTTGAGACGGTGCCTGATTAAGCTAAGTAGCCATCTACTCCATATGATTTGTTAAACTCTGGATGTAAGCTTTTGTTTCCTGTTGGAACTGCATATTTTGTAGGGTCATCTGTCTGACCAGCTCTTCAAATGAAGGTTCAAAAGTGGTAGGTTGAGGGGGAGCTGGTGCTGTTGTTAGAGCTTCATTTTCTCTCTGATACTGTTGTTGAAAAGGTGGAGGCACATATATGCTCGGTCCAGCATTGTTTTGGAAAGTAGGAGGATGTTGTTGTTGTAGCTATTGATTGGACCATCTCAGGTTTGGATGATTTCTCCAACCTGGGTTGTATTTATTTGAAGCCAAGTCAAAATTTTGTTGCTACTATGAACCTCTATTGTTGTAAATGTTTGCAGCATAGTCTTGGGGAGCATCTGGTTCTGCAGATTGCAATGAGGGACAACCATTTGTATAATGATCTATGGAAGTACAAATACCGCAAACTTTTTCAGGTGCACCAACATTCTTCTGGGTAACAGCAAGTTGAGTGACTAAATTCACTAAGTTGTCTAGTTTCTTTATTTTAGCAGAGGAATCCGTAGCCACATCATTTACTCCTTTAATAACTATTGCATCACCCCTTGCATTGAATTGATGGGAATTTGAGGTCATTTTCTTTATCAACCATCTAGCCTCTGCAGGAGTCATATCACCAAGTGCACCACCACTTGCAGCATCAATCTATTAGAATCGTGCCGCAGAATGTTTGCGTTAACAGACAAAAACCAAGAGGGGGGGTGAATTGGTTTCTTAAACAAAAATTAGGGTTTTAAAATTTTCCCCAAATTTCACCAATTAAAATGTTGTGTAAAGTAAATAGAGAAGGGATAGAGTATTACACAGTCGATTTATACTGGTTCGGATCAAAAGACCCTACATCCAGTTGCTAATAACTCAAATTGAGGATTAACGTTGTCACTATAATCACAGTTATACAATCAAATTACAAATGAAAAGATAAGTTAAAGAATACACCTCTCTTGAGTCACACAAGAGATGAACACCTCCTTTGAATCCCACAAAGGATGAAGAACAGCTTTCCCTAGAGACGGCACAACACACAATCCACTAAGAAAACCCACTCAGTGATTCTTATCGCTTCTAGCCCACACTAGGTTTCAAAAGCCCCTTTTTCCTCCAACAAATAGTTCTCTAACAGTCACAACTCTTAACTTTTGTTCGAAAAAGGTTGTTCACATTGCAGAGAGCCTTAGAGAACCTTAAGTAGAAAGATTAGGGTTTGGGAATTGGGGATTTTCGAAAACAGATGAATTGGGAATAAGTTTTTTGAAACTTGGTTCAATTTTGAAATTCAAAACACATATCTGACTGAAATAATCGATTATCTTGAGTGATAATCGATTATTCCAGAGCAAAATTCGCAGGGAACCCAAAACAACTCAGTTTAATCGATTAACTGGGCATTTAATCGATTAACAGCCCAGTTAATCGATTAACAGAGGGTTTAATCGATTATTCCAGAGAGCAGATGCTGAAAATGGTTTTCTCTATGTAATAATTGATTATCCTGCCATTTAGTCGATTAATCCAGTATGTTTTTGATAAAAATGAGTTTTTAAAGACTTTAAAGAGTGGACTATATGCTGGTTATCTTGGACTATAATAATACAGACTCAAAATCATAAAAACAGAGTTATTACATAACATTACAATTCTTCAAATCCTTTATTCTTGAATCATCATCAAAATCTACAATCTTCATATCCATGTATGTTCAACATTCATATCCTTGTATGTTTCAACAATCTCCCCCTTTTAGATGATGATCAAAATTTCCTTTAAAGCCCTTTGTAATAACCTGTTTTATCTGTCACATCTAACAAAAACATTAAACACACCAGATAACATTTAAATTTAATAAACATAATAAACATAAAAGGCTTTAAATAATTTCTCCCCCTATTTTGATTATGATCAAAAGAATGAAAGCTCCCCCTCAATAAGTGCAGAAGATATAGAAAATAGCTCCCCCTCAAACAAAGCAAAAAAAATACCAAATTTATTCCATAAAATAAAGTAATTACAAACAAGAATATATGAGGAAGAGATTAAAACTCTTCACTATCGCTATTGCATTGAGCATCAAATCTATCCTCTAGGTTACAAACCTTATCATCTACATCTGAGATACGACGAATGATTTCCTCATGTCGTTCTTGAGAGATAGTGAAGAATTCTTGCATTCTTTGATTCATATCAAAGAGCATATCTTCCATTGATTGGCGGGATGTAGGAGGGGCAGATGATGTCCCAGCAATATGTATATTTTCAGTAGGAAATTCAGCAGCTACAGGCATCTCTTCTTCAGAATCTTCAACATTTTCAGCCATGTTGGGAACGTCATCTTTGTGCACGTAGATTCCATTGATACACACCATTTGTAACTGAGTTAGTGTGCTGTCAAGCATGCGATTAGAATTTATCGTCCTTACCTTTTGCTCTCCTTCAACATTCACTCCTTTGTATTCTAAAATACGAGAAATAAGAATGTAGGATGACGCTTGGCTTTAAGCATGGTCATGGTGACCAGACTACCCCAGTCAATAGGCTCATTATTCATGATGGCATGAATAATGCGAAGATCAATGGATGAGCATTGGGCATGGTTGGTTGCCCGGGGACATAAAATTCAGACAATAAGATGCAGTAGCAATCGTTCCTCCTTCTTTAATGGGCCGACCAATAGAAGACGCACAATTTCCATGGAGAGGTTGCAGAGAAATGATCGGTAAGCCATAATTCTGTCAAAGTCTTCTAACTCCGTAAAAATATTGATAGAATCTTCTCTTATATTAAAATGGGCAACATTTTCCCATATATCGTCATCAAGGATGATAGTCACACCCTTTACTCGAGAAGTAGCTACATGATCTCTAAATTTAAAACGAGAATAGAATACCTTATCTAGATCAGGGTAGTAAGTACCTTGCATTTGGATAGATGGGAGGACACCTTGAATTTCAAGAATATTTGGAAAATTAAATCCCCTATTGATGAATTGATCACCAATAATATATTATGGAGTGATGATACCCCTTTCCTTCCAGAAGGTGAGAAATTCTTGTCTACCCTCATCGTCTGAGATCCATCCTTCAACTGAATTTGGACGGGGATGAGAGGCAGGGGAAGATCTTCTTCTTGTGGGGATCTTAGCACGAGATGAGGAAGCCATTAGGATTAGAAGGAAAGAAAACAAGAGAGTTTTGAAGGCAAGTGAGGTTGGGAGAAAGCAAGAGAGCTTGAATGATGCAAGAATGCTTGGATTCAAGAATTTGAGATGTGGAGAAGTGAAATGAAGGCTTCCTATATATAGGAAACAAGAAAAATGGTCATAAACGGTCATATGTGGGTGAAGGAGTGCCAAAATAGTTGTTTCAAACGGCTAGAACAAGAAAACGTCCCAGTTTAATCGATTAAAGCCTCAGTTAATCAATTAAACCATCAACTGAACCAGATAATCGATTAACTGATGCTGTTAATCGATTAAATGAGTAGTTAATCGATTATTGCTTGAAATAATCGATTATTCCAGAGAGAAACTTCAGATTTTGAACATTTAGGTGCAGATAATCGATCATTGCTTCAAATAATCGATTATTCCAGAGAGATCATCAAATTTTAAAGGTTTAGACATATGATAATCGATTAACACCCTACATAATCAATTATTACAATACAATCATGCAAAAATTGATTAGTTAAGCAGATTTTAAGCTATATCTAATATTCCTAAGTCTCTTCTAAGATCATAGAATCTATCCTTGGGAAGAGGTTTAGTAAAAATATCTGCTAATTGATACTTTGTATCAACATATTCAATTTTACAATTTCCTTTACTAATATGATCTCTTAAGAAATGATGTCTGATATTTATATGCTTAGTTCTAGAGTGCATTACTGGATTCTTAGTAAGATTTATTGCACTTGTATTATCACACATAAAAGGACTATCACTTAGAAAGATATTATAGTCTTCTAATTGTTGTTTCATCCACAAAATTTGAGTACAAAAATTACCAATTTCAATATATTCAGCTTCAGTAGTGGATAAAGCAACACATGCTTGTTTCCTAGAATGCCAAGACACTAATGATGATCCTAATAAATGACATGTTCCACTAGTACTCTTTCTATCTATTTTACATCCACCATAATCAACATCAGAATAACCTATTAAACTAGCAGAAGCTTCAGATGGATACCATAAACCAAAACCAATAGTTCCTTTTAAATATTTTAAAATTCTTTTTACTGCAGTTAAGTGAGATTCTTTTGGACATGCTTGAAATCTAGCACACACACAAACAGAATGCATAATATCAGGTCTACTTGCAGTTAAGTATAACAGTGAACCTATCATACCTCTATACATAGATTGATTAATTTCCAAACCTGATTCATCCTTGTCTAAATAGCATGAAGTTCCCATGGGTGTGTTAGCTTCCTTTGAAGTTTCCATTCCAAATTTCTTGAGAATATCTTTGCAGTATTTGGTTTGAGAGACAAAAATGCCATCTGGCAACAGGAGCATAAGTTTCATCATAATCAATACCTTCCTCTTGACAGTAACCTTTGGCAACAAGTCTGCCTTTGTTCTTTGTTATATTTCCATCTTCATCAAGTTTGTTTCTACATACCCATTTTGTTCCAATTACTTGATGTGATTCTTCTCTTGGAATTAATTCCCAGACTTGATTCCTTTCAAATTAATTAAGTTCTTCTTGCATTGCTATGCACCATTGGTCATCTTTAAGAGCTTCATCAACACTTTTGGGTTCTATCTGTGAAACAAAAGCTACAGAAATTGGTCATATTTCTAGTTCTTACCCCTTTTGAGATATCACCAATTATATTGTCCATTGAGAGTCCTCTTGGTGATTGTCATTCTTTTGCTAATTCAGTTGGTTGAGAAGGCTCATTTTCATTCAAATACATTTCTTCTAGAGCCTCTCTTATGTACCCATCATCACCTGCAAGTTCTTTATTTGACTCAAGAGGATTTCCCTCAAGGTCTACAATTTCATCAAAGGTGACATGCACAGATTCTTCAACATTTAAAGTTCTTCTGTTGAAAACTCTATAAGCTTTGCTAGTTAGTGAATAACCTAAGAAAATGCCCTCATCGGCTTTTGAGTTAAATTTTCCTAAGTTATCTTTTCCATTATTTAAAACAAAGCATTTACATCCAAATATTTTCAAATGAGCAACATTAGGCATTCTACCATTTAACAATTCATAAGGAGTTAATTTTATAATTGGCCTAATAAGCATCCTATTCAACACATAACATGCAGTACTTACAGCATCAATCCAAAAATATTTAGGAACATTTGATTCATTTAGCATTGTTCTAGCAAGTTCCTTTAGTGACCTATTTTTCCTTTCTACTACACCATTTTGTTGGGGAGTCTTAGGTGCAAAAAAATTATGCAAAATTACATTTTCCTCACAATAATTTTTAAACCATTCATTTTGAAACTCTCCACCATGGTCACTTCTTAATACCTTAATTCTTAAGTCTTTCTCATTTTGAATTTGCTTTGGAAACTTCCTAAAGACCTTAAAAGCTTCAGTTTTTAATGTTAAGAAAAATGTCCAAGTGTATCTAGAAAAATCATCAACAATTACAAGAGCATAATAATTTCCACCAAAACCTTTTATCCTAAATGGACCAAATAAATCTAAGTGTAAAAGTTCTAAAGGTTTTGATGTGGAAATAACGTTCTTAGATTTAAATGATGATTTTACTTGTTTACCTTTTTGACATGCATCACATAATCTATCTTTTTCAAATTCTAACTTAGGCAAACCAACAACTAAGTCCTTCGCTATTAATTTGTTTAATTGATGCATATTTATATGAGCCGCTCTCTTATGCCATAACCATGGGTTTTCTTCCTTAGCAACTAAGCATGTTATACTAGTATCATGTATACAATCAAAATCAATCAAATATATATTATTATGCCTAATGCCTTTCAATGCTACATTTTCGGAATTCACTAAATGTATGGTACAAAACTTACTTTCAAAGATTACCTTGAATCCTTTGTCACATAGTTGACTTATACTTAGGATATTATGCTTTAGCCCATCAACAAGAAGCACATCCTTTATCTCCAAAGTGTTTGCACCACCAATATTTCCAATTCCAAGTATCTTTCCTTTGTTGTTGTCCTCATAGGTTACATATCCTTGTTCTTTAGCTTTGAAACTTACAAATTTCATTTTGTCTCCGGTCATATGTTTTGAGCATCCACTATCAAGATACCACATAGACTTCTTGGATTTGGAAGTTTCCTACAAAACAAGAACATAGTAATCAGGTCCCCATAACTTTTTTTTTGGGTCCTTGGGGTTAGAGACAAACAAATCATTTAACTATAGGAACCCAAACATATTTTCCTTTAGGAACACCAAAATGCTTAATTTTACATCTATTTGAGGTATGACCATGTTTCATATAATAAAAGCATGCATTAGATGTAATTTTAGAATTTGATACATTTCTAACTATTGACATTTTAGTTCCTTTTTCAACTGTAGACCCCTAATCTTGCCCGGCCTCAAAATAAGAGCAGAAGACCTCCTTTTCGAAGATGGATGAAGCCTAAGAAGCCACTAGGAGAGACTATTAGGCCCCATACTAGGATAGGAGGGATTTTTGGCATAAAAATAAGGATTTTCGCCTTTTAGGGTTGAGACCGCCGTCTCGGATTCGAGACTGCCGTCTCGCTTTGCGAAGGTGGCGAGACCACCGTCTAGTTTGGCGAGACGGTCATCTCGCCATTCCAGCAAGGCGAGACGGCCGTCTCGACCTTGTCAGATGAGACGACCCGTCTCGACCTGATAGGCGCGAATCCCTATAAATAGGAGCCCCATTCCCTTCATTTCACACAGTTCTCCTTCCTTCTCTCTAGACTTTTCTTCAAATTCTCTCTCTAGACCCCCTCCGAAGCATTTCCGGAGTTTCTGAGAGTTTTCTAGAGTGTTTTTGAGCATTTTTGGCATTGTAACGAGCGGAGGGCTGCCAAAAAGCACCCTAATACTCAAAGAATTAATAGAAAAGCTTGCCTCGGAGGTTTCTACCACTACTACAGAATGATCATTCAACGTCGGGTGTGGAAGGCATTCAACGTCGGTTCCAATGACGTCATTGATTCAGGCGTCGTTGAATGTCAAAGGATTCTACGTCGGTTCAGAATACCCGACGTTGAAAGTGATATACATCTACGTCGGTTAACCAAATGTCCGTCGTAGAAATTAATAAATTCTACGTCGGTTATTGAACTAACCGACGTTAAATCCTTTCTCGCTCAAGCGACCGGTGTACTCGCTTGAGCGACGAAGCCTTCAAACAAAGGGGACTCTCGGGTTCTGTATCGCTCAAGCGACCGACGTTACAACGTCGGTTAATGCAATAACCTACGTAGAATATCCCTTTTTTTTTTTAAATGTTGGTCTGTTTTAGTGCCACCAACAGTACACGACCTGCTATAATCTCAGTCCAGACAGTATATTTATTTCAGCTAATCACTAATATATAAAATGATAGATATATATGTCAAAATCAGCCAAAGTATGTACAAAATACACAAAATTATCAATCAATCCTATTCCTAACTACTTGTACAAACTTTTCTGCCCATTTGTTTCTAACCATGTCTATAGTATCCATAGGCAAAGGTTCTATATCTTTAAATGCCTGTAAGAAGTTCACAATAATAGAATGGTAAACCCTAAGCAATAAAAATAAAGAAATTGAATATAATAGCAAATGTCAACTTACCTCATTCCAACTATCCTGAATGCTACCAAAAAATGATGAGCCACATCCAATACATTACATAGTAGCCGCACTCGTATCCTCCATTTTGTTTGTTACACTAAAAATGACTAAATATGTTAAAAATAACTATTAAATTTGAACATAAATTAATAGATAGTATAATATATATAAAGGCTACTTACTTTGATAAAATTCCAATTTGGAGTTGTGCTTTTACTTGTGTGTTTTCCACCTAATGTACTACAAACCTTTAGAGCACTATATATTGAAAAGAAGGGGGTTAGAAATAGAATAATCAAGATGTTTAGACATAATATAAGAAATACTTACTCGTTTACAATATTTTTTAGCTCCATGTCGGGTTTCCTTCCCAATGAGCGAGAACCAACACACAAGATTACTGCTTTGGACAAATAACTAATAGCTGCTAGTGGTTTACGTATATACACATGATTAGAATCTATTAAAAAAACTTGTGTAAAACCGGAAGAGGCTGGGATAACTTACGAATGATGGTATACTCCAAGGTAAATATCTCTTTTAGAATCGAGAGATCCAATTCGCATGTAGCGAGAATTTGATAACGCTTATTCCCGGACTTTTGTATGGATTGAGGCTCGAAGAATCCATACACATGACCAATGCCACTGCTCCACTATCATTTCGTGCATCATCCTAAAATATGCCAATTTAAGTGAACTTATAGCTTATATATTTACTAAAATGAAAAGAGTCATGAAAGATATGAACTTACAATGTCCAAAATTGTAAAACGACTATATTTAGACATTGATTGCCCATCCCAATCTCCGGGGCATCGAGTGTGGGAAATGTATAGGGGGATATTGCTAGAAGCCATCCCAAATAATGTACAATCCCATGGAACTTGGAATGACTGCATATACAATTGTGGGGAAAGAGACAAGAGATCAAAAATTGGATTTGGAGAAGTCTCCACAACTGGTGTCTTCTCCTTAGATCCGGAAGGAGTGGTAATAGCTTTACCCAAGTCTTTTGGCTACTTGAACATCCTACATATTTTATAAAATATAATCATAAACAATAAATCAATTTATTTATGTGTTAGATGTATTATAACCATACATATACATACCTTTGCCATGATTGACCTAACTAAATATCGGGGCCAAGTAATGAAGGTACGAAGGGCTTGGCCCATTATGCCGCACCTCTTCGGTGGGGATAGGGACACTAGCCTCGGCGTCAACCACCTTTTCAACCACTACTTTGACCAAGTTAGGATCCAAAGGCACATTGTGGATGGTTGAAGCCCCTTCATGAAGCTGATCCATGGGCCACTAGTCTTAGACCTTCATCTACCTCAACCCACAAGCCATATCGATCATCCTTTGTGGATTCGGGATGAATAGATGCCACCTCGAGTGTGACCTCGATAGTGGCTTCAGCAAAGCTGCCCTTTATGCTAACTCTTGGACCTACAAATACGGTAAATTCCAATAAGGACTAAGATTTTAGAAACACAAGTCAAGTACCAATTTGTGGTTGAAAATGCACTCGATGGAGGACGAGCATCGGCAAATGAAGTACCCATGGAGGTCATACGCAGGAACTGCTCCTGCACACGTGCAGTGATGGTCTCCTCAAGTTGTGCGCTGATGGCAGGAGTCAACTCTTCCTCCAATTTTGCCCTGATGGCTGGTATCAATTTCACTGTGAGAGCCATCTCCAAGGCAACAATATCTTCTTGGCTCAGGGATGTGGAGGTGCGGATATCCTGTGATGGTGGTGCAAAATACTGTCGGACACCCACACCTTGGCCAACAGCTCGAACACGACCTGGATGTTCTGGTCATCCAATAGCAGTGGTCAAGATATCCTGACGACTAGAAGGGATGAAAGTTCGCTGTGTACACTGCTCCTCCAAGGCATCCTACATTATAAAAGTTAATTTTATTAATGAACATGTTACATATAACTAATTCAAAGTAAATTAACTTCTTTTACTTACAATCTGAGCAGCAATTTCTCGGGCTTCCTGCGATGTCATGTCACCAGAAGGCTTTGTACGAGCCCTCTTCCACTTCTGGTGACGTTTTGGAGGAGATGGTGGAGGAATCTGCTCTTCGCTTAAACCAGAAGAGGCTAACTCCGACTGTCGAAGTCTCATCTTCTCCTCCATCATCTTCTTTGTCAATAGGTCGTACCCACCACGAGACAGAAGGTGGGGGGCGACATTCTGGCTCTGAATGTCTTTTGCTTTTTGTCTTCTTTCCTGCAACATAATTGAACACAATATTAGATACACAACTCATTATAAAATGTTCAAGTCAATTAAGCAATTAACATTACCTCCCACTCTCAACCAGTCCTACTATGTACAAACTTCTTCCAAGTGTCCTCATCTATGCCATATCTTTGGCAAGGGGTTAATCCCTTCCTAACTTTGTCCTCAGCATACACCCATTTAGTGGTCAATGTGGACTTGAATTGTCTCCACATTTTTGCTATGGCTGTCATTATCTTCCTCCTCACATCCTCAGAATTGACTATATCAAAGTGTTCCTACAGTAGCAAACAAGTTTTAGTTAACCAATTGATAATAATGTATAAACAACTAAATACACATACTTACAAGAAGATCTTGCCATAACAAGTTCTTCACAGTTTCCTCCACATGATCCCAACTAGGATGGAGAATAGATATCTACACAACATAAACAACATAAGTATCAGCAATATATTTGAAATGAAATTCACTTTCAAATAGAATAAATACCTTCTCTCTAGCTAGTGTACCCAAGTAGCTACTAAATTGGGTACTAAAGGGACCTGACACCTTGCCAGTCCTAGGATCAACAGACATAGATAACTTCTGGCCAGATATGTGTCTAACGGTCAAGCCTTTCAACCGTGTAGATTGTCGACTCCTCTTACTGGAAAATGTCTTTCCATATGCCTGAGGAGATGGTGGAGGACATGCCATTTACACTGTAATGAAAAAAACATACAATTATATCAATACACATGCAAAGTCTCCTCAATTACATGTTAAAAAAATAAATAAATAAATAGAAACATAACTTAGATTGTATTAATATTTTCCCATATGCCTTCATCATGGTCGGTGCGAGTAGCATGAACAAAGTCCTCTTCCAATTGGGATATAGCAATAGGCAACCAGTGGTGAATTTTGAATGTTAATAAAATCATCTAATTCTTCTCCATTCTCATTTGTGACATCAATCATTTTTCCTTTGAGGACAACTGACCACCTACCATTTGATGGATCAGTGACATAAAACACTTGTTTTGCCTGGTATGCCATTATGAAGGGTTCTTCCTTATGACCAATCTTGTTTATATCAATCAAAGTAAATCCCATTTGGTCTCTTTGGACACCAATATTGCTATCAACCCATTTACATTTAAATAAAGGCACTTTGAATTTAGTATAGTCGACCTCCCAAATCTCCTCAATGACTCCAAAGTAACTAATTGATGCCATGATGGGGTTTTTGTCCTTTGCACTAGAAAAGTGCATAAATGTTGCCTCAATAGATACTCCACTATTCTGGACCGTACTTTTGTCATCTTGTGCCTTCGTATAGAATGAGTATTTGTTAATGTCATACCCTTGCCAAGTTATAACATTATATCTAGGACCATGTGCTAGCCATTTCAGTGAATCAGAGGCATTGTCACTTGAAAATATTTTGTTTTGAAACCAATTGATAAAGTTGTTGTTATGCTCTTTCATCAACCACCTTTCACCCATTTTGGGGTTTAGGTCCTTTAACATGGCTTTATGCGCATCTATGTAAGGAATAACCTCTTCTGTATTGTTCAAAATATACAAGTGGGCGGTGCTCAACTCTACATGATCTTTTGTTTGAATTCTAATACCACGAGTTCCCTTACCATTTAGCCTATCATCATGACGATTTCTAGGTACACCCACAGGTACGACTCTTGCCAAGTAATCTATACAAAATTCTATGGCTTCTTCTGCAATATACCGCTCAACAATTGAAGCTTCAGGTCTGTATGGATTTTTAGAATACCCTTTGAAGATCTTCATGTATCGCTCAATTGGGTACATCCACCTCAAATAAACCGGCCCACAAATTCGTATCTCCCTCACAACATGAACTATTAAGTGAATCATTATATCAAAGAATGATGGAGGAAAATACATCTCCAATTGACATAGCACAACCGTAGCCTCATTTTCCAACTCATCTAGTGATTTTTCATCGATAACCTTGGCACAAATAGAATTGAAGAAAAAACATAGTCGCATAATGGCATGTCTAACATTCTTAGGCAATATGTTACGTATAGCCACGGGTAACAACTGTTGCATCAAAACGTGACAATCATGGGACTTTAATCCAATTAACTTCAGATCTTTCATGGATACAAGACTCTTAATATTTGAAGAGTATCCTTGTGGCACTTTAATACTTGCAAGACAATGACATAAACTACGTTTCTCCTTCTTTGACAAGGTGTGACATGCTGGTGGTAGATATGTTCTATTTCCTTCAGGCCTTGGATGTAATTCAGGACGTATTCCCATCTCACAAAGGTCTTGACGTGCTTTGATCCCATCCTTTGACTTTCCTTGAATGTTTAACAATGTGCCAATGAGACTATCACATACATTCTTCTCCACATGCATAACATCAATACAATGTCGTACTTCTAAATGGCTCCAATATGGAAGATCAAAGAAAATTGATCTCTTCTTCCACATGTTCTTGTTAGAAGACCTTTTTTGGGTCTTTCCAAATGTAATGCTTATGTTCTTCACTCGATCGTAAACTTGTAAACCAGTCAATGGTTCTTTGGCAATTTCATCCTCATGTATGCCATTAAAAGCTTTCTTCAGTCTACGGTATGGATGGTCAAGCGGGAGAAATTTTCTGTGCCTGTTATAAACTGTCTTCTTTCCATGTTTCAATTGTAGATAACTGGTCTCTTCTTCACAAATAGGACAAGCATAATGCCCCTTCACACTATACCCACTCAAGTTTCCATAGGCAGGGAAGTCATTAATGGTACAAAATAACATTGCATGCAACTTGAACTTCTGCTGCTGATACCCATCAAATGCATCTACTCCTTCCTCCCATAATAATGTTAAGTCTTCTATCAAAGGACTCAAATACACATCTATGTCATTTCCTGGCTGTCTTGGACCTGAAATCATCATACACAACATGGCATATTTGCGCTTCATGCATAACCATGGTGGAAGATTGTATATCATCAATAAAACGGGCCATGAACTATGGTTACTACTTAAATTTCCAAAAGGATTCATCCCATCTGTTGCTAATCCAAGTCTAAGGTTTCTTGCATCACTACCAAAACTTGGAAATAGACGGTCAAAATTCTTCCATTGGGGAGAGTCAGATGGATGTCGCATTTGCCCATCACATGTTTTTCTCTTTGAATGCCAAATTAAATTTTCAGCATCTTCGTGAGCGTACAACTGCCTAAATCTTGGAATTATTGGAAGATAGCATAAAACTTTTGCAGGAGGACGTTTTTTACCACTCTCCTGACTACAATCATCACCATCCTTCGCTTTGTAACGTGATACACCACATGTTGGACATTGGTCTAAAGATGAGAATTCTTTCCTGTATAACACACAATCATTAGGGCAAGCATGTATCTTCCTATATTCTAAACCCATCGGACAAAGTATCTTCTTCGCTTCATACATACGGTCCGGCAAGGTGTTATTGTCTGGGAGCATCTCCTTCAAAAGTTGGAGTAATTCATTAAAACTTGTATCACTCCAACCAAATTTTGCTTTTAGATTGACCAATCTTAACACAGATGACAACCGTGTGAAAGTTGTACATCCGGGATACAAAGGTGTCTCTGAATCGGTCCTCAATGTATCATATATAGATGCATGTGCTTCAAGAAAGCTCTCTTGACCCAAATCACAAAGCATGTCCTCTATTCAATCTTCGCAGGTTACATCATCCTCAATAGTTTGTGATAATGTTGGAATATCAACCACTTCACCGTGCCATGTCCATATGGTGTAATTCTTCATCATCCCATCGCAAATAAGATGTTCCCGCGTTGTGTCCATCTCTTGTACTCTGCCATTTACACAATAAACGCATGGGCAATAGATTTTTCCATTCATTTTGGGAGCATTTTTTTCGGCAAATTTCAAAAAGGAGTCAACTCCATTCTCATACTCTTCTGACATGCGACTTGCATTGACCCAAGTTCGATCCATCTAACTACACAAAAGGGCTTGCCTAGATATTCAAGGTTTATTAGAAAAGGTTTAGCAAAACAATACAAAAAAAACGTCTACATCTGATTTCCCACGTAAAGAATGGGAAAATAAAACGTGTACATCTACATTAGTATATACCAGTTCGAAACCGAAAACAAACTTCCAAAAGCCTAAAGGAACCTAGATCAAATCAAACCATACAAAATCATCCAATCATCTTTCCAATGTTCATATGCAGGAAATGCTCTAAATAATCTATATTTATGTTAAATGCATGCTGTAAATCATCTATACAACTTAATCAGCTTAATCTAACCTGATGAGAAGGGGTTTCCTTAGGGAAACGAGTGGTACCACACACACGACAACAACGGCGGTGCAAAGCCGTGTAAGAGCGCGGCGAGGGGGCGGCGAGGGGGTGGCGTTACCACATCAAACAACGAACGACGAAGAAGGAGAGAACTGAGGTAGCAGCGCACGACATTGAGGACTGAGGTAGCAGATGACGAAGAAGAAGCAGAGGAACTGAGACCAGAGCACGAAGAAGAAGCAGAAGAACAACTGCGCGCTCTAGAGGCTAGGTATGTTAGGACATTCGACGTCGGTTATTAAAAAACCCGACGTGGATAATGCTTTCGACGTCGGGTAAATCATGGAACCGACGTTGATTTTGGTATTTCAACGTCGGTTATACATAACCAACGTTAAATTTAAACATTTAACGTCGTCTGTTATCTAACCGACGTTATTTGTCCATTACTACGTCGGTTTTGTTATAAGTGACGTTAAATATTGTTTCTTAATTACAGGTTTGCCACCGCGTCTTGTACAACGTCGGTCTTCATAAAAACCGACGTTGGATGTTGTCGTAGTAAGTTTTTTCTGTAGTAGTGTACTTTCTCTCTCTATCTTTTACTGCCTTATTTTAAAATTATGCAATAGACATTAGGGCCATGTAGTCATAGTTTAAAATTCCGCAAAATAAAGGGGTAAAAGCCTATTTTCACGGGTTATTTATTTTAAATAGTTGGCCTATCATAGGGAACCCGAAAGGGGCGTCGTAAAGGAACTAACACTTCCTTTACGCGTAACTTGTTAGAAAAGTAGTTTTAAATCAAGAGGGGGGGTGAATTGATTTTTGAAAGTTTTTCGCAATACACAGATTATCTAATTCGAAAATTAAGTTTCTAAAAATCTTTTTGAATTACCAACCAATCAAACAATATAAGCGCAACAACTGAAATTAAAGAGAGAAAGGTTAGGAAAGATTTCACCGGTAATTTTATACTGGTTCACCCAATACCAGGGCTACGTCCAGTCTCCGACCAAATTCCAGTGGGTTCCACTAGAATAGATGTTTTACAGACTCACACTCTTACACCTATTCTAACTCTCCACCAAGAACCAAATTCCAGCTCTTGGAAACCTCTGCAACCAAATTCCAGCCGCAGAGAAACCAGTGCCCAAATTCCAGGCACCACACACAAGAACCAAATTCCAGCTCTTGCTTTAACCTTTCCACCAAGAACCAAATTCCAGTTCTTGGAAACCTCTGCAACAGCTGCAGAAAACTTGTACCCAAATTCCAGGTACAAAACAGTACAAATGAATGAATAGAAATTTAAAAGAAGAAACAAAGAAAGCTCAAACCGGATTACACCAATCCACAGTCAGTTTCTTCTTCAAAGAAATGCAAAGTGCCTCAAGAAAGATTTCAAAAGAAGTTCACAAAAACAGTTGTGTATCTTTCTTGAAAAATGCTAATAGTTGTTTGTATTGATTGCTTGAATTGTGTCAAAAACTGATATGTTAAAAGTTCCAAGCAATTCTGTTTATAAAAGAGTATTTTCAAATCTGCTGCATTAATTAATCTGTTGAAAGTTTGTTTTAATCTGTTGAAATAGCCGTTACAATCTGTTAAAAGTCCTTTCAACCCATTAATGCGTTCTTGATCTTTAACAGAAAATGTTTTAGTTGATACGACCACGTTTTTATCAGTTAAAACGTTTTACAAACATTTTCTAAGTATAAAACAATCGATTGAATCGCGTATTAATCGATTGATTTGTTTAAAAACCTTCTTATAAAACTTTCCAAGTTATTTTAGCTGATATAAAGTCGTTTTAATCGATTGAAAAACTGCACATATATTTTCAAGTCATTTTAATCGATTGAAAGTTCGTTTTAATCGATTGAAAAGATTTTCTAAGTTATTTTAATCGATTGAAATACGTTTTAATCGATTGAAACAGATCTGATCGGTCATAATTCAATTCTGATCGATCATATCCAACTCTGATCGGTCATAATCTCATTCTGATCGATCATCCTGACATCCAAAGTGATTTTAATCGATTGAAACGTGTTTTAATCGATTAAAATAATTCTGATCGCTCATATTTAAGATCTGATCGATTATATTGTATTCTGACCTATTATATTCGAATTCTAATCGGTCATAAAGAGTTTTAATCGATTAAAAGAAGTTTGTATCGATTAAAATATTGTAAAAACACTTTTTAAGACATTCTAAGTGTTTTAAATTGATTCTTTCAAACCTGTATCAGTTAATAACTTGTTTAAGAAAATTCTTTGCCAAAATGCTTTTGTTTTTGATTTGTTAAAAACTATTTTTGAGGCATTTTGCAAAATGAGTGAAGAAGCTTTATGCAGTGGAAAAGGTAAAGTGGTTTTACCTAAGCTTTCTGTTAAGACACACTAAGTCTTCAGCTCCTTTGTTCTGAGTGACTTGTTTGACAGCTGCAGAGTTGACCCTTGACTTTATTTTTGACTTCATCAAATCAATGATATCTTTGCTAGGATCACTTTCATAACTAACTCCCTTACCCAACTCTGGTTCTAATGACCAAAGTTGGTTTTTCGAAAACCAACGCCTTTTCACTCCTTTTCCGATGTTTCCGGTAAAAACATCAGTGGCGACTCCAGATGAACCCTTCAAAAATTAGCTCTTGGGTTAACTCGGTTATCGGACAACCCAAGAGCGCCCTTTCGAAAACCTCGCCTCTAGGTTCAGCCCGGTTTTCGGACAACCTAAAGGCGTTGTAACCACACCAATAAAAACGCGATAAATGGAAAGTCAAAACCATCGCATCGCTCTGACCGCCTCGTTTTGATGGCGGCGACAGATGGCGACTCTGTTGGGGAAGTCCAGAGATTTTATCCCATTTAGTGATGGGCCAACTTAAAGTAAATAAACCAAGAAAATTACGCTTTTACCCTACCTTGTATTATAACATGTTTTTATTGCTTGGCTTTAATAACTGTTGTCTGTTTATACTTAGGCAATTGTTTGAAATACAAACTGTACACAAACCCTTGCACACTACAGTTCCCTCTATACTCGGGGGCAAGTGAGAAATCCATAGGGAGTGGGTGGCAGGTACGGTTCGCTGTAGTGATGGCCTTGTGCCCACCAGTGATCGGAAACCACCACTCAAGGTGATAACCTTCCTATTTTGGCACAAAGACTGACTATGGCCTTAGTGCTAAGCATGGTCGGAAGGTTGGAGAGTGGGGACCCTATAATGGGGGCACCTTGGGGGCCTTAGCCTTGGTGAGAACAATTAGAACCTACCTTCGCTAAAGCACTTTTCTGCAAGAAAACCCTACCTCGTGATTAAAAACGACTTCTCACCTGTTCGTGGATGATCGAATTGTGTGTACATCTGTTTGTTGCATTTTTCTGTTGCATAGCATAACCAAACAACAGAAAAATCACAGAAAACATTTTTTGCAATAAACACCCTTATCTCGGACAGCCTGCCTTTTAGCTAGCCTGGTTTTAGGTTCTTTGTAAGCTAAGTAGCCACGCAGTCCGACAGAAGAGATAAGGGACGGTAACTATTCTTTCGCATAAAGCCATTTTTTTTATCTCAGACAGTCTGCCTTTTAGCTAGCCTGGTTTCAGGTTCTTTGTAAGCTAAGTAGCCACGCAGTCCGACAGAAGAGATAAAAGGCTATATAAAAAAAAGAGAATAATAATGAATCCAAAATAAATAAAATAATAATAAAAAAAATCAAAACATGATTTTGACAAAGTCGTTTCATCCATATTACATCATATCATGAGTAAAGAAATACCAAGAGAGAAAATAAAAAGCAAGAACGCATTTAGCATCATTTAAACAGAATATCTCATACATAAACATATCCATGTTAGTTCAACACTCAACATGCATTAATAAAACTCTTTCGGGCATTCTAGAAAGTGGTTGGTCCTCTCCCCATTCGAACTCGTGCACAAAAGGCCAGAGCAATGGAGAACCTAGAGGAACAAAATCGAAAGCTCACTGCAGAGGTGAATACCTTCCGCGAACAAATGGCCCAACTGATGGAGGTCGTGCGCCAGGGTCAAAATAAGGGCGAAGCCCAAATGGAACACGCCTCTCGCCACGAAGAGGAAGAATACTTCTACAATGGAAAGGATGCTAAGACTGCACGCATCCTCACCCCGGAGGTGTCCAAACAACAAATCTCCGCTCTAGAGGAGAGGTTGAAGGCGGTGGAGGGACACAACTTTGACGTGAAGGAGGTGGCGGACATGTGCCTGGTAAAAAATATCCATTTCCCTCCCAAATTTAAAATCTCGGACTTCCCCAAGTACGCCGGGATGACCTGCCCAAAGAACCATTTTACGATGTATTATCGTAAGATGGTCGCACACGCCAAGAACGAGAAACTCCTGATCCACTGCTTCCAGGAGAGTCTGGCAGACACAACTCTCAATTGGTATATGCAGCTGGAAAGAGGGCAGGTCCAGAACTGGAAACAATTGGCTGACGCTTTTCTTTGTCGTTACCGATACAACATTGATCTGACCCCTGACAGGTCAGATCTCAGGACTCTGAGCAAAAGGAACGACGAACCTTTTAAAGCATACGCCCAAAGATGGAGGGAAATGGCCGCCCAAATAGAGCCTCCTTTGACGGATAAGGAGACAGTGGCTATGTTCATAGATTCACTGACTGGAGCGTACTACGACAAGGCAATAGCCAGTACCTCCAACCTTTTTTCGGACATAGTCACTGTGGGTGAAAGAGTAGAGCAGGGACTGAGGAGTGGGAAGATAGCACCGTCTTCCCAAGCTGGTGTCTCATTCAGAAATCCTGCTGGCAAGAAGAAGGACGAAGTCGTGCATGCAATCAACTTTGCTACCCCTTCTTCTGCCCTGCAAACAGCTAGGCAGCCTCGTAAGAAAGAGAGGAAGTTCACTCCAATCTCCACTTCCTATGGTAAGCTGCTGCCACAGCTGTTGGAGGCCAAACTCTTAACCTACATTCCTCCCAAAAAGCAGATGGAGCCTCCCTACCCCGAGTGGTACAAACCAAACGAGAAATGTGATTACCACTCGGGTTCACCCGGACACTCAACAGAAAACTGCTTGACCCTTAAGTATCGGGTCCAAGAATTAATAGACGCCGGGTGGATAACCTTTGATACCTCTGCTTCCGATGTCGACGCCAAACCTCTGGCTAAGCCAGAGTAGCAGAGTAGGAGGACTGGGAGGATCAACCCCTAGGGTTTTCTTTTTTAAGTTTTTTCGTATATCTCCTGCGGTCCTCGCCCACGGCCGCAGGAATCCTGATTAAAAGGGCTTGTACATATGTTTCTTTAATACACGAGGCGTTCTTTTCATAATCATGTTCATTCTTTTCCCTCTTTTATTTATTATTCTTTCAAAGATAATTGAATAATAAAATCTATGACTAAAACAGAGCCTAAAACACATTATGTCTATGATTGATGAATCTCTGTGGACCCCGGAAACCGAAAGCGAATGGGTCGAGTCCGACAGTGAGCAGGAGACCATTTCTCCGGACATGCAAAGAATGCTGGAAAAAGAAGCACGCATTATACAACCGCATCAAGAAGAGACAGAAACTGTCAATTTGGGAGAAGGGGATGATGAGAAAAAGATAAACATCGGCACCCAAATAGAAAGTAGCCTAAAAAAGGGATTGATACGGCTTCTAAAGGAATATATAGATGTGTTCGCTTGGTCTTATCATGACATGCCTGGGCTTGACACGAGTATAGTGGAGCATAGATTGCCATTGAAGGAAGGGTTCCGACCCGTAAAGCAAAAACTCAGAAGAATCAAACCCGACTGGTCCTTAATGATAAAAGAATAGGTACAAAGGCAATTGGACGCCAATTTCCTGATAGTTTCCAAGTACCCAGAGTGGTTGGCCAACATAGTACCCATCATCAAAAAGACCGGGAAGGTCAGGGTATGTGTGGATTATAGGGACCTCAACCGAGCAAGTCCAAAAGATGACTTTCCCCTACCACATATAGACACACTAGTAGACCATAGCGCTACCAATACACTTTACTCCTTCATGGACGGATACGCAGGATATAACCAGATTAAATTGGCTGTCGAGGACAGAGAAAAAACCTCCTTCATTACACCATGGGGCACCTTTTGCTACCGCGTAATGCCTTTCGGACTCAAGAACGCAGGGGCTACCTATCAAAGGGCTATGGTCACATTATTCCATGACATGATCCACAAGGAAATAGAGGTATATGTGGATGACATGATTGCCAAGTCCAGAAATGAGATGGACCACATTCAATATCTCAAAAAGCTCTTTGATCGGCTCCGTAAGCATCAACTCAAACTAAACCCGGCAAAATGTACTTTCGGAGTACGATCAGGAAAACTCTTAGGGTTTATCGTCAGCAAAAGAGGAATAGAAGTGGACCCTGACAAAACCAAGGCAATTTTGGAAATGTCTCCATCAAGCACGGAAAAGGAGGTCAGAGGTTTTCTAGGCCAGATTAACTACATTGCCCGTTTCATCGCACAGTTGACAGATAAATGTATACCCATCTTTAAACTGTTGCGCAAAAATCAACCAACGGTATGGAATGAAGAATGCCAACAAGCATTCGATAAAATCAAAACATGATTAACCAATCCGCCAGTATTGGTACCACCTGTTGAAGGAAGACATCTGATCCTATACTTATCAATACTCGAAGAGTCCCTGGGATGTGTGCTCGGTCAACAAGATGAAACCGGGAAGAAAGAGCGAGCCATTTACTATCTCAGTAAGAAATTCCTAGACTATGAAACCCGTTATACACCATTCGAAAAAACCTGTTGCGTATTGGTATGGGTCACTCAGCGTCTCCGACAATATATTGCTCGACATACGACATGGTTGGTCTCCAAAATGGACCCAATCAAATACCTCTTTGAGAAGCCCATTTTGACCGGAAGAATAGCTAGGTGACAAGTTCTCCTCTCAGAATTTGACATCATTCATGTCACCCAGAAAGCTATTAAAGGTAGCCCCCTAACAGATTATCTAGCCCATGGGTCAACAAACGAGTATCATAAAGAGACCAAAGAAGAGGCATGGACCATGTTCTTCGATGGGGCCTCAAACATGCTTGGACACGGGATAGGAACTATTTTGATATCCCCTGAAAAGAAACACATCCCAGTAACGGCCAAGCTTAATTTTGATTGTACCAATAACATGGCCGAATACGAAGCATGTGCACTAGGGATCCAAGCAGCTTTAGATCATGGGGTTACTAAACTCAAAGTCTTCGGTGATTCATCCCTTGTCATCTACCAGCTTAAAGGTGAATGGGAAACCCGCAACTCTAAATTAATCCCATATCTAGAGCACATCCGAGATTTAGTCTCAAGTATGGAAAGTGTCACCTTCCAGTATATTCCTCGGGAAGACAATCAATTTGTTGATGCCCTTGCCACTCTATCATCCATGTTTTCTTTGGGCCAAGAACATGAGATGCCAATTATCCAAATCAAGCTGCATGACAAACAAGCTTTTTGCATGTCAGTAAATGGCGAGCATGACCAAAATCCTTGGTATCATGACATTAAACAATATCTCATGAGAGGCGAGTATCCCAAGAGAATCAACGACAATGATAAGCGAACCATCCGTAAGAGGGCAATAGGGTTCACGTTGATTGAAGGAACCCTCTACAAAAAGAGTCTCAATTTTACTCTCTTAAGGTGTGTAGGCCACGAAGAAGCTCAAACCTTGATAAGAGAAATCCACAAAGGAACTTTCGGGACCCACGCACCTGGGCATGTCATGGCGAAGAAGATCTTGAGGGCAGGATATTTTTGGTCCACAATGGAAGCCAATTGTCACCAGTATGCTAAAAAGTGCCATAAGTGTCAAATCTACGATGATAATATCCATGTGCCGCCCGCACCTCTCAGTACCCTGGCTACACCATGGCCATTCTCTATGTGGGGCATGGACGTCATCGGACCCATTGAGCCTAAAGCATCCAATGGCCATCGCTTTATCTTGGTGGCCATTGACTATATCACCAAATGGGTTGAGGCAACATCATATGCGCACGTGACTCGGAAAGTGGTGACCACCTTCGTCAAGAAAAATATTATATGTCGGTATGGCATTCCTCATAAGCTCATTACTGATAATGGGACCAACCTCAATAATAAGATGATGGAAGAACTATGTCAAGACTTCAAAATTCAACACCACAATTCTTCTCCGTACCGACCAAAGATGAACGGTGCAGTAGAGGCAGCCAATAAGAATATTAAGAAAATCATCCAGAAGATGGTAGTAACCTACAAAGATTGGCACGAAATGTTGCCCTTCGCCCTACATGGCTATCGAACGTCAGTACAAACTTCCACAGGGGCTACTCCATTTTCCCTTGTCTACGGAATGGAGGTTGTACTACCAGTAGAGGTTGAAATACCCTCCCTACGAGTCGTTATGGAAGTAAAGTTGACAGAAGTCGAATGGGTCCAAAGTCGATACGATCAGCTGAACCTAATCGAAGAAAAACGGTTGGACGCCATATGTCTGGGGCAAGTTTACCAAAAGAAGATCAAGAAAGCCTACAACAAGAAGGTCAATCCCCGCTGTAGACCCCTAATTTTGCCCGGCCTCTCCATAAAGGCAAAGGAGACTTCCTATAACAAGATAAAGATCGTCCGGCATCTCAATAAAGGTCAAGAAGACTTCCTATATAAAGATAAAGCTTCAATGGATGTTTATCGGCATCAATCGACGTCTGAATAAAGAAAGGAAAGCTTCCCGGGGGTCCCAGAACACAGAAGCTGGCGAAAAAAAGTTGAGACAGCCGTCCCAAAGGTGAGACGGCCGTCCCAAACAACAATGGACAAGTGGGACGGGCGTCCCACTCCTCAGTTGGCTGCCCCAAAGGAAAAATTTCAAGTGAGACGGCCGTCCCAACCCAGATGGCCGTCCCAAGCTGCCAGGCCGCGAAAACTATAAATAGGAGGCTCATTTGCCACTTTTTCAGACCCCAGACAACTCCTAGTACTTGTCTTCTCTCCCTACTTCGAATGAACTCTCCGATTGCCTTAAAAAGGTAACAATCGGTTAAGGAATTGTATTCCAGCATTCGATTCTTCTTTAAAATTTAGTCGAGTCGATACTGTATTCGGGGAAGAGAGTCTTTGTAGAGCGGGGGATTGCTAAAACGCATCCTCACTGTAAAAGATTTGCAATACAAAGCTTGCTACGAAGGTTCTTTTCAATTCTCTTCTCTTTTATTACTTTATTTATTGCTTTCTGTATGCAATGTAAAATAAAATCATGTAGATAGCCATTTTTAAATACTGTATAAATAAAATGGGGTAATAGCGTAATTTCTCGTAATCTTCACTTAATGAATGAATCTGTCATAGGGAACCCGAAAGGGGCGTTGTGGGGTGTTAACACCTTCCCCACACGTAACTAACTCCCATACCTAACTCTGGTTATAATGGCCAAGTTTGGTTTTTATTAAAATCAACGCCTTTTTATCCTTTTCCAATGTTTACGGTCAAAACATTGGTGGCGACTCCAAAAGAACCCCTTTTCGAAAACCTTGCTTTTATTAGAGGATAGTTCATTTGTTGAGCACCTCGGAAGCAATGAACATATTTTAACATAAAAACGCGAGTCTAAACCATCTTTTCGCGACCGCTCGCATAAACGTTCGAGATGTCCCTAGACGTCGGAACGGACGGCGGCGACACCCGCACCTTCCAAGAAGGGGATCTAGTGATAAAGAAACTGCTTCCAGCCCAGAAAGACAAAATTGGCAAATGGACAGCAAACTACGAAGGACCCTTTGTAGTCAAGTGAGCCTTCTCAGGAGGAGCCCTCATCCTCACCAACATGGACGGAGAAGAGCTTCAACATCCTGTCTACTCACATGCGGTAAGGAAATACTACGCCTGAAAACATTGCTCATGACCCGTCAGGATGAAAACTCGCAAAGAACGTCTTGGGCAAAAGATAGGGTCCGCATTCCTCGCTAGGATACGTCCTAGGCAAAAATTAGAGGTTTCAAAAAAAAAACAAAAACAAAAACAACAAAAAGAAGAGAGCAATGATTACCTTAGCCAAAAACCGCAAAGGCGACTAAGGTAATACCTTCACAAAAGCACGCAGACCTCACATGATCTTCACTCCGAGCTCGAGCATCTCAATTGAAGCAACCAGGAAAAACAGAGAAACGGAAATCATGGGCATGGTTGTTATACCCTATACAATTCAGCCAACCTTGGCCAGCCCTGCTTATAAATTCCTTTGTAAATCCTCCTGTAAAAAAAATCATTCGTTCATATCGATAAAAATTGTCTTCTTTTCTCTTTACCTACTTGCAAGAATGCCTCTGTATTAACAAAACATAAGCATGCATAAATCAAGCAATACGAGAAAGCATAAGAAAAACAAGACAAACGACGCCAACCAGGGCCGTCCCAAGCAAAAAAAAATATAGCCTGCTAGATCGAAAACCCGCAAAGGGCGGTCTAGGAAAAAGTTAAGGCCTTCATAAAAAGAAAAAGCCCACCGAAATATCTTAGGAAAGAATTAAGCCCGCTAGATCGAAAACTCGCAAAGGGCGGTCTAGGCAAAAGATAGGGCTAAAAATAAAATTTCAAAAGAATGAGTCACGGGAGAACAAAAAAAGAAAAAAGAAAAAAGTATCAGTCACTTTCTAGATGCCCCCAACTAAAATAGATTGCATCAAGAACATCCACGCACAAGTAGTTGCACGAAAAAGACTTTGTCAGAATCAAAACAAACAAATACACTCCAGATAAATAAAAGACCAAAAAGACATTCGTATAAAAAGAGATCAGCTTCATGCTTGCATGCGAAAATAGGGAGCACTCAGGGGTACCCCGGTAAGACCTTGTCAATTATGTATCCCCAAAACAACAAACAAAGACTGCCCGACCAACCAGCAAAGAGTTGGATGATCACCACGAAAAAGATAAAAAACAAAGAATCCCTAGCAATCAACAAACTGGACGAGCACCAACAAAATCCCCGGCATAGACCGGACGACCATTCCCAGAAAAAGACAAACAAAAAAGCACATCTCAACGCAAGGCGCATGAGCCACCCGAGCAGTAAGCCGCCGCCACCACCAGTCCTACGCAGTGGACTGTACCAGCCTGATAGGGGGTTCATACCTATCAACTCGCGCATGCAAGTGCGCTTGATCTGCGCTCAAGTCGGATCAGTAAGTCGCAACTACCAGCCTGATGGGGGGTTCATACTCATCCAGTCCAACACACAGCGGACTGCAACTACCAGCCTGATGGGGGGTTCATACCCATCAACCGAAGGATCAGCTACCGTCAGAAGGAGTATCCTGAGATTCTACCATGTGTCAACCGAAGGGATCGGCTACCGTTAGAAGGAGCATCCTGGAGGCGCACAACACAAACTTTCCCCAGAAGATCAACCTCCGCAAGACGGAACATCCGAAGGGTAACCGGGCAAGAGGGTCAACTCCTTTACCTTCCAATCGTTCTTCTTGGCACAACGAGCCAACAACCGACTAGTCAGGTAAAGGGGGGGCAGCTGTAGACCCCTAATCTTGCCCGGCCTCAAAATAAGAGTAGAAGACCTCCTTTTCGAAGATGGATAAAGCCTAAGAAGCCATTAGGAGAGACCCCTAGGATAGGAGGGATTTTTGGCATAAAAATAAGGATTTTCGCCTTTTAGGGTCGAGACGGCCGTCTCGCCATTCCTGCAAGGCGAGACGGCCGTCTCGACCTTGTCAGATGAGACGACCCGTCTCGACTTGACAAGCGCGAATCCCTATAAATAGGAGCCCCATTCCCTTCATTTCACACAGTTCACCCTCCTTCTCTCTAGACTTTTCTTCAAATTCTCTCTCTAGACCCCCTCCGAAGCATTTCCGGAGTTTCTGAGAGTTTTCTAGAGTGTTTTTGAGCGTTTTCGGCATTGTAACGAGCGGAGGGCTGCCAAAAAGCACCCTAATACTCAAAGAATTAATAGAAAAGCTTGCCTCGGAGGTTTCTACTTTCTCTCTCTATCTTTTACTGCCTTATTTTAAAATTACGCAATAGACATTAGGGCCATGTAGTCATAGTTTAAAATTCCGCAAAATAAAGGGGTAAAAGCGTATTTTCACGGATTATTTATTTAAAATAGCTGGCCTATCATAGGGAACCCGAAAGGGGAGTCGTAAAGGAACTAACACTTCCTTTACGCGTAACTAACTCCCTTACCCAACTCTGGTTCTAATGACTAAAGTTAGTTTTTCGAAAACCAACGCCTTTTCACTTTTTTTCCGATGTTTCCGGTAAAAACATCAGTGGCGACTCCAGATGAACCCTTCAAAAATTAGCTCTTGGGTTAGCTCGATTATCGGACAACCCAAGAGCGCCCTTTCGAAAACCTCGCCTCTAGGTTCAGCCCGGTTTTCGGACAACCTAAAGGCGTTGTAACCACACCAATAAAAATGCGAAAAATGGGAAGTCGGAAACCATCGCGTCGCTCCGACCGCCTTGCTTTGACGGCGGCGACATCAACCCATACTCTTCTATTTTTAATTTTAGGTTTTTTCAAGGGAACATGATAGTTTTCTCTATTTTGAACAATAGCAACTTTCTCCTTATAATTATCACTTATTTCCTTCTTAGCTTTATCAAACAAATGTCTAAGTAGATCACTTTCATATTCATACTCTTTACATGATGCACATGCTATATTCTTATTATCCTTTTCCTCTAAACATACAATTTTCTTTTTTAAGGAATCCACCTCTTTTTCAGATTTATTCAAACACTTTTTCATAGATTTGTATTCATTTTTCAAGTCCTTAAAAGCATTAAACAATTCTTCATATGCATTTTGTAATTCATCAAAGTTATTTTCATCATCACTTGAGGGAGAGTCAGAATCAATAACCTCAAAGTCGGAAGATATATTGCCTTTTGCCATCAAGCAAATGTTAGCTTCTATTTTCGAATCACTTGACTCCAAACTTGAGTCACTATCATCCCAAGCAATGTAGGCTTTCTTCTGGAAGAATTTCTTTCCTTTGTTATCTTCATTCTTCTTATTTGGACATTCGGTTTTTACATGTCCTGTTTCACCACAACCATAACATTTGATATTTAAAAAAGTAATTTCTGTTACCTTTCCCTTACCTTTGAAGGGTTGCTTTCCTTTGGCTTTCATAAACTTGATAAATTTCTTTATCATAAGACTCAATTATTCTTCTTCTTCATTTTCTAAGTCTTCTTCTTCCTTCTTGTTCTTACTCTTGGAAATTTCAGTTTTGAAGGCTAGGTTCCTCTTTTGATGTTGACCTTCTTCATCATTTAGCCTTCTAAGTTCAAGTTCGTCCTCTCTCAACTTTCCAAAGAGCGCTACCATAGACATTGTTGCTAGATTATGTGACTCCGTGATGGCCGTCACCTTAGGTTGCAATTTCCTATCCAAAGATTTCAAGATTTTTACATTTAATTCATCAACATCAAAATTTTTACCTAATCCAGTGAGATGATTCACTATGTGCGTGAACCGCTTTTGAACGTCAAAGATTGCTTCTCCTTGTTGCATCCGGAACATCTCATATTCTTGGATCAATGAATTCTTTCGTGCTCTTTTTACATTGTCGGTACCTTCGTAGGTTACTCTTAACATTTCCCACATTTCTTGATCACTTTTACAAACAGAGATCCTGTAAAACTCATCAAGGGTTAAAGCAGATGAAATAATATTTCTAGCCCTAACATCATATTTGGCTTTTCTATTTTCTGCAGCCATCCATCTAGAAAATGGTTTTGATACTTCTACTCCGTTTTCAGAAATTTTAGGAATAAAAGGACCATTTAAAATTGCGTCCCAAACACCTCTATCAACAGACTCCAAATATATTTGCATTCTAACTTTCCAAAAGGGATACTTTTGTCCCGCAAAAAGTGGGGGCCTATTGATAGAAGCACGCTGACAAACGTTTGATTTTGTCCGACCATTTTCGAAAATTGAATGACTATCAAAGCAAGCTTTGATACCACTTGTTAAAATCGTGGAGTGGAATGTTTGCGTTAACGGACAACAACCAAGAGGGGGGTGAATTGGTTTGTTAAACAAAAATTAGGGTTTTAAAATTTTCCCAAAATTTCACCGATTAAAATGTTGTGTAAAGTAAATAGAGAAGGGATAGAGTATTACACAGTTGATTTATACTGGTTTGGATCAAAAGACCCTATGTCCAGTTGCTAATCACTCAAACTGAGGATTAACGCTGTCACCATAATCACAGTTATACAATCAAATTACAAATGAAAAGATAAGGTAAAGAATACACCTCTCTTGAGTCACACAAGAGATGAACACCTCCTTTGAATCCCACAAAGGATGAAGAACAACTTTCCCTAGAGACGGCACAACACACAATCCACTAAGAAAACCCACTTAGTGATTCTTATTGCTTCTAGCCCACACTAGGTTTCAAAAGTCCCTTTTTCCTCCAACAAACAGTTCTCTCGCAGTCACAACTCTTAACTTTTGTTTGAAAAAGGTTGTTCACATTGCAGAGAGCCTTAGAGAACCTTAAGTAGAAAGATTAGGGGGTTTGGGAATTGGGGATTTTCGAAAACAGATGAATTGGGAATAGGGTTTTCGAAACTTGGTCCAATTTTGAAATTCAAAACACATATCTAACTGAAATAATCGATTATCTTGAGTGTTAATCGATTATTCCAGAGCCAAATTCGTAGGGAACCCAAAACAACTCAGTTTAATCGATTAACTGGGCATTTAATCGATTAACAGCCCAATTAATCGATTAACAGAGGGTTTAATCGATTATTCCAGAGAGCAGATGCTGAAAATGGTTTTCTCTCTGTAATAATCGATTATCCTGCCATTTAATCGATTAATCCAGTATGTTTTTGATAAAAATGAGTTTTTAAAGCCTTTAAAGAGTGGACTATGTGCTGGCTATCTTGGACTCTAATAATACAGACTCAAAATCATAAAAACAGAGTTATTACATAACATTACACGTCTTCAAATCCTTTATTCTTGAATCATCATCAAAATCTACAATCTTCATATCCATGTATGTTCAACATTCATATCCTTGTATGTTTCAACACAATCATACTTCTTTCCATGTTGTTCAGTCCCTTGTAAAAATACTGAAGCAGTAGTTGTTCGGAGATGCGGTGGTGGGGACAACTTGCACATAACTTCTTGAATCTCTCCCAGTACCCATAGAGGTGTTCTCCAACCTGTTGCCTGATTCCTAAGATATCCTTCCTGATTGTAGTGGTTCTGGAGGAAGGGAAGAATTTCTCCAGGAACATCCTTTTCAGATTATCCCAGTTAGTAATGGACCTGGGAGCTAAGTAGTACAACCAATCCTTTGCAACTCCCTCCAAGGAATGAGGAAAAGATTTCAGAAACACATGGTGTTCTTGGACATTCGTAGGTTTCATGGTGAACAGACAATGTGAAATTCTTTTAAGTGTTTGTGAGGATCTTCACCTGCAAAACCAAGAAACTTGGGCAACAAGTGTATGAGTCCGGTTTTAAGAACATAAGGCACATTTTCATCAGGATACTGGATACATAAGCTATCATATGTGAATTCAGGAGCAGCAAGCTCCCTAAGTGTTCTTTCACGAGGTCCAATATTTTTTATCACCCATGTTATCAGTTTGGAAAATATTAGAAGAAGGTATATTAGGTGTAGTACTATCTCTAAGACTATCTAATGGTTCAGACTCAAGAGATGAATTCCTAGAATGTCTAACTAATCTATGAAAGGTCCTATCTATCTCAGGATCAAAAGGTTGTAAAAGGCCAGGATTGCTCCTAGTCATGCACTATATGCAACAATTCATGTATTTCCCAAGAGTCAACCAAAAAAAATCCTAAAAAGAAATCACTTGTTTACTGGAATGGCAACGGTACACCGTGAACAAGTACACCAATGGATGCGGTAGGTTCTCAGGAAAGAGAGGAGGGTCACTAATGGACACGCTTAAGTACCAAGTCTTTCCTAGCAAGAACCCTCCTAGACATGCACTCTCATACTACCAAGCTATATCCAGAGTTTCCTATGAGAATGGTTTTAAAAAATTTCTTTCAAGGATGACTTATTAAAAAATTTCTGCAAGAATGGTTAGGGAGCACACAAGAACAAATTATAATAATTTTTTTTAATAAAGCTACAAAAACAAATTAAAAAATTTTGAATTTTGAATTTTTTTTATAAAGCTAAAAGATTTGATTTTTTTTTCGAAAGAGATTTTTTTTTAAAGAACCCAACAAGTGAGTTATCAAAATAACATTGAAAGAAGTAAGAATGTTAAACTAAATAGTAAATCAAATAAAATATTCAAATAATAAAAAATAAAATAATCAAATAACTGCAATAAAAAAAATATTCAAATGACTCGAAAATAAAATAAAATATTGAAATAACTGAAAATAAAATAATCAAATAACTACAATAAAAATAAAATATTCAAATGACTTAAATAAAATAAAATATTGAAATAACTGAAAATAAAATAAAATATTCAAATAAGAACCCAATTATATTCTTTTCGTAAAAACTTTTTCCAATGCACCACTTATAGGGGTTTGAATAAGAGATATTAAGACTAGTGTTAGAACCTTGGTTGGAACTGCCAGTTCCTCGCAATGGCGCCAAATTTGATCGATGTCGTACTCAGTCAAATAATTAAAATAGATAAATGTAGTACTAGGAAGCTTTCCTAGGTCATCTCCCAACGAACTACAGATCAAACCAATGTTCTTACACGAGTATGCAGATTAAATAGTAGAAAAATGGGTTTTTGCATAATAATAATAAATAGTAAATTAAAGAAAATAGATTTTGAATAAAACAATGAGAAAGCAATTGATTTGCTGATTCGAATGCGAGTGTCACTTATCCTAGGTTACGAAATTAATTTGAAATTAACCAACTAAATGAAGATAAATCCCAAATTATATTCCAATCCAAAATTAATCAACTAAGCAAAGATTAATCCCAAATTAGGTTTAACCCTTATTCCAATATGAAATTAATCAACTAAGCGAAGATTAATCCCAATTTTTTCTTAACCCTTATTCCAACATGAAATTAACTAACTAAGGGAAGATTAACCCCAAATTATTCTTATACAATTAAGCATTGCATATATTACATAATCTCATCTCTAACACAGAATTAAGCAAACTGTGATATTAGTTTCGGTTTATTAAGCATAAATAGATTATAATTCAATACTGAGATTAGAAGATGAAGAGTTAAGAGAACAAACTAAATGAAATTGAAGAACAAAACCTCAAATATCTACTTTCATTCTCCTTAGAAAATCAATACAAAGATTTAGCTATCCATGGAAAATAAAAAACGCAGAAGAAGAGACATAATTAAAATCGAAACAAGAATTTAATATAATGACAAAAGAGTAAACAAACTTAAATACAAATTGCAGAAGATGGAAGGTGGCTGCGTGGCTGATGCGTGGTGTGTTTCCCTCTCAACCCTACATCTCCCTTATACAAATAACCTTAACCCTAATCTTAATCTAAGTTTGGGCCCAATTGGTCCACAAAACACATCATAAGTTAGCTTCAGTGCAGGCCCATGAACTTTAAACACGTGCAGTATTTTCAATACTTATCCAAATTAAGCGATTCCAGTCTCCTTTGAAAGACTTTTTGAAAGTGATGAAGATCTTATTGAAATACTTTGGCAAAGATCTCATTGATTTGATGAAGTCAAAGATGAAGTCAAAAGCAACTTTGCAGTGGACAAAAGTCACAAAGATAAAAGAGTAGAAGAATTAGTGTGTCTTCAGCTATGCTTAGGTATAATCATTTTATCTTTTCTGCTGCATGAGGTTTCTTCACTTAAAAGATTTTGCAAACTGCCTCTAAAAATATTTTAAACAATTAAAAACAAAGTATTTTGAAAAAAGCTTTCTTAAATAAGTTTTTAACAGATACAGTTTTGAAATAACCTGAAGCACTTGGTGGATTTGATGAAGACAAGCACTTGGTTTTTTGATGAAGACATAGATATAGCTTAGGTTGTGGGTGTGTAGATGATTAGGTTTTTTAGTTTAAGCACTTAATCTCTTGATAGGACAATATATTTTGTGATAAGCACCTTATAATGTTGCATCCCATTGAAAATCATTTTTCTGCATGAAAAACTAACATCTAAGTATTAAAAGATCAAACTAAGTTTTTCAATCTGTTGAAAAGGATTTTCAATCTGTTAAAATTACTTAAAAGAATAAGTGATCATACATAATCGTATTTTCAATTGATTGATTCACGGAATCAACAAGTTAAAATAACTCAATGAATTTTCAATATCAAGTTTCGCATTTTCAATCTGTTGAAATATTTTTAAATCTGTTGAAAACAGAAAGACCTTTTTCAGTCTAAGAGTTTTTTTGGAAAATCAATCTGTTGAAATATTTCTCAATCTATTAAAACAGAGAGACTATTTTTTTAACTAAGTGTTTGCAGGATTTCAATCTGTTGAAATGACTTTCAATCGATTGAAACAGAAGAGCTGTCATTTTCATTAAGTTGTTTCAATCCATTAAAAACTCGAATCAATCGATTAAATGGAGCTTTAAATGAAATTAATCGATTAAATCGATGTTTTAATCGATTGAATGGAGCTTTAAATGAAATCAATCGATTGAATCGATATCTTAATCGATTAAATGGAGCTTTAAATGAAATCAATCGATTGAATCGATATTTTAATCGATTGAAATAATATTCTGATCGATCATAGTTTCATTTTAATCGATCATAACTCAGTCTGATCGATCATACTTCAGTTCTAATCGATCATAACTCGGTCTGATCGATCATACTTCAGTTCTAATCAATCAGAGTCTCTTCTAAACTGTTTTACTTCAATCTAATCGATCTTTTGACTCTCTGAAACATTTTTTGACAGTTGAATCAGTCTGATTCTATGATTTACTCTATATATACAGATTTGATCTATCTTTTGAAACATACAATACAATACACTACTTGAGAAAACTTGTGAAATCAATCTGTGAATCTTTCATACGTGACTTTCTGTGCATTCAAGAATCTTTTTCATATCATAAGGTGTTGTGATCAGAATTGTGGTCATTCAAAGAGAGAAAGTGCTTGATAGAATTTGTTCTGGACAATTAGAACTTCAAGTCCAGGTTTTTTCTTTTCATATTCTTTTGTAAAAGTTGATTGTGCAGGTTGGATTGTAATCTGCACTTGGTACGGTAACTGGATTTGGTTACTGGGTGGTTTTCAAGATTCTGTCTTGTGGGTTTTGCAAGATAGTTCTTGGGGTAGATTGGTGAGTATCTACTGGTTGTAATTTTCACTTGGTATTAGTGGAACTTGACTGGATTGTCAAGAACTGGATGTAGCTCTGGATTAGAGTGAACCAAGTATAAATTTGTGTGTTAATATCCTTCTTTCATCTCTTTTAATTTCTCGTCTTTAATTGTGCTTGTGTTTAAACCAAATTACTTTTGCAAAGATTAAATAAAGATAACTCATTCTTCCAAAAGAAAGTAAGTTTTGCGAAAAAGTTTTAAAGTTCAATTCACCCCCCCTCTTGAACTCAACCATTAATTCTTTCAATTGGTATCGAGCTGGTTCTTGTAAGTTACTCAAGGAATCGGTCCAATGGCTGAGGGAAAGATGAATTTTTTAGAAGGAGCCTCCATAAATAGGCCTCCACTTTTTTCGGTGTGAATTATTCTTTACGGAAGGTTAGAATGAAAATCTTTATTGAATCTCTTGATAGAGGCATTGGGAAACAATTGTTAATGGTCCTTACAAACCAACTCATACTGTAGATGGTAAAGTAGTCGAAAAAGATTGGGCTGAATTAACTGATGTAGAAAATAGGAGAGTCCAATATGATTATATTGCAAAAAATATTATTACCTCTGCTTTAAATCTTGATGAGTTTTTCAGGGTGTCTCAGTGTGCCTCTGCCAAAGAGATGTGGGAAATTTTAGAGGTTACACATGAAGGAACATCTGATGTGAAAAGGGCAAGAAAGCATGAGTTAATCAGGGATTATGAATTGTTTAAAATGCAGCAAGGAGAAACAATTGCAGATGTGCAGAAAAGGTTCACGCACATAGTCAATCATCTAATTGGGTTAGGAAAGACTTTTGACAAAGAAGAGTTGAACATCAAAATCTTAAAGTGTTTGGACAGAACGTGGCAACCAAAGGTGACAGCTATATCTGAATCAAGAGACTTGACTGAAATGACTACCGCTTCACTTTTTGGTAAGTTGAGGGAACATGAGTTGGAAATCAATCGGTTCAAAGAACAAGAGAATGCATAAAAGAAAAGTAGAAATATTGTTCTCAAGACAATTGAAGAAAACAGTGGATCTGAAGAAGATGAATCAGAGAACCTGACTTTATTGGTTAAGAAATTTGGAAAATTTCTTAGAAGAAAGAACAGAATTGGCCAAGTAAAAAGGTACAATGATAAAAAGACTGAATCTGTTCAAAATAATATTACTTGTTGTCGCCGCCGTCCCTTTCCGACGTCCTGAGGACGTCTCGAAACGTTTATGCGAGCGGTCGCGAAAAGATGGTTTAGACTCGCGTTTTTGTTTTAAAAGGTTTTCGAAAAGGGGTTCTTATGGAGTCGCCACCAATGTTTTGACCATAAACATTGGAAAAGGAAAAAAATGTTGATTTTAAGAAAAACCGCACTTGGCCATTATAACCAGATTTGGGTAAGGGAGTTAGTTACGTGTGGGGAAGGTGTTAGCACCCCACAACGCCCCTTTCGGGTTCCCTATGACAGATTAATTCATTTAAATAAAGACTACGAGAAATTACGCGATTACCCTATTTTATTACATAATATTAAATGGCTATCTACATGATTTTATTCTATGTTGCATGTATAAAATGATGAATAAAGCTAAATAAAGCAATAAAAGAGATATTAAAATAGCTATCTACATGATCCTATTCTACATGACATAATAAAGCTAAATAAAACAATAAAACAATAAATAAAACAATAAAAGAGAAGGGAATTGAAAAGAACCTCCGTAGCAAGCTTTATATTGAGAACCTCGAACTGTGAGGATGCGTTTTGGCAACCCCTCTCTCTACACAGTCTCTCCTCACCAATACAAGATCGACTCTACTAAAAATTTAAAGAAGAATCAAATGCCGGAATATAATTCCTTAACCGATTGTTACCTATTTAAGGCAATCGGAAAGATCATTCGAGAGAGAGAGAGAAGTAGACAAGTGCTCTAAAGTGTTTCAGAGCTCTCTGGAGTGTCTGTGGTGTGAAAAAGTGGCAAATGAGCCTCCTATTTATAGTTTTTCGCAGCTGGCGCACTTTGGGACGGCCGTCTGGGTTGGGACGGCCGTATGGACTGGGATGGCCGTCCCAAATAGCAAAATTACACAGAGCGGGACCCCCAGGAAGGCCGGGACGGCCGTCCCACTTAAAATGGGTTTGGGATGACCGTCCCACATACGGGACGCGCGTCCCAACTGTAAAATAGCAGTTGGGACGGCCGTCCCACTTCTGGGACCGTGGTCTCGGCCTGTTTTGTCCAGTTTTCGTGTTCTGGGACCCCGGGAAGCTTTCCTTTCCTTTTTCGGACATAGATTGATGTCGAGGTGTGTCCGTTGAAGCTTTATCTTCATATAGGAAGTCTTCTTGGCCTCCAATAAGATGTCGGGCGAGCTTTGTCTTTGTGTAGGAAGTCTCTTTTGGCTTTTATTGTGCGAGTGAGTGAACTCCGTCTTTTGTTGTGGGAGGTCCTTCTCGTTTTGGGAAGCCGGATAAACTCCATCTTCGGGTGAAGTTCCTCTAGCTTTTATTTTGAGAGGCCGGGCAAAATTAGGGGTCTACAGCTGCCCCCCCTTCGCCTGCCTAACTAATTCGTCGGTTTTTAATATGCCGACAAAATTAGTTGGTAGGGGAAGGAGTTAACCCTTTTGCCCGGTTATCCTTCGGATGCTGCTCCTTGTTGATCCTCCGGATGATAAATATTTTGATAGGTACCAACCCCTATCTGGTGTTTTGACGAGTACGAACCCCCTGTCATGGTAGACCCCCTTCTGTAAGGCCTGATGAGTACACACCCCCATCTGGTGTTTTGACGAGTACGAAACCTCTGTCCGGTATGAGTCTGCATTTTGCTGGACTCTAATGGTTTTTACACCCCCACTGGGTGCGAACCTGTATCTTGACAAGGCTCTATTGTGCGAGTCTGCATTTTGACGGACTCTAATGGTTTTTACACCCCCACTGGGTGCGAACCTGCATCTTGACAAGGCTCTATTGTGCGAGTCTGCATCTTGACGGACTCTAATGGTTTTTACACCCCCACTGGGTGCGAACCTGCATCTTGACAAGGTTCTATTGTGCGAGTCTGCATATTGACGGACTCTAATGGTTTTTACACCCCCACTGGGTGCGAACCTGCATCTTGACAAGGCTCTAGTGTATTTTTTCACCCCACCGGATGTGAACCTGAATCTTGGTAAGGTTCTAGTGTATTTTTTCACCCCACCGGATGTGAACCTGAATCTTGGTAAGGTTCTATTGTCGGCGGCTCACTGTTTTTTATCATGCGCCTATGGGGAGTAATTTGATTTTGACTTTTCTTGTTTTAGTCATCCGGGTTTTACCGGGGAGTTTCTGTTAGTTGCCTCTTTTTAGGCGGGAATCCACTGGGGATTTGTTGATTTTTTGATTGTGCCTCTTGATTAGGCGGGTGCTTCAATAGTGGTGAAGGCTTTTTACTTGTTGTTTTTCACCTCTGAATAGGCTGATGTTCTTCTTGAGGATATTTGTTCTTGATAATACCTCCGAGTAGGTAGATGTTTTTTGAAAGCTTTGTGCTTGTATTACCTCTTATAGGTTGATTTCCCGCTTCTTGGGGATATCGGCTCTTTGCTTGTTTCTGAGTAAGCATAGGCATTCTTGGGAGTGAAGGTTTTGTACTTCGCTGGGGATATTCATATTGGGTGCTTAACTCCTTGTGGATTTGTAATTTGTAACTTGCCTTTGCGGTTAGGCTTACTGGGGAAAAAAAATTCTTTTTGGTGATCCACCGAGGGGTTGATTTGCCTTCCTGCGGATGGAATTTTCTCATTTTCTTCTTTTATAGATTTTTCTTGATGTGCTCTTCTTGGGGATTTTCTTTCGGTTTTTTCTTGCAGTGGCCTTTGTTAGAGGATGAAAGGCTTTTTTCTTCTTTCTTTTTGTTGCCCCCCAGTGATGTGGGGGATTTTGACTCTGTTTTTTCTTTGATGGACTCCTCGAGGCGGCGACTCTCTAATGAGTGTGCTTGATGACTCATGCGGTGATGTCTTCGAGTCGTGAGGTAATCTTTTTGTTTTGCCTCTGGAGTAGGCAAGGATCCGCTTGGGGATAATTGAGCTTTTCCATTGGTTTTTTCCATTTTTGGTGTATTTTTATTGGTGTAGAAGGTTGACGGTTGGAGTTAGCTTTCTTGGAGCTCCTTATTTTGCTGAAGATAATTTTGATTTTCGCCTTTCGCGATTTTGATTTTCATTTAGAGGTTGGATTTTAGCGTCTTTTATTCACAATCACAAACATGGAGACTATCTTCCTTATATGCATGTTTATTTATTCTTGTTTGAAAATTTATTTTTTCTTGATTTTGACAAAGTCGTATTATGCAATTACTTTGTGTGCGGATGTCTTAGATGCAATCTAATGTTTATTTATTTTTTATGCACTTAGAAAGTAGCTGGCCTTCTTCCGTTGGCTTCTTATGAATATGCCAGTGGGCTCCTCTTCTATGACCGTGATGCTGGGCTCTTCTTTTATCCATCTTTTGGTTTTAGCCCTATTTTTTGCCTAGACCGCCCTTTACGGGTTTTCGATCTAGCGGGCTGCCTTAATTTTTGCCTAGAATATCTTAGGGGGCTGTTGCCTTATCTTTTGCCTAGATCGTTCTTTTTGGGATTTTCGATCTAGCAGGCTACCCTGGTTTTTACCTAAGAATATACTAGCAGGCCTTTCTTTTTGTTATGCTTCCCCTTTTTTTTTTTTTTTTTTTTTTAGATGCATGTTTGATCTTTGATTAAAAGTCTTTGCGCATATTTATGATTTATCAATAAAGAGGCATTTCCATAATATTTGGTCAAGAGAAAGGAAATGAAGGGGAATTTTATGAACAAAAGTTTATTTCTTTTATAGAAGGATTACAAAAGGTATTTAGAAGAATGGGTAGTCAAGGTTGGTTGTACTGTATAGGCTTGAACAGTCATGTCTATGATATCCGCCCCCAGTTCTCCTAATTGCTTCGATTGAGATGCTTGAGCTCGGAGTGAAGACTATGCGATCGCTTGCTTCGGAAGAATGTTACTTTAGCCGCCTTTTCGGTTTTCGACTAAAGTAACCATTGCTCTTAGTTTTTTTTTTTTTTTACCTCTTCTTTTTGCCTAAGACGTATCCTAGCGAGGGATATGGACCCTATTTTTTGCCCGGGGATGCCCTTTGCGGGTTTTCATTCCTGACGGGTCATGAGCAATGTCTTCAAGCATAATATTTCTTTACCGCGTCGGAATTGATTGGGTGTCGAAGCTCTTCTCCATCCATATTAGTGAGGATAAGCGCCCCTCCTGAAAAAGCTCGTTTGATCACAAAGGGTCCTTCATAATTTGCCGCCCATTTTCCAATTTTATCCTTTTGGGCTGGGAGCAGTTTCTTTACCACTAAATCTCCTTCTTGATAAGTATGAGGGCGGACCTTTTTGTCATAAGCCTTTTTTATTTTCTTTTGATAGGCTTGTCCATGGCATATGGCACTCAGCCGTTTTTCATCGATAAGGTTTAACTGATCGTATCGACTTTGAACCCATTCGGCTTCGTTAATTTCGTTTCCATAATAATTCGCAGGGAAGGTATTTCGACCTCTATTGGCAATACGGCTTCCATTCCATATACAAGGGAGAATGGAGTGGCTCTCGTTGAAGTTCGCACAGATGTTCGATAGCCATGAAGAGCAAAAGGCAACATTTCATGCCAGTCCCTATAGGTTTTAACCATCTTTTGAACAATCTTCTTGATGTTCTTATTGGCCGCTTCTACTGCGCCATTCATTTTGGGTCGATAAGGAGAAGAATTATGGTGTTGAATTTTGAAATCTTGGCATAGTTCTTCCATCATTTTGTTATTCAGATTGGTCCCGTTATCGGTAATGAGATGATGTGGAATGCCGTATCGACATATGATATTTTTCTTAATAAAGGTGACCACTACTTTTCTAGTCACATGTGCATAAGATGCAGCTTCTACCCACTTAGTGAAATAATCAATGGCCACCAAAATGAATCGGTGACCATTGGACGCCTTAGGCTCAATAGGTCCGATGACATCTATGCCCCACATAGCGAACGGCCAAGGGATAGCCATAACGTTGAGAGGTATCGGTGGAACATGTACATTATCTCGTGTGTATTTGACACTTGTGACATTTTTTAGCATACCGATAACAATCTCTTTCCATTGTGGACCAAAAGTATCCCGCTTCCGAGAATCTTCCTAGCCATGATGTGCCCCGGTGCGTGAGTCCCAAAGGTTCCTTCGTGTATTTCTTTAATCAATATCTCGGGCTTCTTCGGATTGACGCATCTTAACAAAGTAGAATCACAATTCTTTTTATAGAGGGTTTCTCCTATCAACATAAATCCTATAGCCCTTTTCCGAATGGTCCTTTTATCATTGTCACTTATTCCCTCGGGATATTCACCCTTTGTCAAGTATCGCCTTATGTCATGATACCAAGGGGTTTCGTCTTTTTCACTCGTCCACCATCATGCGTAAGGCTTGTTTGTCGTGCCTTTTGACTTGGATGATGGGCATCTCATGTTCCCGCCCTAGTGCGAACATGGATGATAATGTTGCCGGTGCATCCGCAATCCGGTTATCCTCCCGAGGGATATACTCGAAACCGATGTTTTCCATTTGTGAAGTCATCTTACGGATATGCTCCAAATAAGGGATTAATTTAGAGTTTCTAGTTTCCCATTCACCCTTGAGCTGGTAAATAACAAGGGATGAGTCACCAAATACTTTAAGTTTAGTTACCCCGTGATCCAAGGCCGCTTGAATACCTAGAGCACAGGCTTCATATTCTCGCCATATTGTTTGTACAATCAAAGGTTAATCTAGTCATTATTCGGATATGCTTCTTTTCGGGTGATATTAAAATAGCTCCGATCCCATGTCCCAAGAAATTTGAATCTCCATCGAAAAACATGATCCATTCATCATTTTTAAGCTCTTCATGTTGGATATGCATTATATGCTCATCCGGGAAATCATCTTGGAGGGATTGATATTCGTCTGCCGACCCATGTGCCAGGTAGTCTCGCCAAAGGACTCGCCTTTGATAGCTTTCTGAGTGACATGAATGATATCAAATTCTGAGAGAAGTACTTGCCATCTAGCTATCCTCCCTGGTCAAGATGGGTTTTTCAAACAAGTATTTGATTGGGTCCATTTTGGAAATTAACCAAGTTGTATGTCCGATCATATATTGTCGAAGGCGTTGAGTTGCCCACACCAATGCACAACATGTTTTTTCGAGTGGTGTATAGCGGGTCTCATAATTTAGAAATTTTTTACCGAGGTAATATATGGCTTGTTCTTTCTTTCCGGTATCATCTTGTTGACCGAGTACACATCCCATGGATTCATCGAGTACCGATAGGTAAAGAATTAGGGGTCTCCCTTCCACAGTGTGGTATCGAGATCGGAGGATTAGTTAGGCATATTTTGATCTTTTCGAAGGCTTGTTGGCATTCATCGTTCCAAACCGTCGATTGGTTTTTACGCAATAACTTGAAGATAGGCGTACATTTATCCGTTAATTGCGCAATGAATCGTGCGATGTAGTTTATTCGACCTAGGAACCCTCTCGACTTCTTTTTCTGTTCTTGGTGGGGGCATTTCTAGGATTGCCTTTGTTTTATCAGTGGTCCACCTCGATTCCTTTTTTACCGACGATAAACCCGAGAAGTTTTCCTGATCGTACTTCGAATGTGCATTTAGCCGGATTAAGCTTAATCGGTATTTTCGAAGCCGATTGAATAGTTTCTTTAAGTGTAGGAGGTGATCTGTCTCATTTTTGGACTTGACAATCATATCATCCACGTATACTTCGATTTCTTTGTGAATCATATCATGAAATAGTGTAACCATATCCCTTTGATAGGTTGCCCCGCGTTCTTAAGTCCGAAAGGCATTACTCTATAACAAAATGTCCCCCATGGTGTAATGAAGGAAGTTTTTCTCTGTCTTCGACAGCTAATTTGATTTGATTATACCCCGCATATCCGTCCATGAAAGAATAGAGAGTATTTGTAGCAAGTGTGATCTACGAGCATATCAATATGTGGTAAGGGAAAATCATCTTTTGGACTTGCACGGCTTAGGTCCCGTAATCTACGCATACTCGATTTTTCCATTTTTCTTGACAACCGGCACTATGTTTGCCAACCATTCAGTGGTACTTTGACACAATCGGAAAATTGGCCTCCAACTCGTTTTTCTACTTCTTCTTTAATTTTTAAGGACCATTCTGGTTTTACTCTTCCGAGTTTCTGTTTAACGAGCCGAAATCCTTCTTTTAATGGTAATCGGTGCTCCACTATACTTTTATCGATTCCAGGCATATCATGGTAGGACCACGCAAACACGTCCATATATTCTCTTAGCAATTGTATTAGTTTTTCTTTGACATCATCGTCAATTTGGGTTCCAATATTTACTTCTTTCTTTTTATCTTCTTGTCCCAAATTGATGACCTCAGTTTTCTCCTGATGGGGCTGTATTGATTGCGCTTCTTTTTCTAGCAGTCTTTGTATGTCCGGGGAAATGGTCCCCTCTTCACTGTCTGACTCAATCCATTCGTCTTCAGCTTTCGGATCTTCCAAGGAGTTTTCAATCACAGACATGACTGTATGGGTTATGCTTTGTTTTAGATTTCTTTATGAGATGTATGAGAGAGAAAAGAATGAAAGAGAATATGGATATTAAAAAAATGCCTTATTGTATTGATAGAAGAAAATATTTACAAAGCCCTTATTAACCAAAAATCTCGTGATCATGGGCAGGGATCACAAGAAATATATCGGGAGTTTTTTTTTTTGAAATATATTTTTTTTTGTTGCAAAAGATGGTAAGAATGATGAGCCCTAATCTGCTGGTCTTCCTTATCCCGTCTTTTATTCGAGCTTTAATAAGGGCTGGTCATCCACTTGCGGAGTAGATGTATCAAAGGTAATCCATCCTGCGTCTATTAGATTCTGGACTTTGTGTTTTAAGGCTACACAGTTTTCGATGGAATGTCCCGGAGAACTTGAATGGTAATCACAGCTTTCATTAGATTTATACCATTCCGGGTATGGTGGTTCCATTTTCTTGGGAGGGACACGTACGAGGAGCTTGGCGTCCAATAATTTCAAAAACAGACTTCCGTAGGAGGTAGGTATGGAAGTGAATTTCCTCTCTTGTCTGCGTGACTTGGCTTGTTGCGAGGAGGCAGAAGGCGTGGCAATATTAACTGCATTCACGTCTCCTTCCTTTTTCTTTCCAATATTCTTTTTTAAAAGTTTGAGTAGAGGAATTGGAGGAGGTTTGTTGTATGATTCTTCCACTCTTCAAACCTTGCTCTACTCTCTCTCCTATGATGACTACATCCGCAAAGAGTGTTGATGTATTCCCTATCATTTTGTCGTAATAGGGACCGGTCAGAGAATTGATGAACATGGATGTAGTTTCCTTGTCGGATAGAGGAGGTTCCACTTGTGCTGCCAATTCCCTCCATCTTTGAGCATATGCTTTGAAGGATTCGTCATTTTTCTTGCTTAATAATTGTAGATCTGCTCTTTCAGGGGTCGATCAATATTATATTTATAACGACGAAGAAATGCATCTCGCCATATGTCTCCAAGTTTGTATTTGCCCTCCTTCTAGTTGCATATACCAGCTTTAAGGTTGATTCAACCAGTGCTCTCTTGAAAGCAAGTGGATCGGAGTTTTTCATTATCAGCATGTGCAGCCATCTTTCTGGCAGTACATAGTAAGATGGTTTCTTGGGCAAGTCGTTCCCATGTATTTCGGGAAGTCCGGAGTTTTGAACTTGTTAGGGAATTGGATATTTTTGACGAGGCACATATCAGCCGCCTCTTTTATATCAAAGTTATGACCTTCCATGGCTCTCAGCCTCTCTTCAAGAGCAAGTAATTTGTTGTTTTGATACTTCATGAGCGGGAATGTGTACTTGTTCTTGTGTCGATTGATTGTGCTCATTTTGAGGTTCCTCTTCTTCTTCCCGGTGAGAGGCCTGTCCATTCCGAGGACCCTCTTGATGAAGATTCTGTTGATGCATCAGTTCTAACATTTGAGCCATTTGTTCTTTCAGTGTAGTAAGCTCAGCGGTGAGCTTTCGGTTTTGTTCTTCTAGTTGTTCCATTTTCCTAGCCTTTTGAGCACGAGTGAGGACGGGCGGAAGACCAGCCACCTTCTAAATGATTTTAACAATTTTATTATAGTTTTTTTTTTTTTATGATTGGTGTATCCTAGAATGAGTGTGTTTATGCATGCACTACAAAAATATTTTTTATGACAGCAGATATTGAAAGTGGCATAACTTTTGACTCGGTTGTCCGATTTGGACGCACAGCATGTCAAAACGAAGAGAAAAGGATGAAGAACCAAGCTGCAAATGCCGAAGGCGATTTGGCCCAGTAATTTTCCCAAAAAACGTCTCTAAGACCCATTTTTTTAGGGGTTTATTAAAATGATGAGCATGTTGCAATTATTTTCTCTCTTAGTTTTACCACTTATTGGATGATATGGTATGAATGATACGACTTTGCCAAGAATTTTTATTTTATAACAAAGGTATTTTTATTGCTTTAATTGTTTTTATATATTTTTTATGATTTTTAGGGTTTTTTCATTTTTGTCTCGTTGTATGATTACCCTATGCTAATGCATCAATACAAATGCAAGCAAACGTATGCACACACAATTCATACATCCACGAGCGGAGCCACGCTTATTTAATCACGAGGTAGGGTTTTCCTGCGTAAACGTGCTTGGTTTAGGTGGTTCTAACTGTTCTCACCGAGCCAAAGGTCCCCAAGGTGCCCCCATTATAGGGACCTCTCAATCTCTCAATCCTCGGGTCATGCACGGAATTCCGTGTCGACGCCCTTAGACCAAAAGAAGAGAGTTATCACCTTGAGTTGGTGGTTTTCCGACAACGGCAGTAGCCCCGTGTGCCAACTAACCGATCGTATCTGCCACCCACTCCTTATAGGTATTCACTCTTGCCCCCGGGTATAGAGGGACTGTTGTGTGCAAGGGTTTTGTGTGCAATTTATATTTCAAACAATTTGCAGAAAATAATCATACAGCAGTTATTAAAGCCATACAGTAAAAAACATACGAAGGGTAAAGGCGTAATTTCAAATCTTTACTTAGTTTGAATTTATCTGTCACTAAATGGGATCAACTCTCTAGCTTCCCCAGTGGAGTCGCCATCTGTCACCGCCGTCCCTTTCCGACGTCCGGAGGACGTCTCGAAACGTTTATGCGAGCGGTCGCGAAAAGATGGTTTAGACTCGCGTTTTTGTTTTAAAAGGTTTTCGAAAAGGGGTTCTTATGGAGTCGCCACCAATGTTTTGACCATAAACATTGGAAAAGGAAAAAATGTTGATTTTAAGAAAAACCGCACTTGGCCATTATAACCAGAGTTGGGTAAGGGAGTTAGTTACGTGTGGGAAAGGTGTTAGCACCCCACAACGCCCCTTTCGGGTTCCCTATGACAGATTAATTCATTTAAATAAAGACTACGAGAAATTACGCGATTACCCTATTTTATTACATAATATTAAATGGCTATCTACATGATTTTATTCTATGTTGCATGTATAAAATGATGAATAAAGCTAAATAAAGCAATAAAAGAGATATTAAAATAGCTATCTACATGATCCTATTCTACATGACATAATAAAGCTAAATAAAACAATAAAACAATAAATAAAACAATAAAAGAGAAGGGAATTGAAAAGAACCTCCGTAGCAAGCTTTATATTGAGAACCTCGAACCGTGAGGATGCGTTTTGGCAACCCCTCTCTCTACACAGCCTCTCCTCACCAATACAAGATCGACTCTACTAAAAATTTAAAGAAGAATCAAATGCCTGAATATAATTCCTTAACCGATTGTTACCTATTTAAGGCAATCGGAAAGATCATTCGAGAGAGAGAGAGAAGTAGACAAGTGCTCTAAAGTGTTTCGTAGCTCTCTGGAGTGTCTCGTGGTGTGAAAAAGTGGCAAATGAGCCTCCTATTTATAGTTTTTCGCAGCTCGGCGCACTTTGGGACGGCCGTCCGGGTTGGGACGGCCTGCCCGGACCGGGATGGCCGTCCCAAATAGCAAAATTACACGAGCGGGACCCCCAGGAAGGCCGGGACGGCCGTCCCACTTAAAATGGGTTTGGGACGGCCGTCCCACTTCTGGGTTCGTGGTCTCGGCCTGTTTTGTCCAGTTTTCGTGTTCTGGGACCCCGGGAAGCTTTCCTTTCCTTTTTCGGACATAGATTGATGCCGAGGTGTGTCCGTTGAAGCTTTATCTTCATATAGGAAGTCTTCTTGGCCTCCAATAAGATGTCGGGCGAGCTTTGTCTTTGTGTAGGAAGTCTCTTTTGGCTTTTATTGTGCGAGTGAGTGAACTCCGTCTTTTGTTGTGGGAGGTCCTTCTCGTTTTGGGAAGCCGGATAAACTCCATCTTCGGGTGAAGTTCCTCTAGCTTTTATTTTGAGAGGCCGGGCAAAATTAGGGGTCTACACTTGTTATTATTGTGGTAAACAGGGTCACATAAAGAGTGATTGTCCGGAAAAGACCAAGAATCAGAACAAGAAAGAATCAAGATACAAAGGGAAAAAGGCTTATATAGCCTGGCAAGACAATGATTCATCTTCCAGCTCTGAATCCGAAAGTGAAGAGGTGAACTCCGTGTTTGATGGTCGGTCGTGAATCCTCTTCATCACATGTAAGTTCAACTCCTACAGAGAATGAAATGAATTATAGCACATTACTAAATGCTTTCAATGAAATGCATAGTGAAGCCGGAAATTTATCTCATACAAATAATCGGTTGAAAGGTTTAAATAACTGGTTAGAAAATAGAGTTAAAGTTCTGGAAAATGAATTATTAGAAAGCAAAACAGATTTAGAACATCTAGATATAATCTATGCATCTACGAATAATGTTGCTGCTAATAAGAAGTGTGAAAAGTGTATTATTCTGCAAGATAAGGTTGATTACTTGATTAAAACTTTGTCTAAGTTTACTCAAGGTAAAGAGAATTTAGATGCACTTCTTGGATCTCAAAATTGTATTTTTGAACATTCTGGAATCGGTACAAACCTAAGATTGGGGTAAAAACTAAAAAATATTTGAACTTCTTTTCATACAGAAAAACAACAAGCATCCCCTTTCTCATCTTGTCATTACTCGCATGAAGAAAGGACATACTATAAAATACTCGTTATGCTAGAAAATATTTTGTGCCGCAAGGTAGGAAGAAATGGGTTCCAAAAATTAATTCATTTCAAATAACCTAATTGGACCCAAGTAATCATAAAGGGTACCGTAAAAATTCTTAACTTGTTTTGCAGGAACAAAGTCTCGGGAATCCCTTGAAGCTCGTAGCTACGAATCAGGTTCGTTTGTCTAAACTGATTGTTTTAATTGATATAAACCAGTATTAATCGATTAAAATAACTTACGTAAGATATTAGTAAATCTGTCCGTACAGCTTTTAATCGATTGAAATGCTAATCAATCGATTAAAATGTTCTCATGATTTGAGTTTTAGCTGTTTTAATCGATTAGAATGAATTTATATCAACTAAAGGTATCAAATTTAATCGACTCATTTTCGCTTTAATCGATTTAAATTCTGGTATCATCTTCTAGATCTCTTCCAATACGTAAACAATCGATTCTTTCAAGTATTATTCGATCATTTTACTATTGCATTTTTAAAACGAATATTAAAGACCAAATTAGTAAAATAATTTGTTTAATCAGTTTGTTACCTGAAAATCATTTTCAAAACATCCAAATGAAATTCGGCCATGCATATAGAGTTTACAATTTAAGATTGAAATCAGTTGAAGAATCAAGTACATGTTGTGTTTAATGAGTCTTCTCAAGTGGTGCGGAATAGAACAACAGTACTGCAGATGAAGAAGAATTAACCGATAATTCTTATCGGCTTGAAACATGCCGTAAACACAGTTCGATGTACTCGTTGAAGAAGATGATCCATCGGTGGACCCCGCAAAAGCTGATCCACCAACAATTACCGAAGAACAGGAAGAAGATGTTCTGGAAGAGCTTCCTAAAGAGTGGATTGTCCCAAGAGATCTCTCTCAGACAATGTCATCGGACAAATTAATAAGGGAGTATCTACTAGACATTCTCTTAACCAATTCTCGTAATCATATGGCATTCATTTCACAAATAGAGCCTAAGACAGCTTAAAGAAGCATTAAATGATGAATACTCGGGTTAGTGCCATGCATGATGAGCTTAATCAATTTGAAAGAAATAAAGTGTGGGAATTAGTTCCTAAAATCAAAGATATCAATGTAATTGGTACTAAGTGGGTATTCAAAAACAAGCTAGATGAACACGGCATTATTACTAGAAATAAAGCTAGATTGGTAGCCAAAGGGTATAACCAACAAGAGGGTATTGATTTTGATGAAACCTTTGCACCTCGTAGCTAGACTTGAAGCCGTTAGATTGTTATTAGCTTATGCCCGCTTAAGTGGTTTCAGATTACTACAGTATGGATGTAAAGAGTGCCTTTCTCGAATGGACTCATCAATGAAGAAGTATATGTTTCTCAACCTCCTGGGTTTGAAGATCACAAGCATCCCGACCATGTCTACAAATTGAAAAAGGCCCTTTATGGTTTAAAGCAAGCACCTAGACAATGGTATGAGAGGTTAAGTAACTTCCTAATTGATCAAGGGTACAAGCGAGGTGAGGTTGATAAAACTCTATTCATTAAGAAATCTGAACCGACATTATTCTCAGTGCAGGTGTATGTGGATGATATCATTTTCGGTTCCACTAATAATGTCATGTGTAATAAGTTTGTAAAAGAAATGCAAAGTGAATTTGAAATGTCTATGATGGGAGAATTGAATTTCTTCCTTGGTCTCCAGTGTTAAACAATTAAGAAATGGCATTTTTCTTAGTCAATCTAAATACTCGCAATGAATTGTTAAAGAAATTTGATATGCAAAACCGCAAGGTGTCCTCTACACCCATGTCTACTAACTCGTTGTCTAGACTTAGATGAAAAAGGAAAACCCGTTGATCAAACTAAATATAGAGGTTTGATTGGTTCACTACTGTATCTAACTGCTAGTAGACCCGACATTATGTTTAGTGTGTGTCTTTGTGCAAGATTTCAGTGCAAATCCAAAGGAATCTCATCTTACCGCCGCTAAAAGGATTCCGAAATACCTCAAGGGAACAGTTAATGTTGGACTATGGTATCCCGATGGTGCATCCCTTAAACTTGTTGGATTTTCTCGATTCCGACTTTGCAGGATGTAGATTGGATGTAAAAAGTACCTCCGGTACTTGTCATTTACTCGGGAGCGATCTTATATCGTGGCACAACGAAAAAGCAAGCGTGTGTTGCCCCGTCAACCGCAGTAAGCTGAATACATTGCAGCTGGAGCCGTTGTGCTCAAAGCATCTATCTCAAGCAACAACTAACAGCATTATGGAGTAACTCTAAACAAGGTACCTCCGGTTTGTGACAATACTAGTGCAATAAACTTAACTAAAAATCCTATTCAACACTCTAGAACTAAGCATATTGAAATTAGACATCACTTTATTAGAGAACACGTATCTAGGGGTGATTGTGAGATATTATTCGTTGAATCTGAAAAACAAGCTAGCTGATTTATTCACTAAACCACTTCCTAGAGACAGACTTAATATACTTAGGACTGAATTAGGAATTCTAGATATATCTAGTATTGCATAACCGATTCTTTACAAGTAAGTGTATATTTTTAACAGGTTGATAACAAGTTCAATCGATTAATAATTGCATGAATAACTCGAATATTATTTGTTTCAATCGATTGAAATTGCGAAATAATCTGTTGATTTCCTGATTCTTACTCTTTGGTATTGATATGTTATTAGTTCAATCGATTAGATAAACTTTTAATCGATTTATTTCATTAATCTTGTAGCTCGCACACCTTCTTTTATAAATCAATCGATTAAATCTTCGATTCAATCGATTGAATTCACTAATGGTACTCGAATAATTTTCTTTTACAAAATAATCGATTTAATTTTTGATTCAATCGGTGTATTTCACTTATAAGTATCTACGATTACAAAATCAGCTTGGTTTCACGAAATATCAATTGATTATTTTTCTTCTAGGGCTAGTTGTATGTACTTTGTCTCTAACCAATTTCTGCAGAGTAAACCGAAAGCATTTACAACAAGATAAACTTCAACTACTCTCTTCAATATCCAAGATATCCAATAAAAGCTAATTGATACCGATTGGATATCTACCGAGAAGGTAATTAAGTTGTACAAAGTAGCAATTTCTTCTCTCTCCACCTTTATCATCACCGCGCAGTGAGCGTAATATAGTAAAGACAAAAACCTTGAAGCTGAAAAAGGTTGTGTATTCTCATTCCTATAGTATTATTTTCTTCTTTGAGCTTCTCTTTCTCGGTTCTTCTCTCGTTCGCTCATTCCAAAAATCAAATATGTTCAAGCGCACAAAGTCCGGTAGGAAGAAGTCCAGCAGAGGCGAGTCCTCTACTGCAAGGCAAGAACAGAATGTTGGAGGAAGGATTGAAACTTGGTTCAATGGGGACCAAGAGAAAATGGATTTGTTTATCCATGAATTGAGCAGGAAGCAAGTCAACATTCCAAAGATGTTAAAGTTCTCCCGGTTTGATGCCGAAGGATTCAGTGGCATTCGAAAACTACCGCAACACCAAAAGCTTCGAAGTTTCGGAGTTAAATGGTAGGATTTACCCCGACTTAATTAAAGTCTTTTTCACTAACTTGTCCTTTGAAGGTTCCACTCTAATAACTCAAGTAAAAGGAGTAGACATTGAGATAACACCTAATGTCCGGAAGGAAGTTGCTCGGAATAAAAGATGTAGGTGTGAAAGTCACCAAAGGGTGTACTTCGGATGTTGAAGAATTTAATAAAGTTCAAGTATTTCCGCTCTTGCTTGAAGAATAGGCATGATTCCGTAAGTTCATTCAACACTCGGGAAGTTGAAACTGGAAGAAAGGATTCTTGCTTTCATCGTTTCTTGGCGGCTTACACCCAGGGGGAGCAATCATGCGGTGCTAAATGAAGGAGATTTAGTTCGATGTACTCGCATTCATCACGAATACGTGTGAACCGGGTCTTTGTCATCAAGGATCACATGATCAAAGCCAAGAGACTTAGTGACTTCAGGTATCCCTATGCTATTCTGATTTCTAAATTTTTAACACATTTTGGTGTCGATGTAGAAGGAGAACTTGTTGAAACCGTCCGTTCAACAAATGAAATAAATAACTCGTGCTTCACAAAATGGGATTTATTAAAGTTGATGGTGAATGGATCTCGAAAGAAGATGCTCGGGAGAAGTGAAGAAAGTGAAGAAGAAGAGCAAGAGGAAGGAATCAACACCGATATTCCTAGAACTTCGCAAAGACGTCCTTCCGATCCAATGGAAGAAGAAGTAAACCTAATGGAGATGATTCCATTCAATCCACCGCTCGACCGTGGCACGCTCTCGTCTCGACTCGAAAGAACAATGTTACATCAAATGAGCGAACCGCAAACCGACCAAAGGAGGCATATGGAGATGACTCGCTACTCGAGGGCTCGGTAGCATTATTTGGATGAAAATTTCATTGCAAGGTTCCAAGCATATTGATAATCAACTAGAAGACATTTACAACAGTGATTGTGGAACCGCAATTCAACCAAGGCCCCGGGACGAATGAAGATTTTCTATGTTTCGTTATTCTCGTTTTCTTTTCTTAGTTTTTAATGTTCTGTTTTATATTCGGGTATCCACGTGGCCCCATTGGACTCGTAACTAAAACATTCTATTTGATGCGATCAAATAGGGGAGAAGTATTTTGCGTCGCTTAAAATCGTCACTACACACACAAGACAAAATATATGTCTCTCGGTCCGTTATTATTTTTTATGCGAGTGCAGTGGTTATTTGTCTCCATCAAATAGGGGGAGATTGAAGCACTTGGTGGATTTGATGAAGACAAGCACTTGGTTTTTTGATGAAGACATAGATATAGCTTAGGTTGTGGGTGTGTAGATGATTAGGTTTTTTAGTTTAAGCACTTAATCTCTTGATAGGACAATATATTTTGTGATAAGCACCTTATAATGTTGCATCCCATTGAAAATCATTTTTCCGCATGAAAAACTAACATCTAAGTATTAAAAGATCAAACTAAGTTTTTCAATATGTTGAAAAGGATTTTCAATCTGTTAAAATTACTTAAAAGAATAAGTGATCATACATAATCGTATTTTCAATTGATTGATTCACTGAATCAACAAGTTAAAATAACTCAATGAATTTTCAATATCAAGTTTCGCATTTTCAATCTGTTGAAATATTTTTAAATCGTTGAAAACGTAAAGACCTTTTTCAGATCTAAGAGTTTTTTTGGAAAATCAATCAGTTGAAATATTTCTCAATCTATTAAAACAGAGAGACTATTTTTTTAACTAAGTGTTTGCAGGATTTCAATCTGTTGAAATGACTTTCAATCGATTGAAACAGAAGAGCTGTCATTTTCATTAAGTTGTTTCAATCCATTAAAAACTCGAATCAATCGATTAAATGGAGCTTTAAATGAAATTAATCGATTGAATCGATGTTTTAATCGATTGAATGGAGCTTTAAATGAAATCAATCGATTGAATCGATATCTTAATCGATTAAATGGAGCTTTAAATGAAATCAATCGATTGAATCGATATTTTAATCGATTGAAATAATATTCTGATCGATCATAGTTTCATTTTAATCGATCATAACTCGGTCTGATCGATCATACTTCAGTTCTAATCGATCATAACTCGGTCTGATCGATCATACTTCAGTTCTAATCGATCAGAGTCTCTTCTAAACTGTTTTACTTCAATCTAATCGATCTTTTGACTCTCTGAAACAATTTTTGACAGTTGAATCAGTCTGATTCTATGATTTACTCTATATATACAGATTTGATCTATCTTTTGAAACATACAATACAATACACTACTTGAGAAAACTTGTGAAATCAATCTGTGAATCTTTCATACGTGACTTTCTCTGCATTCAAGAATCTTTTTCATATCATAAGGTGTTGTGATCAGAATTGTGGTCATTCAAAGAGAGAAAGTGCTGATAGAATTTGTTCTGGACAATTAGAACTTCAAGTCCAGGTTTTTTCTTTTCATATTCTTTTGTAAAAGTTGATTGTGCAGGTTGGATTGTAATCTGCACTTGGTACGGTAACTGGATTTGGTTACTGGGTGGTTTTCAAGATTCTGTCTTGTGGGTTTTGCAAGATAGTTCTTGGGGTAGATTGGTGAGTATCTACTGGTTGTAATTTTCACTTGGTATTAGTGGAACTTGACTGGATTGTCAAGAACTGGATGTAGCTCTGGATTAGAGTGAACAAGTATAAATTTGTGTGTTAATATCCTTCTTTCATCTCTTTTAATTTCTGTCTTTAATTGTGCTGTGTTTAAACCAAATTACTTTTGCAAAGATTAAATAAAGATAACTCATTCTTCCAAAAGAAAGTAAGTTTTGCGAAAAAGTTTTAAAGTTCAATTCACCCCCCCTCTTGAACTCAACCATTAATTCTTTCATAACCGATTAAAATCACTCAAAATGTTAAGAGTAATGTTTTTGCAGTATTTTAATCGATACAACTTGATTTTAATCGATTAAAACCACTTGGAGTTCAGGATGATCGATCAAAATACAATTATGACCGATCAGAATCAGATATGATCGATCAGAATTGAGTTATGACCGATCAAAACTTTTTCAATCGATTAAAACACGTTTCAATCGATTAAAACCACTTAAGGGTTCAGGATGATCGATCAGAATGCGATTATGACCGATCAAAATCAGTTATGATTGATCAGAATTTAGTTATGACCGATCATAACTCTTTTAATCGATTAAATCTCGTTTCAATCGATTAAAACAACTTAGAAAATTTCTACACAGCGTTTTAATCGATTAAAACTTATTTTTATCAGTTAAAATAACTTGAAAAGTTTTACAAGAAAGTTTTGCAGTATTTCAATCAATTGAATCGCGAAACAATCGATTAAATCAACTTAGAAGATTTTTTGTAAAGTGTTTTAATTGATATAAACGTTGTCGTATCAGTTAAAACAAATCTGTTAAAGAATCAAGAACGTATTAATGGATTAAAAGAAGTTTTAACAGATTAAAATTGCACTTTTAACAGATTAAAAGAATCTTTTAACAGATTAATTAAACCAACAGTTTTGAAAATATTCTATAAAAACAGTTTGGCTTGAACTTTTTTAATATACAATTGTACATCAATCTTTAGCAATCAAGCAAGCAAACTTTAGCATCCTTTCAAGAAAGATTCGCGTCAGTTTTTGTGAAGTTCTTTGAAATTCTTTCTTGAGGCAAATTGTTTTCTTTTGGAGAAGAAAGACTTACAGTAGAATTGCATAAACTGGTTTGAGCATTCTATTTTCTTCTTTTTCATTTCTTTACATTCTTTTTGTATTGTTTGGTGCCTGTAATTTGGGCACTGGTTTCTCTGCAGCTGGAATTTGGTTGTAGAGGTTGTCAAGAATTGGAATTTGGTTCTTGGTGAAAGGTTAGGTGTTGGTGCCTGGAATTTGGGCATTGGTTTCTCTGCAGCTGGAATTTGGTTGTAGAGGTTGTCAAGAACTGGAATTTGGTTCTTGGTGAAAGGTTAGGTGCAAGAACTGGAATTGTGGTTCTTGTGGTAGATCGAGTGTAAGATTGTAATCTGTAAAACATTTGATCTAGTGGAACCCAGCTGGAATTTGGCTGGAGACTGGACGTAGCCCTGGTATTGGGTGAACCAGTATAAACACCGGTGATATCTTTCTTAACCTTTCTCTATTTTAATTCTGTCGCTGCATTTATATTTGATTGATTGCTTTGTAATTCAAGAACAGATCTGAAATCTTAATTTTTGAATTAGATAATCTGTTATTTGTGAAAAACATTTAAAGATCAATTCACCTCCCTCTTGATCTCAGCCTACTTTTCTAACAATTGGTATCAGAGCGAGATGCTTGAAAGTTATTCAAGTTCTTCGATCCATGGCTGAAAACAGATTACCGTTTTCTGAGGAAGCTTCTATTAACAGACCTCCACTGTCTTGTGGAACAGATTATCCTTTTTGGAAAATTAGGATGAAGATCTTTATTGAATCTGTTAGTATAAATGTGTGGAATATCATTGAACAAGAAACCGATATTTTTAACAAAGATTGGTGTAGCTTGAATGACTGTGAAAAGAAATTAATCCAAGATGATTGTATTGCCAAAAATATAATTACTTCTGCACTTAACATGGATGAGTTTTTCAGGGTCTCCCAATGCAAATCTGCCAAGGAGATGTGGGATGTTCTTGAGGTTACTCATGAAGGGACAACAAATGTAAAAAGAGCCTATGTAGCATGGGATGACAATGACACTTCATCAACAGACAATTCTGATAATGAAGAAGCCAACCTGTGTCTAATCGCAAATCAAAACCTTCAATCCAGCAGTGTAAGTTCTAATTCTTCTTCAAATTTAGTGAATTATAATTCATTACAAGAAGCATTTAATGAAATGCATGAAGAGGCTAAGAAACTACAAAAAGAAAATGATAGGCTAAAAGGATTGAATAATTGGCTAGTAAATAAAGTAGACTCTCTTGAAAAGAGAATTCTTGAAGATGAAACTGATTGTGATTTCTTAAAATTAATTCATGATAATTCTGATTGTGCATGTAATAAACCCTGTAATAATTGTTCAGAATTACAAAAGAAAATTGATTTTTTATCACAAACCGTTTCAAGATTTACACAAGGTCAAGCTAATCTTGACGTTTTACTTGGATCACAAAAACTAATTTTTGACAAATCTGGAATAGGATTTAAATCTAGGATGAAATTCAGAAAAACAAATGTAAATAGGAAATCATACTCTGTGATTAAATGTTTTTACTGCATGAAAAGAGGTCATTCAGTAAAATACTGTAGAATTAAAAAGTATGTTATTCCTAAAGGAAGAATGAAATGGATTCCAAAGTTAAAGTCATTTCAAATAACCTAATTGGACCCAGTAACTATAAAGGGTACCAGAAACATGCTAAATTTGTTTTGCAGGAACAAAATCTGGGAATCCCTTGGAGTTCAAAGCAGATGAATCAGGTTCGTTTTCATAAACTGATTGTTTTAATTGATATAAAACAAGTATTAATCGATTAAAATAACTTACATAGGATATCAGAAAATCTAACCGTACCATTTTAATCGATTGAAATGTCGAATTAATCGATTGAAATATTCTCAGGATTTCAGTTTAGCTGTTTTAATCGATTAAAAAGAATTTATATCAACTAAAAATACTAAGATGTAAAATTTAATCGATTCCTTTTTGTTTTAATCGATTTAAATTCTGTTATCATTTTATTAATTTCATCTTGTACAAGAAACAATCGATTCCTTTATGAAATAATCGATTATTTCACTGTAATAGGTTCAAACCTAATATTAAAAGATCAAATTAATAGATTGATTTGTTTCTGAAAATTAGTTTTATAACATCCAATTAAAGATTGGTAAGCAAACCAAATTTAAAATCCCAAGTTTTTTATGGTAATCAAAATCTGCATAATGCTTTTAAATATTCTTTGACCAAGTCAAACATCTTTCCAAGAACAAAATAGCTGATGTGCCCAACGTCTAGAAATTTGTGCCTCTGTCTTTGGTAAAGGGGACAATTGCAGTTAAAGCTGAAGCATTACAGTTTTGTCTCTCTGAATTTCAAAAACTTGAAATCCGTTTCTTCATCAAACCAGGTTCTGAACTTATCATTTCTCAACTTATCATCTTTCTTCTGTTTTCATATTTTCAAAATCTTCTCTCAAATCTCTGCTGCAAACATGATCAGAAGCAACAAAGAAATCCTTGGTTTCACTATAGTATACATTAGAGAATTTAGTTTCTTTCAGTCATGAATAGCGGCAAGACAATCATGAAAAATGTCGAATGAGTTTCGGACATAGTCTGTTATGGAACGTGCCCATATCCAATTTCCTTTCAATGGCACAAATTCTCATGATTGGAAAGCGAAGGCTGAAAAAAATCTTTGAATTGGAGACTAGACTAGTGGCATAATGTGGGAAGTTATTTCTGTTATTCATGGTTGGAAAGTTTTTTTATGACAGCGACATTGCATGCATCAACCCAGTTTCAAGAATAAATCTTGCGAACAAATTTCACAAGATATGTCATATCAATTTGTTGATCGTGCTTTTGAGGATATTGTTGAATTAGTAAGATTGTAACAAGAGGAAGATTTGGGAGAATATTTGGTATGAAAACTAAACTGAAAAAATCTATGAGAATTCATAAACCACAGTCTCTGCAAGAAGGTATGCATCTTGCAAGACTTCGCTGCAAACAAGAGTCCAATTCAGAAACACAAACAAGATATACAAGAACATGGTCAACTCCGGTCATTCTACAACTAGTTTGAAGCTTTAGGTGTTTCTTTCAGCAACTACCGATTCGAAAGGTAGCACCTCAACTTCCATATTTAGAAAGGAAGTTACTGACATAATTGCAAAGGAATTGTGTAGGTTATGTGGTGACAAATTAGATCAACATAGACATAATTCAAGCTACATATGTCTACATTTCTCTTAATACTTTACATGGAATGTTGGGTGGTAATACATTGCAAATAAAAGGAATTATCAAGAAGTAGATTGTTCCTTTTCTTATGGACACTAGGAGTACACATAATTTCATTAATGACAAATGGGTCAAGTTGTTGAAACTGAAAACATAGTTTATCAAGGATTTTTTCAGTAATGGTTGCTTCTGATAATAAGTTGTTGATTACTAGGAAGTGCGAACAGATAACTTGGAGATTCAATGAACACACATTTACATTAAATTTCTTGGTATTACCTAGCAATACATTTGGAATAATTTTGGGCATGCATTGGTTCAAGACTCTTGGTGAAATTCATTGGAATTGTGCAACTTTGATAATTCGTTTTAATCATCAAAGATCACAAGGTGATACTGTAAGGAGACAAATCTGAGACAGAAATCCAAGAATTGAATGGAAAGCTAAAATTGGCACAGGGTATGTTTGGCAGTACAGGGATCAATTTTATACTGATGATCTGGCATCCTTAACAACAAACCAACAAGAGGATCTTTCAATGATTCTAAAGGAGTTTCAGATGTTATTGTGGAACCAAGGCAACTCGGGATGATTGAATTTATGGATTAAAAGGGTCCATTCTTATCTTATCTTTTATTATTTCTTTTGATGCTTATTTTAAATTTCAGGTCTCGTAATATTATCTGGTTATATACCAGGCACAATCTCTCTAGCTTTGAATTAATATAATGTAGGTTTAATTCAAATCAAACTAGCATAGATAGATTTCAACATAGATCCCTAAGAGTTTTAGCTGATACAAAATGGAGTTAATCAATTAAATTGATTAAATGAAACACTTTTCATAACAAAATAATCGATTAAACTGCGTATCAATCGATTAAAAATATTTATAAACTAGCTTACATCAGTTAATTTAGCTAAATAAGATTTTATTCTGATTTTGTTGGATCTATTTGTTAAAATTTAATCGATGCAATTGATATTATTATTAAACATCCTTCTAGATGATCAGTTTTACAAAATTTATACTAGGCATGATAAATTTGCATCAAAACATTACTTAGATTTCAAAAACTGGTTGTTTTAATCAATAAAAAATCTTTTAAATCGATTAAAAGAATTTATACAACATTTTTTCCTTACTGTTTTAATCGATTAAATGTCAAAATAATCGATTAAATGCACTTATGTTTTATATTTCAAAGTCCTTCACTGTTTTTAATCGATTAAACCTTTATTTCAATCGATTAAAATCATTAAACATGAACTTTTTAATCGATTTTGTCTTGTTTTTAATCGGTTTTTATTCTGGAAAGAAAAATTAAAGGCTTTAGTTAATGGCTGTTCTTGTAACATGCTACTAAAGCGTGATTCCCTTATCTTTACACGTATTAATTGTATTCATTACAAACGTGTTAATGAAGATAAGTTTGAATCAACTTTGATTGATCTTTACATGAGTAAAGTATCGTATTTTTCATTTTTTTTCTATTTTCTAAATCTTTTCAATACATACCTATGCATTGTTTCTCTTCTATTCCCTATTTTTTTTTTATGAAGTCAAAAGGGGGAGAAATAGTTGCTTTTACTTTTGATCAATTTAAAGGGAGAAATAACTCTTAATTTAGGGGGAGCAACAATTTAGGGGGAGAAATAGGAAGATAATTCATTTTTGATTACTCACTAATCTGTATTATCAAGTGACTTCTTTTGCAGAGTTTTGTTTTCAAAAGTGGTGTTTGTCTTCATCAAATAGGGGGAGACTGAAAGTGATGAAGATCTTATTGAAATACTTTGGCAAAGATCTCATTGATTTGATGAAGTTAAAGATGAAGTCAAAAGCAACTTTGCAGTGGACAAAAGTCACAAAGATAAAAGAGTAGAAGAATTAGTGTCTTCAGCTATGCTTAGGTATAATCATTTTATCTTTTCTGCTGCATGAGGTTTCTTCACTTAAAAGATTTTGCAAACTGCCTCTAAAAATATTTTAAACAATTAAAAACAAAGTATTTTGACAAAAGCTTTCTTAAATAAGTTTTTAACGGATACAGTTTTGAAATAACCGATTAAAATCACTCAAAATGTTAAGAGTAATGTTTTTGCAGTATTTTAATCGATACAACTTGATTTTAATCGATTAAAACCACTTGGAGTTCAGGATGATCGATCAGAATACAATTATGACCGATCAGAATCAGATATGATCGATCAGAATTGAGTTATGACCGATCAGAACTTTTTCAATCGATTAAAACATGTTTCAATCGATTAAAACCACTTAAGGGTTCAGGATGATCGATCAGATTGCAATTATGACCGATCAGAATTAGTTATGATCGATCAGAATTTAGTTATGACTGATCAGAACTCTTTTAATCGATTAAATCTCGTTTCAATCGATTAAAACAACTTAGAAAATTTCTACACAGCGTTTTAATCGATTAAAACTTATTTTTATCAGTTAAAATAACTTGAAAAGTTTTACAAGAAAGTTTTGCAGTATTTCAATCAATTGAATCGCGAAACAATCGATTAAATCAACTTAGAAGATTTTTTGTAAAGTGTTTTAATTGATATAAACGTTGTCGTATCAGTTAAAACAAATCTGTTAAAGAATCAAGAACGTATTAATGGATTAAAAGAAGTTTTAACAGATTAAAACTGCACTTTTAATAGATTAAAAGAATCTTTTAACAGATTAATTAAACCAGCAGTTTTGAAAATCTTCTATAAAAACAGTTTGGCTTGAACTTTTTTTAATATACAATTGTACATCAATCTTTAGCAAGCAAGCAAGCAAACTTTAGCATCCTTTCAAGCAAGATTCGCATCAATTTTTGTGAAGTTCTTTGAAATTCTTTCTTGAGGCAAATTGCTTTCTTTTGGAGAAGAAACACTTACAGCAGAATTGCATAAACTGGTTTGAGCATTCTAGTTTCTTCTTTTTCATTTCTTTACATTCTTTTTGTATTGTTTGGTGCCTGGAATTTGGGCACTGGTTTCTCTGCAGCTGGAATTTGGTTGTAGAGGTTGTCAAGAACTGAAATTTGGTTCTTGGTGAAAGGTTAGGTGTTGGTGCCTGGAATTTGGGCACTGGTTTCTCTGCAGCTGGAATTTGGTTGTAGAGGTTGTCAAGAACTGGAATTTGGTTCTTGGTAAAAGGTTAGGTGCAAGAACTGGAATTGTGGTTCTTGTGGTAGATCGAGTGTAAGATTGTAATCTGTAAAACATTTGATCTAGTGGAACCCAGCTGGAATTTGGCTGGAGACTGGACGTAGCCCTGGTATTGGGTGAACCAGTATCAACATCGGTGATATCTTTCTTAACCTTTCTCTATTTTAATTCTGTCGCTGCATTTATATTTGATTGATTGCTTTGTAATTCAAGAACAGATCTAAAATCTTAATTTTTGAATTAGATAATCTGTTATTTGTGAAAAACTTTTAAAGATCAATTCCCCCCCCCCTCTTGATCTCAACCTACTTTTCTAACACTTTTGAGTTATCTTTAAAACGCCACTATTTTTACTATTTTATAAGGTCTAATGAATTTAGGAGACTTGAATTACTGAAGAATGTCCATTGGGCCGGCCTGGTGCGCTTAACCTGTTTTGGATAATTTATGTAAAATCCAATTTAGCTCTGAATTAAATTATTCTAGATCCTCTGGAAAGCTAAATGTGTCTAATTTATAAATCTTCCAAAAGCATGATATTGGGAGCTTTGTAGAAAAAATGATAAAAAAAACAGTGAACCAATGTTAGTATCCGTATATAATAAAATATGACACTTGACCCAATTTTCCAAGCCCAAAATTGCTTTAAATTGTAATATGGCATCTGGCCCAATTTTCTAGGCCCAAAATTTCTTTAAATTGTCCTGAAAATAGTAATGAGTAAAAATTAGATCAAATAGATTCAAATTAATTAAAATCTGAATTATTGGCCCTATGAAGGCCAATTAATAAAAATTCACTAATAATAGAAAGTTAAGCCCAAAACACTAATTAAAAAAACTCCAGAAGGGAAGAAAATATGAGAATATAATGACTCATCAATGAACAATTCCTGACAGTAGAAACTCCAAACATAGAAGCACACTCGATCAAGAGACACAATCAATAAAATAAGAACAGTCACACCTGGTAATGGAGACAACAAATTATAGAAGCATATAGAATGCCAACCTCCAAAAACAAGTGTGATTAACAACGAAAGCACAAAAGGCAATAGGGAAAAGGGTTCTCTCAGAAAATGCAAAATATCTTTGTTGCCTTACTCAGAATGATTTTCTTAAAACTTAATATTTATAAATTGTATTTTCGAATTCTATGATTGTGTATTTTTTTTATTTTTCATCAAAACTCATTTAAATAGAAAAATAACATCAGAAAATAGTTGTTAGTCATTAATAATTTCGTAGAGAAAAATCAGGATATATCCAAAAACATTTATTCTTCAAAAATGAATATATTTTTCAAATTTAAACTGCCATAATCAATTATGTTACCAGTATAATCAATTATGATAGAGAAAAATGTCATATTATGTTTATTTGATGATATAATCAATTATGACCCTCACATAATCGATTATGACAGTGAAAAATGTCATATTATGAAATTTTATCACAGTTGTGCTTTGGAGGCTTATGCATAATACTACTTCATCAACTTGTACCTCCATCTCCAGTGTTCTAAGACTCTATCTGGTCTTCATGCTTCATCTTAAGCTTGCTTGAGTCATCATCTTTTTCAAAATGTATATCTAGTCTTCAGGCTTTATCTTGGGCTTGCTTGAGTTTTGAGTTGACTTGAATCTTCATCAAAATCATCTTCTGCAGAATGTATGGAAATGTTTCACATTGTTATCAATCCTCCCATAGTGCTTTCAATCTCGCCATAGTGCTTTCAACAAGGTTTAATCACTTTACCATTAGAGGAAGCATGCTCAGAGGGGTTCTCTCTAGATGGGGAGAGAGGAGAAGAATGTTCACTCTCAACGTCTCTACTAGCACTCAAAATCATAGTTCTCTTGGTAGGAAAATTAGAAGCAATGTGCCCATACCCTAATCATTTGAAACATTTGATCGAATTGACCCTTTGAGGAGTGGAGGCATTAAGAGTGGGATTCATAGATGTGTTACCCTTAAGGGGTGACTCTTGAAGTGACTTGGAAGATTTCTTATCATGCTTTTCCTTACCCTTGCCCTTCCATGAAAAATTATAGTAGTCATTGTTTGAATAACTCCTCCTTCACCTATCTTTTCTTTTTCATTGAGCTTCAAATTTAAGGGCAAGGTGTAAAACATATTCTATGGAGGAGTACTCATACAATTCTACTAAGTCTTGAATGTCTCTCCTTAAACCACTCACAAAACCTGACTACCTTGGCCTCATTTTTTTCATCATGCAATCTGACCATAACCAATAAAGATTATAATGTTTTGAAGTAATATGAAATCGATGAAGATCTTATTGAATTATTTGATTAAACAAAGATCCTGTTGATTTGATGAAGTCAAAATGAAGTCAAAGGCTATTCTGATGAAGTCAAAGGTTACTTGGATAAAAGGGTAGAGTGATTAGTGAGTCTGCATCTATACTTAGGTATAATCATTCTTATCTCTCTGCTGCATGAGGTTTCTTCATTTAAAATATTTTGCAAATGCCTCTAAAACGTGTTTAAACTATTAAAAACAAAGTAATTTGTTAAATGGCTTTTAAGTAAACTGTTTTAACTGATATATGAGCTTTATCAGTTAAAATGTTCTTAACACTTTCGTAACAAGTTTTTAACTGATAGGTTTTCGAAATAATCTATTGTTTTCATTAAAAGAGTTTTTGAAAACCTTCTGCTAGTATTTTAACTGATGTAGAATCGAAATAATCGATTAAAATAACTTAAGATGTTTTGGAAAGTGTTCTGGCAGAATTTTAATCGATACAAACTCGAAATAATCGATTAAAATAACTTGAAGTGTTTTGAAAGATGTTCTGTCAGTATTTTAATCGATGTAAATGCAAATTAATCGATTAAAACAACTAAGAAATTTTTCCAAAGTATTTTAATCGATTAAAACAAGTCTGTTATCAGTTAAAATGACTTAGAAAGTTTTATGAAACTTTTTGCCAGAATTCTAATTGATTAAAATGCGAATTAATCGATTAAAACAACTAAGAGGATTTTTTCAAAGTGTTTTAATCGATTAAAACAGATTGTTATCAGTTAAAACCACTTAGAAAGTTTTATGAAAACATTTTGTAGTATTTTAATCGATTAAAAGGCGAAATAATCGATTGAAACAATTTAAAGGATTTTTTACAAAGTGTTTTAATTGATATAAACGTTGTCGTATCAGTTAAAACAAATCTGAAAAATGATCAAGAACATTTTAACAGATTAAAAGAAGTTTTAACAGATTAATTCAAGACTTTTAACAGATTAAAAGATTGTTTTAACAGATTAATTAAACCAGTAGTTTGAAAAATCTTCTATATAAAGAGGATTGCTTGAGTCTTTTAAAATATACCTTTAAGCAATCAATCAAGCAATCATAAGAGCTACTTTCAAGAAAGAATCACGCAAGTTTTGTGGAGTTTTTTGAAGTTCTTTCTTGACGCAACTTTTGCATTCTTTTGGTGAAGAAACTCATTCTGCAGAGCTTCATAAAACCGGGTTTGAGTGTTCTAGTTTCTTTTCTTTGTTTCTTTACTTTTCTTTACTGTATCGTGGGTGTCTAGAAGTGTGGGCACTGGTTTCTATGGCTAGAATTTGGTTGCAGGGTTGTTCAAGAACTGGAAGTTGGTTCTTGGTGAAGGTTTAGGTGCAAGGACTGGAACTTTTGTTCTTGTGGTAGATTGGGTGTGTGATTGGAATTGTAATCTGTAAAACATTCAATCTAGTGGAACCCAGCTGGAATTTGGCTGGGAACTGGATGTAGCCCTGAGATTGGGTGAACCAGTATAAATCTTGGTTGTATCTTTCTAAACTTTTCTCTCTTTAATTTTGTTGTTGCCTATATTGTGATTGTTTGTTCTGTTTGATTCAAGAATTGGTCAAAACTCTTAATCTTTGAAATAGATAATCTGTAATTTGCAAAAATATTTCAAAGATAAATTCACTCCCTCTTGATCTCAGCCTCCTTTTCTAACAATTGGTATGAAGAGCAAGGGTCTTGAAAAATACTCAAGACTTTCGGTCCAAATCTTTCATGGCTGAAAACAAATTACCTTTTTCTGAGGGAGCTTCTATTAATAGACCTCCACTGTTTTGTGGTACAAATTATCCATTTTGGAAGATTAGGATGAAGATCTTTATTGAATCCATTGATAGGAATGTTTGGGATGTAATTGTTAATGGTCCATTAATTACAGAAAAAGAATGATCTAGTCTAAATGATGAAGAGAAGAAATAAGTTCAAAGTGATTGTACTGCTAAAAACATAATTACTTCTGCACTAAACATGGATGAGTTTTTTAGGGTCTCTCAATGCAAATCTGCTAAGGAAATGTGGGAAGTTCTCGAGGTCACTCATGAGGGAACAACTGATGTAAAGAGATCTAGAAAACATACTCTCATAACAGAATATGAGTTGTTTAAAATGTAAACTTGAGAAAGTATTGCAGATGTGCAGAAGCACTTCACTCATATCATCAATCATCTAATGGGCTTAGGTAAAACTTTTGATAAAGAGGAATTAAATATAAAAGTTTTGAAATGTCTTGACGGGTCATGGTAGCCTAAGGTCACAACAATTTCAGAGTCAAAAGACTTATCCATCATGACAACAACTTCCTTATTTGGCAAACTCAGAGAGCATGAGATGGAAATTAACAGATTCAATGAGCAAGAAATCTCTGAAAAGAAAGGTAGAAGCATAACACTCAAAGTTGAAGAAAAAGGTCAAGAATCAGAGGAAGAAAGTGAAAATCTTGGACTGCTTGTCAAAAAGTTTAACAAGTTTCTCAGGAAAAAGATTCAAGATAAAGAAAAACACAAAAGGTATGAAAAGAAATCTGATTCTTTTAACTATAAATGCTATGGCTGTGGTAAGCAGGGTCATGTAAGAATGGAGTGCCCAAAAAAGAATAAATACAATGATAAGAAAGAAGAAAAGATCTAAAGAAGAGAATATATAGCATGGGATGACAATGATAGCTCATCAACAGAAAATTCTGATGATGAAGAAGCTAACCTATGTCTAATGGCTAACCAGAACTATCAAACCAGCAGTGTAAGTTCTAATTCTTCTTCTAATTTTGTGAATTATAATTCATTACAAGAAGCATTTAATGAAATGCATGAAGAAACCAAGAAACTTCAAAAAGAAAATGATAGGCTAAAAGGCATGAATAATTGGTTAGTAAATAGAGTTGATTCTCTTGAAAAGAAAATTCTTGAAGATGAAACTGATCTTGATTTCTTAAAATTAATCCATGATAATTCTGATTGTGTATGTAATAAACCATGCAATAATTGTCCAGACTTACAAAAGAAGATTGATTTCTTGTCACAAACTATTTCTAAATTTACACAAGGTCAAGCTAATCTTGATGTTCTTCTTGGGTCACAAAAACTTATTTTTGACAAATTTGGCATTGGATTTACATCTAGCAAGAAAATCAGAAAAACAATTGTAAATAGGAAATCATACTCATCATCTGTTATTAAATGCTTTTATTGTATGAAAAGAGGTCATTCTGTGAAATTTTGTAGAATCAAGAAGTATGCTATACCAAGAGGTAGAATGAAGTCGATTCCCAAGAATTCATTTCAAATAACCTGATTGGACCCTATGATCATAAAAAGGGTACCAGATTTATGTTAAATCTATTTTGTAGGAACAAAATCTTGAAGTTCTTTGGTACCCAATCAGAAAATTTCGTTTCTGGATTCATGAACTAAGTATTTTAATTGATATAAAATTGTTTTAATCGATTAATTTCACTTACACAGAATACTAGGAAAGTTGTTCGTACAGTTTTAATCAATTAAAATACGAATTAATCGATTAAAATGTTTAGTATAGTTTTGTTCTCTCTGTTTTAATCAATTAAAAAGAATTTACATCAGTTAAAACCATTAAAAAGTCAAATTTAATCGATTCTTCTTCGTTTTAATCGATTAAAATTCTGCTGTCATTTCATTAAATCTTTCAGTACAAAAATAATCGATTCTTTTATGTTTTTAATCGATTATTTCACTGTTGCTCTTTCAAACCTAATATTCAAGATCAAATTAATAGGATAATTTGTTGATTAATCGATTAATTCGTTCATGAAAATCATTTTAATTACAGTCAATTGAAAAATGTTCAGCTAATCAAGGACAAATTTCCAAGTTTTAGTGCTTATCAAAATCTGCAGAGTGCATTTACTGTATCACTTTGACCAAGTCAACACTTATCTAAAAACACTTTAGCTGATGTACCCACTATCTAGAAACCTACGCCTCTGCCTTTAGTCAAGGGGACATGTGCATTTAAAGGTGTTTCCTTGTAGGTTCTGTCAAAAGTGGACTTCAATTTACAAAATTTGAAATCCGAAACTCATTGTTCTGCACACTTGAGTCTATCAGTCTCATTCTTCACTCTTTTCTCTTACTCTCATTCTCTGGTTCAAAATTTCTTGTCTCTTCTCCCACACTCACATACCATATATCAAATTTCTTCTCTAATCTGTGCTACAAGATGCTTAGGAGATCAAAATCAAGAAAGAAGCATAAGGGGGAATCCTCCTCTACTGTTGGCTAAGCTAGAGGACATATTGAAGCATGGTTCAATGGAGACATTGACAAAATGAACAACTTCATTTCCAACTTCAGCCAAAAGCAACTGGTAATCCCTAAGTATATTAAGTTTGCTTGGTTGGATGAAGAAGGATTTACCTCTTTGAGAAGAAAATTAAAAAGACAAAAGTTGAGAACTTTTTTGGAGCACACTGGCAATATTCAACCTGATCTGGTAAGGGTGTTTTATGCTAACCTCACTGTCAACGACTCTACTCTTAGGTCTCAGGTTAAAGGTATTAATTTAATGATCACTCCTGAGGTATTGGAAGAAGTGGATGGTCTTCATCATGTTGGAGTAAAGGTATCTAGTAGTAACATTGTTAAGTTACCTGATTTTAAAAAAATTCAATTTTTCCGCAACTGTCTCAAAAATCAGAATGATTCTGTAAGAACTCTTAATGCTGGGAATATGGAGCTTGAATCAAGGATTCTTGCTTTTATCATTGCATGGATGCTTACTCCAAGAGGGAGTAATCATGCATTACTTAATGAGGGTGATTTGGCTCTTATGTAATTGAAAACAATATCCGTGTAAATTGGATTTTTGTTATCAAGGATCACATGATAAAAGCAAAAAGATTGGCTGATTATAAACTGCCATATGCTATGCTGATTAATCAATTTTTTAGATACTTTGAAGTAGATCTTGCAGGGGAATATGTGGAAACTCCCAAGGCCTCTAATAATATTGATGATTCCACTTTCCAGAAGATGGGATTTATCAAAATTGATGGTGTGGATCTCTAAGATTGATGCTGGGATGTCTGAAGATGAGGAAGAAGATGAATAAGAAGATGAGCAAGGTCAAATTCCTTCCTCTCTAGCTGCTGCAGAGGTTCCTGAATCCACTGGTGGTCAAGCCTCATATGAGAATATGGAGATCATACCCTATATTGAGCAACTTGACCGTGGAACTCCACTTTCACATTTTGAAATGTCTATGCTTTCCCAAATGGCCACAATGCAAGAAATTCAAAGGAAGCATATGAAAATGACCTATCAACACTTCGAGCAGACCAACACGCAGTTCACAAACCTGGGAAATCAGATTGTTGATATCTATACCAAACTGGAAGATATGCAACTCAATCAAGGAAATTGGGATGATTGAGTTTTGACAACAATGGTCCCTTTCTATCATAATCTTTTTCCTTTCTTTAGGTCTTGTTTCTTTTACTGCCACTTTATTTTGGACTGTAATATTAACTGGTCTTAAACCAGAAACAATCCTTTAACTTTTCTTAATATGATGCAGGTTTTTATTTGAATTAAGAGAGCTTAGATAGGATAAAAAACGCATCTCTGATAATTTTAGCTGATATAAAATCGATTAAATCAATTAAAAGAAACATTTACATAGGAAATTCGTACCATTATAATCGATTAATTCGCATATTAATCAATTAAAAGTTGTAAATTGTGAATCTGTATCAACTAAAATTAGTTTACATCAGTTAAATCACCTAGATAAGATGTTATTCTGATTTTGATCTATCTTTTGGTTAAATCTTAATCAATCTAGTGGACATTATTTTAAAACATCTTCCTAATAATTGTTTTTACAAAATCCGAACTGAATTAGGCATTTTAGATGCATCAAACATCACTTAGTTTCCAAATCTGGTTGTTTTAATTGATAAAAACAAGCTTTAATCGATTAAAAGAACTTATACAAAATTTTTCACACTGTTTTAATCGATTAAATGTTGATTTAATCAATTAAATGAACTTAAGTTTTTAGATTTCAACTTTCATTACTATTTTAATCGATTAAAACATTATTTGTATCAATTAAAATCAGTATCAAGAACATTTTAATCGATTATACCCTGTTTTTAATCGATTATTACTCTTGAAAGAAAAATTAAAAGCTTTAGTTAATGGTTGTTCTTGTAACATGCTGCTAAAGCATGGTTCCCTTATCTTTACACATGTCTATTGTATTCATTACAAACGTGTTAATGAAGATAAGTTTGAATCAACTTTAATTGGTCTTTAAATGAGTAATACATCTAGATAGTATCATGATTTTTTATAATACTGGTTTCAAAATAAATTTTGTTACATACCATGCATAGTGTTGTTTTGCTCCTCTCTTCCCTATTTTTGATGAAGTCAAAGGGGGAGAAATGATTGTTTTTGATAATGATTATTTTTATACTCACTATTTTAGGGGGAGTAGTAATATAGGGGGAGAAATGGGAGAAATGATTATTTTTTGAATACTCACTAATCTATATATTCAAGTAACTTCTTCTGCAAAGATATTATTCAAAGAGGTGTTTGTCTTCATCAAATAGGGGCAGACTGAAAGTGATGAAGATCTTATTGAATCATTTGATTAAACAAAGATCCTGTTGATTTGATGAAGTCAAAGGCTATTCTGATGAAGTCAAAGGTTACTTGGATAAAAGGGTAGAGTGATTAGTGAGTCTGCATCTATACTTAGGTATAATCATTCTTATCTCTCTGCTGCATGAGGTTTCTTCATTTAAAAGATTTTGAAAATTCCTCTAAAACCTGTTTTAACTGTTAAAAACAAAGTAATTTGTTAAATGGCTTTTAAGTAAACTGTTTTAACTGATATTATATGAGCTTTATCAGTTAAAATGTTCTTAACACTTTCGTAACAAGTTTTTAACTAATAGGTTTTCGAAATAATCGATTATTTTCATTAAAAGAGTTTTTGAAAACCTTCTACCAGTATTTTAACTGATGTAGAATCGAAATAATTGATTAAAATAACTTAAGATTTTTTGAAAAGTGTTCTGGCAAAATTTTAATCGATACAAACTCGAAATAATCGATTAAAATAACTTGAAGTGTTTTGAAAGATGTTCTATCAGTATTTTAATCGATGCAAATGCGAATTAATCGATTAAAACAACTAAGAGATTTTTCCAAAGTGTTTTAATCGATTAAAACAAGTCTGTTATCAGTTAAAATGACTTAGAAAGTTTTATGAAACTTTTTGGTAGAATTCTAATCAATTAAAATGTGAGTTAATCGATTAAAACCACTAAGAAGATTTTTTCAAAGTGTTTTAATCGATTAAAACAGATTGTTATAAGTTAAAACCACTTAGAAAGTTTTATGAAAACATTTTGCAGTATTTTAATCGATTAAAAGGCGAAATAATCGATTGAAACAATTTAAAGGATTTTTTACAAAGTGTTTTAATTGATATAAACGTTGTCGTATCAGTTAAAACAAATCTGAAAAATGATCAAGAACATTTTAACAGATTAAAAGAAGTTTTAATAGATTAATTCAAAACTTTTAACAGATTAAAAGATTGTTTTAACAGATTTCTATATAAAGAGGATTGCTTGAGTCTTTTAAATATACCTTTAAGCAATCAATCAAGCAATCATAAGAGCTATTTTCAAGAAAGAATCACGCAAGTTTTGTGGAGTTTTTCGAAGTTCTTTCTTGAGGCAAATTTTGCATTCATTTGGTGAAGAAACTCATTATGCAGAGCTTCATAAAACCGGGTTTGAGTGTTCTAGTTTCTTTTCTTTGTTTCTTTACTTTTCTTTATTGTATCGTGGGTGTCTGGAAGTGTGGGCACTGGTTTCTATGGCTGGAATTTGGTTGCAGGGTTGTTCAAGAACTGGAAGTTGGTTCTTGGTGAAGGTTTAGGTGCAAGGACTGGAATTTTGGTTCTTGTGGTAGATTGGGTGTGTGATTGGAATTGTAATCTGTAAAACATTCAATCTAGTGGAACCCAGCTGGAATTTGGCTGGGAACTGGACGTAGCCCTGGGATTGGGTGAACCAGTATAAATCTTGGTTGTATCTTTCTAAACCTTTCTCTCTTTAATTTTGTTGTTGCCTATATTGTGATTGTTTGTTCTGTTTGATTCAAGAATTGGTCAGAACTCTTAATCTTTGAAATAGATAATCTATAATTTGCGAAAATCTTTCAAAGATCAATTCACCCCCCCTCTTGATCTCAGCCTCCTTTTCTAACATAATCATTCACACTCAAACTTCCTTATTGAAGCAGTTGAAGCTTCAAAAGGAGTTACCTCCTATAGTAGAAATGAATAAATCTAGCACGCATTAAAAGTTTAAAGTCCCTTCAAGAAGTCGTGGGTGGCCCTTGATAATAGCCCATACAAACTTTATACCACCAAGCCATGGCATTATCCCTCTAATACTACTACAATCAAATCTACTTGTTCTTGGTTCCTTACTGGATTTACATTCCAAATTTGGTATACTTTGACTTCCCACTCTATGTATACTTTCAAATCATTATCTCCATAGAACTTGAGAATCTTGATGTTGTGCTTCTTTGGTGTAGTGTTGCCCCCAAAATTTATCCTTCCATGATATCTTCTTCTTTCATCTTCTTGGGAACTTGGTGGTGAATATGACCTCCTTCTTTCTCTTTCAATTCTCTCCATTCCTAACCTTTGGATAGGTTCCCTTAGGTGTCTTTCACTCTCCTTCCTAAAGAGTTCCACTTCCCTAAGGAGCTTTACTAAAGAAGCTTCAGCTTGTCCCTTTATTTTCCCTTTATTGAATTCTCCCACTTTGCCTTCTCATATGAGGTGTTGACATGTTTTCCTACAAACACAAAAAGAGAGACAAGAAATAACACAAAGAAAAAAAGTTAGAAAAACAAATAAAACACTCTCTAAATGTTTGGCTTCTCACATAAAATTTTCAAGGTATGGTTCACTCAAACCCTCATGTATATTCCCAAGTGTTCAACCCTCTTAAACGCCTTTTAATCTTGAGAGTTGGTGTTCAAATGGAAATATGTATGTCAACCGAAACACTCAAAGAAATTCAAGAAAAGAAAACTTCAAAGACAAAACTTTTAATATCATAAGACAGTAAAGAAAAGCTCAAAGCAAGAAAATGAGTACACTAAAGAAAGATGTTGTGATTAAACTCTTTAAATACTAAAAGAGAAAAGCTAGAAGAAATTTCAAGGAAACACTTAAGTATGCAAATAAAAAACTTTTTAGCAAAGTACATACACCAAGAAGATTATGATTCCTAAATGCTAGGACTAATTTTCCATATGATGACAACATTTTGGTGACAGAAAATATTGATCAAATTTGACAAGTTATTAAACTAATACAGAATAGCTAACTCATGTCAAATCTCACAAGGACACAATTATAAGAATGTACTCATTTCAAACATCATTCTCTCTAAAATAGAAAATAAGGAATTAATAATAATAAAATAAAAAAAGCGATAAATAAATTAAAGCAAAATAATGTAAATTTGAATCAAATTGAAGAAAAATAAAAAAAATTTAAATAACTACAATTTATATAAAAAAATCGAGTTCTTTTAATTAAATTCAAAACTTGACAAAATAGAGTGTATTATCAAAATTTGCTTTCAATTGAAACAAAAGAGTGCAGTATCGACTAAATTCAAAATTGTCGGAGAATCATATGCATGCGAGAACTAAACAATAATAAGAAAACCAAGGAGATATTGAAATTTAATAAAAATAATTTGGATTGGAAGAATTGAATATGCTAATTGAACACTAGCAAATAAATGGATTCAAATTTGGGATGAGTGTGTGAGTGAATTTGGGAAAATTGTGAGTGAATAAAGTAAAATTGTGATCGGAATCGAAAAATAAATGAATTTAAAATGAGAATTAAGTAAATCGAATAATATAAAACTTGAAGATTCAATATATATTGTAAATTAAATTAAAATAAAAAAGAGAACAAACTGAGTAGTTGTAGTGACTCCTTGCTAAGCTTGCCAAACTAATAACAAAACTTGAAATTCTACTGGAAAAGAAGTGGGAAAGCAATATGGGAGACACTCGAAAAGAAAGATGATAATGTTTTCTCTCGTCGAGCCTTTTATTTATAGGTGTCTAACCAAGAGAAAATACTCTAGAAAATAATTACAATAAAAATAAAATATTTCCTCAATAAAAATTACAAAACTGGATTGTTGCTTCTGTTGCGATAGGGAGATTTGATTGTGTTGACAAAGTTGGCAGCAAGAAAATTCTAGGACTGATTAGAGAAAATAATCTAACTTCTTTCCTAATTTGACTGGTCCAATGTTGATTGCATTTAATTCTTGGATTTTTCTGGCCTTTAATTTAGCTAAATTGGCTTCCCGTAATAGTTAATTAGATTGATTCAAAATTTCATTTATAACATTATGCACATAGGCTGATGAAATGGAGCAACACATTGAACATTTGAATTGCTGACCATCCAGAACTCCAATGGGGTTGCACAAGAAAACTTGAGCTTCCGAGAAGGGTGAAGCTCGATTGCACATGATGTTTGCATGAATTTGGGCCTTTATTTCCATCAAATTGACCCAATTTAAATAATCCCAAATTAAGTTTCTCCTGTAAAACAAAAAAGAGAAATATGTCATGTGGATGTATGAAAGTATGCTTTGATGTTAAAATTATGCAAAATGCAAAAAAATTAGTAAAATTGAATTATGCTATGTTTTTATGAAAACATGTTAAATGCATGGTTTATAAAGAAAATAATTAGCTTAGAAAATACTTTTAGGTTAAGAAATAAAAAGTAGAAATACATACACCACCATACTCATCTACACAACCTTTAGTGATTCTAGAATAAATTAGCATACAATTGCACAATTTCTTTGTTCCAAATAGGCCTTGAATGTTTCGACCAATACTCTCTTTTAGCAAATAATTCTTTTCTCTTTTATTTAATATTGACTATAGACTTGAACAATAATGATTAAGTGGTTGCTAGATGAACATGAACACTTAACTCCTTTGTTTAGGCTCCACCAATCAATTCAAGATTCATGCATACTAAGCTAAGGATTTTATCAAACATATTCAAGTATTGGAAACAAAGAAAAGAAAAGATAAGAACATTTATAGATTCAATTTAACAAGAACCTAGAAACAAACATGTAGTTATCATGAACAATACATATTTTCGGTCATCCTATGGATAGGCATTTCATCAAACACTTTTCATATGACCAAAAGGAAATTAATTGAGTAAGAAGTGGAAACCAACCTCATGGCTGAGCCAAGGAAAGTGCTATGGAGTGTTTTGTACCAAACCAAACAATCTACATAAGAGAAGAGTTAAGCAAACAAAATCAAGACAACATCTTATCTTAAACCATAGCTCTTGATATGAGACCAAATTTAGAATTAACATATAAGGTGTTTGAAGTAAAGACAAAGAGAAAACGTAAGAAATATTTCAATGGACGCGAAGATAATCACATAGATTATCTAAGTGTGAAGGTTCACTTTCAAGGATTCAAGAGAGGAGAGGAGAAGAACAAAACAATAAACCAAAAAAAAAAATTTAAAGGACCAACCAAGGGGCTAACTGTGAGTCAATGGATTCTAGAAGCTCTTCCAGCCCTAATTTTAACCTAGACTGGCAACTCCCTTGCCTTACTCTCCTAGGTTGTGACCTTTCTCATCTAAAAGGTCAATGGTCATCAAGGCTTAGGTTCAAGACTCTCGATGATGAGTCCCTGGGTCTTCCTAAGGAGGGAAAGTCAAATTCTTAAAGGATCACCAAAAGCATGACTAGAAAGGAAAACCTCCTCCTCACCCCTTTCACTTAATTTATTTAGTATTTTTCCTTTTCTTTAAATTTCTAGACTCATATTTAAATCTTGTTTTTGTAGGATTACTTTAAAAACACTTTTTTTTGAAGTCCACTGCCCTTTTTTGGTAGAAAGGAGCCTTGGACTCATGCCTTGAAGCATGCACGACCCATGAGGGAAGAGAAAGTCAATCATTGACCTTCTAGACGAGAAAGACCACAACCTTGGAAAGTAAGGCAAGGCAGCCACCCTTCTAGGTTAAAGTTAGGGTAGGAAGAACTTCTAGAATCTCTAATGTATTTCCCTCTAGGTCCCTCACCTATACCTATTTATTGGAGCCTCCACACCTCTTGTAAATAGTTAGAATTGAAATGAAATTTTTGAAAGCAATGAGGGGGAGATTGAAGACAATGTAAAACATGTGCCTACATTCCTAAGAGATCATTTTGATGATAATTCAAATCAACAACACTCAAGACTCAAACAAGCCCAAGATATGATTTCATAAAGATTTTATTCAAGATTCAAGCAAGCCCAATATGATTCTTGAAGACTAGATAGAGTCTTAGAATACTGGATAGGGAGGTACAAGTTGATGAAGTAATATTATGGATAAGCCTCCAAAGCACAAGTGTGATAAAATTTCGTAACATGACATTTTTCACTGTCATAATTTATTATGATGCATAAGAAATGGAAAAACGATTTTCTCTCTGTCATAATTGATTATACTGGTAACATAATTGATTATGGCAGTTCATATTTGAAAAATATATTCGTTTTGAAGAATAAATATTTTTAAATATATCCTGATTTTTCTCTACGAAAGTATTAATGACCAACGACTATTCTCTGATGTTATTTTCCTCTTTAAACGAGTTTTGATGAAAAATAAAAAATACACAATTACAGAATTCAAAAATTCAATTGGTATTCTATCTGTTTTGAGAAAAGAATTTTGAGCAAGGCAACAAAGCACTTTTAGGTTTTCTGACAAAACCTTTTCAAATTGTCTTGTGCACTTTCATTGTTAATCACACTTGTTCTTGGAGGTTGGCATTCTACAGGCTTCTACAATTTGTTGTCTCCATTACTAGGTGTAACTGTTCTTATTTAATTGATTGTGTTATTTAGGGTTTCCTGTGTGGGAACTATTCATCCTTTGTTCCTAGGAGGTGTGATCTTGTTTCATCCCTTGTTTTATTCCTAGGAGGTATGGTTTTGTTTCATCCCTTTGATTTGTTCAGGGAGATGTTCATCCCTAATGTGATTCTAGGGAGGTGTTCATCCTTTGTGTGTTGGTGGCAAAAGAGGTGCTTTTCATCCTTTGATTTGTTTCGAGGAGGTGTTCATCCCTAGTGGGATTCTAGGGTTGTGTTCATCCTTAGTAGGTTTCTAAGGAGGTGATTGTCCTTTTAATTAGTTTACTCTTTACTGATTCCTCTGCTAAGTTGATTGTAATTTGTAAACTGAATTTTAAAGATAGTGAATTGGGGTCACTCTTGTGTTAGAGGTGACTAGGAACTGGATGTAGGGTTGATTATACCCCAACCAATATAAATTTCTGTGTGCTCATCTCTCTTCACTTTATGACTCTTGGTTTTTGTTTATTTTCCCTTATACCTTACTGATTATATCGCTTCTGCTTTATCTGATTTCAATCTGATAATTCAAGCTCAATTTAACAAATTATTGACTCACAAATAAATTTTAATAAACATCTATTTTAATTTGTGCATCTATTCACCCCCCGCTCTAGATGTCATTTGTCTAACAAGTGGTATCAGAGCTTGGTTAGATAAGATATTTCTAAATGATCTATCAAGATGTCTATGCAGAATCAGGTTTACAGGGAAGGTGCCTCAATAAATAGACCACCCTTGTTTGAAGGAGAAGACTATCAGTTTTGGAAGGCGAGAATGGAAATATTTTTACAAACACTAGATTACGGTGTTTGGAATGTTGTACTCAACAGTCCCTACATTCCAATGAGAACAACGGAGTATGGATTTGTTCCAAAGACTTTTGACAAATGGACGCTGGATGAAAACAAGCGTGCCCAATATGATGTAAGAGCCTGAAATGTTATTGTTTCTGCCTTAACTCGTAATGAATTTTTCAGGGTCTCACAATGCAAGACGACAAAAGAAATATGGGACACTCTTGAAGTGACACATGAAGGAACAAATGAAGTAAAACAAGCACGTAAGAACAAACTCATTCAAGAGTATGGATTGTTTCAAATGCACCAGAATGAAAGCATCATGAAATTTCAGACACGCTTCACACATATAGTAAATCGCTTGAAAGCATTAGGAAAGAGTTTTGACAATGAGCAGTTGAACACAAAGATCTTGAAATCCTTAGATATGAATTGGCAACCAAAGGTCACTACTATTACGGAATCAAAGGATCTCACAGAAATGAATATTTCTACTCTATTTAGAAAGCTGCAAGAACATGACATGGAGCTACAAATGTTAAAGAATGGTGAACAAAATCATGCCAAGATGATAAATCTAAAAGTAGAAAAATCTTCACACGATGAAAGCGAAAATGAAAGTAAGTTTTCGGATTTCGATATATCTCTTTTAGCTAAAAAATTTTCTTGTTTTATGAAGAATAACAAAGAAAAGAGAAAACCAATAGGTACAAGTGTTATGGATGTGGAAAGCTTGGATATATCAAACCAGACTGCCCAAAACTTAAGAAAGAGAAGAAAGATGTAAAAGAGAAGAAGAAAGAGAAGAATTGTATCTATAAGAACAAATGCAAAGCTTATATTGCTTGGGTGGATAATTATTCTTCCATAACACAAGAGAGTTCTTCCGAAAGCAGTGATGGAGAAGAAGAAGCAAATCTTTGTTTAATGGTAAAAAGTGATGATGAAGCCTCATCACAAGAAACTTCATCACAAGCAAGTAGCACAAAATCTTCAAATGAATATGATGAGTTGTTTGAAGCCTATTAAGAAATGTTTGAACATCTTAAAAGACTAGCTAAGAAACATACTGCACTTAAACAAAATGTTCATACATTAGAAAATAATGTTAGTATTCTTGAAGAAGAAAATGAGTGCTTAAAGAAGGATGTTGAGAAATTTAAAACTATGTTTAAAAATAAAGAAGTTGTTAAACCTTGCGCAAATTGTAAACATTTGAAAAATGAGGTTTTCAAGTCAGACAAACTAATGAGTGATTTTTTGAAATCTTCTGCAAATCTTGATTCTATGTTAGGTTATCAAAGAATGGATTCTAGCAAAGCTGGACTTGGATACAAACCTAAGGAAAGTCTAGAACCTTATAAAACTATTTTTGTGAAAGAGTCAAGGAAAACAGATGAAAAACCAGTTTCAAAAACTTTGAGAAACTCATTTAGACCACTTTAAAGAAAACCAACATGTTTTTATTGCATGAAATTAGGCCATACATCAAATAGATGTTACATAAAATATTTTGGCATATCTAATGGCAAATATGAATGGGTGCCTAAAGGAACAAAGCATTTATATATGTATAGATGATAGTTTGAGCATCTAATAGATTATGAATTTTTAAATTTTTTTTTTGTCATAATCGATTATTACAAAAAACTTTTGAATGTTTGAATTTTTTTTTTAATCACAGGAATTACATAATCCATTATATCATATTGTTATTCATTTATCCTTATTCTTTTGGTTGAGACTTGTGTTTCTACTAACCTTTAAGGACCCAAAAATAATCAAAGGGTACCTAGATTTGTATGTTGATGTTGTAAGTGATTATCAAGGATAAGAAATCAATGCAAGTTATTGGAGCTAAATGTGTGTACACGAACAAGCTGGATGAATATTTGCATTTATCTACCACATAAATTCGATTGTTAACCAATTTAGAATTTTGAAAGTTTGAATTTTGAAAATTTGAAATTTGAAAGTTTGAATTTTAAAAATCTGAATTTATGAAAATTTGAAATTATTAAAGTTTGAAATTTGAAAGTTTGAGATTTTTGAAATGTGAAATTTTGTAGTTTGAGATTTTGAAATTTGAAATTTTTGCAGTCTAAGTTTTTTATTTTAATTTAAAATTTTGCAGTTTGAGATTTTTAAAATTTGAAATTTTTACAGTTTGAGATTTTTGAATTTGAATTTGAATTTGAATTTGAATTTGAAATTTGGGAATAGAAAATTGAATTTGGAATTTGGAATTTGAATTTGAAATTTGTTGCAATTTGAATTTAAAATTTAAAATTTGGAATATGAGTGAATTTGAATTTGAAGTTGAAAGTTGCCTCAATAAGAATACTACAATTGGGGGAAACTACTACATTTCATTCCATTATCTCTGTAATCATTTCATTCCCCTATCTTTCTCTCTCTTCATTTGCCTTGGGTATCCTAGATATTGCCTCCTTAATATGATGTTCTTCTCTATGACACTTTGTTTCTCTACCTTGATTTATGTACTAATCTGTGCAAATTTTTACTCAATTTCTATTGCAATATTTTTCATAATTATCAATGAAACAGGGAGAGATTTTGATGATATTAATCTGTGTGAAACAGGGGAAGTTTTTTTTCTCTTGAAATAATTTTTTATGATTATCAATGAAACAGGGAGAGATTATTTGATGAATTAAAATCTGTATGAAATCCATTCTTAATTTTGAATTAAACAGGGGGAGTTTGAAAGTGATGAACATCTTATTGAATTACTTTGGCAAAGATCTTGTTGATTTGATGAAGTAAAAAATGAAGTCAAAGGCTACTTTGTGGCAGTCAAAGGTCACTTAGATAAAAGAGTAGTGAGATTAGTGAGTCTACATCTCTGCTTAGGTATAATCATTTTTATCTCTCTGCTGCATGAGGTTTCTTCATTTAAAAGATTTTGCAAATGCCTCTAAAAAATGTTTAAACGGTTAAAAACAAAGTATTTTGATAAAAGGTTTTTAATTAGCTATTTTCACTAATAGTATATAAGCTTTATCAACTAAAATGTTCTTAACACTTTTGTAACAGGTTTTTAAGCGATATGTTTTCGAAATAATAGATTGTTTTCATTAGAAGGATTTTTGAAAACCTTCGCAAGTATTTTAAGCTGATATAGAATTGATATAATCGATTAAAATGACTTAGAATATTTTGAAAAGTGTTCTGGCAGAATTTTAATCGATACAAACTCGAAATAATCGATTGAAATAACTTGAAGTGTTTTGAAAGTTGTTACGTCAGTATTTTAATCGATACAAATGCGAAATAATCGATTAAAACAACTAAGAGGTTTTTTCAGAATGTTTTAATCGATTAAAACAAGCTTGCTATCAGTTAAAATAACTTAGAAAGTTTTATGAAATCTTTTGGCGAGAATTATAATCGATTAAAATGCGTTTCAATCGATTAAAATAACTAAGTGAACTTTTTTTCAAAGTGTTTTAATCGATTAAAACAAATTGTTATTAGTTAAAATCACTTAGAAAAGTTTATAAGAATGTTTTGCGAGTATTTTAATCGATTGAAAGACGAAACAATCGATTAAAACAGGTTTGGAAGATTTTTTACAAAGAGTTTTTATTGATATAAACGGTGTCGTATCAGTTAAAACAAATCTGGAAAATAATCAAGAACTTTTTAACAGATTAAAATAAGTTTTAACAGATAAAAACAAGACTTTTAACAGATTAAAAGATTATTTTAACAGATTAAATAAACCAGCAGTTTTGAAAATCTTCCATATAAACAGAGTTGCTTGAACTTTTTAAATCACATCTTTTAGCAATCAATCAAGCAATCATAAGTGCTACTTTCAAGAGAGAATCGCGCTAGTTTTTTTAAGTTCTTAGAAGTTCTTTCTTGAGACAATATTTGCATTCTTTTGGAGAAGAAACTCATACTACAGAGCTGCATAAATATGGTTTGAGCGTTCTAGTTTCTTCTATTTGTTTCTTTACTTTCTTTACTATATTGTGGGTGCCTAGAATTGTGGGCACTAGTTTCTGTAGCTGGAATTTGGCTGCAGGGTTGGTCAAGAACTGGAATTTGGTTCTTGGTGAAGGTTTAGCTGCAGGGACTGGAATTTTGGTTCTTGTGGTAGATTGAGTGTGAGATTAAAGTTGTAATCTGTAAAACGTTCAATCTAGTGGAACCCAGCTGGAATTTGGCTAAAAACTGGACGTAGCCCTGAGATTGGGTGAACCAGTATAAATCTTGGTTGTATCTTTCTAAACCTTTCTCTCCTTTAATTCTGTGACTGCATTTATTTTGATTGCTTGTTGTGTGTGATTCAAGAACTGGTCATATTTCTTAATCTTTGAAATAGATAATCTGTAAATTGTAAAAATCTTTCAAAGATCAATTCACCCCCCCCCCCCTCTTGATCTCAACCTACATTTCAAACAGAGTTAGGAGAAGTTTTGCTCAGATGAGTTAGTGGGAGATTTGTTATTAACATATCTAGAGGGAGTTTAAATATACTAGGTTAATCTGTGCTACACTATACTGTGCAAATCTGTGCTAATTTTGAGTTTACTATATATAGTTAAGAGTTTTAATTAATTTCATATGTTTCCTTGATCATCATCAAAAAGGGGGAGATTGAAAGCAATGAGGGGGAGATTGATGGCAATGTGAAACATGTTCCTGTTGAACATACAAGGACTTGATGTTGAACTTACATGAACATGAATCTTGATGATTTTAATGATGATTCAAGAACAGAGAACTTAGAGAGTTGAAGACTTGTATTATTGTGTAATAACTCTGTTTTGATGAGTTTGAGTCTGTAATATTAGAGTCTAAGATAGCCGGTAAATAGTCTACTCTTTAGAAGCTTCAACAACTCATATTTATCAAAAAGGCTCGGGTTTAATCGATTAAATCACCAGATAATCGATTATTACAGTGAGAAAAATCATTTTCTGTATCAGCTCACTATGATAATCGATTAACACACCTGTTAATCGATTAACAAGGCAGATAATCGATTAAACCAGTGCGTTTTGGGGTTCTGTTGATTTTGGCTCTATAATAATCGATTAACACTTCATTTAATCGATTATTTCAGTCAGATTTGGATTATTGAACTTCAAATTAAACCTATTTTTGAAAACCCTATTCCCAATACACCAAGTTTCGAAAATCCCCAATTCCAAAACCCTAATTCATCTACTTAAGGTCCTCTAAGGCTCTCAGAAAATTGAACAACCTTTTTCAAACAAAAGTTAAGAGCTCTAATTGCCAGAGAACTGTTTGTTGGAGGAAAAAGGGGCTTTTGGAACTTGGTGTGGGCTAGAAGCGATAAGAATCACTAAGTGGAGTTCTTAGTGGATTGTGTGTTATGCCGTCTCTAGGGAAAGTTGTTCTTCATCTCTTGTTTGACTCAAGAGAGGTGTTTTCATTACTCTATCTTTTTCCATTGTTATCTGTTTGTAATAACTTTAATTATCGTGACAGCGTTAATCCTCTGTTTGAGTGATTAGCAACTAGACGTAGGGTCTTTTGATCCGAACCAGTATAAATCTTCTGTTTAAGACTCTATCCTTATCTTATTTACGTTTACACAGTATTTTAATTGGTAAAAATTGGGGAAAATTTTTAAAACCTAATTTTTGTTAAGAAACCAATTCATCCCCCCCTCTTGGTTTTTGTCCGTCCACGCAAACATTCCGTTGCGTGATTCTAACAAGTGGTATCAGAGCTTGCTTTGATAGTCATTCAAATTTTTCGAAAATGGCCGGACAAAATCAAACTTTTGCCAAAGGTGCATCTATCAATAGACCCCCACTTTTTGCGGGTCAAAATTATCCTTTCTGGAAAGTTAGAATGCAAATTTTTTTAGAGTCTGTTGATAGAGGCGTTTGGGACGCTATTTTAAACAGTCCCTATATTCCTAAAGTTACTGAAAGCAGAGTAGACGTTCCTAAACCATTTTCTAGATGGACAGCGGAGGAAAATAGAAAAGCTCAATTTGACGTTAGGGCTAGAAATATTATTTCATCTGCTTTAACTTTTGACGAGTTTTACAGGATCTTCGTTTGTAAAAGTGCTCAAGAGATGTGGGAAATGCTAAGAGTGACCCACGAAGGTACCGACGATGTTAAGAGAGCATGGAAAAATTCTCTAATCCAAGAATATGAGATGTTCTGAATGCAACAAGGTGAAATGATATTTGATGTTCAAAAGCGTTTCACACACATTGTGAACCATCTCACCGGATTAGGTAAAAGTTTTGACGTTGATGAATTAAATGTTAAAATCTTGAAATCTTTGGATAGAAAATGACAACCTAAAGTGACGGCCATCTCGGAGTCACAAAACCTTGCCAAAATGTCTATGGCGGCGCTCTGTGGAAAGTTGAGAGAGCATGAGCTTGAGCTAGGAAGGCTAAATGATGAGGAAGGACAATATCAAAAGAAGAACTTAGCCTTCAAAACTGAAATTTCCAAAGGTAAGAGTAAAAAGGAAGAAGAAGACTCGGAGAATGAAGAAAAAGAATTGAGTCTTATGATAAAGAAGTTTACAAAATTCATGAAAGCCAAAGGAAGGCATCCATTCAAAGGTAAAGGAAAGGTAAGAGAAAATAATTCCATAAATATCAAATGCTATGGTTGTGGTGAAACAGGACATGTGAAGACCGAATGTCCAAACAAGAAAAATGAAGAAAACAAAGGTAAAAAGTTCTTCAAGAAGAAAGCCTACATCGCTTGGGACAATAGTGATTCAAGTTCGGAATCAAGTGACTCAAAAATTGAAGCCAATATTTGCTTAATGGCAAATGACAACATATCTTCTGATGTTGAGGTAAGTGATTCCAACTCATCTTCAAGTTATGATGAAAATAATTTTTATGAACTGCAAAATGCATATAATGAATTGTTTAGTGCCTTTAAGGACTTGAAAAATGAATATAAAGTTGTGAAAAAGAGTTTAAGTAGATCTGAAAAGGAGGTTGAGTCATTAAAAACGAAAATTGCATGTTTAGAGGAAAAGGAAACCATAAAAACGAAAATTGTATGTATAGATGAGAATGATGATAAAAATATAGTATGTGCATCTTGTAAAGAGTATGAATATGACATTGATATACTTAATCATTTGCTAGATAAAGCCGAAATGGAGATAAGTAACATTAATAAAGAAAAAGTTGTTATAGCTCAAAATAGAGTAAACCATCAAGTTCCTTTGAAAAAGCCTAAAATTAAAAAGAGAAGAGTATGGGTGGATAAAGGAACTAAATCATTTATTGTTAGAAATGCATCATTTTCAAAAGCTACATCTAAAGCATGTTTTTATTGTATGAAACATGGTCATACTTCAAATAGATGTAAAATCAAACATTTTGGTGTTCCTAAAGGAAAATACATTTGGGTTCCTATTGTTAAATGAATTGTTTGTCTCTAACCCCAAGGACCCAAAAGTTATGGGGACCTAAGTTTACTATATTCTTGTTTTGTAGGAAACTTCCAAATCAAAGAAGTCTATGTGGTATCTTGATAGTGGATGCTCTAAACATATGACCGGAGACAAAACAAAATTTGTGAGTTTCAAAGCTAAAGAACAAGGATATGTAACTTATGGGGACAACAACAAAGGAAAGATTCTTGGAATTGGAAATATAGGTGGTGCAAACACTTTGGAGATTAAGGATGTGCTTCTTGTTAATGGGCTAAAGCATAATCTCCTTAGCATAAGTCAGCTATGTGACAAAGGATTTAAGGTAATCTTTGAAAGTAAGTTTTGTACCATACACTTGATAGATTCCGAAAATATAGCTTTGAAAGGCATTAGGCATAATAACATATACTTGATTAATTTGGATTGCATACATGATACTAGTATAACATGCTTAGTTGCTAAGGAAGAGAACCCATGGTTATGCCATAAGAGAGAAGCTCATATAAATATGCATCATTTAAACAAGTTGATATCAAAAGACTTAGTTGTTGGTTTGCCTAAGTTAAAGTTTGAAAAAGATAGATTATGTGATGCATGTCAAAAAGGTAAACAAGTAAAATCATCATTTAAATCAAAGAGTGTCATTTCCACATCAAAACCTTTAGAATTATTACATTTACACTTATTTGGTCCTTCTAGGATAAAAAGCTTTGGTGGAAATTATTATGGACTTGTGATTGTTGATGACTTCTCTAGATATACTTGGACATTTTTCTTGACAATGAAAAGTGAAGCTTTTAAGGTCTTTAGAAAGTTTTCAAAGCAAATTCAAAATGAGACAGACCTAAGAATTAAAGTTTTAAGAAGTGACCATGGTGGTGAGTTTCAAAATGAAAAGTTTGAAAATTATTGTGAGGAAAATGGAATATTGAATAATTTTTCTGCTCCTAGGACTCCCCAACAAAATGGTATAGTTGAAAGGAAAAATAGGTCACTAGAGGAACTTGCTAGAACAATGCTAAATGAATCAAATGTTCCTAAATATTTTTGGGCTGATGCGGTAAGTACTGCATGTTATGTTTTGAATAGAATGCTTATTAGGCCAATTATAAAATCAACTCCCTATGAATTGTTAAATGGTAGAAAGCCTAATGTTGCTCATTTGAAAATATTTGGATGTAAGTGCTTTGTGTTAAATAATGGAAATGACAACTTAGGAAAATTTGACTCAAAAGCCGATGAGGGCATTTTTCTAGGTTATTCATTAACTAGCAAAGCTTATAGAGTGTTTAATAGAAGAACTTTAAATGTTGAAGAATCTATACATGTAACTTTTGATGAAATTGTAGACCTTGGGGGAAATCCTCTTGAGTCAAATAAAGAACTTGCAGGTGATGATGAGTACATAAGAGAGGCTCTTGATGAATTGTATTTGGAAGAAAATGAGCCTTCTCAAACTCCTAAATTAGCAAAAGAATGACAATCATCAAGAGGACTCTCAATGGACAATATTATTGGTGATATCTCAAAAGGGGTAAGAAATAGAAATATGACAAATTTTAGCATGTCTGTAGCTTTTGTGTCACAGATAGAACCCAAAAATGTTGAGGAAGCGCTTAAAGATGACCAATGGTACATAGCTATGCAAGAGGAACTTAACCAATTTGAAAGGAATCAAGTCTGGGAATTAATCCCAAGAGAAGAATCACATCAAGTAATTGGAACTAAATGGATATTTCGAAACAAACTTGATGAAGATGGTAATATAACAAAGAATAAAGCCAGACTTGTTACCAAAGGCTATTGTCAGGAGGAAGGTATTGATTATTATGAAACTTATGCTCCTATTGCCAGGTTAGAGGCTATACGCCTACTTCTTGCTTATTGTCGCTGCCGTCAAAAAAGGCGGTCGGAGTGACGCGATGGTTTTTAATTGACTCGCGTTCTCTTTGAAAGAAACGGTTCAACGCCTTTAGGCCGTCCGATAACCGGGCTAGACCTAAGGGCGAGGTTTTCGAATATGTTCGAGGAGTCGCCACCAGTGTTTTAACCTTAAACACTGAAAAAGGTAAAAAAAAAGAAAAGGCAGTGGTTTTAGAAAAAACCAACTTTGGTCGTTACAACCAGAGTCGGGTAAGGGAGTTAGTTACGTGCGGGGAAGGTGTTAGCACCCCCACAACGCCCCTTTCGGGTTCCCTATGATGGACTAACTTAGAAAATAAATACTTAAAGAAATTACATTTTTACCCTATTATTTAATCTACTTGCAGAATTTAAATATCTACATGGCTCTACTATCTAATGCACACAAAGAAAGCGATAAAGAAAGTAGTAAAAGAGACAAAGAATAGAGAAGAAACCTCCGAAGCGAGCTTTATATTAACTCTTCTATAACGTGAGGACACTTTTTGGCAGTCCCCACACTCTACAAGCACGCTCCTCTCCGTAAAACAAAGAAAAGTCACTCAACCGAGGGTCGGATGCCTCAAAGAGAGACCTCCTTAACCGATTTCAACCTTAACGAAAATCGAAAAGCTCCCTCGAACCCCGGAATAATGCTCAGGGTCACTCTCAAGTGCCAAAAAGCTTCCAAGAGAGTGGAGGAGTGGAAAAGGTGTCAATTTTCAGAGGAATGAGACCCCTATTTATAGGGATTCGGGCCTGGAAAAGGCGGACGGCCGTCTGGACAAAGCGGACGGCCGTCCAGGGCAAAAAGTGGCCATGGACGGCCGTCCATGTAGTGTGGACGGCCGTCCATGGCCTTAAAGTTGCCATGGACGGCCATCTGCTTGTCATGGACGGCCGTGTGCCTGCTCTGGACGACCATCCGCCTGTTCTGGATGGCCATCTGCTGTCTCCGGTGGATTTCTCGATTTTTAATGCCTCTAAAAACCCTTCCTATCCTAAATGGAACCTAGAACAATCTACTAGGGACTTGATAAAGTCTTAACCATCTTCGGAATGGGCGATCTTCGACTTTATTAGGAGTCCGGGCAAGATTTGGGGTCTACAGCTGCCCCCCCTTTTACCCGACCAATTGACCATGGGTTAACATACTATGAGGTCAATTGGCGGGTGAAGGAGTTAATTCTCTTGCCCGGTTGTCTTCTGGATGCTCCTCTTGCTGTGGAGGCTGACCCTTCAGACGATATGCTGTGAGGCTTCAGGATGCTCCTTCGGTGCGGTAGCTGACCCTTCGGCTGACACGTAGAGACTTTCAGGATGCTCCTTCGATGCGGTAGCTGACCCCTCGGACGAGATGTTGTGAGGCTTCAGGATGCTCCTTCGGTGCTGTAGCTAACCCTTCGGCTGACACGTAGAGACTTTCGGGATGCTCCTTCGATGCGGTAGCTGACCCCTCGGACGAGATGTTGTGACCCCCTATTAGGTTAGATGCCTCAGGATGCTCCTTTGACGCGGTAGCTGACCCTTTGGCTGTGGTGGCGGCTTACTGCCTCTGGCCATGCGTCGGCTTTGCCTGTGTGCAGGTCTTCATCTTCAGGTCTTTCCGTTTCCTGAAGAGGTGGTGGCGGCTTATTGTTTCTGATCATGCGCCGGTTTTGCCTGGTGTGCAGGTCTTTGTCTTTAGGTCTTTACCTTTCCTGAAGAGGTGGTGGCGGCTTACTGTTTCTGATCATGTGCCAACTCCATGGGGAGTGATTGTTCTTGATTCTTTTGCGTAGTTATCCGGTATGCCAGGGATTCTTCGCTTTTGGCTTTTTTTGTTTAGTCGTCTAACTTCTTGACTGCTGGGGATTCTTGATGAATGCCTCTTAGGTAGGCAGGGATCCATTGAAGATTTGTTGATTCTGGTGACGCTTCTGGGTAGGCAGATATTTCATTGAGGTTCTGATAGTGCCTCAGATGCTTCATCAGAAGTGAAGACTTTTGGTTGTAATGTTTTGCCTCTGAATAGGCTAATATCCCCTTTTGGGGATGTTGGCTCTTGATGATGCCTCTGAGGATATGACTGTGAAGATTGCATTTGGGTGTGAATTCTTCTTTTTGGTGATCCATCAGAGATTTGGTTGATTCCTTGGGGATTAGATTTTGATAACCCTTTGGGGGAATGGGGTCTCGGCTCCTTAATTGATATGGGTGCGAGCTGGCGTCGTCAAGCTCTTATCCTGCTGGGAAAATGGAATTCCTAATTTTTCTTCAATCGTCCGACTTGTTGGTTGCCGGGGATTTTAATGATTTCCTCTTGTTGTTGGCAGTTGGAATATTTGATTAATTTCTCAATTTTTTGCAGTTTTATTCCTCTTTTTTTATTTGTAATGACGCATGTGCCTTTTTATCTTCTTAGTTTTTCTCTAAGCATGCTGGCAATATTTGATTAATTTCTCATTTTTTTGCAATTTTATTCCTCTTTTTTTATTTGTAATGACGCATGTGCCTTTTTATCTTCTTAGTTTTTTCTAAGCATGCTGGCTTTTGTACAGAGATGCGATAAGATGGGAACATAAAGTCTCATTTTATTTGTTTTTTGTGGAAAATTAAAGTACAATAGGAGCTTTTATAAAGATCTCAATTTTTCGGCTCTGAGCTGGATGCTGAGGATGGTGATGGCGAAGGGAGTCGGCGGAGTACGCGGTGCTGGAATTCTTCCTGGCTTCGGATCATGCCGTGCATGTCCTGGCCCATTGTGTCCATTCTCTGCATGAGGCTGTCTACCCTCAGGGTAAGGCTTTCCTGGCCTTGCTCATAGCTCTGCTACCTTAAGGACAACCGATCGATCCGTTGGCACGAGTGCTTGGTACTGCCTATCCGAGTGGGCCCTGTCGTCGCTCATGTGCCGGTGTAGGCTGGCGAGACTATCTTCGTACTGCGTCTGTTGCTGTTGGGCTCCTGGGGCGACGGGCGTCTCTTGTGACTCTGAAGCATCTATCTCCTGGATGTCGAACGTCATAGCAAGGATGGGGTGTATGACCCAGGAGGTGCCCTGACGGGTGAGCATGCTCATGTGAGCGAGTACCGGACCATCTATGAGCTGCGGTCGCGAGGCGGGGGATGTCTTCTCCATCGGTGCATCCCCAATACTCGGCTAGAGGAGTGATAAGGGGGCCTACCATAAGGGATCTTGCAGGGCCTCGCGTCCCAAAGTCCTTCAGGACCTTCAAGAAGAGGTAGCCTGGGTTGCATCAGATCCCTTGATGCATGCAGTAGATGACAAAGAGGTCCGCCTAGGTGACCTTGCCTTGACTTTCCTTCCAGCTATGAAGGGTTCCTGCTAGCAATTTATGACAGATGCAGAGAGACGGGAGGAAGGCAGTTCCTTTTGGATTGGCGGGAACGTGCTTGGGAGCCGGTGATCTCCTCCCATATCCGATCGGTGGTGAGGGTGGTCGGCCTTTCACGGAATGCCCCCTGTATTCGGTGTACGGATCTCGCGGGTTGGTGGAATCCCATGAGGACGTTGAAGTCGTCTATGACATTAGTCCGGTAAGCCCCATTCATCCAATAGGTGACTCGCTGGGATAGGCGGAAGCCGGGGATCATAGATGGTAGGTCTATGAGTGTGACCGAAGCAAGGAATTCCGAGTGTGACCGTGCGATGGATGCGGGTAGGTGGATCTTTGAGCAGGAAGTCCCACCCTATACCTTGGATGTATCTCCTCACATCTTGATCCCAACCGAACATGGCTAGGATGTTGAAGTCCAACCATAGCATAGGGTGCCAAACATACTGACTGATATTGGCAAACCTGGCCTGGTGCTGCTCTGTTAGTTGCGTGGGAACCTGAGGAGGAGGGATGATCCTTATGGGTCCTCGGGAGCGCTTCCGACGTGTAGACGACTCTCCACGATCCATTACTTGACCAAGAACACTCAAAATATGCAGAGGGAGGTGTAGGAGGAAGGGAGAATGCAAGAATGAGGTGCCATGAACCATTTGGGGCGCCTAAATTTATAGGCAAGAGAAACAGGGGCGGACGGCCGTCTGCTCTAGGTGGACGACCGTCTGCCCCCAACGACTACCCATGGACGACCGTCTGCCCCCAACGGCTACCCATGGACGGCCATCTGGCGAGGGTGGACGGCCGTCTGCCCCCAACGGGAATCCCTGGACGACCGTCTGGCGAGGGTGGACGGCCGTCTGCCCCCTAACGGCTCCTTCTGGACGGCCATCTGCCTTAAACGGACGGTTGTCTGCTCCTTTCCTGTGTTTTTTTATTTTTTCTTTTGTTTATTATTTTTGAAGGAAATAGGACCTTATTCATTAACATCTATGCATGTAATGTTCATGATATGCAACTTATAATGCTATTTCAATTAATTACTTTCAGAAAAATTAATTGATGTACTCTTGACGGAGAGATGCTTCTAACGGAGGGATTCTTCTGGTGCTACCTTTAGCTGTACCATTTCTGCCATTTTGGGTTTTGCCATAACCGAAGTATGATCGTGTTGGAGAGCTATTTCACCATACTGGTGTGTTTCTTCCCTTTTTCAGAATTTCAATCCTCCTATTGATTACTGTGCTTTCATATTACCCGGTTAATCGCTAGAATATCATAGTGATAAGGGTCAAGAGAAAAGAAGGAAAAGGATGATTAAATCAAAGGTTTGTGTTTTTAGAGGGGTTTTTTGAAACCAATGGTATCTGTAAGCATGGCTAGCCAAGGTTAGTCAAACTGTTTAGGTTTAGCTTAAACAAACGTTTATTTGTGGGGTTGCGTCTTTGCTTGGTGAGCTTTGCGGCGCTTGCTAAGACTGATTGTCTTTCCTAGACCGCCCTTCGGGTTTTCAATCTAGGATATTGTGCTTCGTCCTTAACTCTTGTTGGGGTTTCTTTTTATTATGCTTTTAGAAACCCTAATGGACTTTGTTTTGTAACCCTATCTTTTGTCTAGGCTACCCTTTATTATTGGTCGGGTTTCCTAGCGGGTTGACCCTAACTTTTGCATAGCCCCCTTTTGTGGGTTTCCTACCGGGTTGGATGCCCTTTTTTTTTTGCCTTTGGCCTTTTATGGGCTTTTTTATTTATTTTTGCAATGTTGGCAAATCATGGTTTCCTTATGATGGGGTAAAACCTTATTCGTGTTTCTTGGTCAATCAATGATGTTTTAATTTGTTTCTTTACTTGTTGGTGCGCTTTCAAGTTTTTAGACGCCTTATAGAAATGTTTGCTTAAGTGTGGTTATCAATGAGGCGTAGACATGAGTAGTAAGAAAAGAAGCAGATAGTAAGAATTATATTCTCCTGTGATTAAAAGGGTAATATGTGCCCTGAAAATGCCCGGGGGTCGGGCTACCCCCGGGGAGTAATCTCTAATAGTCATTGGGTTTACATTCCTTTAAAAAATGGAAGAAGAACACCTAATGACTAAAGTTGCTCTTGACGCCTGTATCCCTCCGCTTCGGAAGATCTGATTCAGCGGGCGGAGGGAAGACTTCCCCTTTATTCTTGTACTGGGGTTGTACCCTAGACCGCATTTCAAAGGATTGTCCCTGAAATCTGGTGGCTCTCTTATTCCTTGGGAATTTGTACCGAGTCCCTGGCCTGGGCAGTATCCGTGTTTTGTCATCATATGTGCCACCCTCATGTTATTGGGAAGTCTTTCAACATTGGCAATCTCCAGCGCCTGAAAGGCTGTTTCGAAGGCCTCCTCTGTTGTATCCACATAAGATAGGGTAGGCGGCTTTCTGATCAAGATGTCATCTTCGGCTTGAACTGTGACCAGTTTGTCGTCTACCACGAACTTGATCTTTTGATGGAGTGTTGATGGGATTGCTTTGGCGTCGTGAATCCAAGGTCTGCCAAGGAGGCAACTGTAAGCAGGAGTGATATCCATCACATGGAAGTCCACGTTAAAAATAATGGGACCTATGCGGATTGGTAGATTGATTTCTCCTACTACCTCACGTTTTGATCCGACGAAGGCTCGAACGATGGTGTTGCTTGGACGTATATGGGCTCCTTGAATTGTCAATTTGTCAAGCGTGCACCTAGGCATGACATTCAGGGATGACCCATTATCGACCAGGACTTTGGCGATGAGGTATTCTCTACACTTGACGGATATGTGTAAAGGCTTGTTATGGCTCGACCCTCCAGGAGGAAGTTCTTCATCAGTGAAGGTGAGATGATTACTGGCTGTGATATTCCCAATGATTCCTTCGAACTTGTCTTGGGATATGGTGTGGGATACGTGGGCTTCATTCAAGACCCTCAACAGTGCGTTTCGGTGTGGTTTTGAACTCATTATCAGAGACAACAAAGTTATCTTCGCGGGCATGTGGTTGAGTTGGTCTATGATGGAGTATTCACTCTACTTTATGAACTGGAGTAATTCGCCTGCTTCCCCCTCGGATTCTCTTTTGTTTTCTTCTTCGGTTTCTTTGTTTTTTCCTTTATTGTTGGGGGCATCTTCTTGTGAATCCTTGGGAGCATATATTCGCCCACTTTTGGTCGTGCCCCCAATACCGGCTATATTGGAAACGTCTTCATTTACTGCGTATTTCCATGGTATAACTTTGTTTGATTCGTAGGGGAAAGGACGAGGCATGAATAATCGTAATGGTGTCATAGTCCCCTCTTCTTTACCGATAGTGATAACCAGTGGTTGAGTTTTATTGGCCATTGTGGGTGGCTCAACCGTTGAGGAAAGACTGATGATGAGTGGTTTTCGTTCCATTCTTTTCTGTTTTATGACAGCACATCAGTTAACCTTTTCTTTTTTGTTGTCTTATTAATTTTTAAAGCAAGGAGGGATATGTGAATGAATGCGAGATGAATGCAATAAACAATTATAAAGATAAACAAAACGTGATTCTATTTATCTGGAAAAAGTGTACATTCCCCTAGCCCATGCTACGAAGTACGTTTTGGCAGAAACGGTAAAGCCTAAAGAAACCCACAGGCGGGCTCTGGTTTCTACGTAGTTCCTCCTCGGCTTCCCGTATATGATGAGTGAGTACTTCAGACTGGCGATAGACCGCCTGGCTCATATCTTCGCTGTATTTACGAGCCTCTTCTATCTTTGCCTCTTGATGGATGACCAATGCTTGTAAGTCATCAAGTTTCTCAAGGGCTCGGTCTCTTTCTTGCAACACTTGGCCGTACTGAGCTAATCCGTCTCTTTCCTTGCATCGTAGCTCAGCCAAGTCTCTGCTAAGTCTTTGGGCGACTTCCCTCTTTCGTTGTGCGTCAAACCGAGTTCTTTCGAGGTCTCGTTGTATTGTCTTGGTTGCCTGTGCCTGCTTTGCTAATTCAGCCTCAAGGTGTGCTAATTTGGCCGTTATTTCCTGGATTTGATTATCCGAGCCTGCTCTAGCAACTTTAGATGCTCGGGCAACCTCTTTGTTGGAGTCAACACACTGGTCCTTGAGACACTCTATCTCTTGGTCCTTCTTCTTACACTGCCTTTGCAGACCATCGATGGTAAGGATAGATTCTTGTTCTTTTTCTTCAAGGCCCCTCAATTGGGCTCCCATAACTTCTATCCTTTGGGTCAAGGCATCGACTCGGGTTCGAAATTCTGCATTTGCTGACGGTGAGGGGAATGGAGTGGATGGATGTGGCACCCCTCTATTTTTCCTCCATTCCTCAAAATCACTGGAAACTGCTATTCGAGCTTTGCCAAGCTCTTCGTCCCCCTCATAGACTGGTCTCTCCCATGCTTTTCGGATCGCGGAAGCGTCCTTGAAGTTGTTAGAATTGCAGAAGAAACACAATCCCCCGATTTCTTCCTGTGTTGGGGTGGTCTGGGTCCTCATGAGCTGCCTCAGGGCTATCCTTGGAGAATAAGCTATGAAGCCCCTGAGGCCCAATATGGTACACTGGGGTGATCTCCGCATCGGATGAGAACAAGGCCAGGTCGGAACCAAGGACATGCCCAAGATATGTGATCTATGTTCCAGTGCTCCAACTCAGTCTTCCACTCTATGGCACCACGATGATGGAGGGGGATCTTCGAGAAGCTTCTCAACGGGTCTGGGAATGCTCCCATATGACTTGAGGCATAGAAGTGAGTGATACCCCAAACAAACAACAATGCAGAACAACAACGAAGTGTTTTTCCTTGCTTATGATGACAGAATTCTACTGACAACAAGGTTTCGGCAAGAAGAGCAGGCACGGGACTTTTTAGATGTGCCTCCCAAGCAAAGAAGGCGTCCATTGCGGCGTGATCTACAACGTCATTATGGAAAGGGCACTAGTGCAAAAAAGGCTTTCTATGTCGGTTAAAATGGGCTTTCTACGTCGGTTAAAGAGGTGACATAGATATAGGGGTCATAGAAAGTATGACTTTTTATGTCGGTTGTTATGAACCGACATAGAAAGTATGACCTTTTACGTCGGTTGTTATGAACCGACATAGAAAGTAATGAGTTTTTTACAAAAATTTATATTAACAGGATTCGAACCCAGTACATTGTAGTCTAGAATTAGACCAACCACTAAACTACTATGATTTTTGTTTATTTACAATTACATTTCGTTTATATTATATTTTATAATATATGATTTTATTATCTATTAGAAGTTTGTCATTAGCAAGATTCAAACCCAAGTACATTAGAGTTGAAGACTAATACTCCAACCACTAAGCTACTATGATTTTCCGATAAATAACTTACAAATAAATTATATTTATATACAAAATATATAAATACAAATATATTTATATATTTTGATATATTTTGATATATTTTGATATATTTATATATTTAATTTTTTTGATTTAATATACACTTTCTATGTCGGTTAAATTTGAACCGACATAGAAAGTACTTTCTATGTCGGTTAAAATTTGATTCGACATAGAAAGTACTTTCTATGTCGGTTCAAATTTAACCGACATAGAAAGTGAACTTTTATGTCGGTTGAAATTTAACCGACATAGAAAGTACTTTCTATGTCGGTTCAAATTTAACCGACATAGAAAGTGAATTTGCTCACATACCATGTCGATTATATAACAACCGACATAAAAAGTTTATAATATTATTACAAAAATGCCACCGCTCTATATACTATGACGGGTGGATTACAACCATCATAAAAAGTCGTCATAGAATCATATTTTTCCACTAGTGGGGAATAGAAAGGTCCCAAACATAATTAATGTCAGAGTCTTGTTGAAAGTGGGCCAATCTCCTTTTTCAGCCAGAGAGGATAAGTGGTCCTCTGAAAGTGATATCTTCCACCCTTGAATACTCCCTTTTCCCTTCAGGGCAGACTATGAAAGTGGTAATCGGATGAGGTGAGCGACCTTGTTTACTGAGACGTAGGCCCCCTGGCTAATGTATACCCCAGCTGACTTGGGCCATTTGATCATAAGTTCGTACTCTTCCAAAGTCGGAACCAAATCAAACTGAGGAAACTCGAAGTAGTGTAATTTGGAGCTCCAGAAGTGGATTAGGACTCTGATGAACACATGGTCAACAGATATTTTCAAGAGGTCCAAAATCCTTCCATAAGATCTCTCGAAGTCGGATCAAACTTCTGATGGCATAAGCGCACATAGCTGCTCCAACTTCTCAACACGGTATCGGGGAATATCCACTTTTCTCAACTGTTTACTACCTGATCCCTCCATTTTCTAGAAATGACAGAAAATGCATGGTATGAGTATGATGCTTTCGTATGCATGAAAGTGTTTGTTTTTTCTAAATATTATCATGTTTTATTTTCTATATGGTACATGATTTTTGTATATATATATTTTTGAAAAATAATAAAACTATCTATATGATGGATTCGATGCTTAATAAAAAAGGTCCGATTTCCTCTCATTATGGCATTTATTTTGTTTTTTTTTTAGCCTTTTATCTCTTCCGTCGGATTGCGTGGCTACTTAGCTTACAAAGAACACTGAAACCATGCTAGCTAAAAGGCGGATCGTCCGAGATAAAAGTGTTTTATTGCGAAAGAATGGTTTTAACGTCCCTTATCTCTTCGTCGGACTGCGTGGCTACTTAGCTTACAAAGAACTTGAAACCAGGCTAGCTAAAAGGCAGGCTGTCCGAGATAAGGGTGTTTATTGCGAAAGAATGTTTTTGAGGTTTTATTATATATATATATATATATATATATATTTTGTTGTATGATTATGCTATGCAACAAACAAATGCAACAAACGAATGCACAAACAATTCACTCATCCGCGAACAGAGTGACATTTAATTACGAGGTAGGGGTTTCCTGCAGAAAAGTGCATAGGCAAAGGTAGGTTCTAACTGTTCTCACCAAGGCCAGGCCCCCAAGGTGCCCCCATTATAGGGACCCTTCAATTTCCCAGTCTTCGAACCATGCACGGATGTTCGTGTCGACATTCTTAGACCAAGAAAAAGAAAGTTATCACCTTGAGTGGTGGTTTCTGACAACGACCTGCTGGCACTATGGCACATACCACGGTCGGTCGTACCTGCCACCCACTCCCTATATGTATTCTCTCTTGCCCCCGGGTATAGAGGGACTGTAGTGTGCAAAGGTTGTGTACAGTTTTATTTCAGACAATTGCAGAAAATAATCATACAACAATTATTAAAGCCAAACAATAAAGCATGTTATAAAAGCAAGAAAGGGTAAAAGTGTAATTTCTAGTTTTTATTTCCTAAACTAGTCCATCACTAAATGGGATCAACTCTCTAGCTTCCCCAGTGGAGTCGCCATCTGTCGTCGCCGTCAAAAAAGGCGGTCGGAGCGACGTGATGGTTTTTAATTGACTCGTGTTTTCTTTGAAAGAAACAGTTCAACGCCTTTAGGCCGTCCGATAACCGGGCTAGACCTAAGGGCGAGGTTTTCGAATATGTTCGAGGAGTCGCCACCAGTTTTTTAACCTTAAACACTGAAAAAGGTAAAAAAAATAAAAGGCAGTGGTTTTAGAAAAAACCAACTTTGGTCGTTACAACCAGAGTCGGGTAAGGGAGTTAGTTACGTGTGGGGAAGGTGTTAGCACCCCACAACGCCCCTTTTGGGTTCCCTATGACAGATTAATTCATTTAAATAAAGACTACGAGAAATTACGCGATTACCCTATTTTATTACATAATATTAAATGGCTATCTACATGATTTTATTCTATGTTGCATGTATAAAATGATGAATAAAGCTAAATAAAGCAATAAAAGAGATATTAAAATAGCTATCTACATGATCCTATTCTACATGACATAATAAAGCTAAATAAAACAATAAAACAATAAATAAAACAATAAAAGAGAAGGGAATTGAAAAGAACCTCCGTAGCAAGCTTTATATTGAGAACCTCGAACTGTGAGGATGCGTTTTGGCAACCCCTCTCTCTACACAGTCTCTCCTCACCAATACAAGATCGACTCTACTTAAAAATTTAAAGAAGAATCAAATGCCGGAATATAATTCCTTAACCGATTGTTACCTATTTAAGGCAATCGGAAAGATCATTCGAGAGAGAGAGAGAAGTAGACAAGTGCTCTAAAGTGTTTCAGAGCTCTCTGGAGTGTCTGTGGTGTGAAAAAGTGGCAAATGAGCCTCCTATTTATAGTTTTTCGCAGCTGGCGCACTTTGGGACGGCCGTCTGGGTTGGGACGGCCGTCTGGACTGGGATGGCCGTCCCAAATAGCAAAATTACACAGAGCGGGACCCCCAGGAAGGCCGGGACGGCTGTCCCACTTAAAATGGGTTTGGGACGGCCGTCCCACATACGGGACGCGCGTCCCAACTGTAAAATAGCAGTTGGGACGGTCGTCCCACTTCTGGGACCGTGGTCTCGGCCTGTTTTGTCCAGTTTTCGTGTTCTGGGACCCCGGGAAGCTTTCCTTTCCTTTTTCGGACATAGATTGATGCCGAGGTGTGTCCGTTGAAGCTTTATCTTCATATAGGAAGTCTTCTTGGCCTCCAATAAGATGTCGGGCGAGCTTTGTCTTTGTGTAGGAAGTCTCTTTTGGCTTTTATTGTGCGAGTGAGTGAACTCCGTCTTTTGTTGTGGGAGGTCCTTCTCGTTTTGGGAAGCCGGATAAACTCCATCTTCAGGTGAAGTTCCTCTAGCTTTTATTTTGAGAGGCCGGGCAAAATTAGGGGTCTACAATGGTGGATGCAAAATAGATAGAAAAAGTACTAGTGGAACATGTCATTTGTTAGGATCATCTCTAGTATCTTGGCATTCTAAGAAACAGGCATGTGTTGCTTTATCCACCACTGAAGCTGAATATATTACAGCTGGTAATTATTGTGCTCAAGTATATTTTTAAATGACATTCCTTTGATGTGTGATAATACAAGTGCAATTAATCTTACTAAGAATCCAGTAATGCACTCTAGGACCAAACATATAGAAATTAGACATCATTTCTTGAGAGATCATATAAGTAAAGGAAACTGTAAAATTGAGTATGTTGATACAAAACATCAATTAGCAGATATTTTTACTAAGCCTCTTCCCAAGGATAAATTCTATGATCTTAGAAGAGACTTAGGGATATTAGAAATAGCTTAAATTTTGCTTAATTAAACAGTTTTTGGATGGGTGTAATGTTATAATTTATTATGTAGGGTGTTAATAGATTATCATGTGTCTAAACCTCAAAAATTGATGAACTCTCTGGAATAATCGATTATTTGAAGTTTTAATCGATTATTTGCACCCAAAACATGACATTTCTCACTGGATTAATCGATTAACTCACCAGATAATCGATTAAATACAGTGTTAATCGATTATCTGCTTAAATTAATCGATTAAAGGGGTCTGTTATTGGTTTAATCGATTAATTCAAGATTTAATCGTTTAAACCTGGTTGGTTTGGTCTTCTAGCCGTTGCCAACGACTCTCTTGGCCCCCATGCACTCCTTCTCCTCACCTCTCACTCTTGAATCCAAGCTTTCTTGCCTTATTCTAACATTCTTGCCTTCTTCTAGCATCACTTGTCCTCCCAAACTATCTTGTTTCTACTCTAAATTCTGCAATGGCCTCATCTTCTCGTGCTAAAATTCTCACCAGAAGAAGATCTGCACCTTCATCTCATCCTCGTCCGAATTCTGTAGAAGGATGGATCTCTGATGCTAAAGGCCGACAGGAATTTCTGACTTATTGGAAGGAATGAGGTATTATCACTCCCAAATCCCTTATTGGTGATCAATTCATCAATAGGGGATTCAATTTTCCTAATCTTCTTGAAATTCAAGGAGTTCTCCCTTTTATCCAAATGCAAGGTACGTATTATCCTGACTTAGTTAGGGTATTTTACTCTCACTTTAAATTCAGAGATCAAGTAGCTACCTCTCGTGTTAAGGGAGTATCCATTATTCTTGATGACGATATTTGGGAAAACGTTGTACATTTTCCTATAAGAGATGATGCTATTAACATTTTTGGTGAGTTAGATGATTTTGACAGGATCATGGCTTACCGTTCTTTTCTTCGTAACCCTTCCGTGGAGATTGGACGTCTCCTTCTAGCTAGACCTTTGAAAAAGGAGGAACACATGCTCTTGTATTTACTCGTCTGGATCCTATGTCCCCGGGCAACCAATCATGCCCAATGCTCTTCAATAGATCTTCGCATTATTCATGTAATAATGAATAATGAGCCATTAGATTGGGGCTGCCTCGTCACCATGACTATGTTGAAAGCCAAATGTCATCCCACCTTCAAAATTCTATATGCCCTCCTTATTTCTTGCATTCTTGAATACAAAGGAGTGAATGTCGAAGGTGAACAAACAGTTCGAACAACAAACTTAAACCACATGCTGGACAGCACATTAACCCAACTCCAAATGGTGCGTGTCAATAATACTTTTGTTCACAAGGATGATGTTCCAAACATAGATGTAGATGATGAAGATATGTCTCTTGCTGCTGAGTTTCCCTCTAATCAGATCCAAAGTACTGGAACTTCCTCTGCTCATCCTGAAACCCGTCAATCTATGGAAGACATATTATCTGATATGAACCAGAGGATGCAGGCATTCTTCACTCTCTCTGGAGTACGACATGAGGAAATCATTCGTCGTATCTCTGACGTAGATGATAAAGTGTGCCACTTAGAAAATAAATTTGATGCACACTTTCATAGTGATAGTGAAGAATTTTAAAGTTTGTTTGTATTTCTTCTTGTGTTGTGATGTATTTTCACTTATGAAATAAATTTTGATATTCTTTTATTGCTTTGTTTGAGGGGGAGTTATCTCCAAGTTATGCATATGTTGAGGGGGAGCTCTTTATGTTTTTTATTATAATCAAAATATGGGGAGAAATATTTAAAGCCTCTTATGATTAAATTTAAATATTATCTGGTATGTTTAATGTGTTTGTTAGCATGACAAATAAAACAGGTTATTACAAGTCTTTAAAAGAAAATTTTGATCATCATCAAAAAGGGGGAGATTGTTGAACATACAAGGACTTGATGTTGAACTTACATGAACATGAAGCTTGATGATTTTGATGATGATTCAAGAACAGAGAACTTAGAGAGTTGAAGACTTGTATTATTGTGTAATAACTTTTTTTTGATGAGTTTGAGTATGTAATATTAGAGTCTAAGATAGCCGGTACATAGTCTACTCTTTAGAAGTTTCAAAAACTCATATTTATAAAAAAGGCTCGGGTTTAATCGATTAAATCACCAGATAATCGATTATTACAGTGAGAAAAATCATTTTCTGTATCAGCTCACTGTGATAATTGATTAACACACCTGTTAATTGATTAACAGGCCTGTTAATCAATTAACAGGGCAGATAATCGATTAAACCAGTGCATTTTGGGGTTCTGTTGATTTTGACTCTGTAATAATCGATTAACACTTCATTTAATCGATTATTTCAGTCAGATTTGGATTATTGAACTTCAAATTAAACCTATTTTCGAAAACCCTATTCCCAATACACCAAGTTTCGAAAATATCCATATCCAAAACCCTAATTCATCTACTTAAGGTTCTCTAAGGCTCTCAGAAAATTGAACAACCTTTTTCAAACAAAAGTTAAGAGCTGTGATTGCCAGAGAACTGTTTGTTGGAGGAAAAAGGGGCTTTTGGAACCTGGTGTGGGCTAGAAGCGATAAGAATCACTAAGTGGAGTTCTTAGTGGATTGTGTGTTCTGCCGTCTCTAGGGAAAGTTGTTCTTCATCTCTTGTGTGACTCAAGAGAGGTGTTTTCATTACTCTATCTTTTTCCATTGTTATCTATTTGTAATAACTTTGATTATAGTGACAGCGTTAATCCTCTGTTTGAGTGATTAGCAACTGGATGTAGGGTCTTTTGATCTAAACCAGTATAAATCTTCTGTGTAAGACTCTATCCTTATCTTATTTACGTTTACACAATATTTTAATCGGTAAAATTTGGGGAAAATTTTTAAAACCTAATTTTCGTTAAGAAACCAATTCACCCCCCCCCCTCTTGGTTTTTGTCCATCCACGCAAACATTCCGCTGCGCGATTCTAATAGTTCCTACATTCCCAAGAGATGATTTTGATGATGATTCAAGTCAACAGCATTCAAGACTCAAGCAAGCCCTATATATGATTTGATAAAGATTCTTGAAGACTAGATAGAGTCTTAGAATACTGGATATGGAGGTACAAGTTGATGAATTAATATTATGCATAAGCCTCCAAAGCACAAGTGTGATAAAATTTTGTAACATGACATTTTTCACTGTCATAATTGATTATAATGCATCAGAAATGGAAAAACAATTTTCTCTCTGTCATAATTGATTATACTGGTAACATAATTGATTATTGCAGTTCATATTTGAGAAAATATATTTGTTTTGAAGAATAAATATTTTTGAATACATTCTGATTTTTCTCTACGAAAGTATTAATGACCAACAACTATTCTCTGATGTTATTTCCCTCTTTAAACGAGTTTTGATGAAAAATAAAAAATACACAATTACAAAATTTGAAAATTCAATTGATATTCTATCATTTTTGAGAAAAGAATTTTGAGCAAGGCAACAAAGCACTTTTAGGTTTTCTGACAAAACTTTTTCAAATTATCTTCTGCACTTTCATTGTTAATCACACTTGTTCTTGGAGGTTGGCATTCTACAGGCTTCTACAATTTGTTGTCTCCATTACCAGGTGTGACTGTTCTTATTTAATTGATTGTGTTATTTAGGGTTTCATGTATGGGAACTATTCATCCTTTGTATGTTGATATTGCAAGTGATTATCAAGGATAAAAAATCAATACAAGTTATTAGAGCTCAATGGGTGTACAGGAACAAGTTGGATGAATATCTGCATTTATCTTCCATATAAATTCGATTGTTAACCAACTTAGAAATTTGAAAGTTTGAATTTTGAAAATCTGAATTTATGAAAATTTGAAATTATTAAAGTTTGAAATTTTTGAAATTTGAAATTTTTGCAGTTTGAGATTTTTGAATTTCAATTTGAATTTGAAATGGAATTTGAAATTTGGGATTAGAAATTTGAATTTGAAAATTGGAATTTGTTAGAATTTGAATTTGAGATTTGTAGCAATTTGAATTTGAAATTTGAAATTTGAAATTTGAAATTTTGAATATGAGTGAATTTGAATTTGAAGTTGAAAGTTGCCTCAATAAGAAGACTGCAATTGGGGGAAACTACTACATTCCATTCCATTATCTCTGCAATCATTCCATTCCCCTATCTTTCTCTCTCTTCATTTGCCTTGGGTATCCTGGATATTGCCTCCTTAATATGTTGTTCTTCTCTATGACACTTTGTAATACATTATCTTCTCTATCTTAATTTATGTACTAATTTGTGTAAATTTGTGTTCAATTTCTATTGCAATATTTTTCATAATTATCAATGAAATAGGGAGAGATTTTGATGATATTAATCTGTGTGAAACAAAGGGAGATTTTTTTTTTCTCTTAAAATAATTTTTTATGATTATCAATGAAACAAGGGAAGATTTTTTGATGAATTAAAATTTGTATGAAATTCATTCCTAATTCTGAATTAAGCAGGGGGAGTTAGGAGAATTTTTGCTTAGATGAGTTAGGGGAAGCTTTGTTATTAACATATCTAGGGAGATTTTAAATATACTGGTTAATCTATGCTACACTATACTGTGCAAATATGTACTAATCATGAGCTGGCTATATAGAGTAAAGCATTTTAATTCATTTCAAGTGTTTCCTTGATCATCATCAAAAAGGGGGAGATTGAAAGCAACGAGGGGGAGATTGATGGTAATGTGAAACATGTCCCTACATTCCAAAGAGATGATTTTGATGATGATTCAAGTCAACAACATTCAAGACTCAAGCAAGCCCAGGATATGATTTGATAAAGATTTTATTCAAGATTCAAGCAAGCTCAAGATGATTCTTAAAGACTAGATAAAGTCTTAGAATACTGGATATGGAGATACAAGTTGATGAAGTAATATTATGCATAAGCCTCCAAAGCACAAGTGTGATAAAATTTTGTAACATGACATTTTTCACTATCATAATTGATTATGATGCATCAGAAATGGAAAAACGATTTTCTCTCTGTTATAATTGATTATACTAGTAACATAATTGATTATGGCAGTTCATATTTTAAAAATATATCCATTTTGAAGAATAAATGTTTTTTAATACATCTTGATTTTTCTCTACAAAAGTATTAATGACCAACAACTATTTTCTCGATACTATTTTCCTCTTTAAATGATTTTTTATGAAAAATAAAAAATACACAATTACGGAATTCAAAAATTCAATTGACATTCTATCAGTTTTGAGAAAAGAATTTTGAGTAAGGCAATAGAGCACTTTTAGGTTTTCTGAGAAAACTTTTTCATGTTACCTTCTGCACTTTCATTATTAATCAGACTTGTTCTTGGAGGTTGGTATTCTACAGACTTCTACAATTTGTTGTCTCCATTATCAGGTGTAACTGTTCTTATTTAATTGATTGTGTTATTTAGGGTTTCCTGTGTGAGAACTATTCATCCTTTGTTCCTAGGATGTGTGGTCTTGTTTCATCCCTTGTTTTGTTCCAAGGAAGTGTGGTCTTGTTTCATCCCTTTGATTTGTTCGGGGAGGTGTTCATCCCTAGTATGATTCTAGGGAGGTGTTCATCCTTTATGTGTTGGTGGCAAAGGAGGTGTTTTTCATCTTGTGATTTGTTCAGAGGAGGTGTTCAAAATTAGTGGGATTCTAGGGAGGTGCTCATCCTTAGTTTGTTTCTAAGGATATGATTGTGTTTTTAATTAGTTTACTCTTTACTGGTTCCTCTAATAAGGTGATTTTAATTTGTAAACTGAATTTTAAAGATAGTGAATTGAGGTCACTCTTATGTTAGAGGTGAATGGGAACTAGATGTAAGGTTGACTATACCCGAACCAGTATAAATTATTGTGTGCTCATCTCTCTTCACTTTATGACCTTAGCTTTTGTTTATTTTCTCCTATACCTTGTTGATTATATCGCTTCTGCTTTATCTGATTTCAATATGATAATTCAAACTCAATTTAACAAATTATTGACTCACAAATAAATTTTAATTTGACATCTATTTTAATTTGTGCATCTATTCACCCCCTCTAGATGTCTTTTGTCTAACAACTTTGAAAGTATTCTCTTGATTGTTCTTCTCACTTTACTCTTATCTTGAACTTTGGTTTAATTGACGGTAACCAACACTCATTTTAGCTTGGTCTATCTCTATGCCACCTTAAATCTCACGTCCCTCCCCCTTTCTTATACATTTTTAATTTTGTTTTCTTCAATTATTTCTTGCTTCTCTTACTAGTAGCTCACACCCAACCCCTTAGTTGGTTCTTTTATTTGTTGTTGTTGTTTATTGGTTTGTGCTTCTCTTCTCCTCTCTTAAATCCTTGATAGTGAGTGAACATTCACACTTAGATAATCCAGGTTATTATCTTTGTATCTAGTGAGAATATTTTTTAGTTTTCTCTTCCTCTTTACTTTAAACATCTTATATGCTAATTCTAAATTTGGTCTGATATCATAAACTATCATTTGTTTTAGGAGTTAAATTATATAAAAGAGGGGTTGATAACATTTTGTTACGCTGTCTTGGCGAAAATGAATCCTACGTAGCTATGCCATAAGCGCATCATGGTATTTCTGGAGCACATTCAATTGGAGAAAAATTAAGGTGAGTATTGTTGTGAGGAGTTTATTGGCCCTCAATGTTAAAAAGTTGCATCAAATATGACAAGTATTGTGAGGAATATAAAAATTTTCATCCAATTTAACAAGTACAAACTAACCAATCACGTTTAATTTAAAAATTATCACTACAAAAAATAATAGATTTATCGTCGAACAAAATCCGTCGATAACAATAAAAATCTGTTGATAAATATATATTACCAATGGATTTGAATAATTTATTGGTAATTACCGATTAATATATTCGTCGAAAAATGTTATAGGTAATTCCCGACAAACTATTAAAAAAGAAAAGATACAGGAAACTTCTTTAATAAATAAAATTAAATTTGAAAAGTCAAACAGTAGTTAAAATTTTGATGACCCAAATCCCATAGCCCTGTTCTAAATTATGCACTCCATGCTAGCTTTATGCGATCTATACGAATTCACTTCCTCTTAACATTGATGGATATAAAAGTAAGATAATACACAGGAAGCCCTGTAACGCACAACACTCGTGAAAGGAAACACAATTACAAATGGAAGGAATACGAATGGAATTGAGGATGGAAAAATAGTATACACTCTCCTCTGATAAAATTCTTTTCTATCTGGCTTTTAGAATCCTGATTCCCTCTTATCAAATTCCTTCCACTAAAAGATATTAATTCTTATTTTTCAGGTTTTCCTGCGTGCTCGGAGACTGGAATTTTATCGGTTAATGTTGATTTAGTTGTACTCTGTTTGCTGGATTTGACATTTCAATTACAGATTCAATAAAATTCATTTACATTTCATTGGTGCTTTCATTGACTTCCATGGCTGAGAACACGAGATTGCGAGATTTGAAAAATGCGGTGAACGCTCATGCTGATGACATTCATCGCATTGGTGAAACAATGGAATTGCGTTATCAAGAGTAAAATATTAGTATGGAACAGATCCAGGCTTCCTTGGCTTTACTTTTGTAAAACAATTCTCACCTTCATGGAAGTTCTTCGAACAATGGTTCTCCGCTGGGTACTTCAATGAATGTTGCTTTTCCGATCAAGGATATTTCGTTGGGATTTCCGCATTTTGATGGGACAACAGCGGTGCTTGAATGGATCTTTAAGGATGAGAAATTTTTACTTACCATAACACTACAGATGACTCTAGGGTGGATGTTGCTGCAATGCATTTCGATAAAGAGGTAGTTCCATGGTTTTAGATGCTTCATAAAATGGTTATGGTAAATACATGGTTAGCATTGACTAGAGCGTTAGAATCACAATTTGGTCCTTCCCCATTTGATTGTCCCATGGCAGATATGTTTAAATTGCAACAGTTAGGTTCGGTCTCGGATTATTACATGAAATTTATATCATTGGCCAATCGATCTGTTGGTCTTACTGATGAAGCCTTGCTGAATTGCTTTTTAAGTGGTTTACATGTTGAAATTAAACTTGATGTTCTTGCGATGTCTCCTCCTACCTTGTTAAGGGTTGTGGCTTTAGCTAAATTGTTTGAAGACAAATATCTACCTGTGCCAAAAAATGTTACCAATAATTATATTCCGAGATATTCTCGTATTTCTTCAACTAGTCACAACTCTAATGTGCAATCTAAGCCTGCTTCTCCGACAAATTTACCTCCATTGTTACCTACTCCTCCAGGACCTCCATTGAGAAATTCTGCAATTAAGAAAATAAGTTCTGCTGAGATGAAACTTCGAAGAGAAAAAGGTTTATGTTATTTTTGTGATGATAAATTTTCCTTTAATCATAAATGTCCAAAAGGCAATTCATGTTTTTACAGTTAGAAGCGGATGAGTGTGATAACACTGTTGCTACTAATGAGTCCAAATCTATTACTGAGATTGAGGCCCATGAGGCTGATGATCATCATTTATCTTTAAATGCATTAAAAGGTGGGGGTGGAGTTGGCACTATACGATTTATGGCTTATATTGATAAAATGCCAGTCTCAGTTCTAGTTGATGGGGGCAGTTCTGATAATTTCTTGCAGCCCAAGGTTGCTAAGTTTATGAAATTACCTGTTGAACTTGCTACCTTATTTAAGGTAATGGTTGGGAATGGGAACTATATGACTGTTGAGGGTGTTATACAGGATCTTACACTGCAAGCTCAAGGGAATACATTTAAATTCCCAGTATTCTTATTGTCGATCTCTGGCGCTGATTTGATTCTTGGGGCTAGCTGGTTAAAGACTATAGGACCTCATATAGCTGATTATGGTGAATTACAACTGAAATTTTAGTGGAATGGTAAGTTTACTACCTTGAAGGAAGATTCTAATGTTTCACCTAATCATGCTCAACTCAATCATATTCGAAGAATGATTCATACAGATTCTATTGCTGAGGTGTATAGTATGCAGTTAATAAAAGATAACTGTCATTCTTGTTCTCCTTTGGAACTACCTGTTGATATGGAGCCAGAGTTAGCTCTATTGTTACATACTTATAGTGTGGTATTCGACACTCCTACTACACTTCCTCCTCCAAGGTCTCATGATCATTCAATTCCTTTATTGGAAGGGTCACAGCCTATCAAAGTGAAGCCTTATAGATATCCGCATAGTCAAAAGGAAGAAATGGAAAAGCTGGTGGCAGGAATGTTGGATGAAGGCATTATTCGGCCAAGTAAGAGTCCTTTTTCTTCCCCAATTATTCTAGTAAAAAAAAAGGATGGGTCATGGAGGGTATGTACTGATTATAGGGCTTTGAATGCCATTACCATCAAAGTACATTTCCAATTCCAACGGTAGATGAATTAATTGATGAATTATATGGAGCGTCCTTCTTTTCAAAATTGGATTTAAGATCTGGATATCACCAGATTTTGCTTAATCCTGATGATAGGTTTAAAACTGTATTTAGAACCCATTTTGGTCATTACGAATGGTTGGTTATGCCCTTTGGGTTGACCAATGCACCTGCTACTTTTCAAAGCCTCATGAATGACATTTTTGCTGGATTATTAAGGAGGTTTGTATTGGTTTTCTTTGATGATATATTGATATATAGCACTACATGGAAGGATCATCTAAATCACTTAGAATTGGTTTTGCGTATTTTGAAACAACATCAATTGTATGATCGGTTCTCTAAATGTTCTTTTGGTGTTCAAAAGATCGATTACTTAGGTCACATACTTTCGGGTGATGGTGTTACCATGGACATTTCTAAATTAGAAGCTGTTCAACAATGGCCTCAGCCTGGTAATATCAAACAGTTAAGGGGATTTCTTGGACTTACTGGGTATTATAGAAGATTTGTTAAGTCATATGCTCAAATTGTCGCACCTTTAACAGATATACTAAAGAAAGATGCGTTCCAGTGGACCTCATTAGCTGCTGATGCTTTTAATCAATTGAAACAAGCCATGACTTCTGCTCCAATCTTAGCCATTCCAAATTTCCAAATTCCATTTGTCCTTGAAATCGATGCTTCTGGAACGGGCATAGGTGTTGTCCTCAGTCAAGACAAACATGCTATACCTACTTTTCAAAGAAACCCTCACATCGGATGCAGCAACAATCTGCTTACACTAGAGAATTCTATGTTATTACTGAAGCAATTGCTAAGTTCCGACATTACCTTTTGGGTCATAAGTTCATTATCAAGACTGATCAGAAAAGTTTAAAAGAGTTATTAAATCAGTCCCTACAAACGCCTGAACAACAACAATGGTTACCTAAATTCTTAGGTTATGATTTTACCATCCAGTATAATCCTGGTAAGGAAAATGTTCCAGCATATGCTCTTTCCAAAAGTTTTTTTATGGCTTTCTCTGAACCTGTTGCTAATTGGTCTCATCATTTAATTGAATTCACACAAAAGGATGACAAATGGCTTAAACTCTATCAAGATTGTTTGTTGGGAAAATTACATTCAGCAAAATATAGTGTTCATGAGGGGTTATTGTTGTTCAAAAATAGAATTGTATTGCCAGAAGTTATGCACTTATTACAACAGGTGATGCTGGAATTTCACAGTTCTAAAATGGGTGGACATGTTGGGGTTAGAAGGACAACAACAAGGATAGCTGCTCAATTTTATTGGCCTCATATGAGGAACGATATTAGAAAGTTTGTGAATGAGTGTCTTGTTTGCCAACAAGCCAAAAATGATCATATGGTCCCTACTGGCTTAATGCAACCCTTGCCCATTCCTCATCAAATTTGGGAAGAAATAGCTATGGATTTTATTACTAATTTGCCTGCATCCCAAGGCTTTACCACTATCTTTGTAGTCATTAATAGACTGTCTAAGTTTGGTCACTTCATTCCTATGAAATCAGATTTTAATAGCAAATCAGTTGCTGAAGCTTTTATTTCCAATATTGTCAAGATCCATGGGTTCCCTAAATCTATTATTTCTGATAGAGATCGAGTATTCATTGGTGCCTTTTGGAAATACTTGTTCAAGGCTCAAGGGACTACCTTAGCAATGAGTTCATCTTATCATCCACAATCTGATGGACAAACAGAGAACCTTAACAAGACTCTTGAAATGTACTTAAGATGCTTCGTCTTTGATAATCCTAAAAGTTGGGTCTCTATGTTACCATGGGCTCAATTCTGGTATAATACCTCCCTCCATCACAGTTTAGGAATGACTCCTTTTCAAGCAGTATTTGGCAGACCTCCTCCAGTTGTTGTTCGTTATGAATCTCAAGCTTCAGATCCTATTTCCTTACAAGAAACACTGAAAGCTAGGGATCACTTGCTTACTCAACTAAGACAACATTTGTTAAAATCTCAAAATTATATGAAGCAACAGGCTGATAAGAAAAGACGTGATGTACAACTGCAAGTGGGTGATTTTGTATTGGTTAAGTTGCAACCATACAGGCAACATTCTGTAGTACTAAGAAAGCATGTTAAGCTTGGGTTAAGGTTCTTTGGACCTTTTGAAGTTTTGCAAAAAATTGGTTTTGTAGCTTACAAACTCCAACTTCCCGAATCAGCAAGAATACACCTTGTATTTCATGTTTCATTACTTAAGAAATTTCATGGCAATACTTCTCAGCAGTATTTGCCCCTTCCATTAACTTCCAGTGAGTTGGGACCAATAATTCAAACTGTAACAGTGCTTGGTGCTCGAATGATACAGCATGATAATGGTTTAGTCCCTCAGATTTTAATTCAATGGGATGTGACAGATTCTTCAGATGCCACGTGGGAGAATTTGAGTGATATTCAAAGTTCTTATCCTCATTTCAACCTTGAGGACAAGGTTGTTCTTGATGAGAGGGTAATGTAACGTGCATAAGGAAGAGACAGCCGATGGGAGAGTTAGTTGAAGCATTTGGACACGTGGCAAATGATACAGGCATAGTGGGGATCATGCGCAGCACTCGTGAAAGGAAACAAAATTACAAATAGAAGGATTACAAATGGAATTGAGGACGAAAAAATAGTACACACTCTCCTCTGATAAATTTTTTTTCTATCTGGCTTTTAGAATCCTGATTCCCTCTTATCAAATTCCTTCCACTAAAAGATATTAATTCTTATTTTTCAGGTTTTCTTGCGTGCTCAGAGACTGGAATTTTATCGGTTAATGTTGATTTAGTTGTACTCTGTTTGCTGGATTTGACATTTCAATTACAAATTCAATAAAATCCATTTACATTTCAATCCCCCTTCAAGTGATTACGCGCAGAAACCCAGGATCTTCTGAACTCCCCAACATGACTCAATACTTTCCACTACCACCCTCTCACTTTTGGCAGACAGCCTTTGTTCCTTTTTCTCAGCCTATCTCCACCATTATACCACCATAAAATTTGTGCAACAGCTTCTCATATTTGCCACTACTAGAGGCCAAAGATGGAAGGACGCCAGCTCCAAATTCCACAGCCTACTTTGGAAAGACGAGTTGTTCTCATGGTTTATGCATACCATCAACTCTGACAAAAGTAGGTTAACAACGAGGAGGACTGGTCTAAGGGAATTTGAAGGCACAGGGAGGCATTGGCATAACACAGAAGTAACCAAGGCAACAAACTATTGGAAAAGCATGAAGAATTGCTCTACTTAATAATAGACCTTGTAGACCCCAAATCTTGCCCGGCCTCCAAATAAAGTCAGAAAGCTTCCTATTTGAAGACGGCGGGAGCTTAACAAGCCACTAGGAGAGACTATTAGGCTCCCGTACCAAGATAGGAAGGTTTTTTGGCCCAAAATAAAGTTTCTCGCCCTGAAGGGACGAGACCGCCGTCTGGGAATACCAGACCGCCGTCTCGTTTCAACGCCAGGACGAGACCGCCGTCTCGATTTTCCAGACGGCGGTCTCGACACTCGCAAAAACGAGACGGCGGTCTGGGTTTTCCAGACGGCGGTCTCGATTCTCGCCAAGTCGAGACGGCGGTCTGGATTTTCCAGACGGCGGTCTCGACCCCGTGACATGAGCGAGACGGCGGTCTCGAATTACGAGACGGCGGTCTCGACCCTGTCAGGCGAGAACGACGGTCTGGACCCTGACGGCGCAAAAAACTATAAATAGGGGCTCTCCCCCCCTCATTTCCACACAGAAAAAAACAAGAGCTCTCCCTTCTCTCTAGAATTTCTCTCTCTAAGAATCCCTCCGAGGCATTTCCGGAGCTTCTGAGTGTCTTTAGGCATATACAGAGTGTCCTAAATCTTCTTTAGAATCCCTCCGAGGCATTACCGGAGTTTCTGAGAGTTGTAGAGTGAAGGGTTGCCAAAACGCACCCTCTCTTTTTGTTATAAAGCTTGCTTTAGAGGTGCATATCCTCATTCTCTTTTTAAATTACTGCTATTTAAATTATGCAATAGAAGCTAGGGCAATGTAGTCACATATTTAAATACCGCATAATAAAAGGGTAAAAGCGCAATTTTCCAAGTTTAATTATTCGCAAATAGCCGGCCTATCATAGGGAACCTGAAAGGGGCGTCGTAAAGGGACTAATACTCCCTTTACACGTAACTAACTCCCTTACCCAACTCTGGTTCTAATGACCAAAGTTGGTTTTCGAAAACCAACGCCTTTTCAAAACCCCTTTTCCGATGTTTATGGTAAAAATATCGGTGGCGACTCCATAGAACCAAAAAATAAGTCCTTGGGTTAGCCCGGTTGTCGGACAACTCAAGGACACTTTTCGAAAACCTCGTCTCTAGGTTAGCCCGGTTATCGGACAACCTAAGGACGTTGTAACCACCAATAAAAAACGCGATAAAGAGTCGAAAAACCATTGCGTCGCTCCGACCGCACCCCCGTTTTCGGGGAGGCAGCGACAGATGGCGACTCCACTGGGGAAGCCTAGAGAGTTGATCCCATTTAGTGATGGGCTGGCTTAACAATAATTAAACCAAGAAAATAAGCGCTTTTACCCTGCCTTGTATTATAACATGTTTTATTGTTTGGCTTTTAATAAACTGTTGTTTGTTTATACTTACGCAATTGCTTGATATATAAATTGCACACAAGTCCCTTGCACACTACAGTTCCTCCTATACCCGGGGCAAGTGAGATAACCATAGGGAGTGGGTGGCAGGTACGGCTTCGTCGCAGTTAGGGCCTTGTGCCCACCAGCGTGATCGGAAACCACCACTCAAGGTGATAACCTTCCTCTTTTGGCAACAAGACCGACTCGGCCTTAGTGTTGAGCATGGTCGGACTAGCTGGAGAGTGGGGACCCTATAATGGGGGCACCTTGGGGGCCTTAGCCTGGTGAGAACAGTTAGAACCTACCCTAACCAATACACTTTTCTGCAGGAGAACCCTACCTCGTGATAAAAACGGAATCTCGCCTGTTCAGGGATGATTGAATTGTGTGTGCATATGTTTGTTGCATTTGTATGTTGCATAGCATAAACAAACAACAGAACAAAATCACAAAAAAATATTAGCCTGGTTTCAGGTTCTTTGTAAGCTAAGTAGCCACGCAGTTCCGACAGAAGAGATAAGGGACGATAAATATTTCTTTCGCATAAAGCCATATTTTATCTCGGACAGTCTGCCTTTTAGCTAGCCTGGTTTCAGGTTCTTTGCAAGCTAAGTAGCCACGCAGTTCCGACAGAAGAGATAAAAGGCTATAAAATAAACAAATAACAATAAAAATACAAACAAAAATTCACTTTTTCCAAAATTCACAAATAAGACCTGGTCCAAGAATATTGCATTCATAAAAACATTCATATAGATAGTTTATTTTTCCAAAAAAATAAATAAATGCAAAAACCATACATCATGTAGAAAAAACATGATAAAATAGCAAAATAAACACTCACATTCATACAATAAACATCATCTTCATCAAATCATACATTTTGGTTTTAGAAGATGGACGGTACAAGTAGACAAGTGGGGAAGGTGGACATTCTCCGAAGCCATACTGAGAAGCTAGAGCGGCTTAGTGCGACGATGCCACCAAAGGTCCAAACAGAGTTTGAAAAATTCTATGGAGGGATTTTGGACCTCCTAAAAGTCAGTGTCGATCAAGTCTTTCTCAGGGTACTGATTCATTTCTGGAACTCAAGTCTGCGGTGCTTTGAATTTCCGCAGTTCGACATGGTGCCCACCCTAGAGGAGTATGAAACCATGTTGAAATGGCCCAAATCAGCTGGGGTCCATATCCGCCATGAGGCATATACTCCTGCAAGCACAAGTCGCTGCCCTTATCCATCTACCGTACGGACAAAGTGCCCCGATAGGAAGAGGGAACACCCAGGGATGGAAAGTATCGATGTTAGAAGACCACCCGTCCTACCCGGGCCGAAAGGGCAGAGTGGGTGGCCTTCAATAAAACCCCGGCGCTATTAATCTTCTGAACAATCTTGTTCCCCTTCCAACTCGACACGGTTGACCACGCCGTCATGGACGCTTTCTTCGCTTGGGACGTGAATTCGAAGAGTCCCCTGCCCGCTATTCTTGCCGACACCTTGCTCTCGGTAGATTTCTGCCGACGTAAGCAAGGAAGAACACTCCGCCGTCGCTCTTCGTTACTTTATGTGTGGAGCATCACACATCTTTACGCCTCCAATCACATGGGGATATTCCCCGATCCTTTGAGAAGCTTCTCCAAGATCCCCTCCAGCCGACGTCTCGACCATAGAATGGAGGGACGAGCTAGAACAAAAGAATGCCAATCGCATATCTTGGGTCCGCCCTTGGTTCCGACCCGGCCCAGCTTCGTCGATGCGGGAGCCATCCGAACATACCCTTGATAGGACTCAGGGGTTGCATAGCCTACTCACCTAGAGTAGCTATGAGGCAACTTATGAGGACCCAAACTACTATCTCCCGAGGGGAACTCGAGGACCGTGCTTCTTTGGAGACCCATGCACAATGGCCAACTCACCGACCGTGAGGAAAGCGTGGGAGAAGCCAGCCTATATGGGAGACAGAGAGCTAGGGAGGGCTCGGTAACCGTCACCAAGTGATTATGAGGCATGGAGGAGAAGAAGAGAGATGGCCCGACCATCCACCACACCCGCTCCAATCGCCAACAACGAAGAGCTGTAGGCACAAGTCAATGCCTTGACCCGCAGGGTAGAGATAATGGGAGCCCGGATACGGTCCCTTGAGGAAAAAGAACAAGCCTCTATCCTCACGATTGATGGTCTACAGAGGCAAGGCAAGAAAAAGGATCATGAAATAGAGCGCCTCAAGGACCAATGTGCCGACGCTAACGAACAAGCTATCCGAGCGTCCAAATCCGCCGTAACCAGCTCGGATAGCCAACTCGCAGGAGATAACTCGCCAAAACAAGCACATCTTGAGGCGTAAGCGCTCAAGCAAGCTCAACGATCAAGGAGTTGTCGAACAACTCCTCCAAGCTCGGCTAGACCTCCGCCAAGAGCGAGAGAACAACGAAAACTCAGCCGAGGTATCTATGAGCTACGCATTAAGGAGAAAAGCGGGCTAGCTCAATATGACCAGGTGCTACAAGAAAAAGACCGAGTTGTTGCAAGGCTCGACGAACTAGAAGCCTTGGTCATACATCAAGAGGCGAAGATCAAGGACGCTCAGCAATACAGCGAAGAAATGAGCCAAGCGATCCATAAGCAAAGCGAAGCGCTCGCTCACCATGTCCGAGAAGCCGAAAGAGAATTACAAAGGAAACAAGACCCGCCTGTGGGTTTCTTTAGGTTTTTCCGCTTTTGCCAAAAGACGCTTCATAGTATGGAATAAGAGAATGTACACCTTTCAAAAGAATTAATAAAATCTTTTTCCTTATTTCACACTTGTCTACTTGCATGCATAAGCATTCATTTGCATATTTTGATTTCCCTCCTTCACGCTTAATAAATAAGATAATAAAAAGGAAGGATTAACTAACGTGTCTTCCAACCCGTAAGAATGGAGAGAAAGCCACTCCTAATAAAGCTCACCCCAACGGCCGAATCATCGCAAGAGGAAAGTAAACCTCGGTCGTTGGTCCTCAAAAATAAAGAAGAGGGGACAAGGACGCCAGTGCGACTTTTTATGCCACGTCCTTTCCCCTACGAGTCAGATAAGGCTGTACCGTGGAGATATGGGGAATCTTCACCAATAACAGAAGAAATAACAAACATAGCCGGCATTGGGGGAACAACTAGAAGTGGAAGAATCTACTCCCCCAAGGACACACAAGAAGATGTCCTCCAAAATAAAGGAAAAAATAAAAGGACCGAAGAAGAAAAAGAAAATAAGGAATCCAAGGAGGAGACAGAGGAATTACTCCAATTTATAAGACAAAGCGAGTATTCCATTATTGACCAGCTCAATCGCACACCTACAAAGATCATGTTGCTATCCTTGATAATGAGCTCGGAACCGCACCGAAATGCCCTGCTGAAGGTCTTGAGCGAGGCGCACGTACCTCATACCATATCCCAAGAGAAGGTCGAGAGGATCGTCTGGCCACATTACGGCAAGCGATCACCTTGCCTTCACAGAGGAAGAACTCCCTCTTGAAGGGTCAAAACACAACAAGCCCTTGCATATCTCAATCAAGTGCAAGGAGTACCTCATCGCCAAAGTTCTTGTGGATAACGGGTCGTCCCTGAACGTAATGCCCAAATGCACACTAGATAAGTTAACTATCCAAGGGACCCATCTCGCGCCTAAGCAAGCACCATCGTTCGAGCCTTCGACGGATCAAAACGAGAAGTAGTGGGAGAGATTAATTTGCCAATCCAGATTGGACCCACTATCTTCGACATCGATTTCCATGTAATGGACATTACTCCAAAGATATAGTCGTCTCCTCTAGCAGCCTTGGATTCATGATGCCAAGGCAAGACTCTTCGACGCTCCACCGTAAAGTCAAATTCATAGTGGAGGACAAACTAGTCACGGTCCAAGCAGAGGACGATATCCCGATCAGTGGACCGTCCACCCAACCCTATGTGGATGCAGCCGAAGAGGCCCTTGAAACATCTTTTCAAGCGCTTGAAATTGCCAACGATAGAGCGACTTCCCAAAATACGAAAGTAGCCCGCATGATGTTGAAGCATGGCTACCATCCTCGCCAAGGACTCGGGGCGCATTCCCAAGGAATGAGGGAACCCCGTAATTCAAAGACAACCCTCACAAGTATGGCCTAGGATATAACCCTTTCATGGGCCGAGCAGGAAAAGCAAAAGGGAAGTCCCCCTCCGCACACTCGCGCATTTTCCGAAGTCGAGGGGTGCAAGCGTCAAGAGCCACTCTAGTCATTAGGAAATCTTTTTCTTCGTTTAAGGGATGTAAACCCTATGACTGTTAGAGACTATCCCCCGGGGCGAGCCCAACCCCCGGGCATTTTAGGGCACATATTCCCTTATTAATTAATAAAGAATGATTCTTTCTATCTGCTTCTCTTCTTTCTACTTTTGACTAGACCACATAAATAACCTTGTCTAAGTAAACACAAAAAAGAGAAGAAAAGAAAAGAATAAAAAAAAAGCGCTTCCAAATGATTGAACCATTGCTATCATCATCAAGTTAGCTGATTAGAAGCACATAAAAATAAAGACTTCACCTAAACCATAAAAGAAAGTCACGCTTCGCCAATACTGTGAACAAAAAAATAAATACACAAAAAGAAAAAGCCCAGAGAAGCCAAAGGCCAAAGAAAAGGGCAAATTACCCTGTAGGAAACCCACTAAGGGGGCTACACAAAAGTTAGGGTCGACCCGGTAGGATACCCGAACAACAATAAAGGGTAGCCTAGGCAAAAGTTAGGGTTACAAACAAAGGTCCGCTAGGATTTCTCCGAAATTTTACAAGAGAGTAAACCTAGACAAAAGTTAGGGCCAACACACAGTATCCTAGTTCGAAAACCCAAAGGGCGATCTAGGGAAATCACTGGCCATCTAAACAACGATGGAAATAAAACCAAAGAGCGCAAATAAAAACAAATACAAAAAAAGAAAGAAGGGAAAATGTTTGCTTAGACAAAGCTTAAACACTCGAGCTTAACCCTTTGCCGACCATTCTTACAAATTCTTTATCAATAAAAAGTCAACCCGCTAAAACACAAACCGTTGATTTTTACCCCTTTGCTTCTTTTCTCTTGACCCTCACGACAATATTCCAATAATTAATTTGGGAATATGGAGGCATATAGTCAACAAGAGGATTGAAATCCCTAAAGCAAGGAAAAAGGGACACTACATGACGAAAGTACTCTACAAAAGAAAAAAAAAAAACAAAAAAAAAACAAAAAAAAGAAAGAAATTATCCTTCGGCCACAAAGAATCCGGCAGGGTACAGCCAAAAGAGTAAAACGCAGCAAATCAGAAGGCTTCCAGCGCAACAAGACACGTTGGTTAAATCGTTCTGAAAAACTAACTAAAGTAGGCATTATAGGACATCAAACATAAAAACATTTGCATGCACAAAATGTTTTTGAACCAGGTCCTATTTCTTAAGCAAAAAAAAAAAAAATCCAAAATTTGAGACCGCCGTCTGGGTTTCCCAGACCGCCGTCTCGTTTCGTTGACCAAACGAGACCGCCGTCTCGAGAAACCAGACCGCCGTCTCGACTTAGGCAAAGTCGAGACCGCCGTCTGGGTTATCGAGACCGCCGTCTCGATTTGTTGACCAAACGAGACCGCCGTCTCGACTTTCCAGACGGCGGTCTCGACCTGAAAAAAATCCTATATAAGGGGGGGCGCGCTTGGGGGGTTTCCTCACAACTCTCCAAGCCTCCGAAACCTCCAGAACCTCCAAAACCCTCCTCCAGACCCTCTGTGCTCAAGATGTTCAGCAGAAGTGGCTCCAGGAAGAGAAGGGGTACCTCTGGTGCTAGCAGCTCGGCACCACCGCCACCCCAAGACCCTTCTCAACTTCAACCACAGCACCAGGCCCGCCTGGACAACCTCAGAAATTACCAGTGGCACTCCCTGCTAACACTGGACTTTGCCATCTTGGCCGAGTTTGGATGGGAGGAGGACGTAAGGGCCCACATTGACAGTATTGGGTGGGGCTTTTTGCTACAGCCTCCCCCCACTCATGTGTACCCACAGGCGGTACTTGAATTTCTGGCCTCGGTCTCCCTCGTCGAGATCCCCTCCATGGCCTCGGGAATGCAGCCCACCAAAATGGTCAATTATTTTATGGGTGGGCAATACCACACTACCACTTTGGAGGAGTTCAATGTCTCCATTGGATTCATCCGGCCCGAGGAGGCCCTAACCCGGGAATACCGAGAGGCCATCTGCTCTCGGCCCACCCATCTCACCCCCGCTGATATGTGGCGGGACCTCACAGGGGCAACCACACTGCCCACCTTAATGAGGGGATCCGCACTACAACCGGCCCTCCGCATCTGCCATAAGCTGCTGGCAGGCACACTCCATGGGAGGAAAGAGAGCCAGGGTAAGATATCCCTCCCTGACCTCTTCGCTCTCTACTGCATGCACCAGAGGCGGCGCTGCAATCCAGGGTACTTCTTCTTGAGGGCCCTGAAGGACTTCGGGAGCAGATCCACGGGGGCCATCCTCGTAGCTCCCCTCATCACCCCTCTAGCAGAGAGAATGGGGTGCCCTGGCCGGGAAGAGCTGGCCCGCAGCCTCCGACCTGAGCCCATTAACGGGCCGATGCTGGTCAGCATGGGGATGCTGATACGCCGAGGGGGTCAGTTCGCCCTACACCCCACCCTGGACTTTGAGCTGGACCTCCAGGGAATAGTGGCGATGCAGGATGAGCCCATGTCCCCCAGCTCCCCAGCAGCAGCAGCAGCAGCAACAGCAGCAACAGCCCCCACAGTACACAGATGACTTCGCTGGCATGCACCAGCATATGGACTATTTGAGCCAGCAATTCAGCCAGATAGCAGTGTGGCGAGAAGAGCAGACCCAGTGGCAACAGACCCAGGATGCCCACATACAGGCCCTTCAAGAAGGCCAAAATGAGATCCGCCAAGAGCAGCAGAGGATGCGGCAGGAGTGGACGGCATACCAGGAGGATTACAATGACGAAATCCAGGAACAGACCGACTTCCGCTACAACATGTATAGATATTTCCCCCACCGCCCCCCTTCTGATGATGATGATGACTCTTAGGGGGCGGTACGAGTTAAAATAAGAGTTGCTGTAATGAAATTTTCTATGAATAAAATTTTATTTTCCGCATTATTTGCCTTCTTTTACAAAAGCCAGCGTACCAAAAGAAGCTTAAAAAGGAAAAAGGCACACGCTCAAGAAAAAGCCAAAATCCAAAATCGTGAGAAAAAAGAAATAAAACCGCGAGAAAAAGGCAGGACAAAAATTAAGACTACCTCAACCAATAAAAACCAACTACCAAGCAAAAGTCAAACACAAAAGAAGACCCGACTACCAGCAAGAGTCGGATAACCACCAACAAAAAATCAAAAGAACAAAAATCTCCAGCAATCAATGAAGCTGGATGAACAACAAACCAAATCCCCGGTACAGTCCGGATGACCATTCAAGAAGACCAAGAGTATCTACCAGAGAGCTGGCGCATGAGCCACCCGAGCAGTAAGCCGCCACTACCACCAGTCCTTCGCAACGGGACTGTACCAGCCTGATAGGGGGTTTATACCTATCAACCAGCACATAAAAAGCGCCCGCCCGGCGCATGGGCCACCTGAACTGTAAGCCGCCGTTACCACCCTGATGGGGGGTTCATACCCATCCGGTCCCACACAACGGACCGTACCACCCTGATGGGGGGTTCATACCCATCCAGTCCCACACAACGGACGGCAACTACCAGCCTGATGGGGGGTTTATACCCATCAACCGAAGGATCGGCTACGTCAAGAGTAGTATCTGGAGGTTCTACCACTCATCAACCGAAGGATCGGCTACGTCAAGAGTAGTATCCGGAGGTTCTACCACTCATCAACCGAAGGATCGGCTACGTCCAGAGTAGTATCCGGAGGTTCTACCACGTGTCAACCAAAGGGATCGGCTACGTCAAGAGTAGTATCCTAGAGGCGCACAAACACAACATCTCCCCAGAGGATCATCCGCCACAAGACGGGACGTCTGAAGGGTAGCCAGGCAAGAGGGTCAACTCCTTTACCTTCCTGTCAATCTGTCTGGCACAACAGGCCAACAGTTGACTAGTCAGGTAAAGGGGGGGCAGCTATAGACCTCAAATCTTGCCCGGCCTCCAAATAAAGTCAGAAAGCTTCCTATTTGAAGACGGCCGGAGCTTAACAAGCCACTAGGAGAGACTATTAGGCTCCCGTACCAAGATAGGAAGGTTTTTTGGCCCAAAATAAAGTTTCTCGCCCTGAAGGGACGAGACCGCCGTTTGGGAATACCAGACCGCCGTCTCGTTTCAACGCCAGGACGAGACCGCCGTCTTGATTTTCCATGTTAGAAAAGTAGTTTTAAATCAAGAGGGGGGGTGAATTGATTTTTGAGTTTTTCGCAATACACAGATTATCTAATCCGAAAATTAAGTTTACTAATCAATTCACGAATCACAAAGCAATTAAACAATATAAGCGCAGCAACTGAAATTAAAGAGAGAAAGGTTAGGAAAGATTTCACCGGTAATTTTATACTGGTTCACCCAATACCAGGGCTACGTCCAGTCTCCAGCCAAATTCCAGCTGGGTTCCACTAGAATAGATGTTTTACAGACTCAACAATCTTACACCTACTCTAACACCAGAACCAATTTCCAGTTCCTGACTTTAACCTTTCCACCAAGAACCAAATTCCAGTTCTTGGAAACCTCTACAACCAAATTCCAGTTGCACAGAAACCAGTGCCCAAATTCCAGGCACTAAACAGTACAAGAACCAAATTCCAGCTTCCGTACTCAACCTCTCCACCAAGAACCAAATTCCAGCTCTTGATAACCTCTGCAACCAAATTCCAGCTAGCAGAGAAACCAAGTGCCCAAATTCCAGGCACCACACACAAGAACCAAATTCCAGCTCCTGTGCTCAACCTCTTACCAAGAACCAAATTCCAGTTCTTGATAACCTCCACAACCAACTTCCAACTGCAGAGAAAACTTGTGCCCAAATTCCAGGCACAAACACAATACAAAGTAATGAAAATGAATTTACAAAGAAGAAACAAGAAAGCTCAAACCGGATTACGCTAATCCACAGTAAGTTTCTTCTTCAAGGATGCAATATGCCTCAAGAAAGATTTCAAAAATAACTTCACAAAATAGTTGTAATTCTTTCTTGGAAAAAGATGCTTAACAGCTTGCTTGAATTGATTGCTTTGTTTCGTAAAACCGATATTCAATCTGTTGTTTCAAAGTTTCAAGCAAAATTGTTTTTAAAGAGAATTTTCAAATCACTGCATTAATTAATCTGTTGAAAGTTTGTTTTAATCGTTGAAATAGCCGTTATAATCTGTTAAAAGTCCTTTCAACCCATTAATGCGTTCTTGCTTCTTTAACAGAATCGTTTTAGCTGATACGACCACTTTTATATCAGCTTAAAACATTTTACAAACTTTTTCTAAGTATAAAACAATCGTTTGAATCGCTGTATTAATCGATTGATTTGTTTAAAAACCTTCTTATAAAACTTTCCAAGTTATTTTAGTCGATATAAAGTCGCTTTAATCGATTAAAAACCTGCATGTAATTTTTCTAAGTTGTTTTAATCTGTTGAAATACGCTTTAATCGATTGAAACTCTGTACAAAAATTTTCCAAGTTATTTTAATCTATTGAAATGCGTTTTAATCGATTGAAACTCTGTACAAAAATTTTCAAGTCATTTTAATCGATTGAAATTCGTTTTAATCGATTGAAATAAGTCTGATCGGTCATAATTCAATTTGATCGATCATAACCAACTCTGATCGGTCATAATTTCATTCTGATCGATCATCCTGATTTCCAAAGTGGTTTTAATCGATTGAAACGTGTTTTAATCGATTAAAATAAGTCTGATCGCTCATTTTTAAAGTCTGATCGATTATATTTTATTCTGACCTGTCATATTCGAATTCTAATCGGTCATAAAGGGTTTTAAAGGGTTTTAATCGATTAAAAGAAGTTTGTATCGATTAAAATACTGTAAAAACACTTCTTTAAACATTCTAAGTGATTTTAATCGTTTCTTTCAAAGCAATATCAGCTTAAAAACATTATTAAGAAAGTTCTTTGTCAAAATGCTTTTGTTTTTTATTTGTTTAAAACTATTTTTGAGGCATTTTGCAAAATGAATGAAGAAGCTTTATGCAAGTGGAAAAGGTAAAGTGGTTTTACCTAAGCTTTCTGTTAAGACACACTAAGTCTTCAGCTCCATTCTTCTGAGTGACTTGTTTGACTCGTTGCAGAGTTGACCTTTGACTTTATCTTTGACTTCATCAAATCACCGAGATCTTTGCTAGGATCACTTTCAGCTCTCCCCTATTTGATGAAGACAAACACCATTTTGAAAAAACAATCTCTCGCAAAATAAGTCACTTGATAATGAGGTTAGGTGAGAAATATAAAAATGTAATAATGTTTTATTTCTCCCCTAAAACTTATTTCTCCCCCTAAACTGTTGCTCTTAAATTTATCTTAAAGTGATGCAACTATTTCTCCCCTTTTGACTTCATCAAAAATAGGGAATAGAAGAGAGAAGAATAAAATGTAAGGTTTCGAAAATATGCTTAAGTTTTTGAAAAATACAAAGTGAATCAATATTTCACTCATGAAAAGAATCAATTAAAGTTGATTCAAACTTATCTCCATTAACACGTTTGTAATGAATACAATTAACACGTGTAAAGATAAGGGAATCACGCTTTAGTAGCATGTTTACGTAAACATGCCATTAACTAAAGCCTTTAATCTTTCTTCCCGTAATAAAAATCGATTAAAAACTGAGCATAATCGGTTAAAATGTTCTTGGTAAATGATTTTAATCGATTGAAAGAAAAGTTTAATCGATTAAAACATTTAAGATTTTGAAAACATGAAACTTTAGTAAAAATAATCGATTATTTCGATTTTGAATCGATTAAAACATGTTGAATAAATTCATTTAATCGATTAACAAGATGTTGTATTGATTAAAACAATCAGCTTTGAAAATGAAGTAATGTTTAATGCATATTTTGTAAAACTGATCATTTAGAAGGATGTCTTAACAATACTAACAGACTATATTGATTAAATCTTAGCTAATAGATCCATCAGAATAAAATCTTATTTAGCTAAAGCTCTCAGGGATCTATTTAAATTCTATTTACGCCAGATCTGATCTAGATTAGATCCTAAACCATATTTAACCAAAGGTTAAGGCAAATGTTCCTGGTATAACACCAGCTTAATATCACATCCATGCAAACAATATAAAGATAGAAATAAGCGTAAGATAAAGATGATGAGGGGAACTAGTCATCCCAATTTCCCTGATTGAACCGCTTATCCACCAGCTTGGTGATCATTCATTTGATCCCCACCAATATCAAAAGATAATAGGCTTTCCTTTTTGCTGGAACCAATTTTGCTCTATCAACTATTTGAGTCAACAATCACTGTCACTCTCAGATCGAGCAATGCATACGTAAACTTTTCCTGAAAAGAAATCTTTTAGCAGCTTATCGTTACTATTGACTGCATTACAGTCCATGGTTGACACTCAATGGAATTAAATGTTTCTTTAGGAACATCAACTATTACACATCTGAGGCAGAATCATGTACTGACAGACGTACATTCACTATCAGATTCCACATAGAGTGCACGATACCAATTGTTAGAAAAGTAGTTTTAAATCAAGAGGGGGGGTGAATTGATTTTTGAAAGTTTTTCGCAATACACAGATTATCTAATCCGAAAATTAAGTTTACTAATCAATTCACGAATCACAAAGCAATTAAACAATATAAGCGCAGCAACTGAAATTAAAGAGAGAAAGGTTAGGAAAGATTTCACCGGTAATTTTATACTGGTTCACCCAATACCAGGGCTACGTCCAGTCTCCAGCCAAATTCCAGTTGGGTTCCACTAGAATAGATGTTTTACAGACTCAACAATCTTACACCTACTCTAACACCAGAACCAATTTCCAGTTCCTGACTTTAACCTTTCCACCAAGAACCAAATTCCAGTTCTTGGAAACCTCTACAACCAAATTCCAGTTGCACGAAACCAAGTGCCCAAATTCCAGGCACCACACACAAGAACCAAATTCCAGCTCCTGTGCTCAACCTTACCAAGAACCAAATTCCAGCTTCTTGATAACCTCCACAACCAACTTCCAACTACAGAGAAAACTTGTGCCCAAATTCCAGGCACAAACACAATACAAAGTAATGAAAATGAATTTACAAAGAAGAAACAAGAAAGCTCAAACCGGATTACGCTAATCCACAAGTAAGTTTCTTCTTCAAGGATGCAATATGCCTCAAGAAAGATTTCAAAAATAACTTCACAAAATAGTTGTAATTCTTTCTTGGAAAAAGATGCTTAACAGTTGCTTGAATTGATTGCTTTGTTTCTGTAAAAACTGATATTCAATCTGTTGTTTCAAAGTTTCAAGCAAAACTGTTTTTAAAGAGAATTTTCAAATCTGCTGCATTAATTAATCTGTTGAAAGTTTGTTTTAATCTGTTGAAATAGCCGTTATAATCTGTTAAAAGTCCTTTCAACCCATTAATGCGTTCTTGCTTCTTTAACAGAATCGTTTTAGCTGATACGACCACTTTTATATCAGTTAAAACATTTTACAAACTTTTTCTAAGTATAAAACAATCGATTGAATCACGTATTAATCGATTGATTTGTTTAAAAACCTTCTTATAAAACTTTCCAAGTTATTTTAGCTGATATAAAGTCGTTTTAATCGATTGAAACGTGTTTTAATCGATTAAAATAAGTCTGATCGCTCATTTTTAAAGTCTGATCGATTATATTTTATTCTGACCTGTCATATTCGAATTCTAATCGGTCATAAAGGGTTTTAAAGGGTTTTAATCGATTAAAAGAAGTTTGTATCGATTAAAATACTGTAAAAACACTTCTTTAAACATTCTAAGTGATTTTAATCGTTTCTTTCAAAGCAATATCAATTAAAAACATTATTAAGAAAGTTCTTTGTCAAAATGCTTTTGTTTTTGATTTGTTTAAAACTATTTTTGAGGCATTTTGCAAAATGAATGAAGAAGCTTTATGCAGTGGAAAAGGTAAAGTGGTTTTACCTAAGCTTTCTGTTAAGACACACTAAGTCTTCAGCTCCATTCTTCTGAGTGACTTGTTTGACTGTTGCAGAGTTGACCTTTGTTTTTATCTTTGACTTCATCAAATCACTGAGATCTTTGCTAGGATCACTTTCATTCCAGACGGCGGTCTCGACACTCGTAAAAACGAGACGGCGGTCTGGGTTTTCCAGACGGCGGTCTCGATTCTCGCCAAGTCGAGACGGCGGTCTGGATTTTCCAGACGGCGGTCTCGACCCCGTGACATGAGCGAGACGGCGGTCTCGAATTACGAGATGGCGGTCTCGACCCTGTCAGGCGAGAACGGCGGTCTGGACCCTGACAGCGTGAAAAACTATAAATAGGGGCTCTCCCCCCCTCATTTCCACACAGAAAAAAACAAGAGCTCTCCCTTCTCTCTAGAATTTCTCTCTCTAAGAATCCCTCCGAGGCATTTCCGGAGCTTCTGAGTGTCTTTAGGCATATACAGAGTGTCCTAAATCTTCTTTAGAATCCCTCCGAGGCATTACCGGAGTTTCTGAGAGTTGTAGAGTGAAGGGTTGCCAAAACGCACCCTCTCTTTTTGTTATAAAGCTTGCTTTAGAGGTGCATATCCTCATTCTCTTTTTAAATTACTGCTATTTAAATTATGCAATAGAAGCTAGGGCAATGTAGTCACATATTTAAATACCGCATAATAAAAGGGTAAAAGCGCAATTTTCCAAGTTTAATTATTCGCAAATAGCCGGCCTATCATAGGGAACCCGAAAGGGGCGTCGTAAAGGGACTAATACTCCCTTTACACGTAACTAACTCCCTTACCCAACTCTGGTTCTAATGACCAAAGTTGGTTTTCGAAAACCAACGCCTTTTCAAAACCCCTTTTCCGATGTTTATGGTAAAAATATCGGTGGCGACTCCATAGAACCCAAAAATAAGTCCTTGGGTTAGCCCGGTTGTCGGACAACTCAAGGACACTTTTCGAAAACCTCGTCTCTAGGTTAGCCCGGTTATCGGACAACCTAAGGACGTTGTAACCACCAATAAAAAACGCGATAAAGAGTCGAAAAACCATCGCGTCGCTCCGACCGCGCCCCCGTTTTCGGGGAGGCGGCGACAGTCCTCATCCATATGTATTTTCCCTCAATTAATGAAAAACAAATGTACAATGTTGGAACAACAAAGTACCCCTATATGAAATCAGAGGAAAAGTTCAAAGTCCAAACACTACACGGAATAATGTATAGACTTTACCAGAAACGCAGTATGTTCCAAGGTAGATTAGCAACTAAAACACAAACCTATAATCTTGTCTTCGAATTGTAAGGATGCAGCAAGCTTTGTTAGGTAAACATTAAATGCATGTAGTTGAGAGGTAGTGGTTATAGAGGTAGTAGTTGAGAGGTAGTGGTTATAGAGGTAGTAGTTGAGAGGTAGTAGTTGTATTGAATGTATGTAGTTGAAAAGTAGTAGTTGTATTAAATGTATGTAGTTGAGAGGCCATATCCAAAGGCCTATAAATTGACCATGTACCACTCATTGCAAAAACACATCAAGTGATAATATACAGAGTGTTTTATTTAGATACTTGTTTGTCAACAAATTGGCATTAGAGCTTGAGAGCTTGAGTGTCTGAGTGCGTTAGAGAGAGTGTTTGAGAGTTAGAGAGTTTGTTTGAGATGACCAACTTAGCTAACAGCATGCCCCTGCCAAAGTTATCGAAAGGCGTAAGCTATGATAACTGGAGCCTGCAAATGAAGGCTCTCCTTGGTTCCTAGGAAGTATGGTATGTGGTCGAAAATGGGCACCAAGAACCAGAGAATATTGAAGAGCAAACGATTGCCCAACTTGCTGCATTGAGAGCAACATGAGTAAAGGACAAAACGACTTTGTACGTACTGTACCGAGTTGTTGATGAGTCCAGCTTTGAGAAGATAGCAAATGCTAAATCTTCAAAAGAAGCGTGGGATATTCTGGAGAAGGCATATAAAGGGGATAATCGCGTGAAGCAAGTCAGACTTCAAACTCTTAGAGGCGAGCTTGAAAGCATGAGGATGAAAGAGGTCGAAGGTGTTGGCGAGTACATCTCCCATGTTGAGACCGTGGTGAATCAACTCGGAAGAAATGGAGAGACGCTGCCCACTTGCCGAGTGCTGGAGAAAATCTTAAGGTTGTTAACTGACGACTTTGAGAATATCGTTTGTGCAATAGAAGAGTCCAAGGACTTGTCGGTGCTCTTGGTGGAAGAGCTTGCCGGGTCGCTTGAAGCGCATGAGCAGCGGAGAAGGAAGAAGAAAGACGAAAGAGGAGTGCCTTGATCAAGCACTCCAAGCAAAGGCAACCTTAAAGGAGAAGAAGGTTCCTTATGCTCAGAACACTCAAGGCCGAGGTGGCAGAGGCAGAGGAGAATATGAAAGAGGCAAGGAGCCAGTCAGTCAACAAAACTGGCGTGACCGAAGACAAGGTAGAGGTTGTGACGGTAGATGCCGAGGTGGTCAGTCAAGCAATTCTGGAGTTGAGTTCTTCAAATGTGGGAAGTACGGTCATTTTGCTAAGGACTGTTATTCAGGTATCAAATGTTATAATTGTGGGAAGGTTGGACATTTCGCGAAGGACTGCCGATCTGAGAGGAAGAAGGAGACAAACCTCCTCTCTGAGGACACTGAGGAAGAAGGAGTATTGATGATGTCGAGAAGTTCGTATGTCGAGCTAAGTCCGAGTTGTTCTAACAACTTGGTTTGGTATCTTGATACAGGAGCAAGTAACCACATGTGCGGGGATGAGAACCTTTTTAAGGAGCTCACTAAAGTTGAGGCCGGACACTTGTCATTTGGAGATGCATCAAAGGTGGTAATAAAAGGCAGAGGTACAATCTGGTACCTGCAGAAGAATAGTCGAGTTAGAGAAATCAGAGACGTGTACTATGTACCCGATCTCAAAAGCAACATATTGAGCATGGGTCAGCTGATGGAGAAAGGCTACTCGGTTCTGATGAAAGACCGAGTACTATACCTGAAGGACAAGTCAGATCGTTTGATTGTCCGAGTTGAAATGAGGAAGAACAGAATGTACAAGCTGGACTTGAAGATAGTCCAAGAGAGGTGCTTGAAACTTGACGTGAAGGATGAAGTAATGATGTGGCACTTTCGGTTTGGCCACTTGCATTTTGGTGGGCTGACCGAGTTGGTAAAGAAAGAGATGGTGCGAGGACTCCTGTATATGAAATTTGAAAAGAAATTTTGTGAAGAGTGTGTGCTCGGAAAGCATCCGAGGACCTCATTTCCGAGGACGGCCGAGTACCGTGCAAAGGAACAACTCGGATTGATTCACACAGATCTTTGTGGACCGGTTACCCCTTAGTCCTTTAGTGGGAAAAGGTATTTCATTTCTTTTATAGATGATTTTTCAAGAAAAACCTGGGTATATTTTTTGAAGGAGAAATCCGAGGTGCTCGAGGTGTTCAAGAGATTTAAAGCAATGGTTGAGAAAGAGACTGGCATGCCTATCAAATCTGTTAGGTCTGATCGAGGAGGCGAGTTAATTTCATCCGAACTCATGAAGTATTGTGAGGAGTAAGGGATAAGGAGATTTCTGACAACACCATACTAACCCCAACAAAACGGAGTTGCCGAGAGGAAGAATCGAACCATTCTTGACATGGTTCGAACAATGTAGAGAAGCAAAAACGTGCCAAAGAAGTTCTGGGCAGAAGCAGTGCAATGTGCCATCTCTGTGCAAAATAGATGTCCACATGTTAAGCTGAACGAGAAGACACCGCAAGAAGTCTGGAGTGGAAGAAAACCGAGTGTGTCTCACCTTAAAGTGTTGAGATTGAAAAAGGTACTTTATGGCTTGAAACAAGCTCCACGAGCATGGAATGAAAGAATTGACACTGTAGACCCCAAATCTTGCCCGGCCTCCAAATAAAGAGTAGAAGACCTCCTATTCGAAGATGGATGAAGCCTAAAACGCCACTAGGAGAGACTATTAGGCCCCATACTAGGATAGGAGGGATTTTTTCTGTACAAAAAATAAGGTTTCTCGCCTTTTTGGGACGAGACCGCCGTCTCGAAATCGAGACTGCCGTCTCGAAATCGAGACCGCCGTCTCACCTCATGTAAATGGCGAGACGGCAGTCTCGCTTTCCCAGACGGCGGTCTCGCCACCTGCGAAGGACGAGACGACAGTCTCGTTCAGCGAGACGACGGTCTCGACCCTGTCAGACGAGAACGGCGGTCTCGACCTGTCAGGCGCGAAAACCTATAAATAGGGGCTCCCTCCCCTCATTTCCACCACACCTCACACAACTTTGCTCTCCCTTCTCTCTAGATCTTCTCTCTAGAATCCCTCCGACGCATTTCCGGAGCTTCTGAGTGCCTTTGTGAGCGTTTTTCGGCGTCTAGAAAAGTTTCCAGCGCTGTGTAGAGTGAAGGGCTGCCACAAAGCACCCTCTTTTTTTTAAAGAAATAAAAAGAAAGCTTGCTTCGGAGGTTTAAATTATCCCTCTCTACTTTTACCGCTTTAATTTTAGATTATGCAATAGATATTAGGACCATGTAGTCAGAAATTTAAATTCTGCAAAATAAATGGGCAAAAGCGTGTTTTTCTGGTTTATTTATTAACAAAATAGTTGGCCTGTCATAGGGAACCCGAAAGGGGCGTCGTAAAGGAACTAACACTTCCTTTACACGTAACTAACTCCCTTACCCAACTCTGGTTCTAACGACCAAAGTTGGTTTTTCGAAAACCAACGCCTTTTAAGCTCCTTTTCCGATGTTTCTGGTAAAAACATCGGTGGCGACTCCACAGAACCCTTCAAAAATTAGTCCTTGGGTTAGCCCGATTATCGGACAACCCAAGGACGACCTTTCGAAAACCTCGCCCCTAGGTTAGCCCGGTTATCGGACAACCTGAAGGCGTTGTAACCACCCATAGAAAAAAACGCGAAAATCAAGAGGGTCGAAACCATTGCGTCGCTCCGACCGCCCCTCGTTTTTGGTGGCGACGACAGATGGCGACTCCGCTGGGGAAGCCTCGAGAGTTGATCCCATTTAGTGATGGGCCGGCTTAAAAATAAATAAACCAAGAAAATAACGCTTTTTCCCTTAACTTATATTATAACATGTTTTACGGTTGGCTTTAATAACTGTTGCTTGTTTATACTTCCGCAATTGTTTGAAATACAAATTGTACACAAACCTTTGCACACAACAGTTCCCTCTATACCCGGGGGCAAGTGAGAAAACCATAGGGAGTGGGTGGGAGGTACGGTTCGCTGTAGTGAGGGCCTTGAGCCCACCAGTGTGATCGGAAACCACCACTCAAGGTGATAACCTTCCTCTTTTGGCAACAAGACTGACTATGGCCTTAGTGCTAAGCATGGTCGGACGGCTGGAGAGTGGGGACCCTATAATGGGGGCACCTTGGGGGCCTTAGCCTGGTGAGAACAGTTAGAACCAACCCTCGCCAATGTACTTTTCTGCAGGAAAACCCTACCTCGTGATAAAAACGAATTCTCGCTTGTTCGCGGATGACCGAATTGTGTGCGCATATTTTTGTTGCATTTGTCTGTTGCATAGCATAAATAAACAACAAAACAAAAAACACAAAAAATATATCTTTCCAAATAAACACCCTTATCTCGGACAGTCTGCCTTTTAGCTAGCCTGGTTTCAGGTTCTTTGTAAGCTAAGTAGCCACGCAGTTCCGACAGAAGAGATAAAAGGGTACAAAATAAGCAAATAAACATCAAATAAAAATCAAAATAAAATTCGTTTCCATAAATAAGACCTGGTCCAAAAATGTTACACTCATAAAACATTCATATAAATAGTTTATTCTTCAAAAAAAATATACGCAATTAGCATACATCATGTAGAAAAACATGATAAATAGGAAAATAAACACTCACATTCATTCAAATAAGCATTGTAGACCCCAAATCTTGCCCCGCCTCCAAATAAAGTCAGAAAGCTTCCTATTTGAAGACGGCCGAAGCCTAACAAGCCACTAGGAGAGACTATTAGGCTCCCGTACCAGTATAGGAAGGTTTTTTGGCCCGAAAATAAAGTTTCTCGCCTTGAAGGGACGAGACCGCCGTCTGGGAATACCAGACCGCCGTCTCGCTTCAACGCCAGGACGAGACCGCCGTCTCGATTTTCCAGACGGCGGTCTCATCACTCGCAAATTCGAGACGGCGGTCTGGATTTTCCAGACGGCGGTCTCGATTCCTGCCAAGTCGAGACGGCGGTCTGCATTTTCCAGACGGCAATCTCGACCCGCGGCCAAGTCGAGACGGCGGTCTGGATTTTCCAGAGCGGAGACGGCGGTCTCGACCTGTCAGGCGCGAAAAACTATAAATAGGGGCGTCATTTCTCCCTTTTTCCACACCCAGCAGCAAGAGCTCTCCCTTCTCTCTAGAATTTCTCTCTCTAAGAATCCCTCCGAGGCATTTCTGGAGTTTCTGAGTGTCTCTAGGCATACACAGAGTGTTCTAAATCTTCTTTAGAATCCCTCCGAGGCATTTCCGAAGTTTCTGAGAGTTGTAGAGTGAAGGGTTGCCAAAACGCACCCTCTCTTTTAATATATAAAGCTTGCTTTGGAGGTGCATATCCTCACTCTCTATTTTTTACTGTTATTTAAATTACGCAATAGAAGCTAGGGCCATGTAGTCATATATTTAAATTTCGCATAATAAAAAGGGTAAAAGCGCTATTTTCCAGTTTAATTATTTATTCAAATTAGCCAGCCTATCATAGGGAACCCGAAAGGGGCGTCGTAAAGGGACTAATACTCCCTTTACACGTAACTAACTCCCTTACCCAACTCTGGTTCTAATGATCAAAGTTGGTTTTCAAAAACCAACGCCTTTTTAAACCCCTTTTCCGATGATTATGGTAAAAATATCGGTGGCGACTCCATAGAACCCAACTAAATAAATCCCTGGGTTAGCCCGGTTATCGGACAACTCAGGGATACTTTTAAAAACCTCGCCCCTAGGTTAGCCCGGTTATCGGACAACCTAAAGGCGTTGTAACCACCAATAAAAAACGCGAAAATCAAAGAAGAAGAGTCGAAAAACCATCGCGTCGCTCCGACCGCGCCCCCGTCCTCGGGGAGGCGGCGACAGATGGCGACTCGACTGGGGAAGCCTAGAGAGTTGATCCCATTTAGTGATGGGCTGGCTTAAAAATAATTAAACCAAGAAAATAGCGCTTTTACCCTACCTTGTATTATAACATGCTCTATTGTTTGGCTTTCAAATAACTGTTGCTTGTTTATACTTACGCAATTGATTGAAATATAAATTGCACACAAAACCCTTGCACACTACAGTTCCCTCTATACCCAGGGGCAAGTGAGATAACCATAGGGAGTGGGTGGCAGGTACGGTTCGCTGCAGTTAGGGCCTTGTGCCCACCAAGTGTGATCGGAAACCACCACTCAAGGTGATAACCTTCCTCTTTTGGCAACAAGACCGACTCTGGCCTTAGTGCTGAGCATGGTTGGACGGCTGGAGAGTGGGGACCCTATAATGGGGGAACCTTGGGGGCCTTAGCCTGGTGAGAACAGTTAGAACCTACCCTAACCAATGCACCTTTCTGTAGGAAAACCCTACCTCGTGATAAAAACGAAGTCTCGCCGGTTCGGGGATGATCGAATTGTGTGTGCATATGATTGTTGCATTTGTATGTTGCATAGCATAAACAAACAACAGAACAAAATCACCAAAAAATATATTTTACAAATAAACAGCCTTATCTCGGACAGTCTGCCTTTTAGCTAGCCTGGTTTCAGGTTCTTTGTAAGCTAAGTAGCCACGCAGTTCCGACAGAAGAGATAAGGGACGCTAAATATTTCTTTCACATAAAGCCATATTTTATCTCGGACAGTCTGCCTTTGAGCTAGCCTGGTTTCAGGTTCTTTGTAAGCTAAGTAGCCACGCAGTTCCGACAGAAGAGATAAAAGGCTATAAAATAAACAAATAAAAAATAAAAATAAAATAAAAATTCATTTTTCAAAATTCACAAATAAGACCTGGTCCAAAAATATTGCATTCAAAAAACATTCATATAGATAGTTTATTCTTCCAAAAAATAAAATACATGCAAATACCATACATCATGTAGGAAAAAAAATGATAAAATAGCAAAATAAACACTCACATTCATTCAACAAACATCATCTTCATCAAATCATACATTTTGGTTTTAGAAGATGGAGGGGACAAGTAGACAAGTGGGGAAGGTGGACATTCTCCGAAGCCATACTGAGAAGCTAGAGCGGCTTAGTGCGACGATGCCACCGGAAGTCCGCGCTGATTTTGAAAAGTCCTATGGACGAATTCTGGACCTCCTAAAGATCAGCGTTGATCAAGTCTTCCTCAGGGTACTAATTCACTTTTGGAACTCCAGTCTGCGGTGCTTTGAATTTCCGCAGTTCGACATGGTGCCCACTTTAGAGGAGTATGAAACAATGTTGAAATGGCCCAAGTCAGCCGGGGTCCATATCCATCATGAGGCGTATACTCCTGCAGCACCAGTCGCTGCCCTTAACCATCTACCGTACCGACAAAGTACCCTGATAGGAAGAGGGAACACCCAGGGATGGAGAGTATCAATGTTAGAAGACCACCTGTCCTACCTGGCTGAGAGGACAGAGTGGGTTGCCTTCAACAAGACCCTGGCATTATTAATCTTCAGAACGATCCTGTTCCCCTTCCATCTCGACACGATCGATCAAGCCGTCATGGACGCTTTCTTCGCTTGGGACGTGAACTCGAAGAGTCCCCTGCCTGCTATTCTTGCCGACACCTTGCTATCGGTGGATTTCTGCCATCAAAAGCAAGGGAGAACACTCCGCTGCTGCTCTTCGTTACTTTATGTGTGGAGTACCAACCTTGTGTTGGTTGATAGGAACAATCCATCACCTCAACCAACAAAATTTTGACTACCAAATCAGAGTCAAACAAAAAACAAGACTCATCCGACTAGTCAGCAAGAGTCGAACAAAAGCAAAGAATCCCCAGCAACCAACAAAGCTGGATGAAACACAAAATCCCCAGCACAGTCCGGATGACCATTCAAAAAGGTCCAAGTACATCTACCAACACAGAAATCACTCCCCAGAGAGCCGGCGCATGAGCTAGAGCAGTAAGCCGCCACCATCGCCAAAGGGTCGGCCACCGCAAGAAGGGGCATCCAGAGGCACATAACCAGTCGAGGGTTCATACTCGTCAGCCAAGGGGTCAGCTACCGCGTCAAAGGAGCATCCCAAGGTTTCACATCGGCGCATGAGCTAGAGCAGTAAGCCGCCACCATCGCCAAAGGGTCGGCCACCGCAAGAAGGGGCATCCAGAGGCACATAACCAGACGAGGGTTTATACTCGTCAGCCAAGGGGTCAGCTACCGCGTCAAAGGAGCATCCCAAGGTTTCACATCGGCGCATGAGCTAGAGCAGTAAGCCGCCACCACAACCAAAGGATCAGCTACCGCAAGATGGAGCATCCTGAGGCTTAACACCAGATGGGGGTGTGTACTCATCAGGCCTTACAAAAGGGGGCTTACCAGACAGGGGTTCATACTCGTCAAACACCAGATGGGGGTGTATACTCATCGGGCCTTACAAAAGGGGGCTTACCGGGCGAGGGTTCATACTCGTCAAACCAGATGGGGATTCATACTCATCATCCGAAGGGGTCGGCTACCGTCAGAAGGAGCATCTCGTAAGCGCACAACATTTCCCCAGAGGATCGTCTGCCGCAAAGACAAAGCATCTGAAGGGCAACCGAGCAAGAGGGTCAACTCCTTTACCCTTCAGTTGATCACCTTGGCACAAAAGGCTGGCAGTCGACTGGTCGGGTAAAGGGGGGGGCAGCTGTAGACTCCAAATCTTGCCCGGCCTCCAAATAAAGAGTAGAAGACCTCCTATTCGAAGATGGATGAAGCCTAAAAAGCCACTAGGAGAGACTATTAGGCCCCATACTAGGATAGGAGGGATTTTTTCTGTACAAAAAATAAGGTTTCTCGCCTTTTTGGGACGAGACCGCCGTCTCGCCTCATGCAAATGGCGAGACCGTCGTCTCGCCAAACAAGACGGCGGTCTCGCCACCTACGAATGGCGAGATGGTGGTATCGCTTTCCCAGACGGCGGTCTCGCCACCTGCGAAGGACGAGACGGCGGTCTCGTTTGGCGAGACGGCGGTCTCGACCCTGTTAGACGAGAACGGCGGTCTCGACCTGTCAGGCGCGAAAACCTATAAATAGGGGCTCCCTCCCCTCATTTCCACCACACCTCACACAACTTTTCTCTCCCTTCTCTCTAGATCTTCTCTCTAGAATCCCTCCGACGCATTTCCGGAGCTTCTGAGTGCCTTTGTGAGCGTTTTTCGGCGTCTAGAAAAGTTTCCAGCGCTGTGTAGATTGAAGGGCTGCCACAAAGCACCCTCTTTTTTTTAAAGAAATAAAAAGAAAGCTTGCTTCGGAGGTTTAAATTCTCCCTCTCTACTTTTACCGCTTTAATTTTAAATTATGCAATAGATATTAGGGCCATGTAGTCATAACTTTAAATTCTGCAAAATAAAAGGGCAAAAGCGTGTTTTTCCGGTTTATTTATTAACAAAATAGCTGGCCTGTCATAGGGAACCCGAAAGGGGAGTTGTAAAGGAACTAACACTTCCTTTACACGTAACTAACTCCCTTACCCAACTCTGGTTCTAACGACCAAAGTTGGTTTTTTGAAAACCAACGTCTTTTAAGCTCCTTTTCCGATGTTTCCGGTAAAAACACCGGTGGCGACTCCACAGAACCCTTCAAAAATTAGTCCTTGGGTTAGCCCGGTTATCGGACAACCCAAGGACGACCTTTCGAAAACCTCGCCCCTAGGTTAGCCTGGTTATCGGACAACCTGAAGGCGTTGTAACTACCCATAGAAAAAAACGCGAAAATCAAGAGGGTCGAAACCATCGCGTCGCTCCGACCGCCCCTCGTTTTTGGTGGCGATGACAGACACTTACTTCAAAAGGAATGGATATGAGCAGTGTCCTTATGAACATGCTCTATACATGAAGAAGAAAGGAGAAGATGTGATGTTTGTTGCCCTATATGTTGATGACCTAATCTTCATGGGGAATAATGCCGAGCTAATTGAAGAGTTTAAAGAAGTGATGAAGAAGGAGTTTGAGATGAGTGACTTGGGTCTTATGAAGTATTTTCTTAGCTTAGAAGTTGTTCAGGGAAAGGATGACATCTTTGTGTTGCAGGAAAGGTATGCTGAGGAGGTCTTGAAGAAGTTTAAGATGACAAGTTGTAACCCGGTTTCCACCCCTATGGAACCTGGTACAAAACTTTCTAAGTATGAAAATGGTGACCGAGTTGATGCGAGCAAATACCGAAGCCTGATTGGAAGTCTTAGGTATCTTACAAATACCAGACCAGATTTAATGCTAAGTGTTGGAATAACAAGTCGATATATGGAGGAGCCAAGGTATACTCATTGGAAGGCACTAAAGAGAATTCTAAGGTATGTGAGAGGAACAATGTCACTTGGCCTAATGTATACTAGGACGGATGATTATCGACTAGTAGGCTACTCTGATAGTGACTGGTGTGGAGATGTTGATGACAGGAAAAGCACGTATGGATATGTATTCTTCATGGGAAACACAACATTCACCTGGCTTTCAAAAAAGCAGCCCATTGTAACATTGTCAACTTGTGAAGTCGAGTACGTTGCAGCATCCTAGAGTGTCTGTCATGCAGTTTGGCTTAGAAACCTTCTAAGCAAGCTGGAGTTGAAGCAAGAAAAAGGGACTGTGATTCGAGTTGATAACAAGTCGGCTATTGAATTGGCAAAGAACCCGGTCAATCATGAGAGAAGCAAGCATATTCATCCGAGAACAAGTGAAAGAAGGAAATGTGGAGTTAGAGCACGTCGGAACCCGAGCACAAGCTACAGATATGTTCACGATGCCACTGTCAACCACTCTGTTTGAGAACAACAAGAAGATGCTTGGAATGAAGGACAAGAAAAACATTTAAGTTTATGGGGGGATTTTGTTAGGTAAACATTAAATGCATGTAGTTGAGAGGTAGTGGTTATAGAAGTAGTAGTTGAGAGGTAGTGGTTATAGAGATAGTAGTTGAGAGGTAGTAGTTGTATTGAATGTATGTAGTTGAAAAGTAGTAGTTGTATTAAATGTATGTAGTTGAGAGGCCATATTCAAAGGCCTATAAATTTACCATGTACCACTTATTGAAAAAACACATCAAGTGATAATATACAGAGTGTTTTATTTAGATATTTGTTTGTCAACAAGCTTTGCTATGTCCCTTCTAGAAGCAAACTCCATAACGAACTTTCTCAAATACTCGTCATCAAGCCTAGGTGTGTTAGGTTTAAAGGGAGAGATGGCCCAAGCAGTCAAATCTTCCATTACATTTTCATTCTATACAAATGCCCTCTTTGAAATTTCGAGTTGGCTACACTTTTGTTTGAAAGCTTCGACCTAGCTCTAGATCTCAAGTAGTTGAACATCGAGTTTTCTCCTCTCGAGGGTATATGTTGATTTAGTCTGCTCAAACACTACTACAAATAAGGCCTTCAACGTCGGTTCTGGAAGGCCTTCAACGTCGGTTCCAGAACCGACGTTGTATCAGGCGACGTTGAAAGTTAAGACTTTCAACGTCGGTTCTATTTAACCGACGTTGAAAGTTATCAGACTTTCAACGTCGGTTAAATAGAACCGATGTTGAAAGTCTGATTTTTCAAATTAAATTTTTTTATTTATTTCCAACCTTTCCAACCCCTCTATTTATCAAGAAATCCCCCTCTCTTTTATATTATATTTTTATTAGGTCCCTCTCTCTTTTATATTATATTTTTATTATTTATCATATTTTTTTTAAGTTTAAAGCATTACCAAATTATTTTTTTGTCATCGACAGGATTCGAACCCAGTACCTTAGTGTTGGAGGCTGATACTCCAACCACTAAACTACTCGAATTTTTTGATAGTAAGTTACAAATAAATTATATTTATATACAAATAAATATATATCCGTGTAAATATATAAATACAAATATATTTATATATTTTGATATATTTATATAATTATATATTTATATATTGGATGTGAGGGCACGCTCGAAGGTGAAAGTGTGTGTCGAGTGGGTTTTCAAAATTTAATGCCAAATTTGTGAGCGAGTCTCTATATATGGGTTTGTAATTTAATGACAGAATATAATATTTATAATTTATTTATATAATGATATAAAATAAATTTGAAAAACACATCATTCGCTCAAGTGACACATTCGCTCAAGCGAAAAATACCAATTTTCGCTCAAGCTAGGCTTGAACGAGTGAATTTCGTGAGCTTTAACGTATTTTCACTCAAACGAGAGTCAATCTCACTTTCACCCTCGATCGCGCCCTCACATCCAACATAAAAATATATAAATATATTTGTATTTATATATTTACACGGATATATATTTATTTGTATATAAATATAATTTATTTGTAAATTATTATCAAAATATTATAGTAGTTTAGTGGTTGGAGTATTAATTTTCAACTCTAAAATACTATATTCGAATCCTATTAGTGACAATTCTCTAACTTAAGTGAATTTTTTATCGAAAAAAATAAAAACACTTTCCAGAAAATATATATAAATAAATATATATTTACACAGATATATATTTATTTGTATATAAATATAATTTATCCGTAAGTTATTATCGAGAAAATTACAGTAGTTTAGTGGTTGGAGTATTAGCTTTCAATTCTAAAATACTAGGTTCGAATCCTGTCAGTGACAATTCACTTAAGTGAATTTTTGGCTGAAAAAAAATAAAAACACTTTCCAGAAAATATAAATAAATATATATTTATACTGAATATATATTTATTTGTATATAAATATAATTAATTTGTAAGTTATTATCGAGAAAATTACGAGTAGTTTAGTGGTTGGAGTATCAACTTTCAACTTTAAAGTACTTGGGTTCGAACCCTGCAAGTGACAATTCTCTAACTTAAAAGAATTTTTGGTGAAAACACATTCAACATCGGTTCCAGATGAACCGACATTGAAAGTTGACATTCAACATCGGTTCAGATGAACCGACGTTGAATGTCAACTTTCAACGTCGTTTTTTAATCAACCGACGTTGAAAGTGCATTTAACGTCGGCTCAGCTTTAACCGACGTTAAATGGCGACGTTGAAAGCATATTTTGTAGTAGTGAAACTCTTTTTATCTTATTGAATTTGGAGAATAGTGGCCTTGTTTTGAATCTACTTAATTTTGATGCTTTCCTTTTCAGTGTTAGATGCCTCAAGCAAAGATAAACTTTTTCTAATGGCCTGGGCTCTGTTAAAAATATTGACAAACTCAGAGACTTCATTTTTAACTCATTCGTTGTTCATAATTGAGAATGGTAGAAATCGTTGTCGTTGTTTGTTGGATCTCAGACTTTTTTAGTGGAAGTTCGAATGATGTCTTCTAAACAAGAATTGTAAGCTAATCTCCTCAAATCATTTATGTAGGGAGAAATGTCAATAATAGACAACTGCAGATACCAGGCTAGTCAAATGATATGAAATCATTGAGAAAATAAATTCGGTCTGCAACTTTGTTAGAATTCCTTGTAAGTTTCGCAAGTTCGTTAACTTAAGTTTCATATTTAAAATCCACTTAGTTTGATGAGGGAGACTCACCAAAACCTCGATTAATATTCTCATTAATAGAAGGAGCTACTTTAGAGTCTTGTATATATATAGTTGATGTGATGCGGATGAGGACTATTTGATGTTACAGTCACCTTCTCTTTCAATGATGATTTAGTGAGTGGATCTAAAAGCAAAGTCGAGTAGAGAAAATAAAACATGTATATTAAGAGAAAATGACGTAATATTATTAAGTTTTTTATTTAAATTTAAATTTAAAAATATTAATATTTTAAAAATATTTTTTATTTTATAAGATATTTTTTTATATTTCATCATTTTTTTTCTACTCACTTTTTATTTTTATTTTTATTTTAATCTTTTATATTAATTAATTCATTATATTATTATTTTTTCCATATCTTTCACTTTTTAACATTTTCTTAATATCTCTAATCAATTTGTTTTTTTAATCTTTTTAATCAATTTAATGAACACAAAGTTAATTTTTCTTATTTTTTTATCTTTTCTAAATATTTTATATAAATATTAGTAGTAACTAATATTATTTTATTTATAATTTATTTTTATTAGATCTTATTATGTCATATTTTTTGGATCTTATTATTTTTATTTATCATATATTAAATTTTATCTTAATAAAATAATTATATTTTAAAGGATTCAAAATAATTATAATTTAAATTTTTATTATTTTGAACTAATTAAATAAGAATTAACTTATTAAATATTTTCTTATAAACTATATATTTTATATTTTTAAATGACAACTTAAAAAAGAATAAATTTATATATATAATCAAATGTTTAAATATAATATTATAATAATAATATTATAAATATTCAAATATTAGAATATAATATAATAATAATACTATAAGTATTTTATCTCTTTATAATAAATAATAATTAAATATTTCTTTTATATACATATTTTAATATAAATATATTTTTTACATACATATTTTAATATAAATATAATAAATTAAAATATATATTTAATTAATAATAATTACAAATTATAAAATTATAAATATTTATTTATGTAAAAAAATACATAAAATTAGTAAAATTAATTGATTATAAATATAATTATAATTTTAAAAATAATGTAGATCGGGGACAGGACTCGGACAGGAAAACTCAAAACTCAATAGAAAGAAGAATAAAGACTTAATTTTTAATCCCGAGAATGATCGAAAGTGGGGGTGAAGACTGTTAAAAAAGGTAAAACTCGGTCCAGTCCCATCCGTTGTCATATCTTATATCATGATATATATGTATAATAAATTAAAGAAAGAAAGAAGTTTTGACTTAAGAATTTCATAGAAAGCTTGTTACACGATTTGTTAATTTGTTCAACGAAGAAAAATTCAGTAAGTAAAAATATCAAATTTGGTTCCATTAACATAAACTCACAATTTCGCTGAGTGAAATGGAAAGTGTTGTTGGACTTTGGCTATGACTTTCCTTTTTACGTGTCTTCAAAAATGTTGGTTTCTTGGTCCAAGAGTTGTTTGGTTCGTCTTGCTCTAGGTCTTCTTCTAACCCCAAATACCTTCTTTAGGATGGCTAAGACAAAAAAAATGAACAATATTAATAAATAGTATAAATTTTAAAAGTACATAATACTTAAAACGTTGTGACCAAGGGGGTGGGTGACTTGATATTTACACAATTGACATGTGTTTAGCCAAGGTGGAAGGGCTTGAGGAGGTACATTCAAGTAAGAGTGGTAAATTAATTTGGTGGGAGTAATTGGATTTTTGTCTCTTTTTAATTTGTTAATTGGATTGGTCAAAGGTTTTGTAATTCCAAAATGGATTGATGGGAAAGTAGATCAGTATCTTGGAAAATATGTTTTCAGAGGTGTATAGCCTAAGGGGTTGAATACTCTCAAGGCTATGATTCTTCTCTAGTATTTTCTCTCAACAATATGGGTATTTGTTTTAGGGTATCACATAAGTTGATAGGGTTAAGTTTCTGGTGAAATTTTTTGTTGTTTCGATTTCTTAAATACTAAGTTCTAACCAAATTTCAACCACTGTAAGTTCTTTTTATTTAAGCTAACAAATAATTTTTCAATAAAAAATGTATGAAAATTGAAAGTATTAAAATATCGAGTCAAATCGATGAAACAAAACTTGAATATTAGAAACACTGAAAATGTATTAAAAAGCATACAGAAAAGTAAATTTAACTTGCAAGTAGATAAATTACTGGGTAAGTAAAGAAAGCGTTAAAAGATATCGAGACAAAAAGTAATGCAGAATCATAAATTGCATAAGAGTAAATGTCAAGGAATTGAAATAACATGAAAGTACAGACAGGTAAATTTAAATTGCATTAAAGATAAAGTACCAGGGAAAGTAAAGAAAGCGGTAACAAAAGTCGATAAATGTGGAAATCCATATTGCCAGAAACTCCATGATTCGTCGTTCTCCGGTAGACTTGTACAATAGATTTCTGCTCTCTCTAAAAATTCCCCTTCCTTCTTCACGCTTTGTTCTTTTTATAGCCTTCTTCAAACATAACCACCTAAGAGCGGTTTAGAAACCGCTACCACATTCCCATGCACGAGATAAATGCTCCCTCGATCTCGACCTCAGCCATCGAGTACTTTAAACTGCTTCTGACCACCTAAGAACGGTTTAGAAACCGCTACCCATGTTCCCATGTGCATGATAATTGTTTCCCTCGATCTCGATTCAAGACATCGAGTACTTTGAACTGCTTCTGACTTGCCTCAAACTTAACTTCACACTCAATACTTATTATCGATTTTTTACTCCCAATCATGTTCATCGAATTTTCTCTATCTACTTTCGATTCAGATTTTCGATTTTCCCTAACACATGGTCATCGAATTTCTCTTATCCATTTTCGATTCAGATTCTTGATTTTCCCCAGCACATGGTCATCGAATTTCTTCTTTCAATTTTCGATTCAGATTCTCGATTTTCCCCAACACACTGTCATCAAATTTATTCTTTCGATTTTCGATTTAGATTTTCGATTTTTTCCCACCAACAAAATGCTCCCTTGAAAGAATAAAAACATTTGTGCAAAATTTTGTATTCTTTCAAAAAGTGTCTACCTCAACTCTTTAAATGTTCTGAAGCCATACAAAGCTATTTTTATTATCACATGTCAATTTAAATTATTCCCCTTATTAATATTACTTGTCTCAACTACCCTCAGCTCCTCTTGAGGCAATTTGGTTTAAGTCAAGCTTCACCAATCTTCAAAATTGATAATTTTCCATGAAGGCATTCCGACTTTGATACAATCCAATCGAAAATCGACTCCTTGTGCATGATAAATCGAAAACCAAGAAAAGTAAATACTCCCACTATCTTCAAATATCTCGATTCGAAAACTTTTATTGAGAATGCTACAACCCTCTTAAACTTAATTTCTCTAAAACCCAAAGACAAAGAAATTTAGATATCGAGACTATCATTCTACCCTTACCTAAACACTCCCGAACATTTCCTGTCGAATCAATTAATATCTCCCTCAGTCCAAAAAGAAAAACCATCTATCGAACAAACTTCGACTTTATTGTCTCGACAGAATGATCATGTTCCTAAAGACATCAAAATATCGAACTATTATTGAGGAAGATTCGTTTTCGATTCTCGATATTCTGTTGTCTGAAGATAGTGTCACTCCCTCAAGTCATTCATCTCAACCGCCCATGACATCGAAGAGATCCTTACTGCTATCGATTCATTCCCCGATGACAGTCTCCTAAAGAACTTTGATGATGAAGTAGCAGCGACTACTAAAGGTGGGATCAAAGAACTGAAGAAAAAGACTTCAACAACTCAAAGAACAAGACGACTCCCGAAGAAAACTCGAATCTCTCTTCTTGAACTCAATTATTGACAGATTTTGATCAGTTTCAATCTTCAATATCAAGTTTTGTAACACATTATACTTTAATCAATTGCGAATGCTTATTTCCCTTATTCAAGGTTTATAATCTTTTAAGTACTTCCCATTTATCAATAGTACTTTTTCTTTACTATGCTAATCAACAATCGAATAAGCATTACCCGATAATACTTTAACAATTTCAAAAGGTCCTCCCCAATTCAGTGACCATTTACCATAACTTTTAGACTTCTTATCCATCGATAAAATCATTTTCCAAACAAAAAAACACCTTCTCTAAATATTTTTTGTCGAACTTTCTTGTTATAAACTCGAGCAATTTGACTTTTTTGTAGAATAATGTTATTTAACGCTTGCAATCTTATCTCATCGAGTTCATCTAACTCGTCATACATCAAATTTCAATAATCGCAGCTAGGCAAATCATTTTGTTTTTGTATTCGAGTTGACTCAATATAAATTTCGATGGGTAAAACCACATCATGCCCATAGACTAACTTATATGGAGTATTCTGTAGGGAATCTTTCGGCGAATTTCGATAGGCCCACAAAATCTGTAATAACGTTTCATGCCAAGTCTTTGGTTTGTTACCGACATTTTTCTTGATTAAACCAATAATTATTTTATTAATTGCTTCAACCTATCCATTAGCCTGAGCATAATATGGAGTCGATGCTAATAATTGAATATTCCTCGATTCAACATATTTAACCATCTTCTTACCAGTAATAACTGTCCCTCTATCAGTAGTAATAGATTGTGGTATTCCAAATCGATAAACAATATATTCTTCAATGAAATCAATCACATCTTGTTAATCGACATCTTTTAACGGGATTGAATCTACTCATTTTGAAAAATAATCGACAACTACTATTATATATCTATGTCCTCTCGATGACTGTGGAAAAATTTGACCAATTAAATCAATTGTCCAACCTCTGAAAGGCCAAGGTTTGATAATAGAGTGAAGTTCACTAGCAGGGACTTGTTGTATAGGACTGAACTTCTTACACTCTTCACAAGACTTAGCATATTCGATACAATCTTTTAAAATCGAAGGCCAGTAATATCCTTGTCGAAATAACGTCCATCTCATTTTTTGACCTACCATATGTGCACCACATATTCCATTATGTACTTCCGCCATTGCCAAATAAGCATCGTCATTTCCTAAGCATCTAAGAAATACTCCATCAATGCCTCTTTTATACAATTCATCATTGAACAACACATATTTTACTGCTCGATATTTTATTTTCTTATCGATTCTCCCGTTTGGATTTTGCAAATAATCCATAATCGATTTTCTCCAATCCTAATCATCTAAGTTATTAATTTGTAAAATTTCCCTTTCTTGGAGTAATTTCTCTTTGATTTGAATCATCATTTGTAAAATTTTCAGAGAAATTTTATACTTAGATGCTATTTGCGCTAAATCATTGGCTTCTCGATTAAATTCTCAAGGAACATATTCGAACGTTATGTCATCAAACATTTTACTCAAAGTAATTACTTTTTCTAAGTATCTGAACAAATTGGTATTAATACATTTGTATTCTTTTCGTACTTGTTTGATCACTATTTGTGAATCACCCCTTACAATTACATGTCGAGCTTTTAACTTAATAAAAGTCTTAAGACCCGCAACCAAAGCTTCATATTCAGCTTCATTATTCGAGCAAGTGGGTTTAATTTCAAATAATAAGTTGGTCGGGATATTACTTGGCGAAATAATAAGAATTCTCACCCCTGACTTGTCCGATGTACTCGATCCATCGAAATACATTATCCATTTACTTATCTCAATAAATAAATTATCAATCGGGTCAATTGTATGGTCTATCATAAAATCAATAATAACTTGGCCTTTTACCGATTTCAAAGAATCGAATGACAATGAAAACTCTGTCAAAGCTAAAACCTACTTACCTATTCGATTATGCATAATAGGTTTCGATAAAAGAAACTTTAAAATATTATTTTTGGAATAAACTATCACATCATGGGGTTTCATCAAATATTTGAGTTTCGTACAAGAGAAATACAAACATAGCCCTAACTTTTTAATATCATTGTATCGAGTTTCAACATTTTTTAATATTCTACTAAGATAATAAACAACACATTCTACACCATTTTGATCCTCTTGTGCTAGTAGACTGGCTATAGCTCGATCTGATGCTTATACATACAATTTCAATGGCTTGTTCCTCACTACTAGTATCAAAATCGGAGGATTCGTCAAAGTCAATTTAATATGCTCAAAGGCTTTCTGATGTTCTTCCTCCCATTTGAAATCTGCTTCCTTTTTCAACTTTAACAAAGACGAAAAAACATAAGTTTTACCAGCCATATTAGAAATAAATCGTCTTAAATAATTTATTTTACCTAACAACAATTGCAACTGCTTTTTATTCTTTGGGGTAGAAATGTCTAATATTGCTTTTGCTTTGTTTTTATCAATCTCGATCCCTTTTTCATGTACGATGAATCCTAAAAACTCACCAGCAGACACACCAAAGGCACATTTCAAAGGATTCATTTTTAAACCATATTTCCTCATTCTTTCAAAATATTTTCTTAAATTATCTAAATGTTCATGTTTTTTCTTCGAGGCAACAACAATATCATCTATATAAACCTGCATGAAATCATTAATCAAATCATGAAAAATTAAATTCATTGTTCTTTGATATGTCGCTCCAGCATTTTTCAATCCAAATGACATCAATATCCATTCATAAGTACCTAATTCCCCCGAGCATCGAAAAGTTGTTTTAGTTATATCGTTTTGGGCAACAAAAATTTGATTATATCCTGAATATCCATCTAAGAGACTCAAAATTTCATTACCAGCTACCGCATCTATTAACACATCAGCTACTGGCATAGGGTATTCGTCTTTAGGAGTTGATAAATTTAAATCTCGATAATCAATGCATACACTCATTCTACCATTCTTTTTAATAACTGGAACAATATTGGAAATCCAATCCACATACCTGGCAGTTCTGATAAATTTCGCGCTAAGAAGTCTCTCGATTTCTTCTTTAATCTTACCCATCACCTCAGGTGCAAATCTTCTCGGAACTTGTTTTACTGACTTCTTGCCTTCTATGATAAGTAATATATGCTCGACTAGACTTTGATCCAATCCAGACATTTCTTCATAATCCCAAGCAAAGCAGTCTTTATATTCTTCCAGTAAAAGAATCATATCTTTTTTCATTTCTTTTTCGAGATACCTACTAATATAAGTAGGTTTTCTTTTCTTTGTACTTCCCAAGTTGGTTTCTTCTAATGGATCTTGGGCCTCAACTTTTTTGTGATTAGATGTGAGAGATCTTTCAAAACCTAAAGGAGAATTATCATAAATACAATCAAGTATAACTTGATCACTATTATTTGCTTCTGTCGAGTATATCGACTTATTTATTCCTACCCTATTACTACTACTTTCTTGGTTCTCTCTCTTTCCATTTTCGTATCTTCTTAATCGAGCCAAGAACTCCACATAACCTTCATGCATTTTCACCGGCCACTTCGAGGCTGACCCCCTCTTTGATCAGTACAAACCCTTTTTTCTCATTTATTTCCAGAAATCGTTCCTCATGCATTTTTGAATTAAAATCCTCGATAGTCTCGAAGGTATATGGCTGAGTGAGCGTCAAATTTTGGAGAGACCGACCATCCTGAGATACGAATGTTACGAACTCGTGCTGGTCTCCTTGAATCACTTCGAGATGTCCATCTCGATTCCACATAAATAACTTCTAATGAGCAGTGGAGGGCACTGCTCCAACCCCATGAATCCATTCTCTGCCCAGTAATGCATTGAAATTGACATGCGATTGGACTACCACAAAAACAGTGGGCCTCGAATAAGTACCCACTTTCACATCTAAGGCGATCATGCCTTGTGAACTCGATGATTTCCCGCTGAAATCGGAAATCAAGATATTATGTCTGATTAAGTCTTTCAAATCGACACCGAACCTCTTTAACATAGTGATTGGCAGTATGTTTACCGCCGCACCACCATCCACAAGGACTTTATTCACATTTTGTCCTTGTATCTCGATATTCAACATCAGGGGTTTCAAATGAAACCTCATTTCCTCTTATGGAGGATCGATAAAAGCAGCGTCTCTATGGGAAGCTTCGCATGACACTTGCGTCACCCACGTCACTTTTGGTCTCATTTCCTCAGAAAAGAAATCATCCTCTCGATGAACATCATTTTGTTCCTGAAATTCCTCATACTCATTAACATACTCTGCAGGTAGTATCGATATCACTCCAATCTGTTGTCCATCCTTATTATTTTCATCCTTACCGTCGACAAAATCTCTTACATACTGACCCCTGGTCGATATATTCTGCTCTTCAAAGCTCTTATAATTGTTGAACCTTCCCCAGTAAGGTTGGAGCCTTCCCCCTCTCTTCCAGGGATTTCCTCAAAATCTCCTTTGGAACATGGGGAATCCAGTATTTGATCCTTCATTGCATGAAATTCTATCGAACACATTATTATTTTGAAATCTACTTCTTCCTCCCCGAGGAGAATATATCTCCTTCTTGACCCATCGCATTTGATTTCTATTAGAAGAAGAACCAACAAATTTCTGATTTTCTCCTACTGTCATATGGACCGTTTATTTTCCTTTAACATTGTAATTCTTCTACTGTGTCTCCACTTTTTTTATTTGCTCCTCCCTGAAGGATTTAGCAGTAGATTTTTCAAACACCGCACTACATCGTGGACATAATGCCACGTCTTCATCCTTTTCTTTCTTTCTGGTTAAAATTTCAACGAGTGAATCCTCTGTTTAAGGATAAATTTCTCTCTCGAATTCTTTCTCGAACTCATTTAAATTGAATTCTATGTCTTCCTCTGACATGTCCATTTTGATATGTCTAGGATCAACGTCTTTAGTAACATCGACCATACCTATAAAAGCTGAATTTACCAATCGAGAATTTTCAGTAATGCCTGACTGAGACTTAACATACCCCACCTGAACCTCAAATGGACTAGTATCCAGTTTCATCGATATCTCCTCAAATTTCAACCTTCCTTGGTCGATTGCATCTTGAATCATGTTCCTGAAATGTATACAATTATTAGTCCAATGCCCATAAATATTATTAAATTTGCAAAATTTTCGACCATTTCTTTGATCTAAAGAAGACAATTTATGATCATCACTCAATTTAATCTATTTATCTTTCAATAAAATATCGAAGATTTTATCTGCTTTTGTTACATCGAAAGTATATGTTCGATTTGCCATTTTGTCTTTTACCTCATTTTTCTGCAACAATTTACAAATATATGGAGCTCCCACTTTGAGCTTTGCTATGTTTACTTTCTCATCAATAAAATCTTCATTGTTTACCTCTGTCTTAGGATTCTCTTCGTATATTTCACTTATGTATGCCACCCTATCTTTCTTTATAGGTTTCTCAAATTTCTTATATCTTTCCTTCTCATACTAGATTTGTTCCACTCTTCTTACTTTATCGGCTAATTGAGCCATGTCACTCAACGGTAAATTGACCAACTTCTTTCTAATCGAGAATTCTAAACCAGTAGAGGTCATTCTAACTAATTCAAATTCGGGAATCTGAGTGAAACATCTTGATTTCATTTGTCTAAATCTACTCAAATAATCATGTATACTCTCATGATTATATCTTTTTATGTTCATTAAGTCGATGAGACTTACTTGAGTTTCTCCCCTAAGAAATTGCTCATGAAAATTCCTTTCCAATTGTAGCCAATTATATATCGAGTTAGGTGGCAAAGTGGTAAACCAAGTGAAGGCATTCTTTGTTAATGAACTAGGGAATTATTTCATTTTTAATTCCTCATTCATAGCTATATCTCTACATTCGATTTGATATCGTGCCAGATGCTCTATAGTACATTTTTTTTATTCCGACTCGAGAATCGTATTTGGAAAAGGAGAAAAAAAGTATGGTTGGTTAAGTGGTCTTAATTCCACTCCTTAGGGATTCATCCTTTGACCCAACACATGATTGTACTGCATGTTATTCTAATTATACACATTTTGAAACCCCCCATTCAAATTTTTGTCAGCATCATTCCTCATATGCAGATATTGTTAGAATCGCGCAGCGGAATGTTTGCGTTTATGGACAAAAACCAAGAGAGGGGGGGGGGGTGAATTGGTTTCTTAAACAAAAATTAGGGTTTTCAAATTTTCTCCAAATTTCACCGATTAAATTTTTGTGTAAAGTAAATAGAGCAAGGATAGAGTATTACACAGTCGATTTATACTGGTTTGGATCAAAAGACCCTACGTCCAGTTGCTAATCACTCAAACAGAGGATTAACGCTGTCACTATAATCACAGTTATACAATCAGATTACAAATGAAAAGATAAGGTAAAGAATACACCTCTCTTGAGTCACACAAGAGATGAACACCTCCTTTGAATCCCACAAAGGATGAAGAACAGCTTTCCCTAGAGGCGTCACAACACACATCCACTAAGAAAACCCACTCAATGATTCTAATCGCTTCTAGCCCACACTAGGTTTCAAAAGCCCCTTTTTCCTCCAACAAACAGTTTTCTGACAGTCACAACTCTCAACTTTTGTTTGAAAAAGGTTGTTCCATTTGCAGATATCCTTAGAGAACCTTAAGTAGAAAGATTGGGGTTTGGGAATTGGGGATTTTCGAAAATAGATGAATTGGGAATAGGGTTTTCGAAACTTGGTCCAATTTTGAAATTCAAAACACATATCTGACTGAAATAATCGATTATCTTAAGTGTTAATCGATTATTCCAGAGCCAAATTCGTAGGGAACCCAAAACAACTCAGTTTAATCGATTAACTGGGCATTTAATCGATTAACAGCCCAGTTAATCGATTAACAGAGGGTTTAATCGATTATTCCAGAGAGCAGATGCTGAAAATTGTTTTCTCTCTGTAATAATCGATTATCCTGCCATTTAATCGATTAATCCAGTATGTTTTTCATAAAAATGAGTTTTTAAATCCTTTAAAGAGTGGACTATGTGCTGGCTATCTTAGTCTCTAATAATACAGACTCAAAATCATAAAAACAGAGTTATTACATAATATTACAAGTCTTCAAATCTTTAAGTCTTTTATTCTTGAATCATCATCAAAATCTACAAGCTTCATATCCTTGTATGTTCAACATTCATATCCTTGTATGTTTCAACAATCTCCCCCCTTTTGATGATGATCAAAATTTCCTTTAAAGCCCTTTGTAATAACCTGTTTTGTCTGTCACATCTAACAAAAACATTAAAAATACCAGATAATATTTAAATTTAATAAACATAAGAGGATTTAAATAATTTCTCCCCCTATTTTGATTATGATCAAAAAATGAAAGCTCCCCCTCAATAAGTGCATAATTTATAAAATAGCTGCCCCTAAACAAAGCAAAAATATCAATTTTATTCCATAAATTAAAGTAATTACAAACAAGAATATGAGGAAGAGATTAAAACTCTTCACTATCGCTATTGAATTGAGCATCAAATCTATCTTCTAGGTTACAAACCCTATCATCTACATTTGAGATACGACAAATGATTTCCTCATGCCGTTCTTGAGAAATAGTGAAGAATTCTTGCATTCTTTGATTCATATCAAAGAGCATATCTTCCATTGATTGGTGGGATGTAGGAGGGGTAGATGATGTCCCAGCAATATGTATATTTTCAGTAGGAAATTCAGCAGCTGCAGGCATCTCTTCAACATTTTCAGCCATGTTGGAAACGTCATCTTTATGCACATAGATTCCATTGACACGCACCATTTGTAACTGTGTTAGCGTTCTGTCAAGCATTCTATTTGAATTTATTGTCCTTACCTTTTGCTCTCCTTCAACATTCACTCCTTTGTATTCTAAAATACGAGAAATGAGAAGAGCATATAGAATTTTGAAAGTAGGATGACGCTTAGCTTTAAGAATTGTCATGGTGACTAGACTACCCCAGTCTATTGGCTCATTATTCATGATGGCATGAATAATGCGAAGATCAATGGAAGAGCATTGGGCATGGTTGGTTTCCCGGGGACATAAAATCCAGACAATAAGATGCAGTAGCAATCGTTCCTCCTTCTTTAATGGGTCGGCCTGAAGAAGACGTCTAATTTCCATGGAGGGGTTGCGGAGAAATGATCGGTAAGCCATAATGCTATCAAAGTCTTCTAACTCCGCAAAAATATTGATAGCATCTTCTCTGACATTAAAATAGACAACATTTTCCCATATATCGTCATCAAGGATGATAGTCACACCCTTGATGCGAGAAGTAGCTACATGATCTCTAAATTTAAAAAGATAATAGAATACCCTAACTAGATCAGGGTAGTAAGTACCTTGCATTTGGATAAATGGGAGGACACCTTGGATTTCAAGAAGATTTGGAAAATTAAATCCCCTATTGATGAATTGATCACCAATAATATATTTTGGAGTGATGATACCCTTTTCCTTTCAGAAGGTGAGAAATTCTTATCTACCCTCATCGTCTGAGATGCATCCTTGAATAGAATTTGGATGGGGATGAGAGGCAGGAGCAGATCTTCTTCTTGTGGGGTTCTTAGCACATGAAGAGGAAGTCATTAGGATTTAGAAGGAGAGAAAACAAGAGAGTTTTGAAGGCAAGTGAGATTGGGAGAAAGCAAGAGAGCTTGAATGATGCAAGAATGCTTGGATTCAAGAATTTGAGGTGAGGAGAAGTGAAATGAAGGCTTCCTATATATAGGGAACAAGAAAAACTGTCATAAACGGTCATATTTGAGTGAAGGAGTGCCAAAATACCCGTTTCAAATGGCTAGATCATGAAAACGTCCTAGTTTAATCGATTAAAGCCTCAGTTAATCGATTAAACCATCAACTGAACCAGATAATCGATTAAATAAAGCTGTTAATCGATTAAATGAGTAGTTAATCGATTATTGCTTGAAATAATCGATTATTCCAGAGAGAAACTTCAGATCTTGGACATTTAGGTGCAGATAATCGATTATTGCTTCAAATAATCAATTATTCCAGAGAGATCATCAAATTTTTAAGGTTTAGACACATGATAATTGATTAACACCCGACATAATCGATTATTACAGTACAATCAAGCAAAAATTGATTAGTTAAGCAGATTTTAAGCTATATCTAATATTCCTAAGTCTCTTCTAAGGTCATAGAATCTATCCTTGGGAAGAGGTTTAGTAAAAATATCTGTTAATTGATGCTTTGTATCAACATATTCAATTTTACAATTTCCTTTACTAATATGATCTCTTAAGAAATGATGTCTGATCTCTATATGCTTAGTTCTAGAGTGCATTACTGGATTCTTAGTAAGATTTATTACACTTGTATTATCACACATAAAAGGAATATCACTTAGAAAGATACTATAGTCTTCTAATTATTGTTTCCTCCATAAAATTTGAGCACAACAATTACTAGCTACAATATATTCAGCTTCAGTAGTGGATAAAGCAACACATGCTTGTTTCTTAGAATTCCAAGACACTAATGATGATCCTAACAAATGACATGTTACACTAGTACTCTTTCTATCTATTTTACATCCACCATAATCAGTATCAGAATAACCTATTAAACTAGGAGAAGCTTCAGATGGATACCATAAACCAAAACCTGTAGTTCCTTTTATATATTTTAAAATTCTTTTTACTGCAGTTAAGTGAGATTCTTTTGGACATGCTTGAAATCTAGCACACACACAAACAGAATGCATAATATCAGGTCTACTTGCAGTTAAGTATAACAGTGAACCTATCATACCTCTATACATAGATTGGTTAATTTCCAAACATGATTCATCCTTGTCTAAATAGCATGAAGTTCCCATGGGTGTGTTAGCTTCCTTTGAAGTGTCCATTCCAAATTTCTTGAGAATCTCTTTGCAATACTTAGTTTGAGAAACAAAAATGTCATCTTTAAGTTGTTTAATTTGAAGTCCAAGGAAGAACGTTAATTCTCCCATCATTGACATTTCAAATTCACCCTGCATTATCTTAGCAAATTCTACACAAAGGAATTATCAGTTGATCCAAAAATGATATCATCAACATATAATTGAACTAATAAGATATATTCTTTTACTTTCTTAATAAACAAAGTGGAATCAATTTTTCCTCTAGAAAAATCATTTGAAGTTAGAAAACTACTTAAGCTTTCATACCACGACCTAGGAACTTGTTTCAAACCATATAACGCTTTCTTCAATTTAAAAATATGGTTGGGATATTTAAAATCTTCAAATCCAGGGGGTTGTTCCACATATACTTCCTCTTTGATAAACCCATTCAAAAATGCACTTTTAACATCCATTTGATATAATTTAAATTTCATCAATGAGGCATAAGCAAGAAGTAGGCGTATAGCCTCTAACCTGGCAACAAGAGCATAAGTTTCATCATAATCAATACCTTCCTCTTGACAGTAACCTTTAGCAACAAGTCTGACTTTATTCTTTGTTATATTTCCATCTTCATCAAATTTGTTTCTAAATACCCATTTTGTTCCAATTACTTGATGTGATTCTTCTCTTGGAATTAATTCCCAGACTTGATTCCTTTCAAATTGATTAAGTTCTTCTTGCATTGCTATGCACCATTGGTCATCTTTAAGAGCTTCTTCAACACTTTTGGGTTCTATCTGTGAAACAAAAGCTATAGACATACAGAAATTGGTCATATTTCTAGTTCTTACCCCTTTCGAGATATCACCAATTATATTACCCATTGAGAGTTCTCTTGGTGATTGCCATTCTTTTGCTAATTTAGTTGGTTGAGATGACTCATTCTCATTCAAATACATTTCTTCTAGAGCCTCTCTTATGTACTCATCATCACCTACAAGTACTTTATTTGACTCAAGAGGATTTCCCTCAAGGTCTACAATTTCATCAAAGGTGACATGCACAGATTCTTCAACATTTAAAGTTCTTCTATTAAACACTCTATATGCTTTGCTAGTTAGTGAATAACCTAAGAAAATGCCCTCATCGGCTTTTGAGTCAAACTTTCCTAAGTTATCTTTTCCATTATTCAAAACAAAGCATTTACATCCAAATATTTTTAAATGAGCAACATTAGGCTTTCTACCATTCAACAGTTCATAAGGAGTTAATTTTATTATTGGCCTTATAAGCATTCTATTCAATACAAAACATGCAGTACTGACAGCATCAACCCAAAAATATTTAGGAACATTTGATTCATTTAGCATTGTTCTAGCAAGTTCCTCTAGTGACCTATTTTTCCTTTCTACTACACCATTTTGTTGGGGAGTCCTAGGTGCAGAAAAATTGTGCAAAATACCATTTTCCTCACAATATTTTTCGAACCACTCATTTTGAAACTCTCCACCATGGTCACTTCTTAACACCTTAATTCTTAAGTCTTTTTCATTTTGAATTTGCTTTTCAAACTTCCTAAAGACCTTAAAAGCTTCATTTTTTAATGTTAAGAAAAATGTCCAAGTATATCTAGAAAAATCATCAACAATTACAAGAGCATAATAATTTCCACCAAAACTTTTTATCCTAGATGGACCAAATAAATCTAAGTGTAAAAGTTCTAAAGGTTTTGATGTGGAAATAACATTCTTAGATTTAAATGATGATTTTACTTGTTTACCTTTTTGACATGCATCACATAATCTATCTTTTTCAAATTTTAACTTAGGCAAACCAACAACTAAGTCCTTTGCTATTAATTTATTTAATTGATGCATATTTATATGAGCCGCTCTCTTATGCCATAACCATGGGTTTTCTTCCTTAGCAACTAAGCATGTTATACTAGTATCATGTATACAATCCAAATCAATCAAATATATATTATTATGCCTAATGCCTTTCAATGCTACATTTTCGTTATTCACTAAATGTATGGTACAAAACTTACTTTCAAAGATTACCTTGAATCCTTTGTCACAAAGTTGACTTATACTTAGGAGATTATGTTTTAGCCCATCAACAAGAAGCACATCCTTTATCTCCAAAGTGTTTGCACCACCAATATTTCCAATTTCAAGTATCTTTCCTTTGTTGTTGTCCCCATAGGTTACATATCCTTGTTCTTTAGCTTTGAAACTTACAAATTTCGTTTTGTTTCCAGTCATATGTTTTGAGCATCCTCTATCAAGATACCACATAAAATTCTTGGGTTTGGAAGTTTCCTACAAAACAAGAACATAGTAATCTTAGGTCCCCACAACTTTTGGTCCTTGGGGTTAGAGACAAACAAATCATTTAACTATAGGAACCCAAACATATTTTCCTTTAGGAACACCAAAATGCTTAATTTTACATTTATTTGAGGTATGACCATGTTTCATACAATAAAAGCATGCATTAGATGTAATTCTTCAATATGATACATTTCTAACTATTGATGGTTTAGTTCCTTTTTCAACCCATACTCTTCTGTTTTTAATTTTAGGCTTTTTTAAGAGAACATGATGGTTTTCTCTATTTTGAACATTAGCAACTTTCTCCTTATAATTATCACTTATTTCCTTCTTAGCTTTATCAAGCAAATGTCTAAGTAAATCACTTTCATATTCATACTCCTTACATGATGCACATGTTATATTCTCATTATCCTTTTCCTCTAAACATACAATTTTCGTTTTTAAGGACTCCACCTCTTTTTCGGATTTATTCAAACACTTTTTCACAGATTTGTATTCATTTTTCAAGTCCTTAAAAGCATTAAACAATTCTTCATATGCATTTTGTAATTCATCAAAGTTATTTTCATCATCACTTGAGGAAGAGTCGGAATCACTAACCTCAAAGTCGGAAGATATATTGTCTTTTGCCATCAAGCAAATGTTCCAAATCACTTGACTCTGAACTTGAGTCACTATCATCCCAAGCAATGTAGGCTTTCTTCTTGAAGAATTTCTTGCCTTTGTTATCTTCATTCTTCTTGTTTGGACATTCAGTTTTTACATGTCCTGTTTCACCACAACCATAACATTTGATATTTAAAGAAGTACTTTCTCTTACCTTTCCCTTACCTTTGAAGGGTTGCTTCCCTTTGGCTTTCATAAACTTGGTAAATTTCTTTTATCATAAGACTCAGTTAGACGGTCACAAACAACAGGAACATTAAATGTACTAGGAGAGTTGACAAGATTGGATGGAGACGGAGGTGAAGATTGACTTTTAAAATAAAAAGAGAACTGATCAAAGGTGACATATGCAGACACAAAATAACGGTTAAGAGAAGGAGAAAAACATTTGTATCCTTTTTGTGATCTTGTAAACCCTAAGAAAACACATTTATGTGATCTAGGAGAAAGCTTGTCAAGACCAGAACTGAAATTATGAACAAAACATGTAGACCCGAAAACTTTTAGAGGTAAGGGATGAAGTGGTTCATGAGGGAATAAAATGGAATGAGGTATTTTATTATCTAAAACCAAATATGGCATGCGATTAACAAGATAACATGCAGTAAGAAGAGCATCACCCCAAAAATGTTGAGGAACCTCTCCATGAATTAAAAGAATGCGAGTTGTTTCAATAAGATGTCTATTTTTATGTTCAGCTACATCATTTTGTTGAGGTGTATAAACACAAGAAGTTTGATGCAAAATACCATGAGAAGCCATGAATTGTTTAAAAGAATGAGAAAGATATTCACGACCATTATCATTGCGCCAAACTCTAATAGAAACACTGAACTAAGTTTGAATTTCATTGAAAAAAGTTTGAAAGATATGAAATAATTCAGAACGATTTTTCATCAAAAATAACCAAGTTCATCTGGAATAATCATCAATGAAAGTAACAAAGTATTGAAAACCTAAAGTAGACTTAACGCGGCTAGGTCCCCAAATGTCAGAGTGAATCACGGCAAAAGGGGACGAAGCACCACGTGTGACACTACGAGGAAAGGAAGTACGACTATGTTTGCCTAATTGACACGACTCACATGCCAAACTAGACAATTTAGATAAGGCAGGGACAAGTTACTGTAACATGGCAAGACTTGGATGACCTAACTGAGCATGAAGAAGAGAGGGAGACTCTATAACTGCACCAACATGTGTAAAGGGACGAAGATGATAAAGACCATGAGACTCACATCCTGTGCCAATCACCTGTTTCGAACTCCGGTCTTGTAATCACACAGAATTATTGGTAAAAGAAATAACACAATCAAGAGAACGAGTTAGACGACTGATGGATAATAGGTTAAAAGGAGACCCAGGGACATAAAGAACATTATCAATGGTTAAAGAAGGGAAAATTTAACAGTTCAAACACCATGAGATGATACTCTAGAGCCATCAGCCAGTGTAACAAAAGATAAAGGATCAGGAGAGGATAAAGAGGAGAACAAAGATTTGTTACCAGTAATATGATCAGTGGCTCCTGAATAAAAAACCCAAGGACCAGAAGAAGATTGGGTCAGACCAGCAAAAGATGTACCTGTGTGTGCGACAGACACATTGGAACTAGAAGACTGTTGATCCTCATACCATTTGAGAAATTTGTTGAACATAGCAGGTGTGTCTAATGAAATAGAAGAAGGATTATCCTTAGCAGATAAAGGTGGGGAAAGATCAGTCTGAGCAACTGCAGTAGATCGAGGAGGACGACCATGTAATGCATAACACTTGTCAATCTTGTGACCTAGTTTGCCACAATGTTCACACTCATGTAATGCATAACACTGGTCAATCTTATGACCTAACTTACCACAATGTTCACACTTAGGACGCCCTTTTCCCTGTTTGCAAGGGCGAGTTCGGTCATCACGATGAGATACTAATGCAGAAGCAGGTGTGTCAGGGTTGGGTTTTGCTGGTATACGCAAAAGAGTGGAGCAGGTTGATGTCAAGGTGGGGACAACCGAAAAACCCAAAATCTGATCACGAATATGTGAATATTGATCAGCAAGTTAGTGTAATGCTCCTAACATGAAGAACTTTGATCGTTGTCCTATCTCGGTGGCAGGGTCGGGGGAAGGAGGCAATAACTCATTGAACTCATGAAAAAAAGAGCATGAATTTTGCCCATATAATCAGTCATAGAATCTTGATGTTTAGAGGCAATAACATCTACAAATTTAGAACAGACATCATAGAGACGTTGAGTATCATTAGTGTATAATAATTTGGCATGTTCCTAGATTTTGGCACATGTTTCGTAGGAAAAAAAAAATTGTTTTAACGAAGGATCAAGAGTACCCTTGAGAACCACACATAATTGAGCATCAATGGTGTCCCAACGGTCTTCCTCACCAGGAGTGAGAGTAGGTGCTTTCGGGGCAAGATGATCAAGATAATTCTGACTCTTAAGCCATAATCTGACGTCTGATGACCATGTGGCATAATTAGGGTCAGTTAACTTATCAATAGATAAGTGCACATTAACATAGTTAGTGTAGATGGAAGGATCAGACGCAGTACTGACAGAATTGGAAGTACTAAAAGGAGCAAAAGAAGTCATAAAGGGCGGATGCAATAGAGACAGCGGCGTGAACCAATACACCAGGTAAGTTCCCAAGAAAGAGAGGTGGGTCACTAATGGACATGCTTAAATACCAAGTCTTTCCTTGTCAAAACTTTCCTAGACATGCACTTTCACACTACCAAATAACCGACAACGATAGCGGCGGTGGTGGCAGCTTCAATAGTGGTCAAAGGCGAAAAAAAATATTTCAAAATAACCTTAAGCTCTAGATACCATGTTGAATATAGAAGAAATCACTAGTGCAAAAATGACATTTTACTTCACCCAATTGTCATCGCATATCAAAATACTCGACGTAAATAAAACGCGGTGGCAATTTTGTAAATAAGAGGTGAAACTTTTACGTCGCATATTGTAGGAGGTGACGTTAGAAACCTATTTTACGTCACACTTGGTACAACGCGACGTAAAAGAGAGCTTTTTAATTCGCGTGGGATGTGCGCGACATAAAAAGTGATACTTTTTACGTCACGTGGGGGGTGTGCGAGTAAAAAGTATCACTTTTTACGTCACATGGGGATGCGCGATGTAAAAGAGGCTTTTTACGTCACGTGCTAGGGTGTGTGACGTAAAAAGTTCTTTTTATTCTCTTCCAGACCCACTCCCGCATCTCGTGCCGCAAGGTTTTTTTAGAACGACAATGAGAATGACGACGACAACTACCTTTCCACACCATTTTTTATCATTTTGGCAGTGAAGAACATCAACATTGTGTCTCATTTTATGAATTTGACATTTCTCCTAGATTGGATTCGAGTTTGAAATCGTTTTCGTGTTTACTCGAGGTTAGTGTTCTATGTCTCCTGATATATGTTCAAATTGAATCCGTGATTGTTTTTGGGGATCTCAATCACGTCATTGTATGAATGTCTCCACTCGGATTGTTATTGGAATGTCATTATTTTGTTTGAGTGCATTTTCGGTTTACACACTCCATTTACGTGCTTTGTTGTTTGTATATTAATTTATTTTTAAATATAAATTTTGAATCTCTAGGAGTGACGAAACTTTATAACATAATATGAATCGAAGTTGGATGAATGCACGTCGTATTAGTGAAGAGTACAAAAATGGAGTTGATGAATTTTTGAAATTTGCTAGTGAAAATGGAAAAGGTATTGAATAATATATGACATTTTTTCATTTAGAATCGTGTCTATAACTAATGTTCTAAGTGGAAAACTCAAAACAAAGACTTTGTTAGAAAAGTAGTTTTAAATCAAGAGGGGGGGTGAATTGATTTTTGAAAGTTTTTTCGCAATACACAGATTATCTAATTCGAAAATTAAGTTTCTAAAAATCTTTTTGAATTACCAAGCAATCAAACAATATAAGCGCAGCAGCAGAAATTAAAGAGAGAAAGGTTAGGAAAGATTTCACCGGTAATTTTATACTGGTTCACCCAATACCAGGGCTACGTCCAGACTCCAGCCAAATTCCAGCTGGGTTCCACTAGAATAGATGTTTTACAGACTCACCCTCTTACACCTATTCTAACTCTCCACCAAGAACCAAATTCCAGCTCTTGGAAACCTCTGCAACCAAATTCCAGCTCGCAGAGAACCCAGTGCCCAAATTCCAGGCACCACACACAAGAACCAAATTCCAGCTCTTGCTTTAACCTTTCCACCAAGAACCAAATTCCAGTTCTTGGCAACTTTCTACAGACAACTGCAGAAAACTTGTACCCAAATTCCAGGTACAAAACAGTACAAATGAATGAATAGAAATTTAAAAGAAGAAACAAAGAAAGCTCAAACCGGATTACACCAATCCACAGTCAGTTTCTTCTTCAAAGAAATGCAAAGTGCCTCAAGAAAGATTTCAAAAGAAGTTCACAAAAACAGTTGTGTATCTTTCTTGAAAAATGCTAATAGTTGCTTGTATTGATTGCTTGAATTGTGTAAAAACTGATATGTGATCTCTATCTCAAAGTTTCAAGCAAATCTGTTTATAAAAGAGTATTTTCAAATCTGCTGCATTAATTAATCTGTTGAAAGTTTGTTTTAATCTGTTGAAATAGCCGTTACAATCTGTTAAAAGTCCTTTCAACCCATTAATGCGTTCATGATCTTTAACAGAAAATGTTTTAGTTGATACGACCACGTTTTTATCAGTTAAAACGTTTTACAAACATTTTCTAAGTATAAAACAATCGATTGAATCACGTATTAATCGATTGATTTGTTTAAAAACCTTCTTATAAAACTTTCCAAGTTATTTTAGCTGATATAAAGTCGTTTCAATCGATTGAAAATCTGCACATATATTTTCAAGTCATTTTAATCGATTGAAAGTTCGTTTTAATCGATTGAAAAGATTTTCTAAGTTATTTTAATCGATTGAAATACGTTTTAATCGATTGAAATAAGTCTGATCGGTCATAATTCAATTCTGATCGATCATATCCAACTCTGATCGGTCATAATCTTATTCTGATCGATCATCCTGACATCCAAAGTGATTTTAATCGATTGAAACGTGTTTTAATCGATTAAAATAATTCTGATCGTTCATATTTAAGATCTGATCGATTATATTGCATTCTGACCTATTATATTCGAATTCTAATCGGTCATAAAGAGTTTTAATCGATTAAAAGGTTTTTGTATCAATTAAAATGCTGTGAAAACACTTCTATAAACATTCTAAGTGTTTTAAACGTTTCTTTAAAAAACTATATCAGTTAAAACCATTGTTAAGAAGGTTCTTTGACAAAATGCTTTTGTTTTTTTTATTTGTTTAAAACTATTTTTGAGGCATTTTGCAAATTGAGTGAAGAAGCTTTATGCAGTGGAAAAGGTAAAGTGGTTTTACCTAAGCTTTCTGTTTAGACACACTAAGTCTTCAGCTCCTTTGTTCTGAGTGACTTGTTTGACTGCTGCAGAGTTGACCCTTGACTTTATCTTTGACTTCATCAAATCAATGAGATCTTTGCTAGGATCACTTTCAGTCTCCCCCTATTTGATGAAGACAAACACCATTTTGAAAAAACAATCTCTGCAAAATAAGTCACTTGATAATGCAGTTAGGTGAGAAATATAAGAATGTAATAAAGTTTTGTTTCTCCCCCTAAAACTTATTTCTCCCCCTAAAATGTTGTTCTTAAATTTATCTTAAAGTGATGCAACTATTTCTCCCCCTTTTGACTTCATCAAAAATAGGGAATAGAAGAGAGAAGAATGTAAGGTTTCGAAAAATATGCTCAAGTTTTTGAAAATACAAAAGTGAATCAATATTTCACTCATGAAAAGAATCAATTAAAGTTGATTCAAACTTATCTCCATTAACACGTTTGTAATGAATACAATTAACACGTGTAAAGATAAGGGAATCACGCTTTAGTAGCATGTTTACAGAAACAGCCATTAACTAAAGCCTTTAATCTTTCTTCCCAGAATAAAAATCGATTAAAAACAGAGCATAATCGGTTAAAATGTTCTTGGTAAATGATTTTAATCGATTGAAAGAAAAGTTTAATCGATTAAAACATTTAAGATTTTGAAAACATGAAACTTTAGTAAAAATAATCGATTATTTCGATTTTGAATCGATTAAAACATGTTGTATAAGTTCATTTAATCGATTAACAAGATGTTGTATTGATTAAAACAATCAGTTTTGAAAATGAAGTAATGTTTAATGCATATTTTGTAAAACTGATCATTTAGAAGGATGTTTTAACAATACTAACAGCTATCTTAGCTAATAGATCTATCAGAATAAAGTCTTATTTAGCTAAAGCTCTCAGGGATCTATTTAAATTCTATTTACGCCAGTCTGATCTAGATTAGATCCTAAACCATATTTAACCAAAGGTTAAGGCAAATGTTCCTGGTATAACACCAGTTAATATCACAGTCCATGCAAACAATATAAAGATAGAAATAAGCAGAAGATAAAGATGATGAGGGGAACTAGTCATCCCAATTTCCCTGATTGAACTGCTTATCCACCAGCTTGGTGATCATTCATTTGATCCCCACCAATATCAAAAGATAATAGGCTTTCCTTTTTGCTGGAACTAATTTTGCTCTATCAACTATTTGAGTCAACAACTGCTGTCACTCCTGTATCAGCAACAGAAACTTTTCCTGAAAAGAAATCTTTTAGCAGTTTCCTGTTATTATTGACTGCATTCCAGTCCATGGTTGACACCACACTGGAATTTCTACTACACATCAGAGGCATAATCATGTCCTGACCAAATCCCACACAGAATGCATGATACCATAAATTGCATGAATCACAGGTTAATGATGTCCTGAGATAGGAATTTTCTTTTGAACCCATTGACAGTTGTCATTATCCAAGCAAATAACTGCATTCTTATTAATGTAGTATGATGGGTGTTATTCTCACTTATAGTGAACCAGTCATCATTATCTTTTGAGGAATGTTATTCTGGTAGAGTGGGCAATGATTAGTAATGAGGACAGGTGATGACAATCAATCCAGAATTCTAAAACAATATAAAATTTATCCCTGTACTGACCATAAAACATACATTCCCTGTACCACGTTATTCAATTTTTGAATTGCTGTTCCAGATTGGTTCCCTTATAGTGTCACCTCGTGACATTGATGATTAAAGCAAATATTCAAAGTTGCACAGTTCCAATGAATTTCACCAAGAGTTTTGAACCAATGCATGCTCAAAATTATTTCAAATATATTGCAATGTAATATCAAGAAATTTAATGAAAACATGTATTTATTGGATTTCCTAGTAATGAATAACTTATTACCAGAAACAATTATCACTAAAAAAAATTTTGATAAACTATGTTTTCAGTCCTAACAGTTTGACCTGTTTGTAACTAGTGTCTATAAGAAAAGTTACAGTCCATTCTTTGATAATTCCTTTGATTTTCAATGTATTACTACGCAGCATTCCATGTAAAGTATTAAGAGAAATGTAAACATCTACAGCTTGAATCATGTTTATGTTGTTGTCAAAATAAAAGACTCTTTCATTCATGAATAACAGTAATAGTTTTCCCACATTATGTCACTGGTCGAGTTCCCAATTCAAAGATTTGTTCAGCCTTCGCTTTCTAATTTAAAAATTTGTGTCATTGAAAGAAAATTGAATATGGATACGTTTCGAAACAGACTGCTCGAACCAGTCATGATTTTGATCATGTTTACAGCAGAGAATTGAGAGGAGATTTTGAAAATATGAAAACAGAAGAAAGATGATAAGTTGAGAAATGATAAGTTCAGAACCTGGTTTGATGAAGAAACGGATTTCAAGTTTTTGAAATTCAAAGAGACATTTAAACACATTATGCAGATTCTGGATTATCATAAAGACCTGGGTTTTTTAATCGAATTGGCCTATCAAACTTTAATTAGATGCTGTAAATCATGTTTTCAGAACCTAATTAATTGATTAATCAACTCATTATCTATTAATTTGATTCTTGACATTAGGGTTGAAAACATCTACAGTGAATTAATCGATTGTTTTATGAAAGAATCGATTAGATAGGTACAAGAATGAAATCAATAACATGACACCAGAATTTAAATCGATTAAAACGTAAATGAATCGATTAATTTTGATACCTAAGTGTTTTTAGTTGATATACAGATATTACAATCGATTAAAACAATTAAACCAAAATCCTGAGATCAGTTCAATCAATTATTTCGATATTTCAATCGATTAAAATGGTACGGACAGATATCAGTAAGTTATTTTAATCGATTAATATTGATTTATATCAATTAAAACAATTAATTTAAATACACAGAACCTGGTTTCGCAGCTCTAATCTTCAAGGGATTCCAGACTTGTTCCTGCAAAACAATTAAGTATTTTTCTGGTACCCTTTATAATTACTGGGTCCTGATCAGGTTATTTGAAAGGAATTAATCTTTGGAACCCATTTCATTCTTCCTTTGGGTACTGCATATTTCTTAATTCTCCAGTATTTTCCTGAATGCCCTTTCTTCATGCAGTAGAAACATTTGATTGTAGAGTATGAATTCCTATTTGTTTTTGTTTTCCTCGGATCTAGATTTAAAGCCTATTCCAGTTTTGTCAAACATTAATTTTTGAGATCCAAGTAATATATCAAGATTAGCTTGCCCCTGAGTGAACTTTGAAACAGTTTGAGATAAGAATTCAATTTTCTTTTGCAATTCAGGACAGTTATTGCATGGTTTATTGCATTCACAATCAGAGTTAGCATGAATCAGTTTCAAGAATTCATTATCAGTTTCATTTTCACTAATCTGTTTTTCCAGAGAATCAACCTTGTTAACTAGCCAGTTATTTAGCCCTTTCAGCCTATCATTTTCTTTTTGAAGTTTCTTAGCCTCTTCATGCATTTCATTAAATGATTCTTGTAATGCATCATAATTAACTATATTTGAAGAGGAGCTAGAACTTACCTGATCAGAATTTTCTGGGCATTCTATCCTGGCATGGCCACTGGTATTTGGTGATTCTGAGTTGACCATTAAGCATATCTCTGGTGCTTCTTCATAGGTCTTTTCAAGGATTTTCCACATTTGTGCCGCAGTTTGACAATGTGCAATCCTACAAAAATCATTTTTGTTAAGAGCGGATGAGATGATATTTTTGGCAATACAATCATCTTGGATTCTGTTAGCAATATCAATTTCCTGTTCAATAACATTCCAAGCATTTATACTAACAGATTCAATGAAGATTTTCATCCTTATTTTCCAATATAGGTAATCTGTTCCACTTAACAGTGGAGGTCTATCAATGCACGCTCCCTCAGAAAATGCCATGGATCGAAGTAACTTGATTAACTTTCAAGCACCTCGCTCTGATGCCAATTGTTAGAAAAGTAGTTTTAAATCAAGAGGGGGGGTGAATTGATTTTTGAAAGTTTTTCGCAATACACAGATTATCTAATTCGAAAATTAAGTTTCTAAAAATCTTTTTGAATTACCAAGCAATCAAACAATATAAGCGCAGCAGCAGAAATTAAAGAGAGAAAGGTTAGGAAAGATTTCACCGGTAATTTTATACTGGTTCACCCAATACCAGGGCTACGTCCAGACTCCAGCCAAATTCCAGCTGGGTTCCACTAGAATAGATGTTTCCAGACTCACCCTCTTACACCTATTCTAACTCTCCACCAAGAACCAAATTCCAGCTCTTGGAAACCTCTGCAACCAAATTCCAGCCAAGAGAACCCAGTGCCCAAATTCCAGGCACCACACACAAGAACCAAATTCCAGCTCTTGCTTTAACCTTTCCACCAAGAACCAAATTCCAATTCTTGGCAACTTGCTACCGCAGCTTCCAAAAAAGGTAATTGGAAGTACTAAAAGGAGCAAAAGAAGTCATAAAGGGCGGATGCAATAGAGACGACGGCGTGAACCAATACACCAGGTAAGTTCCCAAGAAAGAGAGGTGGGTCACTAATGGACATGCTTAAATACCAAGTCTTTCCTTGTCAAAACTTTCCTAGACATGCACTTTCACACTACCAAATAACCGACAACGATAGCGGCGGTGGTGGCAGCTTCAATAGTGGTCAAAGGCGAAAAAAAATATTTCAAAATAACCTTAAGCTCTAGATACCATGTTGAATATAGAAGAAATCACTAGTGCAAAAATGACATTTTACTTCACCCAATTGTCATCGCATATCAAAATACTCGACGTAAATAAAACGCGGTGGCAATTTTGTAAATAAGAGGTGAAACTTTTACGTCGCATATTGTAGGAGGTGACGTTAGAAACCTATTTTACGTCACACTTGGTACAACGCGACGTAAAAGAGAGCTTTTTAATTCGCGTGGGATGTGCGCGACATAAAAAGTGATACTTTTTACGTCACGTGGGGGGTGTGCGAGTAAAAAGTATCACTTTTTACGTCACATGGGGATGCGCGATGTAAAAGAGGCTTTTTACGTCACGTGCTAGGGTGTGTGACGTAAAAAGTTCTTTTTATTCTCTTCCAGACCCACTCCCGCATCTCGTGCCGCAAGGTTTTTTTAGAACGACAATGAGAATGACGACGACAACTACCTTTCCACACCATTTTTTATCATTTTGGCAGTGAAGAACATCAACATTGTGTCTCATTTTATGAATTTGACATTTCTCCTAGATTGGATTCGAGTTTGAAATCGTTTTCGTGTTTACTCGAGGTTAGTGTTCTATGTCTCCTGATATATGTTCAAATTGAATCCGTGATTGTTTTTGGGGATCTCAATCACGTCATTGTATGAATGTCTCCACTGGATTGTTATTGGAATGTCATTATTTTGTTTGAGTGCATTTTCGGTTTACACACTCCATTTACGTGCTTTGTTGTTTGTATATTAATTTATTTTTAAATATAAATTTTGAATCTCTAGGAGTGACGAAACTTTATAACATAATATGAATCGAAGTTGGATGAATGCACGTCGTATTAGTGAAGAGTACGAAAATGGAGTTGATGAATTTTTGAAATTTGCTAGTGAAAATGGAAAAGGTATTGAATAATATATGACTTTTTTTCATTTAGAATCGTGTCTATAACTAATGTTCTAAGTGGAAAACCCAAAACAAAGACTTTACAGTTCATTTATCCTAAGGTTAGAAACTTATTATAATAAGTGAATACCATAATTATTGTTTGTATTTATATTTTGGAAATAACATTATATTTTATTCATCATTTCAGTGTAATAAGCAAACAGACTCATTTGAATGTGGTTACTATGTTATGTATTGGATGAGAGTCATAGTTTGTGCGGGTATAACTGATTCTTGGACGAAGGTAATTGCTTTCAACATTAGTTAAGTTTATTTAACTTTATGTGTGTTGCATGTTTACAAGAGTCGAATTAATGTTTCAGGTATTTCAAGATCCATTTCCATTACCAGAATATGATATCACACAAATTAGAGAATAATGGGCAAGGTTTTTCGTTCAAAAATTCTAGTACTTAATTTTTTAGGTTATTGTTTATATTATATTGTGTGTATTATGTAGTTTAGGTAGCTTAGTTTGTACTATAACTTTTAGTTTGTATTAACTTTTAGTTTGTAATAGATTTTAGTTTGTAGGTTATTGTTTGTATTATATTGTTTTATTATATAGTTTGAATTATATATAATATTATTTTTTTTAATTACATAGCTAAAGAAACATGAACCTCTGGATTGTTTGATTATAATATATATTTGCAGGTTTTGGTTATAAGACAAAATAAACCCAATTTTTTTTAAAAAAGGAACAAATTTACGTCGCATATTGGTATATGCGACGTAAATTTACGTCGCGTATACTAATATGCGACGTAAATTTACATCGCGTATAACAATATGTGACGTAAATTTGCTCCAATTTTTTTAATTTTTGATATTTTTTACGTCTGTTTAGTGTAAATGTAACGTAAATTAACGTCGGATCTCGATAACTGACGTGAATTTACGTCATGCTAAGGGTCCGACATATATTTACGTCTCCCGTTTTAACGTCGGTCTTAAATACGACGTAAAAAACCCAAAATACCTGACGTAAAAAGCTTTTTTGCACTAGTGAATAGAATTTGAGATTAATCTCCCTTGTGTATAAATCACACATAGGGTAGTCTATTTATAGTAGAGAGATACAACTAAAAGAGTAACTGAAAGTAACAGAATAAACAGAAGATATTGTTTGATATTTTGGTTAACAATATCAAATAATATCTAAACAATATCTAACACATGATCATCGAATTTCTTCTTTCGATTTTCGATTCTGATTCTCGATTTTCCCCAACACACTGTCATCGAATTTCTTCTTTCGATTTTCGATTCAGATTTTCGATTTTTTCCAACCAACATGTTGTAGTCCTTGTAAAAATTTTCAAACTTGGAAATTTGATAACAATGATATTGGTTACTAGTATCCCGCACCACAAAATCACGAGAATCAGTTAGGTTGGAGAAAATGGTCTCTGGAAAAACGTTAAGAAAACCATGTCGATCACCAAAAGCGAAACTCATAGGTTCATTTTGCAAGCTTTATATTAGGAGTAATGCACTCAACTCGAGTAGTGATGATTTCTCAGTTAAAACCAAATTCCTAAAATTGGATGATTTGATGATTCAAGGAATTGGTAAAAGTTGGTTTAATCCAAATTGTGAACATAACATTAACATTTGTGGCAGATAAGGATAGAATCAAGCATAGTTAAGTAGTAACGATTTCTTAGTTAAAATTAAATTCCTATAATTGGATGATTTGATGAATTAAGGAATTAGTAAAAGTTGCCTCCATCCCAATAGTGGATCAAACATCTTTGATATGAAAACTCGTCACTAGTATGTCCCATGTTAACTGAAATCTTGAAGATATTCTTAGATTAAATACTCAAAGGAATAAATTATCTTTCGTATATAATAGTACATGTGGTAAATCTAAGCATGAATTTTTATACTGATGATATGGTTCAACTCCATAAATTACACTATGTAATGCTCTATTAAAACAAAGTTAGGAGACTAACAAAAAAAACAATAAAATGCCTTCATAAAATTTTAATCGATTATTTTGAAATATTTTTTCTATTATTACTTTTTTTTCTTTCTTTTTTATGGTATCGAAAGTCCTGATGATACTTTGTCTTTTTTTGTGTGTGTTCATTTTCTTAAGTGGATATTTAGATAACAAATAAGGTTAGAATAGGAAAAAAAGAAAAGAAAAGAAAGAAATAAAGTATCTCTTATTTTTTATGAAATAAGAAAAGGGGGAATATATATACTCATAACTTAAAATAACTCTTAATAATTAAAATGTAATTTTAAGTCTAAATCATCATATCAATGGAGAGATTCATTTACTTCAAGAAAAAAAAAGTTTGAGATTTATTTTTCATCTTCCCCATTTATTTATTTTAATGTAGTTATTATTTAACCATTAAACTAAAAAAATAATGATAAGGATGACATTAAATTTGTAACTCTTTAGAATAAATTTATCTCTTTTGTTCTCTTATTTATATATATATATATATATATATATATATATATATATATATATATATAAGAAAAAAACAATTTTTAAAAGTTATAACATTTTTAAAGAAAATTATTTTTAAAGATCTCGTATATAAATTATTTAAAATTGAAAAAGTTATTTATAAATCAATTTGCCTAATTTTTAATCTATGTAAAATTTATAATAACATATTTATTTGTATTCTTAGATAACTTTTATTAATAATTTGATAACTCCATTTAGCCCTTATTATATAGAAACATGACTAATATACTTTGGAAATGCTACATAATTAATTTTGAAGAGGACCAGAACTTTAATTAGACTATGTTTTTATTTTATTTCTCCTACCTATGTTTTAAGGGTATTAACACCCGCATAAATTTACATTAATTTACACTTTCCTTCCATGCTTACAAGTTTTTGGACAGCTTTAATGATTCAAATTATACACATGCATATAGTTACACGTGTATGTCCCGAAATTCTTAAAGATGTAAGCTTCCCCCTAAATAACAACTTTGCTAGATCATGATCTCCATTTTTGTGGGGTATGTAGTGCCTTTGTTTTCTGTACATTGGGCCAAACCCATTTGGAATTGCCTCCATGTGCTCGAGAGATTATATAAATGTTTAGTTCTTGTTACATGAATGTTCTCTTTGTGTTCTTTTTCACCATCAATGAAATGATTAACTTTACTTTTTCATGTATATATTTGGCATGAGGCCCAATCCGCTCGTACATGTTAAAGTTCAAAAATAAGGTCAAATGAAGCGACCAGCCTTAGAATCGATGAGCAATGTTTTCTGTCTTTTAGAGTCTCTTTTTCATAATCTACTCTGCAATTCCACCAGAATATCCTAAATCTTCCTAATGTCATTGGCCAATTAATAATTAATGTGAACATAGACATAATTAAATATGCTTTTTGTCTGAGGTTTGAAGCTAAAAATATTAGTTAGGAAATATAACTTTATCAATCCCCCCATTGTTTCTAAATTTTGAAATATATAAATGTAAGTTGTTTGTAATGATACTGCTCATTACCCTAGAATATTTTTGATATATTAATGTTTTCCTAAAGACTAGTTGTGAACATGCATGATGGAAAAGTGCAGAGCCTGAGATGGATCCTATGCACAATTGCTATCAAAACAGTGGGTAAGGTGCAATGAAACGCAAAAACAAAAAGCAAACCACACTTGCTTCTAAATTTTTAAGGAACAAAGCTTGTACAAGACAGATGAAATAAGGGAATGCATTGAAAAGGTAAATTGGAGAGATCCTGAGAGGAAGGTGACAACCAGGCAATTTTAAAATCGATGATAATCTTGATTTTTGAAGGATGAAGCTACTGCAGTGTGCCATCGTGAAAATGCGTTGTAGTTGGGCCCTACTGTCCTAATGCTGAGTAAAAGGGTAATCTTATTGAGATTCCAAAATTTACTAGGCAAAATGATAGCCATGGTGAGATTCCTTTGCTCAAAGTTTGGGTCCCAGATCTTTGTTTTCTTTCCTTTTCAATTTTGTACAATATTTCTTTGCAGTCTATAATCATTTCATTGCACGAGTAATTAAACAAACCTTAGCATTGGACTTTTCAAATTAAATTATTGTATGTACGTTGTCTTCTAAGATGTGTTATCTTTTTGTAGAGTAAAACTGAATATTTAGCTGATAAAGTGCGTCAGAGAGGGAACATTGTGCTAAAGCCTAAGTTTGACCTAAATGGATTTGTAAATAACACATTGGAATAGTAGCAATGATGGGTCAAGGAATTATTAAAACGTACGTGTGACTGAAATGAATAATGTTTGGTAGACACCTACATTAATAAACACCAAGAAAGAAATAAAAATGAAAAATTAAATGTGATAAATAATTAATAGAAAAATGTTTGATGCATAAGACATGTAAATAATAAATATATTTTATAAATTTGTTTTTATCAGTATAAAGAAAAATATTTAATTAGTTAAATAATGTATTTATATATTTAACTATTTATTATTAACATAATTTTAATAAATAGAAAATAAATTATTTTACATCTAGTTTATTTGTTTAATTCATATAATTTAATTAATTAATTACACTTTGATGCATGAATGGTAAATTAAAGAAAATAGAAGTTAAATTATTGAAGAATTTGCTTAATGCAAAGTAATTTTACTCAACAAATTACTGTCAAAGAGCTCATTTTAGACATTATTTATCTGTTCACCAAAGAGCTAATTTGCATACTAAAAATATTGATCATGACCAACTAATTTAACTGTCAAATCTTGCTAAATAAGTGAATAAACTACTGAGCGAATATCCAATTCTACAAAATTTTGATACAAATTTTAATTGATGTAGATTTATTCTAGGTCTTGGGTGGTTCAATTGTATTTGTTGTTGTATATAAAAGCTTGGGAACCAAAAGCCATAAGTTAGCTTCATTTTAGATCTAGAATTGAGTTTCTTTTCTCTAATAGTTTCAAGTTTTCATCTTTGGTTCTTAGAATAACTTTCCATTTACAACTTCTTCTTATCTTGTATAAGGTTATACTTCAAAATTGGTTAATTAAAGATGTTTTAAATCATATTTATTTCTTTTTTTCTTCATCTCTTCTCTTTAAATTCTGCATTTTACTCTTCTTATTATATTTTTCCACACTTCTTTTATTGTTTTTCTCGTTTTATTGTTTTTTATTTGTGCAATGTGTTTCTAATCAATTTTAACGTCCATTGATAAAAACTTATTTTCTATATTAGATTTGATTTTTTACAATTCTAGCTATTTATAATCTATTACAATCAATGTAATTGGGATTGTTCGGTTGAAATTCTCAATTTGCATCACAATTCAATATATAGATTTAAGTGATTGCTTCATTTAGAAATTGAATTGTGCCTTTAGGTTAATTGATGCAATTGAATGTGATGCATCAATTTGATATAATCAATAATGGAAATATTCTTCCTCCTTCCACCATGGATGACTAGAAAGTCTCACACTTTGAGTATCCAAGGTGAACCAAAATTCTTTCCTAAGTTTCTAGAGAAAATTGACATTTTCTCCTCCAAGAATATTTTCTTGTTAGGAGAATAGGAGAAAGAAATCTCCAAAGACACTTGAAGATAGGTCAATTTGGGGTACAAGCAAAATATGCAAGTTCCACTTCATTCAAATATGCCTTAAAAAGCTACACAAGGAGTCATACATATAGTTGCTCCCCTCTCATTTACTCACTCACCTAGTGAATGTGGGACTAATTTGACCTTATAAGGTGATGACCAAAGTTCCTAACTTCAAGTCCCACCTAGCCCACTTTTAATTATATTTATGAGTTTATATACCAAAAAACTCTCAAATGTTACAACTAAGAGTTCAAGCTTGGACCCCCTTGAGTGCTTGAAGTGCTTTGGTGGAATTTGAGAAGGAAAAATGATGTATTATTTTTTAGCGGCAGCCAAGACTTAAACCTTGTCCTCTTTTTTTAAGTGCAATCCCTTCAAGTCCCATCTCCTCTGAATTTGACTCATTTCAAGTGTTTATATACGTGAACCTCTCCAAAGTTGCAACCAAGAATAAAACTTGGACTTCTAACTTATATGTGCTTGAAATTAAGCTAGATGGCTTGGTCAAGACTATGCTTTGGGACAAGATGCAACTCTCCTTTTGGTTCAACCCAAGCTCTCCCTTGTGCCTTTTTTTCTTGTACCATTCGTCCAAGGTCCCATATCGAAATGGGAAATAAATTATCAAATGTTTATATACCCTTAAGTCTCTTTGATGTGCAACCAAGTGGAATGAGTGAAGGGTGGTCATGGTTCTCTCCATGTAACCGTATCAAGCTCTTGGGTCATGCCTTGTATGTTGGGTCATGCCTTGTGTGTTTGGTCAAACATGTCCTGCAAAAGAGACAAGAGTACATTTTACAATTTTATACAAAGCAACGAGGTAGAAGAGGATTCTCATATGAGAGCATCCAAATTTGGGAAGTTTCCTCTTCTATCCCTTATCTCTTGGGCCTTGGGTGAGGCCCAATGTGTTGTAGCCTAGATGGTCCTCAATTATTTACAATTGTTGTCATTTACTTTATGTACAAGTTTATTGATTTTCTTTGGCTTAGTTTATTATTTTACTTAGGATAAAATGTTTATTGATTTATATTTGATATGTTTTCAGACCAAAAACATCAAATTTCCCTTTCTTATCTCTTAAAAAGTGAAATTCAAGTCTATAACACATTACTAATTCTCCTTAAGAATATGATCTAGATTTTCCCTTGTTACTGCATTATTATCTTATATTTCAATTTTTATCACATCGAGGAAACAAAATGTGTTATGATCAAAATGACACCATTACTAGGGAACAATTGGTATTATTTTAAACTTTAATTTTCATTTGTTGAGCGTTTGTGTACATAAATTCTTTTATTTTTGTTTAATTTTTTTACTGTGTAAGTTTGTGAAAAACCTTGAAAATCCAAAAACATTTACTTTTTATCATAGATTCACTTCGCAAGTTTGTGCTTTTGTGCTTGTTTTTCAACATTGTCCAATTTTTGCTCAGTAAATTTATTCTCTCCATTTTTTGCTCAGCAAATTTGTTGTTCGTTGAGTACTTTTGTTCAGTATACTTTGAGTTTTGATTCTATTTATTTTTTGCTCAACGGTTATGTGTTGAAGTTTCTATTATTTCTGTTATGGTCACTTAGTGCGAACCTATTCATTTTTGTATTTTTCTGTATATTTTTGGGTTTGTTTTCATTTTTGTGATTGAATGATACAACCTTGTGCTTCTAAATCATTTGAATTTGATCCGAAGTGGATAACCCCTCTCTAATTACCCTATCTATTGAGACCTTTCCCTTTTATATTATATTTTTATTATTTATTATATTATTTATATTTTTTAGGAATTTGAATTATTATCGGATTAAGAGAATTGTCACTTGGCAAGATTCGAACCCAGTACCTTAGAGTCGGAGGCTGATACTCCAACCACTAAGCTACTAGGATTTTCTGATAATAACTTATACATAAATTATATTTATATACAAATAACACTACTAGAAAATATACTTTCAACGTCATCTGTTTAACGTCGGTTATATCTTAGCCGACGTTGAACATGCTTTCAACGTCGGTTGGTCAACAACCAACGTCGAAAGTCGAATTTTGACACATTCTACGTCGTTTTAGCATGCACGACGTGGAAAAGTAGGCTTTCGACGTCGGTTATGCCCTCACCCGACGTTGAAAACCCTTCGAACTCATTATGACCGATCAGAATACAAATATGACCGATCAGAATCGAATGTGATCGATCAGATTTTAATTATGAGCGATCGAAGTTTTTCAATCGATTAAAAACACGTTTCAATCGATTAAAATCTCTTAAAGAGTCAGGATGATCGATCAGAATCCAGTTATGACCGATCAGAACTATTTTAATCGATTAAATCTCGTTTCAATCGATTAAAACATATGACTTGGAAGATAAATCGAGTTTCAACGTCGGGTGTGGGTATAACCGACGTCGAAACCCCGTTTTCCCATTTGAATAGGCTACCATATGCATTTTTGTATCTCCCCTTACTCTCCGAGCATCGCGCCCACTCCCCTTACTCTCCGAGCATCGCGGCCACCACCTACCACCGTCATTTGGACTCTCCGGACGCCCTCCCTCACGTCGCCACCGCGCACCGCGTGACACCCCGCCGCACAGCACCTCCACCCCACTGCGGCTTCCACCCCACCGCGACGCTAGTCGCCCACCCTCCACCCCCACCGCAGCCTCCACCCACATTGCATTGTCCGCTCACCACAACCTCGACCCTAACGCCGCATTGCATCCTCCACCTCCACCCCGGTGCAGCGCTGCTCCGTTTCTACGTGGTGCGAACCTTCATCGCTGCCTTAAACCACAGGTACGATGTTGTTGCACTTATATTTGTTGGTCAAAGTCATACAATTTTACTTACTACATTTCATAGGTAGAGATTGTTAGTCATTTGCCGTTAAATGTTGATTCAATTCTTAGTCATATTATAGTTTTTTTCAATGTATTGATGATGTGTACAATTATACTTGAAGCTGCTTGAATATGCCCGTGGGGCTTTTTATTGTCGGGTTTCACTTGTGTCATTTAAAATTGTTGCCAAAAAACAAAGGAAACTCTGCTCGGATTTTTGTTAGAAATTAATCATGAAGTGTGAATTCGAAAACTACATATAACAATGTAGTTATATAAGTGATGGTAGTAACAATGAAAACTCTATAATTTCAATTTATACAAATTTGGTTTTGACCAAAAAATAGACGAAATTCTGTTGAAATTTCGTTACAAATTAATCTACTTTGGTATAGATTTCATTAGAGATAACGATTATTAGTAATAATCGTTTTATGGGTTTCTCATTTGTAGACTCCAATTCCAAAATGGATCGAAGTTGGGTAAATGCAAGTCGTATTTCACAAGAGTATGAGAATGGAGTTGAAGAATTTTTGCGATTTGTCGAACATAATGGCACCAAGGTTAATGGAAAACTTGTATTGTCCATGCGTTAAGCTGCGTTAATGGGAGAGTACACACACTAGAGACAATACGGGAACATCTTTTATGTGATGGGATAATGAAGAATTATATCCTATGGACATGGCATGGTGAAGTGATTGATACACCAATAGTAACACAAGTCGAGGAAGAGGAGGATATGACAATGGAAGATCGAATAGAAGACATGATTCGTGATGTAGGTCAAGAGAATTTTACGCAAGCACATGCTGCTTGTCTATGATAAATTGAAGATAGATTCGAGAGATACCTCTGTATGTTGGATGTACAACATTCACGCGATTGTCGATCTGTATTGAGATTGGTGAATTTGAAGGCCAAATTTGGTTGGAGTGATAAAAGTTTCACTGAGTTACTAGAAGTTTTGAAAGATATGCTCCCAAGCGATAACACCTTGCCTGATCGTATGTATGAAGCCAAAAAAATACTTTGTCCAATGGGTTTACAGTATAAAAAGATACATGCTTGCCCTAATGATTGTGTATTATACGGAAAAGAGTTTGAAAGCCTACATGAGTGTCCAAGATGTGGTGTATCGCGTTACAAATTGAAAGACAAGGATGATAATAGCGAATGTATTGATAGAAAGAGACCTCCTGCAAAAGTTATATGGTATCTTCCAATTATTCCAAGATTGAAGCGATTGTTTGCCAATGGAGAAGATGCCAAGAATATGATATGGCATTCAAGCTGCACAAAAACGTGATGGATTGCTTCGTCATCCAGTCGATTCTCCACGAGTGGAAGAAAATTGACTGCCTATTTCCAAGTTTTGGCGGTGATGCAAGAAATGTTAGACTTGGACTAGCCACGAGACGGCATGAATCCTTTTGGTAACTTAACCAGGTAATCACGACTCATGGCCAGTTCTTTTAGTGATTTACAACCTTCCACAATGGTTGATTTTCAAGCGCAAGTACGTGATGTTATCCATCATGATTGCAGGTCCAAGACAGTAGGGTAATGACATAGATGTTTATCTAAGTCCGTTAATAGATGACTTAAGGCTATTGTGGGAGGAAGGAGTGGATGTGTTTGATGCATATCAACAGCGAGCTTCAAGTTACATGCAATGTTATTTTGTACTATCAATGACTTCCCGACATATGGAAACTTGAGTGGGTATAGTGTCAAGGGTCATCATGCTTGTCCTATTTGTGAGGAAGATACAAGTTTTCTACAATTGAAGCATGGAAAAAAGAGCTGTGTATAATAGGCACAGAAAATTTCTTCCACATAACCACCCATATCGAAGATTGAAGAAAGCTTTTAATGGTCGGCAGGAAGATAAAATTGCCAAACAACCTTTAAGCTGGTGAACAAGTTTATGAACGGGTTAGAAACATTAATGTTGTCTTTGGAAAGACTAAAAAACGATCGTCGATAAAAGGTTGTGGAAAAAGAGATCAATTTTCTTTAACCTTCCATATTGGAGTCATCTAGATGTGAGACATTGCAATGATTTTATGCATGTGGAGAAGAACGTATTTGATAGTCTCATTGGCACACTATTGAACATTAAAGGAAAAACAAAGGATGGAGTCAAAGCTCGTCAAGATCTATGTGAATTGGGAATACGTCCAGAATTACATCCAAGACACGAAGGCAAGAGAACATATTTACCACCAGACTTGTCACACATTGTCAAAGAAGGAGAAGACTAGTTTATGTCGAGTGTCTTCACAATATTAAAGTGCCACAAGGATACTCTTCAAATATTAAGAGTCTTGTGTCCATGAAAGATCTGAAGCTAGTTGGGTTAAAGTCGCATGATTGTCACGTTTTGATGCAACAACTCTTACCAGTAGCTATACGTGACATATTGCCAAAGAATCTACGACATGCAATTATGCGTCTTTGTTTCTTCTTCAATGCTATATGTGCCAAAGTAGTTGATGAAAAATCATTGGAGTAGTTGGAAAATGAAGTCTGTGGTTATATTATGTCAGTTGGAGATGTATTTTCCTCCATCATTTTTTGACATTATGGTGCACTTAATAGTTCATCTTGTAAGAGAGATAAGGCTGTGTGGTCCGATTTATTTGAGGTGGATGTACCCAATTGAGCGATGTATGAAGATCTTTAAAGGGTATACAAAGAATCCATATAGACCTGAAGCTTCTATTGTTGAAAGGTATATTGCGGAAGAAGCTATAGAATTTTGTTCTGAATATTTAGGAAAGGCCCTAGCGAGTGGGTGTACCTACTCAAAGACATGATCATAGAATAAATGGTAAGGGCACTCGTGGGGTCAAAATACAATCAAAAAATGCTAGTGAGTTGACCAGGGCACACTTGTATATTCTAAACAACACGAGATGAAGTTCTTCCTTACATATCCGCTCATCAATCAATATTGAAGACCCTCAACCCCAAAATGAGTGAGCGGTGGTTGGTTAATGAACATAATAATACTTTTGTTAGGCTGGTTTAAAACAAAAATCTTTTCAGAGGACAATGCATCGATACTTTGAAATGGCTAGCACATGGTCCTAAACAGAACGTCATGACTTGGACTAGGTATGACATTAACAAATACTCATTCTACACAAAGTTACAAGATGAAAAAAGTACAGTCCAAAATAGTGGAGTATCTATTGAGGCGACATCCATGCACTTTTCTAGTTCAAAGGATAAGAACCCAATTATGGCGTCTATGAGTTACTTTGGAGTGATTGAGGAGATTTGGGAGGTTGACTACATTCAATTCGGAGTTCCTATATTCAAATGTAAATGGATTGATATTAATACTGGTGTTCAAACTGATGAAATGGGATTCACTTTGATAGACCTTAAGAAGATAGGACATAAGGAGGAACCATTCATAATGGCGTACCATGCAAAACAAGTTTTCTATGTAACTGATCCATGTAATGATAGATGGTCAGTGGTACTCCAAGCAAAAGGGAATGATGTTATGCATGAAGAAGATGATGAATTAGATGATATTATTAACATCCCCACTCCATCACGGATGCCTAGTAGTATTGATGATATGCAAGAAGATTTGGTTCATGCTATTCGTAAAGATCATGATGAAGGCATATGGGAAAACTTAACTATTTAAGTTATGTGTTCATGACTAATTTGTGTTTATATTGAAAATATGTGATAAATTGTGTTTATATTTCAAATATGTGATAAATTGTGTTTATATTCCAATTTATGCAAAAACTGAACTTAATTTTTTTTTTTTAACAAGCAAATGGCATCTCCTCCACCATCTCCTCCAGCATCTCCTCCAGCATCTCCTCCGGCATGTCCACCCCCCCCCCATCTCTAAAGAGGACTCGACAAGCCACACGGTTGAAAAAGTTGATCGTTCGTCATATGGCAGGAGATAAGTTGATTGTGAGTGTGGATCCAAAGACTGGCAAAATATCGGGGCCACATCACACTCAATTTAGGTCCTACTTGGGTACTCTTGCTAGAGAAAAGGTATGTAATTTTTTAGAGTTTTTAACTTGTTATGCATATATGGTCGGCATATGTAAATGGATTGATATCTAACGTTTTAAGTTCATAATTAGGTATCTATTTTGCATCCATCTTGGGATTATGTGGAGGAGACTTGCAAAAATTTAATTTGGCAAGATATTTTGGTGAGTTTTGTTAACTCGTTAAATTATGTTAAGTTAAGTTAGATCCTAAACTTTGTTATCCTAATTTATTTTGTTGTTTTTGCAGAATCACTTTGATATTGTTAACTCTGAACAACTTAGGAGAAAAGTCATGTCATCTATTGCCAAAATGTGGAGGCAATTCAAGTCGACATTGACTTCAAAATGGATTTTTAATGACCAAGCCATTAGCAAAGGATTAACTCCTTGTCGGCGTTATGGCATAGATGAGGAAACTTGGAAGCAGTTTGTCGGGAGTAGGACTGGTCCACAATGGGAGGTATGTTACTATTTAAAAACTTTGGTATGTTTCCATATTGTCTTATTAATTTAGCACATTGTAATATGATATTATGTTGCAGGAGAAGCGAATAAAAGGAAAGGAGATTCGGAGGCTGAATGTGGCCCCCACTGTCCGTCTCGTGGGGGGTATGATTTGTTGACGCAACGCATGATGAAGGAGAAGGCTAAACTCCGAGAAGCTGAGTTAGCCTCTTCCGGTGTAAGCCAGGAAGAAATTTCCCCACCATCTCCTCCAAAACGTCATCAAAAATGGAAGAGGGCTCGGCAAAAGGCCTCCGGTGAAATGACATCGAGAGGAGGCCCGCTTGATTGCTGAGCGGATTGTAAGTCAAATTAGTTTCTTTCAACCTCATTAACCATGCTTTGTCATTCATCAATTTTTTTTACAATATATAATGCTCAATTGTAGGATTCTTTAGAGGAGCGGTATACACGGGGAACATTCGTTCCCGTGGTCGTGAAGATATATTAACTACTCGCTATTGGACGCCCGGAACACCCGGGCGTGTTTGTGCTTCGTTGGAGCTGGTGTGGGTATTCGAGCATATTTTGGAGCTCCATCATCGGACCATACCCACACCACATCATTGAGCCGGCAGGAGATGGCCGGATTGGAGGAGAGTCTAACGGCGAAGCCGAGACCAGCGATGGTTGAAGAGGCGACAGCGACGCCGACACCGGCCATTACCGCACGAGTTCGGGAGGAGATGATGCGTGTATTTGGTTCAAGTCTAGCATCCATAGGTGTCACACAGACCTACCCACCCACCTATGGATGTTCCTCCTCCATCTGCCGCACGAGTTAGCACTAAGGGTAGTTGTCTTGAGCCAAATACTGGCGATCAAGAGCTTCCTGCTACTAATCGGGAGGTTGTTGTTGTTGTTGCGGACATCGACCACTCGGGTATGTGTGGATGATATCTTAATGACAAAAATTCATGTGCATATTAAATAATTAATGTCTTATTTTTGTGTAATCGAGTCGAGTGTGAATTTTATGTTGATGAGGATGGATCCGAACCACGATTGGTGGCGGTTGGTTCAATTGAAGAGGGGGCCTCTACAATTCATAGTGTGCCTTTAGCACCTAACTTGGCCAAAGTGGTCATTGAAGAGGTTCGAGATGCGTATGCTCTTGTACTGTGCCCACGAGACGAGGTGATGACGAGTGGGACAGGCCCTCCGGACCTTCATTGCATGGCCTAGACATCTAACTATTTTGAAAAAGGTTTGCATATACTTTACGTTAATTATCATATGTAGTCCGGTACTATTTTTTATTATTTCTCAAGTCAATGTTATTTTATGTAGGATGTTCGAAGCCACCCCGAGTTGCCTAAGCTGGTTCCTACTTCCCATACTAGTAAAGGTAAGGAAGTAGATGTCCCGGAAAATCCAATTTTTCAACTACTATCTGTTGTCCCACGAGTTGTATATTCAATATTTTCAAGTGAAGTGGGATGTTAATAAGTTAGGGGTAGACAATAAGAACTTTCTCCTTTACATTGACCACACCGATGTTGTGGAGATAGCGGTTGGCAATCGGTGTCTAAACATAACGGTGTTACAATTTTGGACAATGTAAGTATTTATTTTTATTTACTAATTATGTTATTTGAAGTTATTGTCATATTTAATGTACATTGAACTGGCTACTTTAGGATGATGAATGAATTGTCGGAGGAACAACGCACCCAAGATGTGTATGGATTTTTGAGCCCCAATCCATACAAAAATCGAGAAACAAGAGAGAAGAAGTTCAAATATACATCCAAAATTGGATGATGAAGTCAAGGAAGAAAGTTTACTTGGGTGCTTACCACCATCGGTAAGTATTTAAGCGTATGAAATTATTCGCATTAAATTTTATAGTGTATTGTATTATCCTAACTTTTTGTAATGTAAGCGAGAAATCATTGGCGGTTGTTGGTTGTTTGCCCAAAGCGGAATGTTGTGGCTTGGTTCTCCTCACTCGGCAAGAAACCTGATGCAAATCTTAAAAACATTGTAAACAGGTACACATTCTTATAATAATTTAAACAATTATTAATTGTTTTGTTACTTAATTGTTTCATTATATCTTGTATTGCACGAGTGCATTTAAGGTTTGCAATACAATTGATGGAGTACACACAAGCAAAAGCACGACTCAGATTGGATTTTTGTTAATGTAAGTCATTTTATATTTATGTATTATATCATTCATTTTATATGTCAAATTAATATATTATTTTTTGTAGTGTAATAGGCAACCAGGATCTTATGAGTGCGGATATTATGTTATGCACTTGGATGTGGCTGATTGTTGTTAGCAAGATTGAGGATACATGGAATCAGGTTTGCTTAAATTTAGTATTCAATAAAAGACCCAGTATTGTGTCATTGGATACTCGTTAAATTATCTTTTTTCTTGTAACAGGTATTTTCGAGACGGGAAGCATTGCCCATAGAGACCATTGACGATATTAGAAACACATGGGCCGATAAGTTTGTTAAAGTTAGAAGTAGGCAAATTTAGTTATTAATTTAGTACTTAGTTTAGTAGTTAGTTTAGTAGTTACTTTAGTTACTTTACTAGTTAGTTTACTAGTTAGTTTATTAGTTAGATTAGTAGTTAGTGTATTTGGTAGATAAGTAGTTGGATACACTATAATTTTGGATACAATTTTATTTTTGGATGCACATTCAATTGTTTATATCTTGTACATTGTCTGCCTGGGTTGTATTCAAATTTGCAGGTATGTATATATACAAACATTGGGTACCCTGTATAAACAAAGCGTCCATTTTAAAAAAAAAAATAGACTTTCTACGTCGGTTCATACCATAACCGACGTAGTAAACACGTACTCGCTTGAGCGACGATTGTACTCGCTTGAGCGACGAAAGCTTCAAACAAAGGGGCCTCTCGGGTTCCATCTCGCTTGAGCGACGAGTGTACTCGCTTAAGTGACGAAAGCTTCAAACAAAGGGGACTCTCGGGTTCCATCTCTCTTGAGCGACGAGTGTACTCGCTTAAGCGACGAAAGCTTCAAACAATGGGGACTCTCGGGTTCCATCTCGCTTGAGCGACGAGTGTACTCGCTTAAGCGACGAAAGCTTCAAACAAAGGGGACGCTCGGGTTCCATTTCGCTTGAGCGACGAGTGTACTCGCTTGAGCGACGAGTATACACTTTCAACGTCGGGTATGAATAACCGACGTTGAAAGCCTAAACTTTCAACGTCGGTTATCTATACCCGACGTTGAAAGTGTATACTTTCAACGTCGCCTGATACAACGTCGGTTGTATAACCGACGTTGAAAGCCTTATATAACCGACATTGAAAGGCATATCTCGTAGCGGTGTAAAAATGTATATCCATTTAAATATATAAATATAAAATATATAAATACAAATACAAATATATTTATATATTTATATGTTGGATGTGAGGACGCGCTCGAGGATGAAAGTGTGTGTCGAGTGAATTTTCAAAATTTGATGTCAAATTTGTGAGCGAGTCTCTTTATATGGATTATAACTTAATGACAAAATATAATCTTTATAATTTATTTATATAATGATATAAAATATATTTTTTCTTTATTTTATATCATTATATAAATTAATTATAAAGATTATAATCTATATTATTATAAATAAATTATAAAGATTATATTCTATCATTAAATTACAAATTCATATAAAGAGACTCGCTTACAAATTTGACATCAAATTTTGAAAACCCACTCACACACTTTCACTCTCGAGCGCGCTCTCACATCCAACATATAAATATATTTGTATTTGTATTTATATATTTTATATTTATATATAAATATAATTTATTTATAATTTATTATCGAGAAAATCCTAGTAGTTTAGTGGTTAGAGTATTAGTCTTTAATTCTAAAGTACTTGGTTCAAATCCTGCCAGTAACAATTTTCTTAATTTTATAAAAAGACTTTCTACATCGGTTCATCTGAGAACCGATGTAGAAAGTGTTTTCTACATCAGTTCATCCGGGAACCGATGTAGAAAGTGTTTTCTACATCGGTTGCTAACTAAACCGATGTTGAAAGTCTTGAATTCACTTTCTACATTGGTTCTTTAAGAACCGATGTGGAAAGACCGATGTTAAAAGTGATTTTTGTACTAGTGTTGTTTCCTAGGTGTTATGGTCTTGTAGATTAGGATCCACACAAACACTTGAAAGAATTCCATAGAATTTGCTCTTCAATGAGACATCAAGGTAAAGAACATGATGGATTTGATGAAGTCATTTTGAGTTGAGATGCAAAATTGGTTGAAAACGGAAGTGCTCTAGTCTATTATGGTTGTGTCTATTTAGTATATAAAGGTATGCATGCTTTAATCTTGTATATAAGGTAATATTGTTCTATGTTAGTAGGAATTCCTCAATCATTCCTCGAATCTATTTTAATTTGTTAAAATTGTGTTTAAGATGTTAAAATGTTCTTAGGATCAATTTTCAATTGATAAAAATTCAAAATAATCGATTAGTTTCACTTAAACACTTGAACATCATTATGTTTCAAAGTTTTAATCGATTAACCATTATTTTTATCAATTAAAATGTTCTTGATAATATTTTTGGAAAATATGGTTCACAACTTTAATAAATTAAATCAACCTATTATCAGTTAAAATGTTCTTGTAACTTAGTGGAAAATATGTTCTCACTATTGTAATCGATTATTTGAAAGTATTATCAGTTAAAAATGATCACTGGAACATAAAGGGAAAATGTCCTATTGCTTTAATCGATCAAACTTGTTTTTCATCAATTAAAATGATTTTCTTACTTAGAACAATTTTTTCTTGCTCTATTTTAATCGATTAAAATTGTTTTTATCAGTTAAAATAACTTATTGAAGTTTTTAGATAGTTTTATCTTACTATTTTAATCGATTAAAACCATAAATTAATCAATTAATTGGGCATTTGAGTGTAACTAATTGATTAAATGGTTGATTTAATTGATTAAATCTATCAATTTTTCCAATATAAATAGTTTTTATTTCTCTTTTCGATATATGATTTTGAGAAAAGCTTTTAGAAATCCTTTAAGAGATTTTCGAGAGATCAACGTGCGTTTTTTACTGTGTGATAATCCAAAACTCTTTTGAGGCATTTCTTGTATCTTTTTGGAGAGATTACCTTAAGATTATGATTTTGCACTCAAAGTACTTGTCGTATAATTTTTCCAGGTCATTTATTTCCTTGTAGTCTTTCTTTCCTGGTATATTTGTGGTGCCTGTTGGTAGGTACTGGTTGGTGGCGACCTAGTGTGAGTTGTTGGTGGTGGAAGTAATGGTTCTTGACTGTTTAAGAAGATTTTAGGGTAGATTGAGTGTGTCTCCTAGTTTGTATTTGTAATTGATTGTTGTTATAGTGAAACTCAACTGGTTGTGCTGAGAACTACATGTAGCCTAGGTGGATTGGGTGAACCAGTTTAAATCTTGTGCCTTCTTTCTCTATTTCTCTTGTTGCATTTACTTTCAGTTACTTGCTTTACTCTTCAATCAACAATTCTTAAAAGATTTAATTCTATTTTTGGAGAATCAGTCATTTTCTCAAGTTTTCATTTTTTTTTAAATTCAATTCAGCCCCCCTTTTGATCTTGACCATTGTTCTTAACAATTGGTGTCAAAGCTTGTGAAAGTGATGAAGATCTTATTGAACCTTATGATAGAATGAAGATCTTGAAGATTTGATGAAGTCAAAGGTTCCTTGGGTTAAAGGGTAGAGTGATTAGTGGGTCTGCATCAATATTAATAGGTATAATAATTCATTCTTCTCTGCTGTATAAGTAGTGGCGAATCTTCTTGGGAGCTGAGGGGGGTCATGGCCCCCCAAAGTTTTGTAACTCCCATGTAGTTTATGATTTTGGTCCCCCCAAACTTAATGAACATTTAATATATTTACTTGTATATTTACAATTTTATCCTTTTAGCCCCTCCTTAGTTTTGTAACTCTCATATAATTTATGATTTTGTTCTCCTCAAACTTAATGATCATTTAATATATTTAAGTATATATCTACAATTTTATCCTTTCACCCTTTGATCTTCTTTATTCCTTTTATATTTATTTATTATTTATTAATAATATATTATTTGGTCCCCCAAGATCAATGGTCAAGATCCGCCACTTGTGCATGAGGTTCATCATTTGAAAGAAACTAAAAATGCCTCTAAGCGTTTTTAATTCATTAAAAATCAGTTTAATAGATTAATATGTTTTTAAAATCAGCTGGAAACATTCCTGACGAGTTTTAATTGATATGTTTTCAAAATAATAGATTAAAACCATTTAAAACATAAAGCTGGAGCTGTTTTAATCGATACACAATCGAATTAATTGATTATTTTCATTAAAGGAGTATTTGAAAACCTTCATCCAGTATTTTAACTGATACAACTTCGAAATAATCGATTAAAATCACTTGAGATGTTTTAAAAAGTGTTCTGTCAGTATTTTAATCGATACAACTTTGAAATAATCGATTAAAATCACTTGAGATGTTTTGAAAAGTGTTTTGGCAGTATTTTAATTGATGTAACATCAAATTAATCGATTAAAATAACTTCAGGAATTTATGTTAACAGTTTTAATCGATTAAACCAAAACTCTTATCAGTTAAAATCACTTATAAAGTTTTGAGAAATCTTATGACAAAATTATAATCGATTAAATCATGAACCAATCGATTAAAGAATTTTATCCGTTTTTGTATAGCTGTTTTAATCAATTAAAACGCAGTCATATCAGTTAAAATAAATCTGGAAAATGATTAAGCACATTTTAACCGATTAAAAGAAGCTTTAATCGATTAATCAAGAATTAATAATTGCTTAAAAGAAGTTTTTAACTGGTTAATTAAACCAGTTAGTTAGAAAATGATCCTATATAAATAGGATTGCTTCAACATTTTAAAATACACCTTTGAGTAATCAATCTAGCAATCATTAGAGAAGTTTTTCAAGAGAGAAGCGCGCCATTTTTGTGAAGTTTTCAAAGTTCTTTCTTGAGGCATTTTTGCATTCTTACTTGTGAAGAAACTCTTTTTGCAAGAGTTGCATTGGCATCGCCCTCCCCAACCACTAAGGGAGGGGAACCAAAAAGGCGAGCGGTCGCGATACGATGGTTTAGGACTCACGTTTTCGTAAAATAAATTTGGTCATCATTTTTAGGATGTTCGATAACCAAGCTACCCTTAAAAGTGAGGTTTTTGTAAAAAGGGATTCTTAAGGAGTCTCCATCAATGTTTTAACCATAAACATTGGAAAAGGATAAAAAAGAAGGCGTTGGTTTTAAGAAAACCAACTTTGGCATTATAACTAGAGTTGGGTAAGGGAGTTAGTTACGTGTGGAGAAGGTATTATCACTCCACAACGCCCCTTTCGGGGTTCCCTATGATGGATTAATTCTAAAAATAAGGATATAGAAATTATGTTTTTATCCTATTTATTACTTGCAGTATTTAAATAAATATCTATATGACCCTAATTTCTAATGCACACAAAGGAAAACGGTAAAAGGAAAGCGATAAAAGAGAAGGAATAGAAAAGAATCTCCGAAGCGAAATTTTTATAAATCTTGAACTTTGAGGATGCTTTTTGGCAGTTCCCTCCCTCTACATAGGTACTCCTCCCCCCAATAATAAAATTATTAAACTACCGAGCGTCAGAAGTCTCAAAAAGAGACTTCCTTAACCAATTTTAATCCAAAAAGGACAATCGGAAATACTACTCGGACTCTGAAACAGTGTAAAATATGCCCATAAATGTTTCAGAGTATGAGAGAGAAAGGAGAACTCTCAAAAAAGTGTGAGAAATGGTGAGGGATGAGGTCCTATTTATAGGCTCGCTCACCCAAGAGGTTGGGATAGTCGTACCGGATTTTGTCAGTCGGGACGACCGTCTTGGAATTCAGGATGACCGTCCCAAGCTTTCAAAGAGGATGGGACGACCGTCTAGAATTTGGGACGTCCATCCCAGACCACTAAGGAAGGTGGGATGACCGTTCCAAATTCTGGACAACTGTCTCGAGCAAGCCACACAAGTGGGACGACTGTCTAGAATTTGGGACGACCGTCCCAACTTTTCTGACAAAATTTCTAATTCTTATTTTCTAAGCAAACCCTCCTTTTCTTGAATGGAGCCTAGAAAACACTACTAGGGGCCCTATGAAGCCTTATTCATCTTCAAAACAGAGAATTTCTGAACTTTATTGTGAGGTCGGACAAGATTTCGGGTCTATAGCTGCCCACTTTCACCTGATTGATCGACCGTTGGTGATTGTGCCATAAGATTGGCTGTCGGGTGAAGGAGTTAACCTTCTTACCAAGTCTTCCTTTAGATGCTCCTTTGGTGCGGTAGCTGACCCTCCAGACAATGAATGTGGTGTGTTCTTCAAAGTTGACCACAAGGTGTTCCCTTCGACCCTGTGGTGATGAGTATGAACCCCCACCTGGTTTGATGAGTACCAACCCCCATCTGGTTTAAGTCTCCTTTTGTAAGACTCGTCCTCAGGATGCTCCTTTTGGTGCAGTAGTTGTCCCTGTGGTTTATGAGTATGAACACCCATCTGGTTTGAGTCCCCTTTTGTAAGGCTCGATGAGTACGAACCCCCATCTGGTTTCAAGTCCCCTTCTGTCAGACTTGATGAGTACGAATCTCCATCTAGTTTGCAGTCCCCTTTTGTAAGACTGGATGAGTACGAACCCGCATCTGATTTGCAGTCCCCTTTTGTAAGACTGGATGAGTACGAACCCCCATTTGATTTGAAGTCCCCTTTTGTAAGACTTTGATGAGTACGAACCCCCATCTGGTCTGCAGTCCCCTTTTGTAAGACTGGATGAGTACGAATCCCCATCTGGTTTGAAGTCCTCTTTTGTAATACTATGATGAGTACGAACCCCCATTTGGTTTGCAGTCCCCTTTTGTAAGACTGGATGAGTACGAACCCCCATCTAGTTTGAGTATTTTCCTTGGACTGAACTGTGTGGTAGCGACTTACTGATCTTGGTCATTTGCTGACTCCATGGGGAGTAGTTTTTTCTTGAAGAATGTTTTGACTTTTTTGGTGTAGTCATCTGGTGTGTCGGGGATTATTTGATTTTTGGCTTCTACACTAGCCATCCAACTTCTTAATTGCTACGGATTTTTTTATAAGTGCCTCTTAGGTAGGCAGGAATCTGCTGGGGATTTGTTGATTCTGATAATGCCTTTGAGTAGGCAGATGCTTCATCGGAGGTGAAGACTTTTGGTTGCTCTGCTTTGCCTCTTAATAGGCTGATGTTCCCTTTGGGGATGTTGGCTTCTTTGCTCGCCAGGTCTTGCCTATGCATAGGCAAACGACTCTCTGAAGATTTGCCTTTGCAGTAGGCTCACTAGGGATATTTTTTCCTTTTTTTGTTGATCCACTAGGGAATTGGTTGACTTCTTGGGGATATGATTTTGGTTGCCCTCTAGGGGATAGTGAAAGCATTGAGGGGGAGATTGATCAAAATGTGAAACATGTCCCTACATTCCCAAGCAATGATTTTGATGATGATTGAAGTCAACAACATTCAAGACTTAAGCAAGCCCAAGATATGATTTTGATAAAGATTCTTGTCGCCACCGTCAAAAGAGGCGGTCGGAGCGACACGATGGTTTTGACTTTGACTCGCATTTTTAAAGTGACGTTACAACGCCTTTAGGTTGTCTGATAATCGGGGTGGACCTAAAGGTGAGATTTTTGAAAAAGGGTTCTGGAGTCACTACCAATATTTTATCCGGAAACATTGGAAAAGGAAAAAAAAAGGCGTTGGTTTAAAAAACACCAGAGTTGAGTAAGGGAGTTAGTTATGCATAGGGAAGGTATTAGCTTCCCTACGACACCCCTTTCGGGTTCCCTATGATAGGCCATTTATTTCATAAATAGAAACTCTAAAATTACGCTTTTACCCTTTATTTATTTGCGAAATTTAAAATATTGACTACATGGTCCTAACAGCTAATGCACAAATAGATGTAATAAAAAAAGTGGTAAAAGAAGAGAGAAAGTGTAGGAACCTTTGAAGCAAGCTTTTGTATTTAATACTCTTTGTAAAGGATGCTTTTTGGTAATCCCCCGCTCTACAATGTTGGTCGCTCTTCCTCGCAACACTATAGAACACTCTCTAAGAATACTAAGAAACTCCAGAAATGCTTCGGAGGGATCCTAGGAGAAGAATTTGAGAAAATTGCAGAAGGGAAAGTTGAAGATTGTTGTGAAAAGGATGAGGTCGCGCCCCTCTTTTATAAGAATTCACGTCTGTCAGGTCAGGACCGCCGTCTCGCCTGAGAAGGTCGAGACCACCGTCTCCCCAAATGGGACAGCAGTCTCGCCCTTGGCAAATGGCGAGAAGGTCGTTTCGCCAAACTCTTGCCATTGGCAAGTGGCAAGAAGGTCGTCTTGCCAAACGAGACGGCGGTCTCGCCATTGGCAAATGGCGAGACGGTCATGTCACCCTTTGCCGATGGTGAGACGGTGGTCTGGCCAAGCGAGACGGAGATCTCGGCCTTCTAGGTGGAATTTCTTATTTTTCCCGTACATAAAAACCTTCATACTCTAATATGGGTCCTATTGGTCTATCCTAGGAACCCTTTAGGCCTTGCCCATCTTCGAATCAGAAGTCTTCTACTCTTTATTTTGAGGTAGGGCAAGATTTGGGGTCTACAACTGCCCCCCCTTCACTTGACTAGCCTACTGTTGGCCCGTTATGCAAAACAGATCGACTAGAAGATGAAGGAGTTAACTCTCTTGCCCCACTATCCTTCAGATGGTCCTTCTTGCAATAGTCGACTCTCTAGACGAAAAATATGGATGTGCCTCCGGGATGCTCCTTCTTGCGGTAGCCGACCCCTCGGTTGATGAGCCTCCATTCGGTTGCTTGTAGCTTTGGGATGCTCCTTCTTGCGGTAGCCGACCCCTTAGCTGACAAGTGGTAGAATCTCAGGATGCTCCTTCTTGCGGTAGCTGACCCTCGGTTGATGAGTATGAACCCCCATCCGGTTGGTGCAGCCCACCATTTGTAGGACTGGATGAGTATAAACCCCTCATCTTACTGGTATAGTTTGCAGTCCACCTGTTACCGCCGTCAAAAGAGGCGGTCAGAGTGACGCGATGGTTTCCAACTTTCAACTCGCATTTTAAAATGTGACATTATGACACCTTTAGGTTGTTCAATAACCGGGTTGGACCTAAGGGTGAAGTTTTTGAAAAATGGGTTATGGAGTCGCCACCAATGTTTTATCCGGAAAAATTGGAAAAGGAGAAAAGAAGGCGTTGGTTTTGAAAAACCAACTTGGCTGTTATAACTAGAGTTGGGTAAGGAAGTTAGTTACGTGTAGGGAAGGTATTAGCTTCCCTACGATGCCCCTTTCGGGTTCCCTATGATGGGCCGTTTATTTCATAAATAAATTTTAAAATAATGCTTTTACCCTTTTATTTGCAGAATTAAAAAGTAATGACTACATGACCCTAACAGCTAATGCACAGATAAATGTAAATAGAAAAAAATGGTAAAAGAGAGGGAGAAAGTGAAGAAACCTCCGAAGTAAACTTTCTTTATTAATTTTCTTGAAATGGGACGCTTTTTGGCAGTCCTTCACTTTACAATGTCGAGAGCTCTTTCTCGCAACGTTATAAAATACTCTCTCAGAACACAAAAAACTCTGGAAATGCTTTGGAGGGGTTCTAAGAGAAGAATTTGAAGAAATGGTAGAAGGGAAAGTTGAAGAACTGTGTGAAATGAAGGGGAGAGCGTCCTCCTTTTATAAGGATTCGCGCCTGTCAGGTCGGGACGGCCGTCTTGACTGGCAAGGTCGAGACCTCCGTCTCGCCAAACGAGATGACGGTCTCGCCTTTAACAAATGGCAAGACGGCTGTCTCACCAATCGAGAAGGCAATATCGATTTGTCAAATGGCGAGAAGACCATCTCACCAAACGGGAAGGCGGTCTCGCTAAGTGAGACGACAGTCTCAACCTTTCAGGTGGAATTTCTTATTTTTTTCCGTACAAAAAACCTTCCTACTCTAATATGGGGCCTATTAGTGTATCCTAGGGACCTTTTAGGACTTGCCCATCTTCGAATTGGAGGTCTTCTGCTCTTTATTTTTAGGTCGGGAAAGATTTGGGGTCTACACCACCATTGTATGACTGGATGAGTATAAACCCCTCATCTGGTTGGTAGAGTTTGTAGTCCACCATTGTAGGACTGGATGAGTATAAACCCCTCATCTGGATGGTGTAGTTTGCAGTCCACCATTGTAGGACTAGATGAGTATAAACCCCTCATTTGGCTGGTAGAGTTTGCAGTCCACCATTGTAGAACTGGATGAGTATAAACCTCTCATCTGGCTGGTGTAGTCCACTTCGTAGGACTGGTTGCGACTTACTGCTCTAGCTCATGCGCAGGTTGATGGGTATGAATCCCCCATCTGGCTGGTGCAGCCCACTTCACAGTACTGGTGGTGGTGGTGGCGGCTTACTACTCTAGCTCATGCACCGTGGTTTTGCCTATGTGCAGGTCTTTGTTTTCGGGACCTTCCTTGTCTTGTAGTGGTGGTGGTGGCTTATTGCTCTAGCTCATGCGCCGGCTCTATGTGGAGTGGTTCTTTGCAGATATTTGTTTTTGACTTCTCTGACGAAGTCTTCTGGTGTGCCGGGGATTCTTTGTTTTTTTTGGTTTTTTCCAATAGCCATCCAGATTGTCGATTGCTGGGGATTCTTGGTTTTGGTTTTTTCCATAGCCATCCAGCTTGTTGCTCACTGGGGATTCTTGATGGATGCTTCTTAAGTAGGCAGGAATCCACTGGGGATTTGTTGATTTTGATGGTGCCTCTGAGCAGGCAGATACTCCATTGAGGTTCTGGTAATGCCTCTGAGTAAGCAGATGCTTCATCGGAAGTGAAGACTTTTGACTGTATTTGTTTTGCCTCTGACTAGGCTGATATTCCCTTCTGGGGATGTTGGGTCTTGTTTGCCAGGTTTTGCCTATGCGTAGGCAAATGACTTTCTGAGGATGAATCTGAAGTTTTGCCTTTGTAGTAGGCTCACTGGGGATGATCTTTCTTTTTTATTGATCCACTAGGGAATTGGTTGACTTCCCAGAGATCCGATTTTGGTAGCCCTTTGGGGGAATGGAGTCTCGGCTCCTTATAGGTGCGGGCTGGCTTTTGTGATGCTCTTATTTTGTTGGGGGGAATGGAATTTCCGATTCCTTCCTTTTTGTTGGTTTTCCCTTTTTCTGAGGTGACTCACTTAGGGATTTTATTGATTTCCTAAAAGTTAGGATTTTTATTTGATTTTGCCTTTTTCCGCGATTTATCTCTTTTTTCGCGATTTGAAATTTGGCTTTTTCGGGATAATGCATGTGCTTTTTTACTTTTTAGTTTCTTTTATACACGCAGGCTTTTTCCTTCTTTTTTTGGGGGGTCCACAAGGGATGAGGTTTTTTCTTTTGAGCTCGTTATTTTCCTTAGGGAGGTCCACTTGGGGATTTTTATTCGGCCTTCTCTGTTGCGGCCCTTTCTTTTGGATATCCACTGGGGATGCAAGAGTTTTCTTCTTTTTTTCTCTTTTTGTTGTTGAGCCCTTGATGGTATGGAGATTTGACTCTTTTGACTGTTGATGATGATGGGTTCTTGAAGCCTTTATTCTCCATTAAGGAGTGTGGAGGAGACTTTAGGTGAGTGTGCTCGATGACTCATGTGGTGGTAATGCTGAGCCGTGAGGAGTATTTTTGTTTTGCCTTCGGAGTAGGCATGGATCCTCTTGGGGATGACTAAGCCTTTCCGTCAGCTTTTTCTTTCTTTGATGGTTGTGCCTTCCTTTTATTGGGTGGAGGGGAAAATGTTGGAGCTTTGGCTTCTGGAAGCTCTTATTTTGCTCTGAGTTGCTTAATTATTGGTGGCAACTTGCTCTGCTTTCTTGAGGAAGAGCATTATTTGGATACCTGTTAGGCGCTTCCTGTTTTTCAATCACAAACATGGAATTAGTCTCCTTATATGCATGAATTTTGTTTTTGTTATTTACTTGGAGAGATTTTTTATTTCTTGATTTTTTCACTAGTGCAAAAAAGAGCTTTTACGTCAGGTATTTAGGGCTTTTTACGTCGTATTTAAGTCCGACGTTAAAGCGGGAGACGTAAATTTACGTCGGACCCTTTTGCCCGACGTAGATTTACGTCAGTTATCAAGATCCGACGTAGATTTACACTAAACAGACGTAAAAACCTTTTCAATTTAAAAAAAAAAAACAGAAAATTTACGTCGCATATGGTATACGCGACGTAAATTTACGTCGCATATACCAATACGCGACGTAAATTTACGTCGCATATACCAATATGCGACGTAAATTTACTATTTTTTTTTAAATTGGGTTTATTTATTCTGTTTTACAACTAAAACCTGCAAATATTACAACTAGACAGTCCGGATGTTCGAGTTTTCTTTAGCTAGTAAATTAAAAATATAATATTATATAATTCAAACTACATAATAAAACAATATAATACAAACATACAAATTAAAAAATCTATTACAAACTAAGCTACCTATACAAACTAAGCTACCTATACAAACTAAGCTACATATACAAACTAAACTAAACTACATAATACACACAATATAATATGAACAAGAACTTAAAAAATAATGTACTAGAATTGTTGAACAAAAAATTTTGCCCATTGTTCTCTAATTTACGTAATCTCAAATTCGGTAATGGAGATGGATCTTGAAATACACGAAACATGAATTTGACTCTTGTAAGCATGCAACATGAATAAAGTTAAATAAACTTAACTAATGTTAAAAGTAATTACCTCTGTCCAAGAATCAATTAAACCCGCACAAACTATGGCTCTCATCCAATACATTACATAGTAACCACATTCAAGCGAGTCAGTTTGCTTATTACACTGAAATGATGAAAAAAACATAATATTATTTTCAAAATTGAAATACAAACAATAATTATGGTATTCACTTATATAAATAAGTTTCTAACCTTAGGATAAATGAACTGCAAAGTCTTTGTTCTAGGTTTTCCACTTAGATCATTAGTTCCAAACACGATTCTAAGTGAAAAAAAGTCATATATTATTCAATATGTATTCACAATTTAAAAACATAATTAATGAATAAAATATAAAGTTACCCTTGTAATAAGCTTTTCATTTCTTGACTCGGTTTTTTATGTAATGAACAAAACCACACCACGAGTGTAATCCCGGGGCATGATTACAATTAGCGCCAATGGGACCTACATTGTATGACATAAAAATTAGTTACAAAAATATAAATTAAAATACAAATTAAAATACTAACCCTTCAATGTATGGAGCCAAATATATATGTCTTCTTGAGTCACTCATCCATGTTTGCATATATTGTTGGATTCCAACCTTTGTATTTCCAGATTTTTGGATGGATTGATGCTCAATAAATCCAGTATACTTCGGATTTTTCTTGTTCCACACTCAAATTGTCAAGGTACCTAAAACAATTAATTATAAGTTGAATATAATTATTATAATCTTAGAAATATAAATGAAAATGACTTACATTGCCCACAATTGTATGATGGAAATGTTTAACATGCAATTTCCCCTAGCAATTTCTAAAGCATCGGGCAAGGAAATGTACTGATGGAACACAGGAATTGTCAATTCCAAACACTCTAACATCCCATTGTATCGACACGGTCTCTTCCTCAACCGTGGTAATACGGCTAACAACATAGAGATGAGATCATCATCACATTACATCGAGATCCTCATCAATAATAGGTTGTTTTTTATGCTTAGCACGACGCAAGTCCTCCTAAACAAATGATAACAATTAATTAAACATTTATATAATTATAATACTAGAAAAGAGTAAATAGACAATATGTATATATATATATATATATATATATATATATATACCTTGATCTGTGCTTGATAGTGGCATAACCAAACGTCTTGGCCAAGCCAAGAATGTCCCGCTTACCTGCCCCACTAATTGAATCTCTTCATTAGGAAAAGGCAACTGGAGCATTAGCATCATGAACTTCATCAACTACTACTCGTGTCCGGTCCAGTCTGTAGAGGGACACCATGGATGGTTAAGCCACCCTCAAAAACTCGACCAACGACCACTAGACGCGGGGTCATCTTCAACATATAACTCACACTTGGTGTGATGCATCGATCCGAGTATATTCTCCTGAAGGATCAACGGTAGTAGCGGCACAACTCCCTTTAGTGCTGACTCGAACAATATCATGTTCAATTGTTTGAGGTGTTCCTTGAGTCTGTTGCTTGAGAGCGGGCGAGAGATTCAATTTTCTCATCAAACTCTTCTTTGCAAGGACTGCCTTATTTGATTTAACTTTTCTTCAAACTGCATCTCCATTTTATGCAACGCCTCCTGGCTGCAAGAGTCGGCGGTGGTCCTTCGTGATGTTGGACCAAAGTAATCACGAAGGCCCCGGGTTCCACCAGCACCACGCACACGTCCTGAGTAATGCTGGTTTTCCTATGGTTGTCGCCAATATATCTTGTCGACCATGAGGAATAAATGATCCTTGGCTGATCCGCTCAACTAAATCATCCTACAACACATTAACAATAATTAAGTCATACATTAACTTTCAAATTAGAATCAATTCAAATTGACATTATAACTTACGATTTTACGAGCAATGATTCGTGCGAGACTCGAAGTCATTTGTCCATCGAGATTTTTCCGCGCTGCCTTCCACATCGATAGCGAGGGGTGGAGATGCAAGGTCGGTAGAATCAACTCATGTCGACTCTTCTCCGGATTTCATGAGACGTTGCTCCAATAATGCATACCCTCCTCGTGACAATACATGGGGTGCATCATTCAACCTCGACGTTGTTGGGCGGCTTGTCTTTTATCCTGCCAAGAGGGTCCATTCGGCTGGCACAAAGCGTAACCAATCCTCCTCACTAATTTGATACTTTATACAGGGAGATTCATCTCAAAACTTTCCAAATACATACTCCAGTGTCAAGAAAGTCTTAAAGTCCCTCCATCTAATGGCAATGGAGGATAAAATCTTCTTCCTCATCACCTCGGTGTTAGGAACATCAAAATTTTGTCTGTGAAATGACCAATAAATGTTAAATTCAATTAATAATGATATATAAAGTATTCAACAAATATAGAAATACACGAACATCCTGCCACATGAGGTTCTTCTCGGTTTCCTCGACGTCATCCCAAGATGGAGTAGTAATCGGAACATGGTGTCGAGCTAGTAGTCCCAAATAGCTCTTAAACTTAGCAACATTTGGGCCGGATGCCTTACCGGAACGTGGATCAACTTCAACTTGAGTTTTCTCTCTAGCTACCCTCCTTCTTTGTCAACCCCTTTAGCAGAGTGACGAGATCTACCTTTATCACCACTTCAGCTCACGCTACTTGCCACTACCACTACCGAGTACCAGTTGTGGAATCAGACATATCTCGAAAAACAAAATAATATGAAGTCAACATACTTTATAAGTTTGAATAAAAAGAACTAGAAAATGTGAAGATAAACACCTATTATGTTGGTATGTTTTCCCATATCCCTTCATCATGATCACTTCGAATTGCATGTATGTCATGAACTTCATTGTCAACTATGTCATCAAATGATCTACTTGAAAATGAAGGTGTTTCATGTATATCTAGAGACTCATCTTCATGAATTACGTGCATGCTTCTTCCTTCTAGGACAATTGACCATCTCTCATTACATGGATCCTTGACATAAAATATTTGTCTCGCTTGATATGCCAAAATAAAAGGTTCATCCTTATACCCAACTTTACTCAAATCAACCAAAGTAAATCCTAGGTCATCTGTTCGCACACCAGTATTCCCTTCAACCCATTTACACTTGAAGACGAGACACCCTAAAAGTAACATAATCAATTTCCCATATCTCTTGTATGACCCCAAAATAACTCATAGAAAGCTGTGATAGGATTTTTGTCTTTAGAACTAGAAAAATGCATAGATTCGGCTTGAATTGTGACCCCACTATTTTGTACTCTACCTTTATCATCTTCTATTTTTGAGTAGAAACAATAGTTATTAATGTCATACCCACCAAATGTAATGACATCACTATTAGGCCCACGAGCAAGTCTCAAAAGTGTTTACGAAGCATTAATCTCAACATATACCCTTTTTTTAAACCAAGAAAGGAAACTTTTGTTATGTTCATTCAATACCCATTTTTCATTCATTCGTGGATGTGTTGCCTTTATTTCGGCTATGTGTTGTGATATGTAAGGGATTACTTCATCGGTGTTGTTCAATATGTATAAATGTGCTTGGTCAACTTCTTTCAGACTAACATTTTTAATCTTCAAATTTCGAGTACCCTTACCTTCACATCTTCCATCATGTCTCATCTTAGGAATACCTATTGGTTCGATTTTGACATGTATCCTTGACAAAACTCAATGGCTTCTTACGCAATGTACCTTTCCACAATAGAAGCTTCGGCCTGTCTTGATTCTTCACATATCCTTTTAAGATCTTCATGTATCTCTCAACGGGATACATCCATCTAAGAAAAATTGGACCACATAACCGAATTTCCCTTACCAAATGGACTATCAAATGCACCATGATATCAAAAAATGAAGGGGAAAATACATTTCTAAGCGGCACACTATTACAATTGCTTCATTTTCTAATTCATCTAACTTTTTTGGATCAATTACCTTTTTACAAATGGCGTTGAAAAACAAACATAATCGAGTAATAGCAATTCTAACAGAAGTTGGTAAGATGTTTCGAATAGCCACTGGTAAAAGTTGTTGCATCAACACATGACAATCATGAGACTTTAAACCAACTAATTTCAACTCTTGCATAGACACAAGACTCTTAACATTTGAGGAGTATCCTTGTGGCACTTTGACCTCACGTAAACACTCACAAAAGCTTCTCTTTTCTTTCTTTGATAGAGTATGACAAGTTGGAGGTAAGTAAGTGCGTTTTCCAAGCTGATTGTGGATGTAATTCGGAACGTATACCCATGTCCGCCAAATCTTGTCTTGCTTTTATTCCATCTTTTGTCTTTCCTTTTATGTTAAGCAATGTCCCAATTATACTATCACAAACATTTTTTTCAACATGCATCACATCTATATAGTGTCTAACTTCCAACTTACACCAATAAGGAAGATTGAAGAATATAGATTGTTTCTTCCAAATGTTTTTCTCGGTGGATTTCTTTTGGGTCTTTCCAAACACAATATTAATATTTTTCACTTGCTCATATACTTTTTCACCATTGCGTGAGTACTGATGCAAGCTGCATTCTCCGACATCCATTAAATGCTTTTTTCATTTTACGATATGGATGATTAGCAACTAGAAACTTTCTATGCCTATTGTACGCAGTTTTTTGTCCATGTTTCAATTGGATATAACTTGTGTCTTCTTGACATATAGGACACGCTAAATGACCTTTCACACTATAACCAGCTCAAATTACCATATCTTTGGAAAATCATTTATAGTACAAAATAACATTGCACGCAACCTGAAATTCACTTCGTGATATGAATCAAATACATCCACTCCTGTTTCCCACAACATTTTCAAATCATCAATTAAAGGACTAAGATATACATCTATGTCATTTCCTGGTTGTCGAGGTCCTGAAATCATCATAGATAACATCATATATTTTCTCTTCATGCATAACCAAGGAGGCAAATTGTAAATGATCAACATAACTGGCCATGAACTATGTTTACTACTTAAATTTCCATAAGGATTCATCCCATTTGTAGCTAATCCAATTCTCAAGTTTCTTGGCTCTGCACCAAATTCTGGAAAGGTTTCATCAATCCTTTTCCATTGTGGAGAATCAGCTGGATGTCGAAGAAGATTGTCACATTTTCTACCATTTGCATGCCATGTCAAGTTTCTTGCATCTTCTTTTATGGCAAATAATCTTTTAAACCTAGGTATAATTGGCAAATACCATAACACCTTAGCGGGGGACCATCTACTTCTTCCTCACCACTACTTTCCTCAACTTTTTTTGAACCTCGACAAACCACATGTCGGACACATCTTTAATTTAGCAAAATCATTTCTGTACAATATACAATCATTAGGACATGCATGTATTTTCTTGTACTCTAAACCCATTGGACATAATATCTTCTTTGCCTCATAGTTACGAATAGGTAATGTATTATCTTCGGGAAGCATCTCCTTCAACAACTCCAATAATTCGGTGAAACTTTTATCAGTCCATCCATTTCTTGCTTTTAAAGTAAACAATTTTAAAGTTGCTGATAATCTTGTAAAACTACATCCTATGTACAATTGTTGCGCAAAATCAGATTTCAAAGAATCATATAGATGTGCTTTCATAAAATTTTCTTCACCAATATCACGTATCATATCCTCTAGATTATCATCCATCCCTTCATCAAAATTGTACGTAGTTGACACGGTTGGGATGTCTAATATTTCTCCATGCCATGTCCATATTGTATAACTCTTAATAATACCATAAACAAACAAGTGATCATGTATATCCTCAAGTTTATGACGAATTTGATTCAAACAACGAACACATGGACAATAATATGTCCCTTTCATAGCTTTTCCATTTTCACTAGCAAATTTCAAAAATTCCTCAACTCCCTTTTCGTACTCTTCACTAATACGACGTGCATTCATCCAACTTCGATTCATATTATGTTATAAATTTTCGATCAGTCCTAGAGATTTAAAAATTATATGTAAAAAAATTAATATACAAACAACAAAGCACGTTCCAACAACAATGGAGTGTGTAAACCGAATGCACTCAAACAAATAAACAAATAATTACATTCCAATAACAATCCAGTGGAGACATTCATACTATAACGTGATTGAGATCCCCAAAAACAATCACGGATTCAATGTAAACATATAGCAATGACATAGAACACTAACCTCGAGTGTAGACGAAAACTGATTTCAAACTCGAATCCAATCGGGGGAGAAAGATCAAGTTCGTCAAATGACACGATAATGTAGATGATTTTCACTGTAAAACTACTCGAAAATGGTGTGCAGAGGTAGCTGTTGTCGTCGTTCTCGTCGTCGTTCTCAAAAACCCTGGTTGCGCGAGACGAGGAAGTGGGTCTGGAGGGAAATAAAATAGACTTTTTACGTTGCGCATCCCAGCACGCGACGTAAAAAGCTAAGGCTTTTTACGTCGCGCCCCCCAGCACGCGACGTAAAAGTCCATCTTTTACGTCGCGCCTCCCAGGTGCGACGTAAAAGAGGCTTTTTACGTCGCATACTAGGATGTGCGACGTAAAATTTTTGTCTCATATTTACAAAATTGCCACCGTGTTTTATTTACGTCGAATATACATGCATGCGACGACAATTGGGTGACGTAAAAGCCCTATTATGCACTAGTGTTTTATTTTGATAGAGTCGTATTGTGCAACTATTTGTGTGTGATTGCCCTAAATGCAGTCTATTCTTTTATGAGATGCATATAGAAAAGTGACCAGTATTCTCCTATTGTGCTTCATGATTACACTGATGGGCTCCTCTTTTATTCATATTTTTGTATTAGCCCTATCTTTTTCCTAGACCTCCCTTTTGGGGTTTTCGATCTAGCGGGCTGCCTTAATTTTTTCCTAGGATATCTTAGTGGGATTTTTTTCTTTTTAACGAGTGCCTTAACTTTTTCCTAGACCGCCCTTTGCGGGTTTTCAATCTAGCAGGTTGCCCTGTCTTTTGTCCAAGAACCTCCTAGCAGGCATTATTCTTTTTTTTTTATTTTCATTTTTCTTTTTAAATACTTCCTTGTTTGATATGCATGATATGATCTTGACAAAAGACTTTGTACATATTTATGACTCATCAATAAAGAGACATTTCCATAATTTGGTCCAGAGAAAGGAAATGAAAGAGAATTTTATTAACATGTATAAACAAAGGTTTGTCTATGATATCTGCCCCCTAGTTCTCGTAGTTACTTTTGTTGAGATGTTCGAGTCTGGAATGAAGACTATGCAAGGTTGCCTGCTTCTGGAAGGATGTTGTCTTAGCCGTCTTCCAGTTTTCAACTAGGGTAACCATTGCTCTTTTCTTTCTTCTCTCCCTTTTTGAAGCCTCTATATTTTTCCTAGGACATATCCTAGCGAGGCGAGTGGACCCTAACTTTTGCCTAAGATGTCCTTTACGGGTTTTCATCCTGGCAGGCATGAGCAATGTGCTTCAAGCATAATACTTATTCACCGTATTGAGGTTGACCGGGTGTCGAAGTTCTTTTCAGTACATGTCGGTGAGGATAAGAGTCCCTCCTGAGGAAGCTCGTTTAACCGCAAAGGGTCTTTCACATTTTGCCGCCTATTTGCCCATTTTGTCCTTTTGGGTCGGACGCAATTTATTTACCATTAAATCTCCCTCATGGTAAATATGGGGGTTAACCTTTTTATTGTAAGTTTTTTTTTTTTATAGGCTTTATTCATGACGTATGGTGTTCAACTGTTTTTCTTTGATTATATTCGAGTGATTGTATCAGCCTTGGACCCACTCAGCTTTTGTCAATTTTGTTTCCATGATAACTTGTAGGGAAAGTATTTTGACCTCTATTGGTAGTACGGACTCCATGCATATACAGGGAAAATGGAGTGTCTTCTGCGGAGGATCGTACAAAACTTTGATAACCATGAAGGGCAAAAGGCGATATTTCATGCCAATCTTTGCAGGTTTTGACCATCTTCTGGTGACCTTCTTGATGTTCTAATTGGTTACCTCTACTGCACCCTTCATCTTAGGTTGGTAAGGAGAGGACTTATGATGTTGGATTCTCATGTCTTGGCATGTCATGGTAAGACCATGCACATGTGTCCATATACTCCCTTAGTTTTTGTGCTAACCCATCCTCGACGTTATCAACGATTTGGGTATCAATACTTATTTCTTTTTCTCTTGCCTCCAAATCGATGGCCTTGATTTCTTCTCGGTAGGGCTACATGTATTGAGCTTATTTTATTAGTAGCCTTTGCATATCTGGGGAGATAGTCCCCTTCTTACTGTCTAACTCGATCCATTCGCCTTCGGATCCCTAGAGAGTCATCCACCATAAACATGATTGTTTTTATTTACGGTTCTGTTTAGGCTTAGATTTCATTGTCAATTGTTTAAGGGGAGAAAAGAATATGAATGCTTATGAGAATTCCTCATTTTATTGATAAAAAAGAAATGTTTACAAAACCCTTTTAGTCAAGGATCTCGCGGCTACGGGCAGGGACCGCCAGAGATATGCAGGAAAATTAAAAAACATGAAGAACCCTAGTCAGCTAGCCCTCTCTATCCCTCCTCATTGTTCTAGTGGTGATAGAGGCTTGATATCCACGTCGAGATCATTGAAGGTGATCCACCCCGCATTCAATAAATCTTGAACCTTATGCTTTAAGTTCAAGCAATCTTCCACAGAATGTCCAGGAGCACTCGAGTGGTAATCACAATTTTTGTTCGACTTATACCACTCGGGGTAAGGTGGACCCGTCTTCCTTGAAGGGATACGTACTAAGAGCTTGGCCTCTAACAACTTCGGCAGCAGACTCCCATAGGAGGTTGGAATGGGGGTGAACTCCTTTCTTTGCTTTCGTGGCTGCCTAGCTTGTTGCGCAGAGATAGAAGGAGTGGTAAGGTTGATGACATTCATGCTTCCCTTCTCCTTCTTGCTAAGGAACTTCTTGAATGATGCATTGGGAGCAGGAGGTTGAGTGGTCCTTCCGCTCTTCAGTCCTTGGTCTACCCTTTCGCCTATGTGGTCAATGTGGGTGCCTTTATGGTGGATATGTTGATGGCGCATTAGTTCTTCCTTTATGGCGTTAAGCTCAATGGTGAGCTTACCATTTTGCTCTTCCAATTTCTCCATCCTCTTAGCCTTTTGCGCGCGAGTGAGGACAGGAAGAAGACCAGTCACTTTCTAGAATGCACATGAATTAGGGTTTTTATTAAAAATGAATGATTGGTGTGGGATATACCTTAAGACAATTGCTTTGGTATATTCTTAAAGCTTATTCTTCACGGAACACCGTACCCACCTTGGTATAATGGTTACTTCCTCATCATTGATTTGACAAGCATAACGAAGGTCACCATATACCTTAGCACACTTGTCCCTTCCTTGTGGAAGATTACAAGCGCACTTGGGTCTCTTTTGCCTTTGTCTTAGAGATATCTAATGCCCCCTAGCATGGATATGTTTATGCATGCACCAGTACAAAAAGGCGGCAGATGTTCAAAGTGAGATAAATTTTGACTGGGATATCAGATTTGGACGCACATCATATCAAAACGAAGAGAAAAAGGTGAAGAACAGGCTGCAAATAGTCAAAGAGGATTTGGCCCAACAATTTTTCCAAAAAATGCTCCTAAGACCCATTTTTTTAGATATTTATTAAGATGATGCGTATGCATACTTTCCTTACGCATTTATTTTCTATCTTGGTTCTTCCACTTATGAAATGATGTGATATGAATGATATGACTTTGTCAAAATTCGTTTGATTTATTTTTTTATAAATTTTTATCTTTTCTATTTGACTACGTGGCTACTTAGCTTACAAAGAACCTGAAACCAGGCTAGCTAAAAGGCAGACTGTCTGAGATAAAAGTGGTTTATTGCAAAAGAATGGTGTTAGCATCCCTTATCTCTTCTGTCAGACTGTGTGGCTACTTAGCTTACAAAGAACCTAAAACCAGACTAGGTAAAAGGCAGACTGTCCGAGATAAGGGTGTTTATTGTAAAAAGAGTTTTGAGATTTTTTTCTATTTTTATCTGTTGTATGTTTATGCTATGCAACAATCAAATGCAAGCAAACAAATGCACACACAATTCACTCCTCCGCGAACAAGTAGGACAACGTTTTTAATCACGAGGTAGGGTTTTCCTATAGAAGAGTGCATATTCAGGGTAGTTCTAAATTTCCTCACCAAGGCCAGGCCCCCAAGATGCCCCCATTATAGGGTCCCCACTCTCCATCCTTCCGACCATGCATGGCACTAAGGCCTTAGTCAGTCTTTGTGCTAAAAGAGGAAGGGAACTGTTGTGTGCAAGGGTTTGTGTACAATTTGTATTTTAAACAATTGCATAAAATAAACAAACAACAGTTATTAAAGCCAAGCAAATAAAGCATGTTATAAAACAAGACAAGGTAAAAGCAAAATTTTTAAGTCTTTTATTTATCAAACTAGTCCATCACTAAATGGGATCAACTCTCTAGCTTCCCCAGTGGAGTCACCATCTATTGCCGCTGTCAAAAGAGGCGGTCGGAGCGACGTGATAATTTTGACTTCGACTCACGTTTTTAAAGTGACATTACAACGCCTTTAGATTCTCCGATAACCGGGTTGGACCTAAAGGCGAGGTTTTTGAAAAAGGATTCTAGAGTCGCCACCAATGTTTTATCTGGAAACATTGGAAAAGAAAAAAAAAAGGCGTTGGTTTAAAAAAAAACCAACTTTCGCCATTATAACCAGAGTTGGGTAAGAGAGTTAGTTACACGTAGGGAAAGCATTAGCTTCCCTACGACACCCCTTTCGGGTTCCCTATGATGGGTCGTTTATTTCATAAATAAAAACTCTAAAATTACGCTATTACCCTTTATTTATTTGCGAAATTTAAAATGTTGACTACATGGCCCTAACAGCTAATGCACAGATAGATGTAATAAAAAAAGCAGTAAAAGAGAGAAAGTGTAGGAACCTTCAAAGCAAGCTTTTGTATTTAATACTCTTGGTAAATGATGCTTTTTGGCAATCCCCTGCTCTACAATATTGGTCACTCTTCCTTGCAACACTATAGAACACTCTCTAAGAATACTAAGAAACTCTAGAAATGCTTCGAAAGGATCATAGGAGAAGAATTTGAGAAAATTGCAGAAGGGAAAGTTGAAGATTGTTGTGAAAAGGATGAGGTCGCGCCCCCCTTTTATAGGAATTCGCGCCTTTCAGGTCGGGACCGTCATCTCGTCTAACAAGGTCGAGATTGTCGTTTCGCCAAACAGGATGACGGTCTCGCCCTTGGCAAATGGCAAGAAGGTCGTCTCGCCAAACGAGACGGCGGTCTCGCCATTGGCAAGTGGCAAGACGACCGTCTCACCAAACGAGACAACGATCTCAGCCTTCTAGGTGGAATTTCTTATTTTTCCCGTACAAAAAAACTTTCGTACTCTAATATGGGGCCTATTGGTCTATCCTAGGGATCCTTTAGGCCTTTCCCATCTTCGAATCAGAAGTCTTCTACTCTTTATTTTGAGGTCGGGTAAGACTTGGGGTCTACAATTCCATTCAAACATCAAGCAAGTCCAAGATGATTCCTAAAGACTAGATAGATTATTAGAATACTAGATATGGAAATACAAGTTGAATAAGTGGTATTATGAATAAGCCTCCAAAGCAGAAGTGTGATAAATTTCGTAACATGACATTTTCCACTGTCATAATCAATTATGATGCATCAAAAATGGAAAAATTATTTTCTCTTTGTCATAATCGATTATATTGGTAACATAATTGATTATGGTAGTTTAAATTTGAAAAATATATCCATTTTTGAAGAATAAATATTTTTGGATACATCCTGTTGCCGCCGTCCGTTCCGACGTCTAGGGACATCTCAAACGTTTATGCGAGCGGTCGCGAAAAGATGGTTTAGACTCGCGTTTTTATGTTAAAATGTGTTCATTGTTTCCGAGGTGCTCAACAACTGAACTATCCTCTAATAGAAGCAAGTTTTTCGCAAAAGGGTTCTTATGGAGTCACCACCAATGTTTTGACCGTAAACATTGCAAAAGGATAAAAAGGCGTTGATTTTAAGAAAAACCAAACTTGGCCATTATAACCAGAGTTGGGTAAGGGAGTTAGTTACGTGTAGGGAAGGTGTTAGCACCCCCACAACGCCCCTTTCGGGTTCCCTATGACGGATTAATTCATTAAGTAAAAATTACGAGAAATTACGCTATTACCCTATTTTATTGCATAAAATTAAAAAATGGCTATCTACATGATTTTATTTTATATTGCATACATAAAGCAATAAAAGAGAAGAGAAGTGAAAAGAACCTCCGTTGCAAGCTTTGTATTACAAATCTTTAACTGTGAGGATGCGTTTTGGCAATCCCCCGCTCTACAAAGACTCTCCTCCCTGAATACAATATCGACTCGACTAAATTTTAAAGAAGAATCGAATGCTGGAATACTATTCCTTAACCGATTGTTACCTTTTAAGGCAATCGGAGAGTTCATTCAAAGTAGGAAGAGAAGACAAGTGTTTGGAGTTGTCTGGAGTGTGAAAAAGTGGCAAATGAGCCTCCTATTTATAGTTTTTGCAGCCTGGTAGCTTGGGATGGCCGTCTGGGGCTTGGAAAACTGGGACGGCCGTCTGGGGAAGTTGGGACGCCCGTCTGGGATTTGGGACGGCCGTCTCGAGCCTCAAAACAAGTTGGGACGGCCGTCTGGAACTTGGGACGGCCGTCCCAACTTCTGGGACGGTCATCTCGACTGTTTTTTTCCAGATTTTGTGTTCTGGGACCCCCGGGAAGCTTTCCTTTCTTTATTCGGACGTCGATTGATGTCGATAGACGTCCATCGAAGCTTTATCTTCATATAGGAAGTCTTCTTGGCCTTTATTGAGGTGCCGAGCGAGCTTTATCTTCATGTAGGAAGTCTTCTTTGCCTTTATTGAGAGGCCGGGCAAAATTAGGGGTCTACAGCTGCCCCCCCTTCACCTGCCTGACTAATTGTTGGCCTTTTGTGCCCACAAAGTTAGTTGGTAGGGGAAGGAGTTAACCCTTTTTGCCCGGTCATCCTTCAGATGCTCCTTCGCTTGATCCTCTAGATGATAAATATTTTTGATAGGTACCAACCCCTATCTGGTTTGAACCTTCTTTTTATAAGGTTCTGGTGAGTACTTACCCTCACCAGGTATGAGTCTGTATTTCACTAGACTCTTGTGGGTACCTATCCCCACTAGGTATGAATCTACTCTTTGATGAGTACCTACCCTCATCTGGTGCGAACCTTATTTCATAAGGCTCTTGTGGGTACCTACCCCCACCTGGTCCGAACCTTGTTCTACAAGGCTCTGGTGAGTACTTACCCTCACCTGGTATGAACCCCGTTCTACAAGGTTCTTTGTGGGTACTTACTTCTGAGGTGCTCAACAACTAAACTATCCTCTAATTAAAGTAAGGTTTTTGCAACCCGTTTTTTCTAATGTTCTGGTGAGTATTTTACTCTACCTGATGCGAATCTACATTTTTGCTAGATTCTGATGAGTACCTACCCTGATCCGGTACAAACCTTATTTTATAAGGCTCTGGTGGGTACCTACCCCCACCTGGTACGAATCTGCATTTTTGCTAGATTCTGATGAGTACCTACCCTCATCCGGTATAAACCTTAGTTTATAAGGCTTTGGTGGGTACCTACCCCCACCTAGTACGAACCCCGTTCTGCAAGGCTCTGATGAGTACCTACCCTCATCCGGTATAAACCTTATTTTATAAGGCTCTGGTGGGTACCTACCCCCACCTAGTACGAACCCCATTCTGCAAGGTTCTGAACAAGCCCCGTTCTGCAAGGCTCTGATGGGTACCTACCCCCACCTGGTACGAACCCCGTTCTGCACGACTCTTGTGGGTACCTACCTCCACCTGGTACAAACCCCGTTCTGCAAGGCTCTTGTGGGTACCTACCCCCACCTGGTACGAACCCCGTTCTGCAAGGCTCTGATGGGTACCTACCCCCACCTGGTACGAACCCCGTTCTGCAAGGCTCTTGTGGGTACATACCCCCACCTGGTACGAACCCCGTTCTGCAAGGCTCTTGTGGGTACCTACCCCCACCTGGTATGAACCCCATTCTGCAAGGTTCTTGTGGGTACCTACCCCCACCTGGTACGAACCCCGTTCTGCAAGGCTCTTGTGGGTACCTACCCCCACCTGATATGAACCCCGTTCTGCAAGGTTCTGAACAAGCCCCGTTCTGCAAGGCTCTGATGGGTACCTATCCCCACCTGGTACGAACCCCGTTCTGCAAGGCTCTTAGGATGCACTTTTTGATAGTCAATCCTATGGTCATCTGGTTTTGGAGATGTGTTGGTGGCTTATTGTTTCTGATCATGCGCCCATTCCGTGGGGAGTAATTGATTTGACTTTTCTATTTTAGTCATCCAGTTTTACCGGGGATTTCGTTGTTTTTGGATTTTTCGTTTAGCCATCCGGCTTTGCCGGGGATTCTTTGTTTTTGGCTTTTCTTTTTAGCCATCTGGTCTTGCCGTGGATTCTTTGTTTTTGGCTTTTCTGTTTAGCCGTCCGGTCTTGCCGGGGATGATTTGTTTTTGGCTTTTCTGTTTAGCCATCCGGTCTTGGCGGGGATTCTTTGTTGGTTGACTCTTATTTAGGCAGGAATCCATTGGGGATTTTTGGTTTCTGTCGATTGTGCCTCTTGATTAGGCAGATGCTTCAATAGTGGTGAAGGCTTTATACTTGTTGTTTTTCGCCTTTGAATAGGCTGATGTTCCACTTGAGGATATTTGCTCTTGATAATACCTCTGAGTAGGCAGATGCTTTATTGGAAGCTTTGTGCTTTGGATTTGTATTGCCTCTTGCATAGGTTGATTTCCCGTTCCTTGGGGATATTGGCTCTTTGCTTGCCTTTGAGTAGGCAGAGGCTTTTCTTGGGAGTGAAGGCTTTGCATTTCACTGGGGATATTCATATTGGGCGTTATAGGTGATTAACTCCCTGAGGATATGAATTTGTAGTTTGCCTCTGCTGGTAGGCTTGCTGGGGGATAATTTTTCTTTTGGTGATCCGCCGGGGATTTGATTGTTTTCCGGAGATCTCTTTTGACTTGACCCCTAGGGAGAAATGGAGTTTTTGACTCCTTGTTGGATGCTGTTGTTTGAGCTGGCTTTGCCTATGCTCTTATTCCGATGGGGAATGGGTTTTTACCTTTTTCTCGCGATTTTATCTCTTTTTCGCGATTTTGAAAATTTAGCTTTTAAATGAGTGCGCCTTTTTAATTTCTTTTATGCACACTGGCTTTTTTGTTATTTGCTGGATGAAAAGATTTCTTTTTTCTCTTTTCTTTTTGGCGATCCTGGGGAGTTTATTGGCTTCCTGGGGATCCAATCTTTGATTTGATTTTTATGATGGAGTCTTGGCTCCTGACTTTGTGAAGCTCTTATTAAGCTGGAGTGAAGAGATTTTCTTCTTTTTCTCTTTTTTTTGGAGATTTGCCAAGGAGTTTGTCGGCTTCCTAGGGATCCAACTTTGATTGATTTTTTTTATGATGGAGTCTTGGCTCCTGGCTTTGTGAAGCTCTTATTTGAGCTGGAAGATGGAAATTTTCTTGTTTTCCTCTTTTTGTAGACTTTTCTTGATATGCTCTACTTGGAGATTTTTTATTCGGCCTTTTTCGTGCCTTTATTGGGGAATGAAAGTTTTTCTTTTCTTTCTTTTTGTTGCCCCCTGGTGATATAGAGGATTTGACTCCGTATTTTCTTTGATGAACTCTTGTGTAGTCCTTATTCTCCTTTGGGGAAGTGGCGGAGATTCTGGATGAGTGTGCTCGATGACTCATGTGGTGATACAGTTGAGTCGTGAGGTAATTTTTTTTATTTTGCCTTTGGAGTAGGCAAAGATCTGCTTGGGGATGATCAAGCCTTTCCGTTGGCTTTTTCACGTTGATGGCTTCCTTCTTTCGGATGGAAGGATGGTGGTCGGATCTTTAAATGACTATGGTTGACGACTCATGTGATGATGATGCTGAGTCATGGAGTAATTTTTGTTTTGCCTCTGGAGTAGGCAAGGATCCGCTTGGGGATCATCAAGCCTTTCCGTTGGCCTTTTTTTCCGATGTACCTTCTTTTATTGGTGTAGAAGGTTAGAGCTAGTTTCCTTGAAGCTCTTTATTCTACTGAAATGGTTTTGATTTTGCCTTTTTCTTTCGCGATTTTGATTTGGAGACTGGATTCCAGCGCCTCCTGTTTTCAATAACAAGTATGGAGACTAGACTCCTTATATG